>OU824203.1:639612-1839612 GCA_917499995.1 Ichneumon xanthorius | reverse complement strand
GACCTTGATGACTTATTATTAGTAGTAGTGGATTTATTGACAATATTCCAGATGGAACAGTTTTTGGTACATAGCAATTTACATAGTGTAAGTTGTCATGAGAGTATAAATATATTGCCAATTGGTCATCGACTTAAGTCCTTCAGCCAGATGACTTATTATTTGTTTACTTATTTATTTATTTATTTATTGCATGTGCGGAACACGCGCATACGACAGCGATGGCAGCGTGTCCGGTGATTCTACTTGTCGTTATTGCGCATGCGCGCGGCCTTATCGAAAAAAATGCATAACCGTGGAAGTACTATATATATATATCTCGCAACGATCGGAAGCGCCATAACCGGTACCTTAAATTTCGTAAGTTATGTAGCGGATTTGTTTTTTTTTTCAAATATTAATGATGATGTTTTCATTAATAATTGTGATTATACATAATTATATTGTATGAAATGCTCAATGGATAATAATAATAATAATAATAATAATAATGGAGGAAATTGTAAAACTTTGTACGAACACGAACCGTGAATAGTCTCGCTATATTTCAAGGTCGCACGTTCTTTGTCGAAGATTTCCTGGTGGCGGGGTCGCACCGAAGCGACAAAAAATAAACACTGTTCGCACGTTCACGACACCTTGTCTGGACGCGCAACCTATCGAGCGACATTCCTGCTGACGTAACGAGACAAAGTTTCGCAAGAGAGTGACACAAGGAATTTTATCAATCTTCGTGACCGCGAACAATCAGCGACAAATTCGTGAGTAAATCGTGGAAAGCGAAATATAGTCGTTTCTTTGTACGTCGACTAACAACCGAAAGCGAACATCGGCCTTAAAGAAATAAAATAAATTGTTCCTCGAACCGTGTCCGGCCGATTATCATAATTCCGAGAGAGAATGCCGCTCACGTTGACTTTGAGGACACCCGGGAAGGTCCACGACCTTGCGAATGCTGTTAACCCGGCTTAAATACATGCAATTCCACGAGAACGATTTCTTTTTCCCCCACTTCAAAGTTATGTGAGGAGTTTCATGGTGAACGAGTGGAATTTTTTAAATTAAATTCGTCCACAGCATCCGCACTGCGGTGTCCCAAGGTCAAGCGAGCCGAAGTCCATGACCTTCGTTCGACTCTTCGTTCGAGACTGCCTAAAACATTTTCCGCTCTTAATTGCAATGTATCCAGTCAGATATTATCGATACGAAATTTACTGGAATCATTGGCACTAATCAGCTGCGCCGGAAAGTTTCATCGGCACCTCAAGCTGTCGGAATAATCGAATCTTCTCGCGTTATCGTTATCAGCTGATTTCCACGAGATACCCCCCCCCCCCTTTTCACGTGTAAACTCAATTATCGATTTAAAAAGTCTGAACAGCAAAAAAGAAACGGTAATATTACATATCACAATAATTGTCGTTGCGATTAATAACGCTAAGTTCATGTACGTACGAAATCATAAAACTTCCAAAAACATTCATTAAATGGTAACAATAGACCCACCACACGAGAAATATAGGATTGACCCTAATTACCCTTATTGATCCGCATTGTCTTGGCTACCGCCCCTTTCAATGAGTTGGACGACACGCCGGTAAACTACTCGTATATCGACTGCGTTTCTGTTTCAGTATAAGCTCAGTTATTGATTTAAAAAGTCTGAACAGCGAAAAAATTGTAATATTACGTATCTCAATAATTTTCATTGCAATTAATAGCGTTACGTTTACGTACTTACGAAATCGTTGAACTTCGCAAAACACCCATTAAACGATAACAATGCACCCTCTATACGGGAAATATAGGATTGACCCTAATTACCATCATTGCTCCGCATTGTCTTCGCGATCGTTCCGTTCAATGAGTTAAACGACAAGCGAGTCAATTACTCGCATGTCAAGTGCGTTTCAGTTTCAATACAAACTTAGTTACTGATTTTAAAAGCCTGGACAGCAAAAGAAACAGTAATATTACATATCTCAACAATTGTCGTTGCAATTAATAGCGTTATGTTTATTTATGTTCCTACGAAATCGTAAAACTGCCTAAAACATCCATTAAATGAAAACAATGCACCCGGCGACGCAGAAATGTAGGATTGACCCTAATTACCCCTATCGCTCCGCATTGTCTTGGCTACCGTCCCGTTCAATGAGTTTAACGACACGCTAGTCAATTACTCCCATGTCGAATACGTTTCAGTGCCGTTGGGCTCTCCCATTGTCATCAGAGAACAATAAGAAACGAGCTCACGTGCTGCGACTGCTTCTCTCTCAACGCACGCTACACGTAGCGGTTCGTGGGTGTCCATTTACAGCCCACCTTTTTTTTCTACAATAATAATACTTTCATAACTCGATCGACTGTGTGACGTCGAATGTCGTAATACGCAACGTTTTCTCGGCTTCCCTTAGCAACGTTTTCGATGGTCGCGAGTTTAACGACTCTAGCGGTACCTCGCTGGCCAATTAGTTCGTCGCTTATGTATCGCCGCTAACGTCGCAGAGAATGTAAAGTTTATAATGCTACATCCTAGGCGTAGAATACGAATTTGTATGCTGGCAGCTCTATCCTTGCCCGTGAAGAATAAAAGTACTCGACGTGCAGAACCAACCACCGCGGTACGTACGAGAGCGCACACGTTGCATTCATCGAGCTCTCCTACTGAAGATCAAGGTCAGCACCGCCAGAGAGAAAACCCCCCGACGTAATACCCGGCCGACGTCTCTCGTCCAGCGCTGATCCTCTCGATGCTCGGTACAAACCCGCGTCACGATTCCTCTTACCTGTTTCTATATCTACAGATTATTATGTCAATTGATACGATACAGATGTTCACCGATCGACTTCTTTGTCTCGATAAAAGAATCTTGCCGTCCTCTTTAGACGATTCCCTAGCCTACATTGCTAATTCCAACGTCCTCTCGATCTCATTATCTCCGAACACACAAACTCGCGAGTGACGTACAAAGAAATTTGCAAAACCACTTTCTCTTATTCTTTCGATAGTGCGACTCGAGAAACTTCGCAAATTGCGAAAATTAAGAAGACGTATTACTCGCATTACGTTATAATCAATACACTTTACTTTGCTCGATCTTTAATGCGATGTACTTGCTGTATTTTGATGATTTTTTTTGTAGTTTAAAGTTTCCGAAGTTTAGACAATTCGCGAAATTCATTGTCACATACAGTGGGTCGAAACTTACTGTAAGGTGGCCTCTCCGTTTCCCATATGAGGGTCCCCCGGTGAAAGTACACCCTGCATCGTTTCTTCTTTATAACAAAGGTGTTGAGCAGTACAGAGCCCGATGACTGATCGGTGTCCTGCATATTCGCGAATTTTTTTTGTTTTTATATTCCTCAGCACTCTCCCCCTGCTTTGTGTATTTATTTTTTATCTCGTATATTATCACTGCTTCGAATCGGTCGTGTACCGACGACTCAGCGCCTAGACGAAAACCCTACGAGGAACGACGACGACGGGCACGACGTCGACGTCGTCGTCATTCTCCCTCGTCGATATATCGATTACACGAAAACAACCGCGGAAATAGGCAAGCCGCACTCGGAAGCCGACGGTCCGCTGCTGCTGCACACGCCTGCGGAGTGTCAGAAATTGGAACGATAAGACACGAGGAAACAATTTCCAAGGAACTGACAACGAGAGTTCTATTCGTGAACGACGATGTTGGGTCGTCGCTGTTGCTTCGCTCGTACGCTCGAGCAGACTGCATCATACACGGAGGCCCGGTTCGCGTCTCAACCTCCGTTCGGATGCCAATACCGCTGCGGCCTCCAGCCCATCCCACTCTCTGCCTTCTTGCCCCACTGACTATACCTCTGCGGGTTTACCTACTTGCTCGTATGAATTTTATACAACGAAAAAAGTAAAACTCTTTCCCCGACGAGGTTCCTTCTTTATCGACGGAGTTTCTTTATCGATCGAGCTCTGCACGATGCTTCCTCCGATCACCACCCGGCGTTGCATACGTCGGTTTTGAAAATATCAACGATATTTATTGTCCAGATATTGTGTCAGTTTGTCAATAATGTTATACGTGTTTACGGAACCTATCTGATTGTAATGATATTTCCGCTTTTTTCTGCCTTCGACCTGGAGAACCACATAATAGGCAAGACACATGAGGCAAACTTGGAGCGAAAGGCAAATATGTTCACGAATTAGGGTTAAGTTTTTTTGCGTCTTTATGGTTGTTATTATTACCTTTATTTTATGTTCGGCTTTATTTTTTAGATTTATTAGGGTTGTTAGTATTATTATTTTTAGTTGCTTCAATTTTTGTTTAAGTCTGTTATTATTTCTGTTTTTATATTATCCTGAATGTGCCTAGAGGACCGTTTTCGTCCTATTGTACAATAAATCTTTTAATTAATTAATTCGTTCACTAAACTTTACTTTGCTGAATAATTTGACCTTTCCTTTATACCGTTTTACTGCAATAGAATCGAACACTCTATTTTCATTTTTGTACACACACTGCATAAAAATTTAATTAATTTTACTCCATTTTCTATTTAAGGTTATACACGGAAGACCTTGATAGCGTAGAGATCCAACTGCAGTAATGGCTCGACGAAGAAGCGCCAACAGGCGCTCGTTGAGGAAGTCTCTCAATGCTACGGAGCTCGATCAAGATTCTGACCTCTTCGACACGAGTAAGCGACCTCTGCGTTACTGATTTAGTTTATGGAAAAGAACATATTACAAGATAGAATAATTTGACATATGAAATTGACCATTAAGACTCATTTACACATAATAATAGTAAAAGAAATTTATTTATACAGATATCATCTTATACTAGTTTTATACTTAAAGATAATTATACGCATTGAGAAAGGGCAATCGACCTGAGTGCTTCAGACCAAGATTTTCTTTGGTATTAGAAAGGTTTTTTTTTCCTTTCTTTAGATTACGATTCAAAAGTTTGTAAGTTTCATTCTGTGATTTCAGTAGTGGGCATTAATTCTAATTGTTGATAAATTGCGTGTTTGCGCGTAAAATGTAGATAGCGGTTTAATATTATC
The DNA here is from genome assembly GCA_917499995.1 of Ichneumon xanthorius. NCBI lineage: Eukaryota > Metazoa > Arthropoda > Insecta > Hymenoptera > Ichneumonidae > Ichneumon > Ichneumon xanthorius. The sequence goes on along the minus strand of OU824203.1, from coordinate 1,834,557 downwards.
GATTGGTTTACATCCAATTCTTTTGTGAGAAAAATTTACACATATCGCTTACACATTTCAGAGAATCCAATGTGGTGGAAGAACATGGAAGGCGACATGACGATGCGTCCGTCGCTGCCAGTTTCCACCGCCGAAACGACAGGCTCCATTTTGGATTCGGATTCGCGAATCGATCCCGCAGACTTGCAGGACAAGTGGTGGGACCATTTGGACAGAACGAAGCTGGGCTCTTCCAGAAGATTTTCTTCTCGAAAAAGCCTCAATACAGGCGACACCTATCAAGAGTCGTTCAATTCCGATGGCACCGACGATATCAGTATAAAGAAGAGAAAAGTCATGTTACGACCCAGAGCCAATAAAAGCGGAGGTACCGACAATTTTCAACGAGTCTTGAACGAGTCCGACGCGACCGCGCAATCGGAGCCGTTGCCGGGCAAGAGAAAATCCAAAAGCCCGATGAGATCAGACACGGAGATTGCGAGGAAAAAAACTCGGACGAGTCACAGTCACGCCGCGCAATTGTCGCGGCACGATCGGGATAACGACAGTTTGACGAGCAACGACTCGGATGTTATAATAAAGCCGAGGCCGAAGGCGTTCAAGAAGCGATTCACCAGTAAGCTACGCGCCAGCGCGATCGGCAATGCTCTGCAAAACGACGAAGCTGGCCCTTCGGCAATAAATACCTCGAAGGACGCTTCGCGACTGAACGATTCACCGTTGAGCAAAATTTCCGCCAACGTAACGCCCGGGATAGACTCGAACGAGTCCGGCTTGATGGGCCCGCCGAAAAGTGGCTCGCTTCGCAAGAGGCTGTCGACGATATCGCGAAAGTTGAATCTAACTTCGGACGAGAGCGGCAGCGACGGAGCTTCGAAGAAACCGAGAGCTGGCTTCGCCAAAAAAGCTCGGAAAAAATTGTCCGTCAATCCCTTCGACGAGATACTCAGCGGGCACGTCGAAGAGGAGAATTCTCAACCCGGAAGTCAGACGAACGCGAGCGCTGCGGCTACAAAAACGCCGGACAAGAGTCCGCAAAGCCGAGGCGTCGATCCGGCCGTCTCATCGATCGCGGACGACGATCAAACTTCGACTATGGAGACGGTGCCGATGAATGATTCTACGTCGAAAACGCGACTACCGGAAATGCTGCAGTCACAGAGTAATTCGACAGTCAATTTGGCCACACCGGGCGGCGAAGAGAATTCTACGGAAAATAATCATAGATCGATTCCCGCGATGAATGAAGTATCAAATGTTTCGAACACACGTCCGCATTCCAAGGAGCGAAAAACATTGAGCAGGCAAAGTGTCTTAGCCGAAGATTCGCGGAACCGACTCATGCAAGATTGGGAATCGAGCGGCAGCGAGGACGAAGCCCTGGTCGATAGACCATCAAAATCTTTGAGCAATGTTTCCAAAGGGTCTACCTCGACGAGGAAATCCTTCGTAGTATCGAAGACTCTGCTGTCTTCCACGAGAATCTCGCCCAGTCACCGCATCGACGAATCCGTGCGGGAAAGCGACGCGGAAGAAGAAACGGCGCAAGATAAAAAAGCATCACTAAAATCGGCGAGTCACAGCCGAATAATCGTCGATTCTGCTTACGAACTTCCCGACAAGGAACGAAGCGATTCGCCGATTATTTCCTTGTCGGAAAACGAGGACGGTAGATCCGTCGATGACTCAAAGCGAAACAAACTTGAGAAGTTAAGAACGAGGCACTCAGCCGATAGATCGATTCGTCGCGAACCATCGCAAACCAACGTATCGAGAAAAAGTAGCTCGCGTGCGAATAATTCCAAGCAAAAGATCATTAGCGACGAGAGTATCAGCGAAGAGGAAATATTTGGCGGCGGAGGAGAAGAGTTGAGAAGTTCCAGCGATGAAGACGCACAGAGAAAAATCTCACAATCCGTAAATTTGTCCGCAACGGGAAAAGTTAGCACGACTCGAAAAAGTGCGTCACGTGGAAACGTTTCCAAACAACGCATGGAATCCGAGGAAGAGAATGAACACGATGGAGAAAAAAGTAATTCGAAGTTGGCAAATCTGTCTGTTAAGCGAAAATCGAGTACACCTGGAAGAAACACTTCGCGTGGAAACGTTTCCGGACGGCTTTCAGAATCCGACGAGAGCGAAGACGAGGTGGAAGACTCGCAAAAGCCGAAGCCCTTAACTGCAAAAGAGGTGAACAAGAGTACTCGTCTATCTACAAATAGTTCGATAACTCAAGACTCGACCAGGATGCAGGACTCAGAAACAACTGATAGAAGATCGACGAAAAGAGATTTTCGCGCGGATGGAAGAGCCAACACTTCGAGAAAAAGTTTTGCGCGCGCGAGTACATCCAGGCGACAGACTATGCTCGACGATATAATTAGCGAGGAGGAAGCTGAAGAGGTGAAAAATAATTCAAAGTCAGGGAGTTTCTCGGTGAAGGAAAAAACCGGCACAGCTAGAAAAAGTACTTCATACGGAAATACGTCGCGGAAGATTTTTGTCCCCGAAGAGATCACGAATGACGAGGAAGCGGAAGATGCGGAAAAATCGACTTCGAAGTCAACGAAAAGAAGCCTTCCCGCGAATGCAAGTTCGTCGCGGGAACGCGTCGAGTCCGGCGAGAGTATCAGCGAAGAGGAGGAGCGACCGGAAGATGCAGCAAGATTGAACTCAAAGTCAACGAGAAGTAGCCTTCGCGCGGAGGGAAGAAATACCAACGCTGCCAGAAATAGCTTCTCGCCTGCCGTCATTTCTGGACAAGGGAGAATCGAGTCCGACGATGCAGTGGATGCAGCAAATTCCAAGTCGGCGAATCTTGCTGCAAAGAGAAAAGCGAGCGAGGCTAGAAATAGTTCCGCGAACGTTTCTGCACAACGTCGAGAGTCCGCGGAGAGTCTTAGCGAAGAGGATGAAAGTGGAGGAGATAAAACTAACTCAAAGCCAACCAATATTTCGGCTAAGAGAAAAGCCAGTACAGCCAGAGAAAGTAATCCTCGTGGGAACGTTTCTGGACGAAGCGTAGCGTCCGTCGAGAGCTCCAGCGAAGAAGATGCGGAGAGAAATAATTCCCATCCCGTAAATATTTCCGCCGAGGGAAAGGTTAACACGAGTCACGGAAGTGCGGCTCGTGGGAACGTTTCTGGACGACGCGTAGAGTCCGATGAAAATGCACAAAGCAATATCTCAAAGTCCGTGAATTTGTCTGCAAAGGGAAAAGTTAGCACGAGTCGAAAAAGTGCGGCACGTGGAAACGTTTCTAGACAAGGTAAGGAATCCAATGAGAGCGAAGAAGAGGTGGAGGACTCGCAGAAGCCGAAGTCGTTAAGTGCGAAAGAGGTAAACAAGAGTACTCGTCTACCTAAAAATAATTCGATAACTCAAGCCACGACCGATGCGAAAAAATCAACATTATCCACGGCAGAGAACTCCGAGGACGAGGACTCGACGGCTGATTCCGAGGTCATACCTCCGATCCCGGAACTCACTACACTGCCGAATAATCAGAGCGTTTCTGTTCTCGGCAAGAGTAACGTTTCTCGAACACAGAAAAATATAACAGATTTCTTTCAATCGAAATTTTCGCAAAGATCCGATAACTCGAGAACGTTGGATCTGACGTCATTCGATCACGAAAAGTTGAAGCTGGTTAGAGAAGAGATGGAGAAGATAAAGCAGCAGGAGATAAAAGCTATGAGGATCGACGTGACTGCGAAGAAGAAAGAACCGCGGCGTCTTGATAATGCTCTGAAAGCCAAACAGTCGCGTAGCAAGGAAAACAATTTGCCTAGAGTAGCGACTAAACCGGCTAAAGTAGTCGATAAGGCTTTTATAGTGAACGGAACAGTGTACAAAAGGCCGAAACTTCCGAGACCGAAGCCCTGGGTAACGGACCGTCTGTATAATCATCTCTGGAAGAAAATGGAACCCAAGTTCGATCTATCGACGAGAATAAAATCCGAGAAATTCGTTGTGCAACTGGCGGAAGTGGTCGCGGTAACGATAAGACGCAAAAAGTATGACAGTTACAAGCTCGAACTCGAGGCTCTCATGAAGGAAATGGCAAAACTGGGTATCATAAAAACGAGAAATGATTTTTACGACTTTTGCTATGACTTCATGCCGTACGATTTTCGGGTCAAGGCGACGCCTATCCTGATGCCAGGAAACGTTAGTAATATTCCTTACGACCCAGAAAAATTGCATAATCCAATTCTCGCGGAAGCTTCAAGGTCTGGCTGAGCAACCGTAACTACCGTTTGTACAGAGACAATGTTGACAACGAGCAAAGATAAATGTTTTGATATGATCAATCAATTAATGATACATTTGCTGTTAAGTATGGAATTCTCGTGAGGAAAGTCTTCTCATATATATTTTGAAAAGTTGTTTCGCCGTTTGTTTCTTTATTTTTCCCAATATTCAAGAATCCAGGGGATTCCCTAGGGACCTTCATCCCAGTCCCTGATAAATATTCCCCTATTATACTATTCTGTGCGTCTTGATCAGTCGTGCACAATAATGCTGTACACAACAGCGCTGTGCACTATCATTCTATGCAACACATTCATTTTTTTACCAGAAATACGTCACTTCTGGTTTGCAAATCTCACTTTTCCGGAATACGTCGGCAAAAAAAATTAGTTTTCCAGACAGGAAATGACGTATAACGGAATAACGTCCACATCCGGTCGAGAACTGAAATTCTGAAACAGGACGTGACGCACTTCCGGAATGACGTCACTTCCGGTAGAAAAATGGGTTTTTCAAACATAAAGTAACGTTTTTCGGTATGACCATTTCCGGTTGAAAAAGCAGATTATCAAACCGGAAATGACGTACTTATTTCTCTCTCTTTTTGGATGCACCCCCACCTGAGGCCCTTGTGTACAGTCGGAGTTCCAAAGAGACTCTCTCAGTCGTCGCCGTGTGAGTTTGCTTCACAGTTGACTCTGCAAACATCTATAAAGCCACTTGCGTTCAACTATAAATAAACCGACGCACTCGACTCGATCGGTCGTTGTTTCCCACGAAGTATTATTCATCGATCAGTAAACACGGCGGATCGAGCGAGTACTTATTTTGCAGACTTGAAAGGGAACGCATAGAAGCCGCGTCTCGCGGGTTTTTGTTCTCGCACAGCGGTTTGCTGCACTCTCTCGCAGTTGGCTCGCTTTCCTAGCGTGGTACGCCTCATGCACGTCGAGGAAAGGCGAGAAAACATGGGTGACGCGATCAAACTTAAAGTCTCATAAAAGTTGTCATTGTTTATCACAATACTGTGCAAAAATGTAAACTGCGAGACCGCGAATTTTTCGAGTGTTTCGTTAAACGCGTGAAAATGTGATTGCAGTGCCCAAGGATAACAAGGAGCGAAGAGCTTGTATTTGTTGATTGCCTTTTTATTTTATTTTATTTTTACCACGAAACAGTGAAAATTTTGCATTTACAACGACACTCGTCTATCCGGGTATGAATGGCCAGGTGCAATCAACGCGCGAGAGGTTAGGTGAGCGGAAAACACTTGGTATTCATATCGTATGATAATTGAACGGATCGTGTGACGATCGTGCGACGTGTCCGTCGTACGAAAAAGGAATAGAAAAAAAAATGGTCACGATCTTTCAAGTTTTTAAGCGCAGCGTTCGCATCGCGTCCCGAGTAAAAAAAATCGTTCGTACACATCGGCCTGACAGCTCGCGATTTCTCAAGCTATTTTGAACCCACCAAATTATGATTATTATTATTATCGTACGCGAACGTTATCTAATTGGAGCGCGGTTCGATGTTGTCGCGATAGCTTGAATATATCCAAAACAAGTTCGTAAAAAAATATTACTCTGCTCGAATAATATTGTTGGATGTTTTCTGCTTTTTTTTTTTTTTTTTTGCTAACGCATTTGTAATTGAAACCCGCTGACGCGTTGTTTGTCGGCGACGTATCGTCGCGGATCGTGTTTAAGAATGGAGTACGGATTCAGACCGAGTTATTTAAAATGCAAGTAAAAAAGTTTGCAATTTTTTTTTAGAAATGTGTGGTAGGCAAGAGATTATTTGTTATGTTATCTGCCCACAGGCGGACTGAGCGGCACGAGTACAGGATGGTTCTCTGGGCTGATACCCTCAGAGCACGTATCCGCCTTGCCGGAGATTCTTCCGGAGTCGGAGGCCGACATCTCCTTGAACGACGCCGCCGTTGCCACCGAAGTCGACAGCAAGGTCAAGACGAAACTCCTCACCATGTGGAACAATGTTAAATACGGTTTGTGTGAGCACTTTTGTACAGTTGAAATATCGCAATTGATCAATGAACTCCCCAAACTGTTCGGGGCGGAGAGCCGAATAAAACAGGACTGTGGGACAAAACGGACCATTTTTTAAATTTACTTATCTATTTACTGTTTTACGCAGTAAAGCACCCTTATATAAACATATAAATATACATCGGAAAGATTGCAATACATAATATTCTACTTGATCCGCTGTAAATAAGGAGATACAAAAATAGAATCATAAATTAATTTAGCAACTGGGCTGTGTAAAAAATGTTCTCAATTTTTTGTGAGAAATGAAAAAATCTTTTATTCTAAATCAATTACACCGGTCCATTTTGTCCCTGGGTTCAGTTTTCTCGGCTCTCCACTGCAAGGCAAAGATTCGTGGATTTTTCATTGAGAGACTAATTAATATGTTGTTTCTCAGGATGGGCTTCGAAGATAAAAACAAACTTCTCCAAGGAGTCTCCGGTATGGCTTCTGGGATCTTGCTATCACAAGAAGCCCGAGGAATCGCCGGAGCGAGCCTCCGAGGCCGTGGGACTGGACATGGAGACGGGAAGCGAAATATCGTTGGCTGTCGACGCGACGAATTTGGATGAGGGAATGGAAGGCTTCAAGCGAGACTTCGTGTCTCGACTCTGGCTCACTTACAGAAAAGAATTTCCTATTCTAAACGGCTCGAGTTTCACGTCTGATTGCGGCTGGGGTTGCATGCTTCGCAGTGGACAGATGATGCTCGCTCAGGCGCTCGTTTGTCATTTTCTCGGACGAGGCGAGTTGTCCCGTTAATCAATTTGTTTTTCGTCGAAGTCTCGTCAATGCTGTCTCGTTAACGTTTTAAACTCTATGTTTTTTTTGTATCGACAAGCAGATTGGCGATGGAGGCCGGAACAGCGTATCGAGACTCATCAACAATACATGGAGGAGAACAAGCATAGAATGATAATAAAGTGGTTCGGCGATCAGCCAACGCCGCACTCGCCGCTCTCGATACACAGCCTCGTGTCCCTGGGCGCGTCTACGGGGAAACGAGCGGGCGATTGGTACGGGCCGGCATCGGTCGCCCATTTGCTTAGCCAGGCCGTGAAAATTGCGGCGAGCGGACACAACGAATTCGACAATTTGGCTGTGTACGTCGCTCAAGACTGTGCAGGTGCGCCATTAACGAGATGCTAATCGAAAAGAAAAACACACGAAAAAGAATTCCCCTCGAGGACAGCTATAATGTGTCTCGTGTTTTTTTTTAATTCCAGTTTATCTCGACGATGTGAGAAGTGCCTGCGAGACGAGCGACGGAGGTTGGCGATCTCTCGTGCTCCTCGTACCTCTCAGATTGGGCGCCGACAAGCTCAATCCCGGCTACGCGCCGTGTCTCACGTCGCTCCTCAGCCTTGACGTTTGTATCGGCGTTATCGGTGGTCGACCTCGACACTCGCTCTACTTCATCGGCTATCAGGAGGACAAATTGATTCATCTCGATCCGCACTACTGCCAGGAGGCTGTCGACGTGTGGAAACAAAACTTTTCGTTAGCCAGCTTTCACTGCGCGTCGCCGAGGAAGATGTTACTCTCGAAAATGGATCCGAGCTGTTGCGTCGGTTTCTATCTTCACGATAAAAAGGCTTTCGATAGCTTTGTCAAAATAGTCGAGCCCGTGAGTAGATTTTTACATAACTTCGTGCCGATGAGATCGAAGACCCTCCATCGCTCAATCAAAACCGCTTGAATTTGATTGGCTGAGGACGCGATTGATTGCTAATTAATTAATTACTTAATCAATTGTTCCAACCAATCAATCAATCAATTAATTAATTAAATAATTAATTGCAGTTTTTGGTGCCACCGAATCAGAAAGTCGACTACCCGATGTTCCTATTTTGCGAGGGAAGCGGCGACGATCTTCGTCGAGGATACGAGGTAGGTGAGGGTATGCTGACGTCATCTACATCCGGTCTCGGCTCGGACACCCTCGAGGACGAGACTCACTACGAGTGCGAAGAGTTCGAGGTCGTATGAGGCTGCGAAGCGTCTTCGTTTTAAATAGCTCGTGTACTTAAGGACTGGTGATATGGTCCGCTGAACTGACAAACGACAACTCTTAATCCCTCCCTCCCTCCCTCCTAGACTCGAAATATTTATTCACAAAAAAAGGAAGAAAAAAAATCGTCGCGAGGTCAGCGCGATTTATTGAACGAAATCGGCGTTTTTGCCCTACCGATTCGACATTAAAAGTAACTGGCGCGCGAGAAGTTGAATATTGTAAAGATCCGATTCATCCTCTCTCCACGGATGTTTCATGAAGATGTTGGAAAAAAAAAATAACGCTCGATTTTTTTTCTCAAGTGTACCACACTTGACGAGCAAGACTTTGGAAAGATAAGCTAGTTAAGTTTCGATGAGTCTATCGCTGTTGATCGCGCTTTATACCTTAAATATTTTTTTGTATGATCTCGAAATTTCAATGATTTCTATCATTTGTACGATGAAACTTATTTATAATTTAATTTACTGTAGATAGTAGTTAGTGGCGCGTCGCTCGATTATTATCAACTCGTCTCGTTTCGGCTCGTCTTTACCCACGGTAAAAATCTCACTTCACTGCGACAATTGGTGCTCCGGCGGAGAATCGCGTAGATCGCGAGTCCGATTTGTATAGACGCTGCAACGAACGATCGATCGATCGATCTCAGCTGTTCGCTCGGTCCCTATACTTACTTACGTTTGAGATAAAAAAGAAAAAGGAACACGTAAAACCAAAAAATGATTAAAGCTTAATATCGTAGTCATAGTAAATTTGAATTATCGTATCTCGAACTTTAACTCTGTACTGTAAATACTAGAAGAAGGAAAAATTCAATCGTGGATAGACTTTCGTGTGCCCTCGCACCCGGGGGCGCGCACGCGTAGAAAACTTAATCTCTGAAAGTCTCTAAGTTATTTATTTATTGTCGAAAAGAAAGAAGAAAAAAAATATCATCCCTCATAAAATTGTTATCGTGCGCCCGGTGTCTCATTAATCATCGTCATCGTTCGTCATCGTTATCAAACGTTTTTGGGCGATATATCATTAGCTCATTGCGATACGGGGAGGAAAGTGTCGATGAGCGGAGCGAAGCACACTCGGGTGAGCAGAAAGCTGTAAGTTAGCCTGTTGGACGATAGCTTCGCCTCGAAGCACGGAATTTAATATTCCGTAGCGTACAGGGAACTTCGTCGGTGAGAATAAAAAAGAAATGAACATGAAACATAATAAAAAATACGTACGATTTTATTAACGTACCCAATATCGTTTGTTTGCTTCAAAGTTTTTTTTTCTTTCTATGACTATTGATATCTTCGGTTTCGTTTAATTGTTTATTGTACAAAACTTAAAGCCTCAAAAAATGTCTATAAAACTTGAACCCTATCTACTATAAAACTTGAACCTCTGTCGATACGTCGCAGACGATCGGAGTCTGATATATATATATATAAGTGCGAAGACAGAAAACGAATTGTAATCGACCGCAGGCGCGTCGATCTGGCGTGTTTAGTCGCATGTCCTTTTGCATGGTTTTTTTCTAACTGTATAGGCGTTTCTTTGGATTTCGTTGTCCATTCATACATATCGCTCCAGGCATTCTTTGATGTGCGGCCACATTTGAGCTGTCGTATTGCCACGAAAGTCCCTGAGAATTCCAGCTTCTCGGTAGTAACTTATCACCGGTTCGGTTTTCGTTGCGTAATCTTGCAGCCTCTTCTTCACTACTTCCGGTTTGTCGTCCGCTCGCTGGGTCAGGAGTTCGCCGGTCACGTCGTCTCTACCCTGTTGTACAAAAATCGGCGATCAATTTTCAAAGGTAAATCGTATGGATTTGTGTAGATATATATGAGGGCTGGGCAAAGTACAAAAAACACTTCGAGTACAGAGAACAAAGTATCACAAGTACTTGAAGTATTGAGTACCTGTTTTCATAACATTGAAAAATGGTTACATTTCATCAAATTTGAATGGTCAAAATTTACCGCCAAATTTATAGTAAAAAATCGCTAACTGAACTCTTTACTTTTTTCATACAAATAAAACGAAGTTAATTCTGGTTGAAATTATACTTATTGAAAAGTTTAGACAGTTAATGTATTAATAGAAACAGGATATCATGCTTCTCGTCGAGCATCCGTAATACGAGCGTGTATTCAAAAAGTATTTATACTTGGTACTTGAAATCGCAAAACTTTATTGAAGTACTTAAAAGTACTTATGTGCTTCAAGTACCTACTTGAAGTACCAAGCAAGTAGCCGGTACTTCAAGTTCTGCCCAGCTCCAATATATATAGTATTTTCTATGTGCAAGGATATAAGATACGTCCTTCCGCTTCCAGCAACGGATTAAGATACAAAGTCCACAACGGATAAAATATTCAAAAAAATTCAGATTTATGCAGAATCATACTCACAGCTTCTTTCGGATCGTTGAACCCAATATTGTACACTCTACCGCTGGGCAGGTGAACCCATCTGTTTTTCACTCGATCGAGTATAACAGAGTGCGGGACGATAAGATTTAAAACAAGATTGACGGGCTGGCTCGCTTGAAGCTTCTCGGCTTGCTTCAAAGTTCTCGGGAATCCTGTACGCGTGCCAAATAATTCGTCAATTGCAACGTGAGATACTTTGTGCACTTATATATATATGTCGACTGCCGCCCATGTCCGCTGTTAAAACAGGTTCGCAGCTGTTTCTTTATGGGGTCAGGGTCGCAAAAGCGAACTTTGACTCACCGTCAAGCAGCCAACTCCTATCGCCGGCCGCCTCGATTTCTTTTCCGATAAGCGATATCATCGTCTCGTCGGGTACGTATCTACCTTCCTCCATATACCTCTTCACTTCTTTGCCGAGCTCTGTTCGAAACGAATATCATTCAAGGTACAAATTATCGACTGACGATCGGGAACACAACATTTTTCTCGTTCAACGTTTATCTACGAAAAACATCGTTCGTACGAAGAAAAACAAAATTCTAATACGTATCTAATACGTTCTCTCATCATCGGATAAATTATATAATTCATCATAATATTTTACATAATCCTTCGTCTGCTGCATCGAGAGACAACGCATATGGCTTATATTTTTCAATAGATTACAACAACAGCAGATAGAACAGTGAACCCTCGCTCTGCGCGACCGCCCAGTAATCAATATATTTCCGGCTCTATACATTTTTTCTGACAAACGATATGCACTGTGTCATCAACGTTGGATTAGTATTACGAAACATACCGGTGTTGTTGGTCACATGAGAGCGCAGCTTATCACCGCTCGAAATATGTGTAACCCCAAAAGTATTAACAATCTTTGATGAAACTGTGCCTTTTCCCGATCCCGGGGCGCCCAGGATGACGGCCCTGAAGGCCGAGGCCTTCGCTAAGCACGTGGATACTCTGACCATTTAGCTGGCTTGCTCGATCTCAACTATAATAATTTTACTATAGATATATATGTATATCTATAGGTATGTAAATAAAGTAGTACACTATTCGCAGCGTAACTCTCGTTGTGCACGCTTGCAACCTCACACTTCGTTCGAGCGTTATTCACCGTGGCCTACTGATTTGTCTCGAGGAGACACAATGTACTCATATCGTTTCTGCTAGTCGACGCGCGATTCTGTATAAAATGAATATGATTTTTTTTGCGCGTGAGAGCGTGTGCTATCGACCTTCGACCCTTGATTACAAAGCCCGATCGACCAACCGCCTGCCGGGAGCACCGGCACTGCACTAGAGAAATATGCACGAGACAATAGTTAAAACTGACCGACCACTCCGATAACTCGCTTTCCGTACGCACGTGTGACGCAAGCTCATTGCAGCGTTTCGCAAGCGGGAGGGATTCGCGCCAAATCGACTGGGGACGAGCAGCGAGGAAATTGTAATACGTTCGCGAGGGAGGGTCGCCATGGACGATTAAAGTATCTCGGTGGCTTCGATGCGCATGCACTACCAGACCAGGACTAAAGTTTCATGCGGTATAATTGATGAATCGTAATTACGAAGATTCCTTTTTTATTGACAAAGTAGCACTTTATTCATATGAAAAAGTAATACAACACAAGGGCCTGGGTGTCTCGTCTCTCCTTCGAAGATCCCAGCCCTTTTCTTCTTATTAAAAATGCGCTTACGGCGATAATTAGAAGGCCTCCGTATTTGGACATAGCGTTTGATACACAAGTAAAAATCGGCGATTACATTACTCGCGGGCCGTCAATTGTTTTTCTCTCTCCGCAGCTCTTCAACGATCTCGCGACCGACGACAGCCCACGACGGAATGTACACACACTAGATATTTTTTCTTTTAATCCATATACGGGTCGATGTTCGAAATTGTTAACGCGCTTCTAAAATATATGTAGACCTCTGTTTATCCTACGTGGTGTGTCAGTGTTTACGATACCTATGATTCTTCTCGTCTAGCCGTCGACAAATAGAATTGTCTTACGACAGAGATTTTTTACACATTCGCTTTTTCTTTTATTTACTTTTTTTTTCCTTTTTGCTCTCATGCTCAATTTTGGCCCCGCACTCCCCGACCAACCCGATTGATATATATTTTCATGATTGACGAAGTTTTAGTACAAAGCTTTAACTTCCCGTGAGAAGCCTAGTGCTACCTTAGGCTATTATAGATAGGCTGTAGTTGTGAATTGCGTTGAGCTTGGGTAAAAAAAAATCTTATTAAGCCACTCCAACGGAAAAAATTTCCAAAACAACGATTTCAATCATAACCCATGATCTTTGTTATCCGACAAACAAAACGATTAGCGAACAGTAAACGAAGCTTATCGAGGAAAAAAATAATAATTCCTTTCGGTGATTATTGCGATGATTGTGAGCTGGTGGACGAACGTTTTCGATTATCCAGCGTATTGTTTTTGTCCTTTTCGTAGAGGACGAAACCAGTGCATACGCGAGGCGAATTGTGTTTCTTCGTGTTATCGTCAGTGCTATACCGAGGGTGGTACAGGGGGTGGTTTGATCTCGTTTACCAGAGCTCCCCGTCCTTCTCCTTAGCCGGAACTTCGATGACTCGCGGCTTGTCTATTATTCTCGCGGTCCTATTGCCTTTTTCCACGATACCGATAATCCACGCTTGATAGCCCTCTTGCTTTTCGATGTCTTTGCAGTACGCCGCAGCCTAAAAAAATGAAAGTCGATGAGTGAAAAAAAAAAAATAATGTGAAGAAAATTTAGTGATCGTTAAAATAAAGTTTGAGTCGTACCTGTTCACGTGGCAGGCATATTAGAAGCCCACCGCTGGTCTCCGCCGAATGGCCTTGTAATAGTTGGAACATGTTACCGCAAGCTTTAGCTACAGCGGCCATCTTTGCGATAACCGGCAGATTGTGAATAACGAATGATACTTCGTTCTTTTGATGTTTAGCGAGATTTTGTGCGTGACCCAACAGACCGAAACCCGTTACGTCGGTCGCGCCGTGCGCATTGTATTTGTGCATCAGACGCGCAGCTGTAAGATTAATAATTCACATTCAAGCACCTCTAAAAAGTTGGTTTTGTCACGACACTATCGCGACATAGTTCACAATGAAAATTTCGTAGTGAAGTCACTTACGGTTTGAAAAATCGTGGTTTTCGACCAGAAGTCACGTCATATCGGAAATACGTCATTTCTGGTCGAAAAGTTAGATTTTCAAACCGAAAGTGACGGTATAGAAAATATTGTTAATTTTTCGCTGGAATGTATCTGTAACGTGTACCAAAAGTTAAATCTGCCCTAACAAATTATCATTTTAATCATCATCGATGTGCTTTGCATACCTATTCTGTTGAGCCTAGCCATGCTGTCCATCGCCCGTTGATAAGCTTTTCCAACATCGTCTTCACTGACTACAAGTTTGATTCTGTTCCAACGATCCGGTTGATCGAGCCACTGATGCGCGTTCACAGCTACTTGAGTCCCGAGTGGTTTCGTCAATACGAGCACGTCGCCTACCACAGCATTGTCTGGTCTGAAAGATATTTAAATGATTGATATATTTGGAGAATCATCATTCCCGGGGCCGAATCGGGCGTCGTAAGTTTAACTTACGACTCTCCATTCGTCCTTCGGATGTTTTTTTTTAAGTAATTAATTAGGATGATAGTTACATACACGATGTATTCGTTCGGTTGGCAAACAGTAGAAGCAACCCCACCGATGGTACACCATGGATTGACGACTGTTTGTCCTCCGGTCACTGTCGTGCCCGCTTCAATCGCAGAGTCTTTAAAGCCTCTCATTATCAACGGAACAACGACGTCTCGTTCCTTCTCCGTCATCTTTGTACTTACGCCGAGCAACATAAGCATATTGTCACATTCCGTGACGCCCATCGCGTACAAATCGCTTATCACATTGGCGCACGCGATTTTACCTGAAAAAATACATCTCGGACCGTCGTTTAGCGCCCATACAACAAAGATAGGGGAATCAAATTGTACTACTAAAGACAAATTGCAAAAAGTCTGATAACTAAGTACAATTTTGTAATTGCAAATTTAATTGCATTGTGGCAACGCGCTTGGAGATTTACGAGATTGACGATTTAAAAATCAATTTGCTATGGTAATGAAGACTATTTTGAAAAAAAGATTCTTCCATCCTTGTTGTATATCAAATTTTTATGTACGTAGAATACGATTCGTTGGTCGTTCACTACAACATCGTTCGTTGTTTTCCTTCTTACCCATCATATAAGGATCATCTACCAGAGGGTAGAAAAAGTCGGTCGTCTGTACTAAACTGAGACCTCCATGCCTCAGAGGAGTCACGGAGGAATCCATGCCAATGCCTGCAACAATATCAGTAAAGTTGTTTTAAATGAGTTATGACATTGAAAATATTTTTTTTTCAAAGTAACTTTTTTATTTCTCTCTTAAGGTATGTCTTAACTAAATTAAACTGCTTTACAAAGATGATTTCTGATGTCTATTGCTTCACAGTAACCCTCCTTAAGGTGGGGCTAAAGATTAACATAACATCAAAATATTTTAAATACATTTCTCCGAAAAGGTTTTATGAAATAAAAAATCAAATTGCGGACCTTACTGCATATCATTAACACAGTCAAATTGAGCACCCAACAATCTGTTTTTAATTTTATAGAATCGTTTCGGAGAAAAGTAGATTCAAAATGTTTGCAGTGAATTACCACAGTCGGTAACAAAAACTGTAATTAAATGTTTTCATGGGTAGCACTATCTAAGCTGAAAAAAAATGTACCATCAAAAACCGATTACATGTTGGCTTTCGATACTTTTCTTTTAACTGTAGATGCTAGTACCTGTGAAAAAATGGTTTACAGATTTTTATACTGATTGGCCATAAGACAGGTGAGAGGGGGGGTGTCGTTCACATGGTCTTAAAATGTCTCAATTGTTATTTATATTTTTCAAAAGTTACTTTCGATACAATCGACACAACATTTTATTTCCCATCTGCCGAACAATCATGATATTAAACAAAATTGTAATGTCAAACTTTAGTTGTCCCCACTAAGTCGAATATCCCAATCGGATGAAACAATGAATTACACCGGTCGCTTTGAGAACCACTGCATCGCCGCGGTGGAGTGAACAAAATAAGGCGGGAGGAGACAACGTGTCGGCCATTACGGCAGAAGCGGATTTGGTCAACATCGTGCCCGGTGCACCTACGCTCGTGCCGGCTTTGATTTTTCGCAAAGCTTCGGGCTCCGGGCGGAGGGGAACGGGAGGTAAGGCGACGCCGGATTATCCTCGGGCGAAACTTTGCCTCCGCCGCCGCTCGTGCCACCGGCGGGAATGCAATGAGAGTCCAAACAAACAGTAGCTACATTAATATTAATCGTTGTTGATTAAAAACTCACCGATTCGCGGTATAGCCATATGCATGAAGTGGGCATGTTCATGATCCTGAGCGCTACCGTCGTCGGCCTGTAATCCCTCCAGGAGTTTCCCAAGAACCTCCTGGGGGACTTTACACCCTCATCCTTTAAGATCGGCGAACCGCGTAAGGCGGAAAATCGCGTCAAGATCATGTGCCACCGGATCGAATGGCCTGCGTAACGCAAGGGCATTAGGATTACCACCGAGCTCCAATTGTCCCATGGACAGGGCGTCCTGAGATACTGGGGTTCCCTGAAGTTCAGCCATCTTGCAAGTTTAGACTATTGCTCTCAACGCTAACAAGCCGGTTTACCACCGCCGTTCAGTCTCCCTCTCTCCTCTATATATATACCCCGACAATCCTGCAAAATTTATTTTAACTCTTAATCCGTCGAAGATCGTTCCGCGTTATCGAACGAGAAAGAAGTTCGTTCGTTCGAATTTCTCACACGTCACAATCGGGCACGTTTATCAATAAAATATTGTCGCGTCTCGAACTCACCTACTACGATAACAACGTTCAACGCCGCGAACAGACAGTCACTGGCGGGCACTCGGGTCAAAGGGGGCACGAAGAGGCGCACGAAGCCGAACTCGCAGCGAACGAGAAATATATACGACTCACCGGCGTCGACTTGCCGGGATCGTACGTTCGAACAAAATGGACGTTCTTTGTGGAGCTCCCACGGCGTTGGGAACGAACGCTTCGAGCCTTGGAGAGATCGCTGTGCGCCCCTACCAATGACATTGGGCTTGTTTCATTCGCTCGTTCGAATTCGAGCGTGCGTATTACAATAGCGAAGCCAGTAACGTTCGAGGCACACCAGGAACCCCGGCCGATACTCGTTTGATCATTTTTAGCAATAGTTTTTTTTTCTCGAATCTTTGCATCTTTGAGACTTCAGACGATGTCGGCTTCATCGCAATGAACATTTTTTATCCACATAGACGAGTGCTGTTCATCGAGATTTTTCAGTGCTTCGGGGCATTCGTCATGTAGCGGAGCGAGCAGAGTGTAGATTCTTTGGCGAATCGACGCGAATCCCCCACCATCGGACTGCGTTCGACACTCACCTCGTTCTATGTTCCGACAGGGGTTCTCATCGTTATTCATAGCTTTGCAAAACAACGCGACACACAGCTCTCCAATTTATTTTTTTATTCCTACGCCACGACAAAATTTATCAACAAGGCGCGTAATTCGTGATGCTGAATTAAAAATATTAGGGTAGGAGAATATAACAGGTCATAGGTGAATTATTATGAAAATATGATAGCTGATTTTGGATAACTGTCTCGACAATGAATTTAATAGCAAAGGATATTAGGAGACTGCATGAAATTTGGACAATGTATACACTTCGAATGTAAAGCTTCTCATTCTCTTACCATGTCCTATAAGGTGTATATTTCCCGCGTAAAAGTCTACGCTATCGTCGTCGAAAGTTCCTGGGTCGACGCTTATCAAAATGTATCTGGACAGCTGCGCATGACACGATAATTTGACAGAACATTCTTGGAAAACATCTGGTTCGGCTAATACTGTTTGTGACTTATTACATTATGATATGCATGAATGGTTATTCAAATTCAGGATCCAAATTATTATGCAATCCTACCGATCGAGTCCTCGTAATTATGAAAATTTCGTTTAAAACTTTTTAATACAACGCGACAATGTCCTATTCTCTAATCTTTTTATAACAGAGATCGATTAGCTTCGTAGTTCAACAAGAGCCAGTGCATTTCAGTTTCACGGTTCAATTACGAAAGGATCGTACGATGATGTGAAACGACGCGAACGCCAATAACCGTATCTGTATCACACTTAATAGTGTTTTACATGCTCACGAGGGCATAATAATAATAATAAATCGAGTTTATAGTTCCAACTCCTATCGCTAGGTGGCTTTTCAGCACTGCTTTCTCGCAATAGAAACAGCACTGGAGTTACTATAACTTGTCAGCGAAAACCGTTCATCGTCACTCTGGTTTCCCTTCAACACACGTATAAATCTTTCGCCTTTTACTAAAGATTTCCGTGGAGGGGAACAACTGATGAGTCTATATACCAATTTTTTGTGTACCCGGCGAAAGCTGGGTCGTAATCCAATCAATCATAAATACCTTCCCTCAGAAAGAGTCTTCATCTCGAAATTCAAAACCTTTCGAGATGTCTGTCTCTCCAGAGGTGTTCCGTCTTTTAAAGAACGGGATACTGAAATCGTAGCTGAATGATTCTGTTATTCACTGTACAAACGACGGAGGCGTGTTCCTACTACGAAACCCCGACGAGTTTGTCGTTAATGATGTAACCCATCATGCTCCCCCTTCATCGTCCCAGTCTTTATCCCCGCTTGTCTGCCTTCCATAACAAATACGACCTTGGCTTTGAAGTCCAATTGAAATATGGACTAAAATGCACACAATGTAGTTTAGTATTGGCGATAAACTGACTTTCACGAGATAGTAACTCTCGTGAGTAAGTTATGAAGCGACAATCGAAAAAATAAGAACACTAGATATGAAAAATATTTTTTTATAATTCAATATAATTTTCGTCGGGCCCCGAGTGGAATTCAGAGGCATTTAAAGCTTTAATTACAGGTGTTGTTTTTATTTTTGTATTCTACCTAGTCCACGCAAACAATTGACTTTCGTTAATGATAAAAATATTGCGTTGGACAATATATAGATTTAGTTTAATACACAATTATATTCAATATAGCGGTAGATAAATAAATCCCTCTGTGGCTAGAGTTACAAAAATTCATTTTATCTCTCTAGTAACAATGGCGATAAATAAAATTTCTTTTTTTCTTCTCTTCTCCATTTCAGTACTCATCGTCGATGTCATCGACAACAAAGAATATCAGGAACAGTGGAACCTGGGAATGTTGCGAGGATGTTTAGAAGTCGATAGCCTTTGGACGTGTCTTGATGTATACGTATGCGGCTATGAGAACGAACACAGCAGCCAGAGTCGGTAGAACTAGCGTGAAGACTCGCTGTTTGTTCTCCATGAACTCCTTTTTTCGCTCCTTCTTCTGCTTGTTGGTCTCTTTCGTCTTACCCTTTAACTGACGCATCGCTCAGCCCTGCCAACAAGAGTTCAAAGTATTAGGATAAATTTTTCATTTTTGTAAAATAATCAACAACCCCAATCTTCATCGATTGGATGCAAAATTTTTTTTTAATCCAGAATAAGGGATATTAGTTTCCGCAATTATTATCACAACAAGCATTCACATCTGCCCAACTTCTACTAACGCAGACCTAGAAATTAGAAACTAGTAGCGTTGAATAATTATTCACAAGATTTCCACCATGCTGTACACTTTTCACATATGTATATAATCATGTCAGGGCTTAATCCTTAAACTACTGTAATAAATAAATAAACAATCTGGTATGTCAGACACTTACAAAATAGCAAATGAAACTTCAATAAAGGAAATAACAGTAATTGACGCAAATTAAGTGATCAATAAATCTTGATTGTCCTTAATTAATTGTGTTATGCTGCTCATAGCGAAAATTAAACATCTGTTATTTTCAAAGTTTAACATTAATCGTAACAGTGTCGCTGATTCTTTGAGGTTGTCAATTGCAAATCATACGTCGTTGGAATCGACGATTCGGCAGTGTTTAACAAATATATTTACCCTTTGTAGTGATTGAGGAAGTTCAATGAAAAATTGTGTCGCAGATAGACCGCGTGGAGTGGTACTGTACGGTGAACAATCTGGAGCAAAATTGTGACACGTAAGCCGACTAGAGTCGAGGGAGAGAGAGAGAATAACTACGACGTCACCTGTGGAATATCTACGAATTCGATATATATCGAACGTCACGCTGTACGCGATATATATACTTTTTTCTTCACGGGGCTCTCACCGAATCCGGCACGGCGCTCTTTCGATGCCAATATGGCGTTAGCAATAACTTGATTCTGTATATTAGACAGAAATACAACACTGGTTGCGTCAATCAATTAAATAAGCTGCCCGTATTCGTACAAGCGGTTAATATTACGATTATTGCCCTTTACCGGCCACAGTAAATCGAATTATGTATATATAGCAATCGTACGACAGCGTATGGGCTGCGGCATCGTCGATCCAGTATTCTCAATCTTTTCGTTTCTATTTTTTTATTTAATCACTGACGAGACAACGTTTTTATTATAAAGTTTATCGACTTTATATTGGGCGCGTTAAAGATAATTCACGATGGATCCGCGATTACACAGAAGATCGGACGCGGAGAACGACGATACGGCGACTGAACAAACCTCAAAAAGTTCCTCTGTCACAACCGACACAACAAAGTCCCAAGTACGAACGAATATTTAAATAGAACTTTTGAAAATTTTGTAAACACGACCGAGCGTCCCAGGTAGCGCAAAAAAATTAGTTATCAAAAAGTGATCTCAATGAGTTTCGTATGTTCGTTTGGATGGTATCTGACGGTTAACCCACTCATCCGAAAAGTTAACTTTTAGACGTAGGATAGCTTATAGTTAACATCCGGATAGACACATGCAACCCATTTAGATCACTTTTTTATACCAGACGTCTTTTGGCTACCTGGGATATAGCTTCACTTTTTTTTTTTTAACAATATGGAGAATATTATAAATTAAACACTGTAACATTCTGCGATTATAGATAGTCGAATGGTTAAACGAGGCCACGCTAAGCACTAGCGAATCTGTCAAGGTCACAAACTTGGCGAAGATTCAGGAGATTTTGCTGAACAAGGACACGCACTTGTTGGATCTTTATCTGGATGAGACAATCCAATTTTCTCTGGACAGAAATGCCGAAGCCCGAAAGTTGATAACTGGATTTATTGAGGAAGCTGGGTAAAAATCTTGACCTTGTATTGTCAAATCACATGATCGGGCAAATACTTTGAGCACTTGGTGCACAAATTAAATACATACTCCAAGTAATCAATGTATTTGCCAAGTTTTGTTGATTAGGTAAAATATTTTGGGTCTCAAAAATGTATTTTATTAATTTTTTGCAGGGTCAAACATCCTGAAACTATACCGCGCACGGTGCAAGCGTTGTCGAGATTGGTCGGCGACGACGCCCCGGTGGTCGCGAAGCGTGCGCTTCGAGCCAGCGACAGAATTCTCAGATCCGCCCTGACATGGGTGGCGAGTGTTCCGCTCGTGACTCCGGAAATGGAAGCGGCCTGGGGGCAGCTCAGCAGTCTCAAAGTACAAATAATCAACATGATAGACAGCGACAACGACGGGTAATTCGCGCTCCGTTTCGATGTTGACTCGTGCTCCGTTTTTCACGACAGAATAACTTGATATAAGGCACATTACAGAATTCGAACGCAAGCGGTAAAGTTTCTCGAGGGTGTGGTACTTCTTCAAACTTATCCTGATCCCGACACGCCAAAGAAACCCGACGATTTTTCACTGGAGGACGTGCCGCTCACGCTGAAGATCGCTCGACGACGAAAACTCGAGGAGGAAGCCACGCACGTTATGGATCTGTTGATAAAGTTTCACGGATCTCCTCACGTCAGTAGCGTCAATCTAATGACGTGCATGGGATCGCTCGCGCTTATTGCCAAAATGAGACCTCAATTCATGCCCGGAGTCATACAAGGTATAGCTAATTTTATTATCGTTTCATGCAACACTGAAAACTCACGGTTTCACCTCGCGCGAAATTTTAACAAGAAAAAGGAGTCTTCTATTGAAATTTCTCATTTCTTTCCGCAGCTTTGCAGAAATTGCAGAACGATCTGCCGCCGACGCTTTCGGATTCTCAAGTGAAGAGCGTTCAAAAGCAAATGAAGATGATACTCTTGGGACTGCTGAAGCATCCGGCGAGCATAGAGTTCGCGTCGACGATGGCGAAGCAGTTGACTCAGCTGGGAGCGAAGGAGCAAGACATCCTCAAGGCTTACCCGAAACCCGAGGATATCCGACGTTTGAAGAAACGTCAGCAGGAGATGGCCGCTGCGAGTGCCGCGAAGAGGGCGAAACTTGAGACCTTCGTGCCTGTCGAAGATCCTGAACCACCGCCGATGCCGGTTCCTCCCCCGAAACCTCCAGAGTTGATCGAGCTTTCGGAAAGCTTCATCGCGGAGAGGCTTAGCGTGGAAATCGCTACCGAACTAGTGATGGACAGCATGGTAATTTTTTAACTACCAAAATATGGCATAAATAACATCTTGTACGAAAAGGTCATTGTGCCTCGGGCGCTTCGCATCCTCGCTATGGACGATGGAATTTGGAAACCGGGAATCTACATTTACGCAGATGTACCGGAAATCCGTCACTTCCGGTTCGAAAATATCATTTTTCGACCGGCAGTGACGTATTTCCCGGACGATGTCACTTCCGTCGAAAAATGCGATTTATATACCGGAAGTGAAGTATTGATAATTTCTTAATCTTCCAACAGGCTTGGGTGCCAGACTCGATGACGATGATATTCCAGCGCGAGTATCAGCCGAACGCGACAGCGGACATAAGCGTTCAGCGTCAAATGATTGGAAAATTGTTGTCGGCTCAGATAAAACAAGCGAAAGCCAAGCGAACGAAGAAGGATTCGAAAGAGGAAGACGCGATAATGGAAGATTTGATACAAAATCCAACGATAACCGTAGCGGAGGCCAAGAGGGAACGAAAGCGCGAGAAAGATCGTGAAAAGGAGAAAGAGGCAAAAGCGTCGCTGGAGGCTCACGAGAAGTCTCTCGTCAAGGCGCGCAATCGTTTGAAAGCGTTGAAACTTTCGGAGATAACGAAACCACTGCCGAGAGAGACGAAAGAGAAGATGCTGCTGATGGCGGTGAATAGAATACTGAAATCGGAAAAGAGCGCAGTTTACGGTGGCGTCGCTACAGTACGATCGAAGATTCTCACCACTCTGGCGGCGACTTTTAATCCTTACATAAAAGAAGCAGTTTTGCGCTACATAACCGACGACATGAGAACTCGATTGGATCTCGCTCTCGGCTGGCTCTACGAGGAATTCGCGTTGCTCCGCGGGTTTCAGCGAAGAACGACACTGTCCTCGACGCCGAAGGAAGCGCCGCATCAGTCTTACAATTTTCTTCTCTGCACCCTCGTCTCGGCGATTGATTTAATACCGGGAAAAGATCGCGATCCACTTTTATCGCGGTAAGTGAAGATTAAAAAATGCTTCGTCTTTACATTCTGTTAACCGATTGGTATTTAATCAACCGTTGTGGTTTATTTTTTAAGGCTGTACCTGGAAGCGCCTATGATGACGGACGACGCCGTCGAGGCCTTGAAAATGGTATCCTCCGATGAAACCCGGGGGCTCGCGCCACTTCAACTTCTCAAGGAAATGATCATAAGGAGACCGTCGAAGCAACTGAATTTTGTGAACGTTCTACTCTGTCATACCGGGCACGAGAAAGCTGCGGTGAGGAACGAGAATTTACAATTCGATACATTTCAAATGCATAAGTTACTATAATGGTAATCATCTTCTAGATAAGAGACGCGGCGATAGAGTTGGTCGTGCAACTTTACGCTCGTCCGGAGCATAGAAAATTCATAGAGGAGTACGCAGTATTTTATTTGGGATTTTTGCGACTGCAAAATCCACACGAGATCCTCTTCGGACAGGACAGAGGAAGACCGCAAGTGGAGGATCAGTGGACAGAATCGACGACGCGGGCTTGTTTGGGTCTCTATCTGGCACTTCTTACAGAGCATCAGGATCTTATTCACGAGTGAGTTTGATGGAGGCCCTGGTGGTATTTTTATTGATTTTTTAATATTTATGTAATTTTTTTAATTTACAGGCTCGCGCGAGTTTACACGTCAATGGGTGCCGACGTGAAGAGGATAGTCCTGAGGCTCGTGGAGGGCCCTGTGAGATCTCTCGGCATGGCGAGCCCGCAGCTTCTCGCTCTTGTAGAAAATTGCCCGAGGGGTGCCGAAACTTTGATCACGAGAATTGTTCACATTCTCACTGAAAAAAGTAAGTGTTCTTTCTCAAAGTTTACCAATTCGGACTGCGAGTTTGATAAATCTACCTCTGTTTTTTGTACAGCTGCGCCTAGTGCGGAATTGGTAGCCAGAGTTCGCGAACTCTACCAAACCAGAGTACCCGACGTGAGATTTCTCATACCTGTGCTGAACGGTTTCACGAAGAAGGAAGTTATAGCTGCATTGCCCAAGCTCATCAAACTCAATCCTATAGTCGTGAAGGAAGTCTTCAACAAATTGCTCGGCACTCATAACAACGAGGGCGCGGTGCCACACACCTCGCCGATTACACCGGCGGAATTGTTGATTGCTCTTCACAATATTGACTCGACCAAAGCTGAATTGAAGACGGTAATAAAAGGTAAAAAAAATGTTTGTTAAAAAGATTATAAAAAAAAAGTTGAAATTTGGAATTTTCATATCGCTTTCTCATAATGTTCCTTTCGCAAAGCTTCTTCTATGAGAAAACAGTTTCTGTATTTTTGGTTTTCTCATAGAGGAACCTTTGCGAATAAAGGAACATTATGAGAAAGCGATATGACAATTTAAATTTTCGACGTTAATGAAAAGGCGATATTTTTCGACATTTTCTGAACACGTTTTCATTAAAATCTCGATTTTTTTTTTACCGAAACAAAGCTTCCTCTGTGAGGAAGCAAAAGTAGACAACAAAAAATGTTTGCCATGAAAGATCATTCGACCTGCGCCAAAATGTTTACCTTCAGATATTGGTTATTCTTTTAGCGACGTCGTTATGCTTTGCGGAGAAACAGGCCTTCACGCAAGAGACTTTAGCAGTCGTTATGCAGCATCTAATGGACATGAATCCATTGCCAACGCTGCTGATGCGTACGGTCATACAGAGTCTCTCCCTCTATCCCAGATTGAGTGGTTTCGTGATGAACATTCTTCAGCGTTTGATTCTCAAACAAGTGTGGAAAACGCCGAAGGTCTGGGAAGGTTTCGTCAAGTGTTGCGAGCGCACCCAGCCACAGAGTTTTCAAGTAGTTTTGCAGCTGCCTCCGGCACAGTTGGCCGAAGCATTGAAAATGGCGCCGGGATTGAAAGCTCCGCTATTGGCGCACGTTGAATCCTTTGCGGATAACCAGGTATTGTTTCGATTCATTGAGAAGGCTCGAATAACAATCTCATCCAGCGTAAATTCATTGATCCATTTTAATTGAATAATCCACAGAAGGCTCACATACCGCAATCGATAATGGACGTTATTCAGGGACGACCGATAGACATGCACGACGATTTTGATATCGTGAGTTCACAATTGCAATAGCTACGTTGAAAGTTTATAGATGAAATGTTAGTTAATGATTTTAATTTTGCTTCGTCAGGCCCCACCGGGAGATTATCTACTGGAACCGAAGCAGGAATTGATGGAAGTCGACCTTTCGGAGCCCGCACCACCCGGCCTAGATTAACGAACTTAGACGCGTCAATAACGTTCATTACTGTGAATAGTTTTTTTTTCAAGATACTTCATCGGGGATATTAATGGCAGTTGAACGAGAGCGTCAATGGAGCAATTTTAATAGGAATACCGACAAGACGATAACTCACGCTAACGTTGTTTTTTTCGTATTTCTAATTACCATTCCCCTTCATGATGCTTATGAAAAAAATTTTCATTTTTTAATAATTCATGTCTAAGCACTCATCACACAAGCGTCGTACGAGATGAGTACTGTTTTTCAGTATAGAGCGTAGAAAATGTACGTATATTCCTATCACCATGAGCATTGAATCACGTACAGTGGAATCTCTTGCATATTACATAATGCAAGTCGTGTGAGCTGCGTGAGGAGCAAATGCGTGTTCGCAGAGTAGTCCTTTTTCTCTTCGCCCAGTCTAATTGCAACCCCAGCATTTGTCTTCGTAACACACTTGAATGTAACATGTGAAAGGATTCACTGTATAACAGTCGGGGTTACCACTTTTTTTTTTCCGTAGTAAATGTATATTTCGATTGTCAACCGAAGTCGACACCGGTGTCCAGTAAATCGCGTAGCATGAAGGAAGCCTTCTTCGGAAGAATTCTGCAAATCGTTTACAACCGTTAGAAGAAGGATGTCTGGATCGACGCGAAATTATGGGTGCGTTCTTGAATACAGATCTGCTCAGCTATGCATTCTTTTATTTGTGACTGTCAACTGCTAGTGGGTTTTTTAAATTGCCAATGGTAGATCCGAATCTTTCCACGGGAAACATTACGTCCATTTTAATGAGTATACATGTGGATGCATCTCGACTATTTCTGGAGTTTACCGAGCAGAGCAGAACTGCATTCAAGAACGCACCCTATTATTGAAATTTTATTTTACCTCAGTACGTGGCCGAGGTACAGAAGATATCCGGGAACGCTGAACTCTGCGTAATTTCGTCGAACACCGTCCAGGATCTTTTTAGCCGCGTCCGTGGCTGGCATAGTACCGAAGTAACTCGGTATTCTAAATCGGAAAGTGTTGAGTTAACTTTATCATACAAAAAAAAAAAAATTCGCGCCGATGAAATGGCTTTGAGAATCGTAATAATGAAGCGAGTACCTGAAACGAATATCCTTTGCCGCCTCGGCTCCAACAATGAACGGATAAACGTGCACCAATGTAATGATGATATTGCTGTTAGAATGTCTGAACTCCGTGTGCAGAGACTCTGCGAAGCCTTGAACGGCGAATTGAGCTGTAGAAATTGGAACTCGTCCACCGCTGCTCGCACCACCGGAGAGTCCCGCTACGGAGGACAGAGCGACGATGTGTCCTCGGCCCGCTCGTTGCATTCCCGGCATTACCGAATCCAAGAGCTGAAAAAATGATATCGAACATTTATTACGAAACCAATATGAGATACGAGCACGATAAGTGTTTTTTTCGTGAAATAGGTGAACTTGCCCAAAAGTGACTGAAAACCGAGACCTCCATGGTTTTTCTCACTTCCGGTGCGTCCTGGACGAGCGCTCGAGGACTGGGCACTCCGCAGCAATGAAACACCATCGTCACGTCGCCCATTTCGGTTTTTATCGTCTCAACCGTACGTTTTACCTGAACAGTCCCTACTTTGGATTTATTTCGAGTACAGTTTAATATTCTATTGATGATGCATAAAAGTATGTAAAAGTAATGGCGTGGATGGACTGCAGCCATGAATTAGAAAGTAGAAGAAAATTATACACAAGGTGTAGGATTATAAATGCCCATAACTCCTGGTAGCATAAAATTATCATTATGTTTTCGAAAAAGAAAATGATAATAATGCCCGACTCTACTTTGCAACGTCTTTGATGCAAGGGAATGACTTACCTGTTCTTTGTCTGTAACATCGCAGACGAAGGGCTTTGCCATGCCACTGTAGCAGGACGCTCGTTTAGCAGTGGCAAAGCAATTTTCTGCCATAATATCTACACAAGCAACGAAAACACCCAGTTGAGACAACTGGACAGCAATCTCTCTGCCAACTCCGCGTCCCGCTCCGACTACCTGCAAAAATGTAAGATTACATTGAGAATGGATCATGGGCAAAAAATGTACACTGCTCCAACTTACCATGGCGACTTCTCCGCTGATGTTCTTCAGTGGCGGAGGCCTGAAAGTTCTGTACAGAGCAACGACTATGGCGAACCATATTCCTACAAGCAGCGTCACAAGGTCCAGGGCCAGCACAACCAACGAGTAGACCCTCAGCAACATCTCCGGAGGCTTTAGAGCTTTGAGACTTTCCTGCAAATAAGAAAATGTTAAAAATTAGGAAAAAATTAATAAAATTGCCGCAGCAGAGTTGAAAAGTAGGTTTCCTTACCATCTTCAAAATTGCAACTATATCGAAGCAACAAGTTTGTAATTTATGGGTGCGATTTCAACAGTGATTGACCCTTTTTTTAATTTGAATTTAAATCTTTCCCCTGCTATCTTTCCGTCAGCTCTCCGAGCTTACGTTGCAGTGACACGAATTTCTGACTGTCGAATCGATGCCCTCGAAAAATTCACAAATCTCGACACCCACACAAGCACAGACTTGACGACCTCACGTACCTTATTATCGACAAAAACGCTTGTTGAACCCTGCTGATACGATATCAATATCGTTCGCACAATTTGCGGGTCTCCGGTACTCGAGGAACTTCCAAAAATTTCGTCCAGGGCTGACCAAAGGAGGGTAGGCGTCTCATCCAACGTATGTATTGAACTTACACTTTGTTCGTAAAGATAACACGCTGCTTTCCGCACGTTATCGGTTACCAGTCACTCACCAAGCTGTATAACACTTGTCAAAATCGCGTCTCGCCATCGCAGCTGATTATCGTTGCTTTCCCATACTTTGCGTATTCTTTTTTGTTCTGCGTTCTCATTTAATTTTATCTGTAGCTCGCGCGCGCAAAATTATCACGATGGATGATTCCATCTACAATGTGTTCTTTCGCTCAGTACTGAATTTGAGGGATTTCAGCAGTACCGTTCATTGATCACGTCGACATCTGCAAGAACGATAAGCTATTGATTTCTATCGTTCGTGTGTTTGTGGCGCCCTCGTAATCCCGATAAGACACGAGTAACTTCGCTCTCCATCAGCTGTTCCGTGACTGCTTGATTTTTTCGGAGTGATCGGCCGTCCTTTCTTCCTCGGCAACCTTTGTAACCCCGTTGTATATATATAAAAAAAACAGAATGTGGTACGAGATTATTCCATCGGTTGCGATTATTACCGGGCTGTTGTACCTTCCACAAATCGCAGGGTGGCACTTCAGCAAAGCTGTGCTCGGAAACGTAAGTTTCGATACGTTTGTTGATTTCTACGCAATGGCGGTCAGTGTATAATTTTCAGCAAAGTAAACGGTTTTTTTGTTTCTCTATCTTGCAGGGGTATCGACGCGAACTGCTTAGTGAGTTTGATCGATATATGTTCATGCGAGATACACGCATCGACGGTGCACCCTGGAACATTCGGGTAAGCAAAAGCGCCGATCAGTATTACAGGGTCATGCCACTGGCTATGATTTTCATGTAATCTCTTTTAATCTTATTGTTTCAGGGTCTCGAGAATATCTCAGATGAGCCGTAAGCTATGAAACAGCGCGCTGCTCGATTTGTTTATAGATAAATAGAATAAAGTTTCGTTTAAACTGTGACCGTGTAAATTTATTGCTACCAAATCGTTCATGCTGTCTCTGAGTAATGTGACCCTGCTTCGACCTCGGCGATTTTCAGTTGCAGTAGCCACCGAAGTAATCAAATCTAAGATTTCTTTTGCAACTGACCGTGGAAATCTCGCATCGATCTTTTGTTAAAATTTAATACAATAGTGGTATAGGTCAAGCATCAAAAGAATTTCGCAGAAACTTCTTTATCGACCGTTCACGGACAAGACGCTTGCAGTTTCGACCGAATGAGAGCGCCGTACTTACGGTATCGAATACGAACATCAAAACTTCGGAACAGCGGCTCGATGATACAGATAAAATTGCAGCCATAAAAATAGGGGGAATGGAACGAAATACGAACTACAAGACGGTTTGAATGGTGGGCTGTATCGAGCAATAGCGATACTGGGTGGTCTAAGTCGTGAGCTGTTGCAATTGGGGGGGGGGGGGGGGGGTTTACAAGGCCAACGACTAAGGGAAATAAATGACCAATTCGAAGAATGAGGAGGCTGCAAGGGATTAGATATAACCCAGGGTCACAGGAAGGTGAAACACGAAATTTAAGAAATCCGTTCCATCCGGTACCGAGATAGTATGATCAATTGGACAATTAACAAAAGCTATGGTTTGCGAAGTCTACCCTGTTCGGAATTTTATTTGGATTTTATTCGGAATTTATATACTATAAACTGATATGTACAAATAACTAACTGACTGATTAAAACATTAACTGACATATACGGTGATCAGTTGATAAGGTGGAGTAGTTCAGACAGCGTCATTCCTTCGAGTTGTTTGTTTCCAAATTCCATAACTTTTCTATTTATTTCAGTCGTGACTTCGTTGTGATGTTCTTCAATCAATTGGGGTACTACGTCGGAAATGATATTGCTGAGGATCAACGAGGTGTACTCGTCGTTGTATAATCCCGTCGCCGAAAACTGCGGTAAAATATTTGTACGAATATAATTTAGTATTAATTATAGTTTCGAAATCATGCAATCGATAGCTTATCAATTCGAATTTTCATTACCTCAAGACCACCAAGAGACACGTGTGTTTCCATTTTTTTAATAGACAGGGGACTCAAACGGAGAAAGATTTTTGTCTCAAAGGAAAGATCTGTAGCCGTCACGCTGAAAAACAAAATTAGTGTCATTTTGACCTCCAGCTAGACAAACTTGTGTTCAAATAATTTCGTCAATTAATAAATCTTATATATTGTTTGAAAAGTTGTTTGCTTGTTGTTCCCATAATGTAATGATACGTCACTTCCGGTCGAAAAATTAAATTTTCAAATCAAAAGTGACATATTTTTAGTATTACGTCACTTCCGGTCGATAAATGATATTTTCAAACTGGAAGTGACGTATTTCCGGTACATCACCGCAAATCTAGAGTCCCGGTTTCTGACTTCCATAATCCTTAGCTAGGGATTAGACTTACGTATAATTTCCTTCGCCGTAAGCCTCGATTTTATTGAGAGCTACGACATTCAACTTATAGGAGCCACTGGAATAGAGACGGGGCCAAGAAAGGCCTACGGTCAGTTTTGTCGGAAACATAACGACTTCTGCTTTGTCAACTTGGTAATCGGCGAGTCCCAAAGCTTCAACGTCAGTGAATTTAACGGATCCGCTGTAGTAGTAAAAAAAATAACTTAATTGATTCAACGTAGCCACATGTTTATAATTTTTATAATGGAATTGAATGTCAATCGTAACATAGGTTGATCTTGTACGTTTTTTTTCGAAATTTATCGATACAACATTGTTTCACTTTAATCTACACCCAAACTTGACTCACGTGACGTATTTTTCATCCAGATCAAGCTCCAACAACTCTTCCTCGAAGGGATCGAGCGGCGGAACTGATAGACTCTCGTTACCCTCGCGTATCATGACTTTGAGATTTTCCAAAAAGTTTCGAAACTTTTCATCGTAGGCGGAGGCTCTTAAGTTGTCTTGACGCGACGTCAGCTCATCAGATGCGTGTCTCACCGTTTCTCTCGTATCTCCACTAACGGTGATATCGAAATGATCGCCGACCTTTTTTAGTTCATGCTGTACTCCAGAAGCTTTGGGACAAAAGCAAATACGCGATATTAGACTCTAGAAAATAAATGTGTCATTAATTTACCCAGTTTCCTTGTAATTCATAATGAAAATTAATAGCTGGCTAAACCGCAGTTAATTTTTAGTCAGCCAAACGATCTTAGCCGGCTAAACCGCGGCTAATTTTTAGTCAGCCAAACGATCTTAGCCGGCTAAACCGTAGCGAATTTAGTCAGGTAAACCATCTTAGCCGGTTAAGCCGCGGCTAATTTTTAGTCAGCCAAAGCATTTTAGCCAGCTAAGACGGCTTAGCCGGCCAAACTATAATGTCCATTATAGCCAGTGATGCCAGATTGGAGGGAAATTTCCCTCAGAGGGAATTTTTTAACACAGTATGAGATAGGCGAGGGAGAAAAAGAGTGGGGGAATGTGGCATTACTGATTATAGCCCGATAAGATTTTTTAGCCGTCCAAGACGGCTCAACTCTACAGCCCTACATTAGAACGGCGCGATGATGCCAGTTGATATCCTGCAGAATAGCTGCAGTGGCAGAGTGTAGGCACTTACTTTCCAGCGGGCTATCAT
This sequence comes from Ichneumon xanthorius, assembly GCA_917499995.1. NCBI lineage: Eukaryota > Metazoa > Arthropoda > Insecta > Hymenoptera > Ichneumonidae > Ichneumon > Ichneumon xanthorius. The sequence continues at coordinate 1,802,591 of OU824203.1, read as the reverse complement.
TCTCATTGATCCTCCAGGCAGAGACTTGGCCGGCGACCAGGGCCACCACGAGGAAAAGTCCTAGGTATTTCATCGTCGTTTCCGCGTAGCAGGCCTATGTAGGACAATCAGGGGATTTCGTATTGTGTTTTATGTTTGTCGAACCCGTTAGTTTCGCGCTGTCTTAAGAGCCCAAGATTAGGAGTAATAACAACGGCCCCGCGGCGTTTAACAAATCGATTTTTTTCGATATATTTCTGTTTTTTTTTTCTTTAAGACTGACTGGTAACGAATTGTAGTTTTATGATTGTTCTATTAACAAGAAAAAAAAAATACGCTTAAAGAATTGGAGAACTTACCTCTTTACACGAATGAGAGTTATGAGACGAGAGAACAACGTTCGATTGTAATTGTTAGCCAAACGCGAGAGGACTGGCCATACTGTCGAAAATTCTCTGATATATGTAGACTGTCATAATCGTTCGATGGTTCGCACGCATGTTGAAATTACTTATCGGCGACCGGAGCGGCTTTTATCTGGTAGAAAATCGACACTGATTGATCTCTCCTCATTGATTGTAAATCAACATTGTACGCACAATTCGAGCGATTGGTAATCAGAAATTTCTGTAATCACCATTCACAGACGACATACCGGGATCGTATTTTATAGTAGATAAAAAAGCAGCATCTCAAGGATAAAGTTGGGACCGGTCAGAGAATCATTTTCAGATCAATGAGGCAGCAAGGGCAAGATAAACCTCGAGGGCCTTGAAATATGTAAAAAAAACTTCGTTACATTCCGTACCGGGATGATATGCTCGAATATTGGACAATAAAGTTAACGATTGTTTTATCCATTAAAAAAATGGTTTTATCCTGTATTTACATATTATATACACATTCGGAAAAAAACACAGTTGGTGGAATAAAAAAATGTGTTGATTCGTAATGATACAGTACAAAAAAATGAAATGACGTATATACAATGAGCGCGATCAGCCGAAAAGTGACCATAATTGAGATATAGACATTCCGTTGAGTTGTTTGTTCCCGTATGCTATGATTTTTTGGTTTATTGCTGCCGCGATTTCCTGCCGGTAATCGCGAACTAGTTGGGGTACCATGTCGGAAACAGTTTGGCTGACGACAGCGGAGGTGTCCTCGTCGTTGTACAGTCCAGTCATTGACACCTGTGCAGAAGAAAAATTGTTATCAATATAATTGGCATTGATCACATTTTCGCAATGCCGTAATTAATTGTGCGATTATTATTATTTTTATTACCGAAAATCCACCGAGTGCAATGCTTGATTGCATGCTCTTGATGGACACGCCGCCCCAAATACCGAGCGAAACTACCGTATCGAAGGACAGATTGGTAAGAGTCATGCTGAAAAAAAAATCGGCATCAAATTCGGCACACGAGCCAGCTTATCTGTGCGGGCAGATAAATATATATATTTAGTTCAAATAAATAGCTATTTGAATTAAATAAATATTTGCGGGTCAGCCCCAAGTAAATTATTTTTCCAGGTGTATATCAATTAAATCTCAATAAATATTCGCTGTTGTTTGATTATACGATGCTAAAAATGTTCGACTGTGAAAAACAGGAACATTGCCCAAATTTAGAAAAGCTCTGTACCAGTTGCGACATTAAGAAAAAAAAAGTCTTATCGTGAATTTACGATCGTCGAACGTTCGTCGAGTACTTTGAACAGCGGAGAGAAAAAGCAAACAGAAAATGAATGAAAAATCAATCGTCACGCGTTGGCATTGGTGATCGACCTTTGACGATTAGGTACTCGATAACGAGCGACCCAGAATGATTATTGGGTTGTTAATAAAACGTTAAGAGCGGAAAGAGCCCGTTATCGAAATGAGTCATTCCCTGTGGCGAGTTCACCTTAATTACTGCCTCGAATCTTAAGCACCCGCCTATCATCACAATGTGTTCGATCAAATGTAGAGCAGGTGCTCTACATTTGATTTTTCACGAGGGAACTGTATGATTTTCCTGCTACTTACTCGTATTCTCCTTCTCCGTAAACTGACTTGTCACCGAAAACTACGCCGTTGAGCTTGTAGTCGCCGATCGAATGGAGACGGGGCCAAGTAAGGCCGATGGTTAGTGTCCTATAGAATACAGAGACTTCTGCTACTCGAACTTTGTACTGGGAGAGTCCCAAAGCCTCGAAGTCTCCCAATTGAACTTCTCCCCTATAATAACAAAAAGTTAATTATTCACAACAGCCAAAAGTTCATAATTTTTATAGGCAAATAGAAATAAATATTACCTTCAATCTATTTGTTCTCGTCGGATATTCATAAATTTAATTATGTATCGTAATTTGACTCACCTCATAAATTTTTGATTGACATTGACCGCGTAGAAATCTTTCTTGTAGGGATCGAGTCGCGGAATTCCTAGAGTCCGGTTACCCTCGCGCATGGTAATTTTGAAATTCTCCAGAAAGTTTCGAAAACTGTCGCTTAATCCACGCTTTACGTTGAAAACTTTGGTAACAGAAGTAAACAGACGATATTAGAGTGTCGCGATGGTGCGAGTTGATGTACCGCAGGATTGCTGCAGTGGTAAAGTCGCACTTACGTTTCGGCCGGCGATCATTCTCATTGATCCTCTGGGCGAGGACTTGGCCGGCGACCAAGGCCACCACGAGGATAAGTCCTAGGTACTTCATCGTCGTTTCTGTGTAACAAGCGTATGTAGGACAATCGGAGGATTTCGTGTTGTGTGTTATGGTTGTCGAACCCGTTAGCCTCGCGGCACCGATTAAGACTAGTGATAACGGCTCGCGCGCCCTCCAACAAAATCTCCCAACGATTCTTACGAGATTTTTTAAATTTCCTTACACGTCAAGGGAAACCAATAGTAGAGCAAAAAAAATATATGGTCGAAAGTGAAGCCAGATTTCAGTAAAATAAAAAAAAAACAATAAAATATGAAAAATCGAAGTTTATTTTTCGAACGAGAAATGTGCATTTTGAGACGGAGTCGATTTGGAATTGTATAAGATAAGGGAAATCGAAAAAAATATGTACTGGCACTAAAACAACCCTGTCTTAGAGTTTGGACATATGATAGTTTAAATTTTCCTTATTTGCGCAAAATATTGGGGAAAAAATCGGTCTTTTATTGCTCAGGTTTATGTTGCATCTACAATCTTGTGTTACCGCTTAACTAAAAAAGAATACTATGCATTGTATAATAGACTGGAAAACAGGAGTGTCACGATCGTTCAAGTATGCCGTATATCTCGTTAAGTAGATAAGTTGGCAGTTATGTCCGAGTCCATGTGCGAGTATTCGCTGGAGTTGCACTAACAGCACTAGCATGTCGAACGTCCATGTTAATAGCTACTGCGACTAAATTATTATTTTTTAAATCGCCATTCTCCATCGTTTAGAACTCGTTCAAATCACAATAATGAATAAAAACACAATTAATATGAAGAAAAAGAAACCTGTCGCAGCCAAAGACTCGAACCTCTTAAATCTCGACGCGACCGCAAAAGACTTACCTCTTAGTGTTTATGAAAATGATGTCCAAAAAAAAAGTCCGATCGTAATTATTAGACAAACGCGAGGGCACTGTCCACCCAGTCCAGGATCCTCCGTTATATATAGTCGTCATAATCGTTCGATGGCTCTCACGTGCCGTGAAAATAACTTATCAGCCGCCGAAGTGGCTCTTATCTGGTAGAAAATCGACACTGATTTTTGTTACTTAACTTACCGTAAAAAATCGCACAATGTGAGCGATTAGTTATCGGACGAACATAATAAGAATTTTTTTTTATTGATATAATCTGACGGGAGAACGCGCGAATATGCCCACCGTCTATTACACCGGTTCGATTACGGTCGTTCATGGGCGAACTGCCCGATGTCGATGCCACACACTCTTACGGAAGCGCTTAATACACAGTTTTCATGTATCTATAATATTTATCTGTATTACAACAAAAATTATCGTCGGTTTGACCGGCACTTTACACTAACTGTATTCAACTAATACATCTATCTGTCTCGAACTTTGGGCGAGTTTCGCTTATGAGTTTCCTTATACGCGGTTTACGTAATCGGGGGCTGTTGAGCTCGGTTATTTTTTTCCATTTGCGACTTATCATTCGTACGATCGATAAATTAATTACTCGCAGTTCGGCGGGTTTGGACGAACGACGGGAGCGGCCAAAGTTTCGCCGGCCTTTCCCACTTGTCGCACATAAGTGGCCGGAAATCGTTAGACCGTCGATCGTCGAGAGTATCGCGAGAGCACTCGAAGTTTCCGCAACTTCCACCTTCGACTGTCCTGTGTGTATTATGTTCGGTACTTTTGGCTCTCCGATAGTTTCCTCGCCGGGGTGTTGGGGACATTATCGTACACGTTTTCCCGTCGAGAGTTCTAAAACCGACGGTACTACGAAAAGTTCCATGGCGAGATCGCGAGTCGAGCCACACGATCTGGAACTCGATGCGATGCGAGAAAAAAACCGATTCAACCCCGGTATGTATTTTTTTTTTTGTGGGAATAATATGCTGAAGTTTTCCCCGACTCCAGCATACCCGCTCAGGAATTCACGTTATTTTAATAACGTCTTCGGTGCGGCGTCCGCTATCCGCGCAGGCTTCGTATTGGGATAACGATATTCGCGATCCCGAGAGAATTCTATACGCGGCGACTTATTTAGCGAAAAAAAAATTAATATATAAAAATATTTCAAAATCGTGTAGTTCGGCGCGTCGAACGGAAAATGTCGAGAGTTGGGAATCGGGAAGATTCTATAGGCTCGTTTTGCAGCGGAGAATTGGACTCGGCGAAGGGAACGATAAAACCCTATTGTCGAGCAGAGACGACTAAAGTCAGAGCGAAAAAGAATTAACATATAAAAATATAAAAAATAGTGCAGTTCGGCGCGTCGAGCGAAAAATGTCGAGAGTTGGGAATCAAGAAGATTCTATAGGCTCGTTTTGCAGCGGAGAATTGGACTCTGCGAAGGGAACAATAAAACCTCATTGCCGAGCGGAGACGAGTAGACACGGAGCGAAAAAAAAAAATGAATATCTAATAATATAAAAAATCGTGCAGTTCGCCGCGTCGAACGAAAAATGTCGAGAGTTGAGAATCGAGAAGATTCCATAGGCTCGTTTTGCAGCGGAGAATTGGACTCGGCGAAAGGAACAATAAAATCTCATTGCCGAGTAGAGCTGAGGCGGAGAGTACGTTGGGACGGGAAGAAACGGCGATATAATCGAAAGAATAATAAGAATCGAGGTGAACGAGTAAAAAAAAAGGGAATGAAAGCTCTTGGTTTCTTGCGGCGAGAAGGAAAGACAAGTCGAGTGGGGTATGGGCTGGGGGAGGGGCGGGGGGTGCGCTTTGCTGTAGCTTATAGAAAAGTAGCGGGTCGGTGAAGAGCCTCGGGTCCGGGGACCCGGAGTGAAAGAGAATGACGAAGGAAGACGGTGAAATAAAGATAATACAAGAGACGTTGAGAGGGAGAGAGAGAGCGTGAGTGAGAGAGGGAAAGGACGAATAGAAAGGACGGCGTGCCAGAGAGCAGAGTGGGGGGGAGGTGAAGCGATGGACGAACGCGTCGAAGAGAGACGGTGCGATGGAGATTGAAAGGACGTCGCGGAAGGGCGAGGGGAAAGGGGGAGGGAGAGCGAGCGGAAATCGCGAGAGCTTGCGGCCGGCGAATCGGGGGTAAGGATAAAATCCACGAACGGGGGTAATGAGGGTCACCGAAGAAAGAATTCTTATATTCGAGAAAAGTAAAAATTTTTAATGAGCCAAACGGCTGAAGAATACTCACCGAGCTACAATGGCACTTCGAACGGTACTCGTGGAATGGAAATGGAAATCATTGTTTGGGAGCTTCGCGATGGGAAGTAAATAATTGTCAATAAATTTTGCGGGTGGCTTCTGCGTCGTGTCATTGAAAATAATATATCTACTCAATAATAAAGTAGCGAAGAACTGAGCACCCTCGTAGCCACTCTCACGAACATATCGCATGGACACTCAAGGACACTCAAGGACACCCTCCAATTTCTTATTCCATTCGGTGGGATAAATTTTCCATCGCTGAATTTTGGCTCATGGAATGGAATTCATTCCAGTCTATGAATGTGAGTGAAGCGATATCGGAAATAAGTCAATTCCGGTTTAAAAACCTAATTTTTCAATCGGAAGGGACGTCATACCGGAAATACGTCATTTTTCGACGGGAAGTGACGACATACCGAAATGTCACTTCCGGTTTGAGAAACTCATTTTTCGACCGGAAGTGACGACATACCGGAAATACGTCACTTCCGGTTTGAGAAACTCATTTTTCGACCGGAAGTGACGACATACCGGAAATACGTCACTTCCGGTTAATTTTTCGACCGGAAGTGACATTATGCTGGAAGTGCGTCACTTCCGATATGAACCGGAACTACGAAACTGAACCCCGAAATTGATTGTCCGAAGTAAAGAAGAAAAAAATATATAGGAAAGATCTGTAATTATTCTCATCCAGATGTAATTTTGATAATTACAAATAACTGAAATATGGCCTGCGTTACCCTCCGACCCTCAAAGCCCCGTCTCCCCCTCCCCCGCCCAGTCGGGATTTCGCAGCGGGACTTCGCAGAGGGAGAACGGCGATACACACAGATAGAAAGCGGAGTCTCCGTCTCGCTCGGGCGCGAGTGCGACATAGCAATGGGGATTGCGGTAAGAAAGGGTGGGGAGGGTGAGAAAGCGTACGACGCTCGCGGCGGTGGGTAGCGCGATGCTGTACAAAAGGCGACGGGAGCGAGGGAGACCGCCCGAGCTCGAAAGCGTCGCGGGAGGAGGACGGGCGGATCGTCGAACGTGCGAGAATGAGAAAGAAGGACGCACACCGGAGTCGGAGGGTGGCGAAGGAGACCGAGAAGAGTGAGGGAGAGAAACAGCGAGAGGGGGAGGGGGGAGAGTCAGCCGCACGGTACAAGCTCTCCTGCTGCTGCTGGCTGCTGGCTGCTGCTGCTGGTTCACCCTTACTCGTCGTGGCTCGGCCGACCTCAGTGCGGCCTGAACGGTTAGCCGGCCTACATCGCACGAGATTGTTCGTTCGTTGCGTTCGTTAAATCCAACCACCGTCGCCGTCGCGTTAACAACATCGTTCTCGTTCCCCTCGATCACCGACTCACCGACTCACCGAAACTCGATCGTACCAGAATATCGTTCGTTAAAAAAAAAATAATAATAATTTTTAAAAATACAGACATCACCTCGAAATAGCCGATCTGTGGTTGATTTTTTTTTTCTCACGGAGACATTTTTTTTCTCGTCGCCGGTAACGGTCGCAGCGAGAAGGTAGAGGAAAAATATAAAACAGCAAATTATTTTTAATACATTTTTTTCTGTTTTTTTTTTGTTTTTTCAAAAATTTTAATCCTTTTTCGAGTAGAGATAGTGCGTGCTATCTGTCGTCGGTCTCAGGCATATTACGACTGATAGAGCTAACGCGGACATAGGCGAACTCCGCGTAGCCTCACGCAGTCCTCGCTCGTATGAGTTTCGTTCGGCGTTCATTGGCGAGGTTCACACATTGTTAAAATACATGAATATAACGCTTGGTCGTCGGCGCTGTCGGTGTAATACCTCTTCCGGGCCCTCTCGATCCTCTCCGCCCGCTCGTACCGCACGGAGAAAGAGAGCGATAGGCGCATAGATAACGAGGGACGAGAGAGAGAGAAGGTTCTGGGTCGTGAGAGCTTGCGGAGGCACGGAGCTCTGTGAGAAGCTTGCGGCAAAAAGAAAGCCAGAAAACAATTCGAATCTCGAGGACTCTTGAAAGAAAAAAAAAAATTGCGAGAAATTAATTTAATCCGGAACTTCGAGCCGGAAGTTCGTTACCGCGGTGTGCGTAAACAAGCAACGGGAAGATAATTGTACGAGTTGGAATTTCCCGTCGAGCGGAGTGTTGATAGCGTCCCATCGGCGAGGAAATTGAAGCCGAAGGAAGAGAAGTTGATTTATCGGCTGAGGCGAAACGGGGAGAACCGTCGACGAGAGGGACGGGAAATTTAACGGGAGGATAATTGAAGCGAAAATTCATTGGTTCAATAAAAAATAAAAAATAAAACAAAAATTTAAAAGGGGGGAAAGCGGAGAGGCCTATCATCGTCGCAGACACGGAGTCGATCAACGAAGCAAGATCGCGAGGACGTCCGGCCGAGAGTGGAGCAGCGCCGTCCGTCAGCCCCGGATGCCGTGCTAGGAGCCGAGGTAGAGTACAGCATCCAACATCTTAACTTCGATCCGCTGCTTTACTTTTGAAAGTTCTAAAAAATATAAACGTTTCTTTTTTTTTTGGTAAAAAAGAAACGAAGGTTTTTTCCATCGCATCTCATTTTTAACTCGCCTATGTCTATAAATATAAGCTTTTATCAATATTATTTAGGGATATTATGAGGACACGTAATGATAACATTTTAATGAGCTTCGTCTGTGAGAAAGCTCTTTTTTAATACATTCTCAGAAATTAATGGACAAATTGCTCGATACAATTAAATGTTCATAAAAATTTAATTCGTATAGTAGTTGTCTGAGGAGGTTCCGAGGCAATTGCTGGCTTTGATGATATTACAGTTTCTTCGTGCAGAGACTTTATTGGCTCCATTGGCTCGTTAAAAATCTACGAGACACGAGTCGAGTGCGTGTATCGAAGCAATTGAGATCTTACGTGCTCATCTGTAGCTTCGCAGATCTGACGTCTTTGTGTGGTCGTTTTTTTGATAATTTCTTCTCGTTTTTTTTTTTTTCTCTATGCTTAATTGGAAGGGAGAATGGCGTGGATGTTGAATGATTTCAAGCGCATCGGCGCGATGTAATCTCTCGTGTAAACGAGTCGGATAACGAGGCGTCGATGCCGTAAGATCATGACCCTAAAGATAGCCTATAACAGTTTGTCTTTAGACAGTCTGTATCAATGCACGGCAAAATGTTGTCCTCCACGTGCCAAAAATGTTATTCTCCAAAACACGACCGGTATAACTTGATGAAATTTGGTCTCATGCAGATATCTTCAGGGTAAAGCGAAAATATTATAAGAAGCGGTGGGGTTGAAACGAATACTCAAGGTTAAAAAAATCATAAAATTGAGAACCTTTCCGTTTTGCTTCGCGACAGGACACGGAGAAAAATAGTTCTGTTTCTCAAACAAAATGTCGATCGTTAATAATTTATTGTTGTGGCAGCAAAAATATTTGACTGCTATAGCAAAACATTTGCAGCCATAGCAAAATATTTGCAGCCATAGCAAAATATTTGCTGCCATAGCAAAATATTATCTGGCATAGCAAAATATTTGCTGGCATAGCAAAATATTTGCTACCGTAGCAAAATATTTGCTGCCATAGCATAATATTTTGTTATCGCTATGTTAAGCAGGTAAATGAGTTATGGTAACAAAATGTTTGCTGTCGCAACAATTTTTTTGTTCTCCTTGAACAAGTATAGGTACGCGTTCGTCCTATCCGTGCTCTCGATTATCTCTTCCAATTGTGCTGTCTCTTACGTGCTTCCGATTGCGATCTTACGTGCTCATCTGTAGCTTCCGAGAGCTGAGGTCTTCGTGTGTTCGTTTTTTTTTTATTTTATTTTTTATTCTCCGTGCTTAATCGGAAGGGAGAATGGCGTGGATGCTGAATGATTTGCGGCGCATCGTCGCGATGCAATCTCTCGTGTAATCGCCGAGTCGGATAACGCGGCGTCGAGGCCGTAAGACCATGCAGAGGCAACAGCTCCATTGTAATAGCGTAGTGGAAGTATTAGAAGACGCGGTGGGGCTGAAACGAATGCTCGACGTTCGAAAAAAAAGAACCTCTCCGTTTTTGCCTCGCGACAGAACAACTATAGGCACTCGTTCACCCGGTCCGTGGCTCTCGTTTTTCTCCTCCAATTGGGCTGTCTCTGCTACGACCCCGACGATTATTCCACCGACGATTTTTCACGCCACGATTGCGGAAAACCGCTACACCGAACCGCAGACAATCTCTGTACGTGCCTCTGCCTCCTCTACGTCTCCATCGAAGCTTGCAAACGGCAATTTCGTACCGCATACCGATTATTCACATCACACTGCGACGCTACGTGGCTGAAAAGAAACCACGCGGAGTAGATATTTTTTAGGCAATGTAAGAGACAAAAAATAATCTATTAGAACTGAGTGAACAAAAATCACTCAACACCCAATGATATATATTTAAAAAATTATTATTATTATTATTATTATTCATGGAACATCATCCCTTGAGAGCCAACTCAGGATTCAAATGATGTAATCAAAGAGGCAATAAATTATGTAAATAAGCATAAACAAGATCTAACCGGAACTGCGGAACAGCTCGAACATAAGCACGCAAAATAAAAATAAATAAGTACGAATGTGAAACTAAAAGGAAATCTAAATGTAAATGAATCTTAATTCAAGCGTAATTTTTTCTACACAAGTGTCGGGGAATTTTATTTGAACAAAAACATTTAAAACACTATAAAAAATCCATGATTCATAAAAAATGTATCAAACATAATCGTCACATCCTAAATATTTTTATACAAGTCGTCGCTGCTTGGGTGAAAAAATTTGCAATAAATATTGAAAATTTTCCATAACGCGTACAACACAGCTAATAACGTAAGATGTTTCGAATATGGAAGAGGGTCGAAGTCTTGCTGTCAATTTTTCTCTGCGTAGACTTTTGTTGCTAATGAGATACGTTTTAGCGATGGGTGCGTAAAAAATCGACCCACAAGAAACATCACGAAAAAAAATTCATCAAAACTGATCCTTTCATCCTAAACATTTTTATATCAGTCACTGCTATTTGGATGGCGAAATTTGGAATAACTATCATAAATTTTCCATAATTCGTACCGCGCAGCTACTAAAGTAAAAAATGTCGAAATGTTGCTATACATTTTTTTCCCATTTGTGGATTTTTGTTGCTAATGAGATACGTTTTAGCTGCCAGTGCGTGTACGCGAGGCGAGGATCGGTGTGCTCGGTACGGCGTGAGGTTAAACGAGATGCGCGCGCGAGATAGTGTTGCTGCAGTAGCGGATGCTGCATGCTGCTGCAGCAGATTCAGCAGCAGTGTGGCACAGAAGGAGAGAGGCGAATGGCCTAGTAGAGTGCGCGGTTTGACCGTGCGCCCACACCCGTTCGCTCGTAGAAACCTACGAGCCTTACGTATAAACGCCACTTCCAACTTGATATACCTCTCTGTAACCTCGGCGTTTATATGTCCTTATATATAGCGTATAACCGCGCTCGTCCCGTCGTTTCTGCGTAAACGAGGCGCATAACCAGCCCTACACCCCTCTTTGCGAGCTGAAAATTGCCGGGTAAAACGACATTATACCGAGCTATTGCGATATATATATATGCAAACAGCAAAGCGTATATAGTAATGTGTAAAGCGCACACGTGTCGACACGTGCTACACATATCGTAATACTGTACGTTTAAGGTGAACGTCTCAGTCATTGACACGCCAAGCGCAGTAACTTATCCCTCACAAAGTTCAAACTTCGAGGAAACAATCGATTAGTGATTTTATAATTTTTCGTAAAAATATCCTCCCTAACAGGAATTTTTGTTCCGTGCACGAAGCGTCTGTGCACATTTTATTGAATTACCTCATTAGTGTACTTAAATTTTCAATACTATATGAAAAAATCATCGAAAACCGCACGGTTGTCTCGCTCCGGTATTCACTAAAAATTCATCTATAAAAAAATGTCCCAAAAAAATATGATCGTTTACATGCTAAATACCTTTATATTAGTCATCGCTATTTGTATCCAAAATTTGCAATAAATCTAGTGAATTTTTCATAACTCGTGCTACAGAGCTAAAGTAAAATATTTTGAATACGGAAGACGATCGAAATCTCACCCTCGTCCTCTTGCGCTTACCCAAACCTTACCCTCTTTCGCTCACCCTCGCAAAGTTCAAACTTCGAAGAAACAACCGATTAACCGTGATTTTATAATTTTCGTAAAAATACCCTCTGCACAGGGACTTTTATTCTGGGCACGAATATACTCAATAAATGTATTTTATTCGTATACATTTTACTAAATTACCTCAATAAATGAATATATAAATATACGTCAATTTTCAACCCTTAATTTCGATCGATCGAGGACAACTTGAATTACCGAGAGGCGCGTACTCAACCGGTCTTCGTCGAACAACCGGAAGTCTCTGAAGCCTGCGCGATCGCGACGGTGTCTCGAGATCGAGTCGTTTCCCTCACAAAGTTCAAACATCAAAGAAACAACCGATTAACCGTGATTTTATAATTTTTTTTTAAATACTCTCTCGCAGGAATTTTCATTCTGCGCTCGAAGCCACCGCATAAATTGTATTAAATTACCTCGAAAGATTAATAAATCAGTACACTTCAATGTTCAGCCCTCAATTTCGCTCCATCGATCGAGAATTATTTGAATTACCGAGAAGTTTGCACTCGACCGATCGTCGTCGAGAGACCGGAAGTGTCCGAGGTGTGCACGATCGCGATGTCGTCCCGAGATGGAGCGGGTGCGTTCACGCGACACATGTTAACACGAAGGGACGAGAGTGAAAGGTGGCGAGAAGGGCGGTCGGTTTCTCGCGCGAGGACGAGGGAACTTCGGTCGGGGTTTATTTAACCGGAAACATCCAAAGCGACACCCCGAGCCGAACATCCCTCAGGATATTTGTCATACACGCGTCAGCCTCAACCTATCGCGTATTCGATCCGATTTAACCGCAATCCCCGTGAAACAACGACGAGAAGAAGAAGAAGAAGAAACAAAAAAAAGGAAAATCGGATTATGGAATAAGAACGAGACTCTTCCCCGTCCCCGTTGAGCGCGACGTTCAAAAATACCCTCGTTGACCTTTCATTTCCGAGCTCAACGACGGGGTCGAATATTATCACCCGCAGGTCGCCGCCGATTTAGATCGCAAACCCCTACGATAGACGTCCGAGGGAAGATCGAGAAAAAAAAAAATCCGAAAAAAATCGGACCACCGACGAGTGGGAGAGCCGACTCAGCGGATTCGATCTGGCGAAACTTTTGGCGTTTCGCGTAACGAAGTACGGTTCGAGGAACTTCGGGATGTGGCCAGGTTGAGGAGCGGTAACCAGAATCCGGCGGCAGCTGGCTCGGCTCTCTCGACAACAGCCGGAGAGCACACCGGGGGGTATAACAGAGAGCGGAGGCAGGCAGCAGGAGAGGCCCGTTCGTCGTTCGCAGGCATCGCGGCGTATCGATTGACCTCGACGGCAAAGAGGATAGGAGGCTCTCTCTCTTGCCGTGGAAGCGGCAGCTTGCGCCGCCGGGACCTCCGCACCCTGTGTGTATGCGATAGTAAAAACCTCGACGTAGTCGCCTCCGCCGTCGTTCCCGAGGAGAGCCCCCGAGATGAAGGAAGAAAGGCCGGAAGTAAAAGAGTGGCGAGGTCCTTCGCTCGGCGCGACGAGATGAGCCTGGCTTCTGGATGCGCGGTACACCCCCTCGTCCCGTTTCCCCGAGGTAAAAACAGCGAGGGAACAACGGCGAAGGAGGAGACGAGGAGGAAGAGGAAGTGGAGGAATAAAAATACTTGATGGACGGGGGGAGAGCCGGGAGTGAGAAAAATCGAGGTTCCCAGGGTGATGGAAGAAAAAGACGGTAAAGAACGCGGACGAACGGCGAATGAACACACAACGCAAAGCACTGGGGCGCGAAAGCTCTCTCTTCCTGATGCTGCTGCTGCTGCTGCTGCCGCTGCTGCCTTCGAGGCGGATCGTGTGTACACAAAGCTTGCACACAACGCTCCTGACTATCTCTCTTACGTTTCCTTTTTCTCTTCTTCTATAGCTATTTTCCAATAGAATGCACACGTATGTCGTCTACACGTAGACGCGAGATTCGTGAGGCGACTCGTGTGTGTTCTTATATATATATATATATATATATATATACTATATATATATGTATATACATATGTATATACATATATATAATGGATATATACACGTTTACGTCTGAACTCTAAACTCGCTTTTCCAATGGCTCGTACTGGGTGCTATAGAGAGAACGTAAATTCACGGGGTATAAATTTCCGAGTCGAACGGCGACGACGAGGTGGAGGAGGACGACGACGAGGAAAAGGTACGAGAGACGAGAGAGAGAGGCCTGTACGATGTGACGCCAATTAATAATTCACCGTCCAGCGCGAGGGATGGGCAACGTACGCGGGGGATTGGCGAAAGAAAAAGAGGGCTTTCGTTCCAGCTGGACGTTTTTTTTTTATTCCTCGAAGAACGATCCGCGCTGAAAGCGACATTACGTACTTTGTCGTTTTGAAAACGATACGTTAATTAACAGGTTAAAAATTCAACGGATCGTGAAATTACTCACTGCGTGCAAACTCGATGCAATTTGCGAATAATACATTTTTTTGATAAATACCCTTTGTTAACAGTTGAATAAAATATTGTGTAACGGTAGCCAAGCGTGGACTTCCTGTGAAAAAAGTCATCAATTGAATTGGTAGAAACAAAAGTACGACGTGCTTTGTAATTTTAAAAAACGATACCTTAATTAATGGTTTAATAATTCAACGAGGCGTACAATTATTCACAGCCTCGCTGAAAACTCGGTGCAATATTCGGATAATACAATTTTTTAAAATAACATTCTTTGTCAACGGTCGAATAAAATATTCTCCAGCGCTATCCAACCGTGGACCTCCAGCGAAACAAAAAGTAATTAATTGAATCGGTGGGGAAAAAATTGCGCCGTTGAGATCCGAGTTTGCGGAGGCTCACGCAAAAATAATTATCCTCATTACTTTCCGCTGTGATTAAAATTAGGTAATTAAAAGTGCAGATAAGACCACTGTGGCACGTGAAGCTCAGAGTTCACTCTGGATTTTCGCTCGTACAGTTGTCGGCCCGGTGTTGTATTGCGGGTGCGCACGGTTGCGACGGAGCGTTTGCTGTACGAGCGACAGGGGTATTAGGCCTCCGTTCGAGGCTTCGGGGTGCCCGGTTCGTCCCATCGCTATCGTCCTGCACCGCCGCGACCATTATCAAAGGATCCCTGGCGTGTCTGACTATGTGCGGCACTCACCACTACCACTGCCCACGTGGAAACTATTATAACCATCGGCAACTACTATTAGCGAGCGTGTCTAAGCTCGGCGAGTTGGATACGCGCCTCGATTCCAAACCCCCCCCCCCCCCCCCCCCCGCACAGCCCAGCCGTACGTCCCACCACCGAGAAGCGTTGTACCCGAAGACCTACAGCCCCGTATATATTCGCGGTAGATCTCTATCTAACCAGGTTAATCTATCCTGCCGTGTGCCCTCCTACCACACATCCCTGTCGTTCCCTCTCCCGGCAATCCGGAAGCCTGCGTACGTAACAATCCGTAACATCGTCTACGGGCATCTCGATTACAGCGGAAAACGGCACGGCACGATAACACCACTGGCGCGATAGATATAGCGAGGAAGGACACGCGTGTCATCGGCAGAGTATCGGGGATTCGCGCAGTTCGCCGCATGCCTCTCCGGTCTCCCGTAACGGGCGTGGAAAAAATAGATAAGGATTTTATTCCATTATTGATAGCAAAATTCGGGGACCAAAAAAATCGGGGGATTTTTTTTCACTCGTATGAATTTTGTAATTTTTGAGTCTTCGGTCAAGTTCGGAAAGTGGGAAAAAAAATGTGCTCGGGCTCAATGTGTCTCTGCTTGAACGATACATCGAGGCCTTGATGCGCAATTATCGACGATCTATTTTTAAGTGGTTAAATAATAAATTATTGACTCACTTGCCAACGTGCAAATTGACGCGGAAGGGGATTTAATCGTGATGCATAGACTGTATCTCCGGGGGTAACGTGAAATACTACTAATTACACTTATCACTTATTAATTAATTAGCCGTCCGTTATTGTTATCGACAGTCGATTAACATCGGGCGCTATTAATTATCTCACAAAGCTTTGCGAGCTGAAAGCCTTTGCAAACTCCGCGACAACAAAGCTTCGACGTTGAGGAACGGAGCAGGGATGAAACAACGATTAAGGGGATGCTAAATTATTATAACCGGTAAAGCATCGGAATGTTTTATTTCAACGAATTTTTCTCCAACTCGGTTATCTTTGACGTCACTTCCGGTTCGAAAATTGCACTTTTAAACCAAGGGCGACGTACAATTAAAAAAAATAATTATTCTCCTGTAAAATTTACAATTGTCTCTTCGCGAATGAACCGCACTTTAAATTAATTTAAAAAATTGTAAAATGAACGATAAATGTTTGTTAAATTTATAATCCTTTTTTACTGCACGCACGGCCACGTTACGTCCAACTCTAGTCGAGAATTTTCCATCTTACAACGAAAATTGTTAGCTTTCACTGAATTTTTCTCGAAGTCGGTTCTTCGTCACTTCCGGTTTGAAAATTTTTTAAACGATTTTCATCCCGCAAATTTTACATTCGCGGCCCCCAAAATGAACCGCACAGTCGAACAAAAAAAAAAAAAAATTGTAAAATGAAATAGAAACGAATTTCGAAAGTTCGCCAACGATAAATGTTCCTTAAATTCACAACCCTTTTTTTTTTTTACGGCGCGCACGGCCACCTCGCGTCCGAAACCCTCGTCGAAAATGTACCACGTTACAATGAGCATTGCGTCGTAAATCGTTGCGGCTCCATATACACACATATGACCGCTGTCGTCTCCGTTATTATACGGCGAGTATACGAAAAGTCTATACGTACGTGCTATCCGTCGTCTCGCACTCCCGTATGCAACGTCTATGTAAACCCCGGCTCGTCCCGTCGTCACGCACGCATACCATACACACATCCACACACACACACACAGCTCAGCTACACACAATACGTGTACACGTGCACGGAGCGAATTGGTTGCCTTTGCACCCCCGCGGCTTGCCTGCATCCCCGTCGCGTTTCTCTCTATCTCCTCTCCGCCTCGTCCTATCGCTGCCCGAATATACTCTATTACGCTCCAATACCATTTCCTACACTCGTATAGAATCAAGGTATAAATATATGTATATACATATGCGCCCACATAGCCCACACGTATATGTATTAAGGTTGTACATAACGAGAGACCCAAGAGAGAGATACGAGCAGTCGTTTCTAATTTAGATTTATGGCATTCTGGAACGGTGTTGGTGGGCGCTGCTGCGCTCGCTATGCCCCGGTACAGTGGACTGTTCTATTCTACATACACTATATACGTCGCGGTAGTTGTTATACCGGTCGGTCTTATCGCGTGACCGGCAGACGGGGGCGAGAGGGCAACCGGACCTCGCCGGAAGTGCGCCATCCTCGTGAAATAACTTTTTTTTTCTTCCTCCTCCTCTTCTGTTCCCCAACTTTTATTCTCTTCCTACTCAGCCTCGCCCCCCCCCCCTCCCTCGTCGAGGACCTTCGTGAGAAAAAGGGAGAGGGAGACAGTAACCTGGCCCAGGTAAAAAGGGGCGCACTGGCAAACGCCTCTACCGCATTCGCGGAATGCAAAGGAACTCCGCTCGCCGCTTGGCCCCATTCGATGCACCAATAGTGCATGCACTTTGTAACATCGAACTCCCTTTGGTTGCTGCTTCTGCTGTTGGTTTCTTTTTTTTCGCCTCTTCTTCTCCTCTTCCACTCTTTATTTAAATGTAAATGTGTACGACGTACAGGATACAGCCCGGCCTCGGGCCTTCGAAACTTCTACCATCGCGCACCCTTCCCGACTCCCTCTACCCTTTACCTTTTCGCGGCTGGGCTCTTTTGGCACGTAGCTTACCTTAGGTAGTGCGGATACACAGAATAGACCAAGAGCGAATAGCGATATACATATATATAGTCTGTATATATACATTTATATATATATTCTGTGTATATACATTTATATATATATTCTGCATATATATATTTATATGTGTATATGTATATATATATATATATGTGAAGCGTGGAGTGAGATGCAGCGTCGTGCAGCCGCGAGGCCTCTGCCACCACCGGCGAAGCTGCATTGCGGCTGTACGCGCCCCGCGTTCTCCGATGCGCTGCTGGTACACGTTCGTTCGTTCGCCAGTTCACCTCTTGTTCGTGTGCGCCAGGGATTCACCGATGCATCCTGTACTCTCTGGGTTTCGTTACAGGGGGGGGGGGGGGAGGGAGGGGAGAAGAGGAAACGACCAAGAGTATCGAGAGGGAGGCCAACGGAAGGGTTACACGTAACCTGTACCTATCCGCGAATTCCACTGCGCTCTTTGCCTCACTCCAGTATTTTTTTTTTTTTTTTTTTTCGGCCTCCATACACACTATACTACCGCTTTACAAGTATACCGCATAGGTACTCCTCCCGGTCTACTATCTCTCGCTCTGTAGGTTCATCCGTCTCGCTCCGCCTCTCGCTCGGTATGGAATGGCCGAAAGTGTCGAGACCGCGTGACCCGGCTAACTCCAACGATATCGATTGGCGATGACGTCGATGAGTGGCGAAAGAGAGAACGGACGAGGGAGAGAAAAGAGTCTGACGGGAATTTTTATGCTGTACTTCGGATATATCTGTATGTGGGTGTATATTCACGTGTGTGTATGGGCATTTCGTGTGTGCGTGTGTGTGGGCATTTGTTGTCTGTACCACTCGCCCGTTCACTCCCCCGAATCACTCGAAGCGCCGTTTTGTTTGGCCAAGAGTAGTTTCGACGAGAGGCAGCGATGGATATACATATGGATGGCTGGCGTGCAGACGCAGTACGCGCAAACGATACTAACAATTTTAAACCCGGGCTTTCCGTAATGGGATCAAGAAGCCCGGCGCGTATTTGGATTGGAAGCTTGCCGAGGATTACGGAGTCGATAAAACAGATTTCTGTCCGGACGATAATTTTTAAGGGGGTCTGTGATTCTTGTAAATAATCAGGGAATAAGATACGAAAGGATTTTTTGTTTGGCCGAGAGTAGTTTCGAGGAGCGGCCAGCGATAGATATACATGTGGATGGTAGGCGTGCAGACGCAATACGCGTAAAAGACACTAACAATCTTAAATCCAGGTTTTTCGAAATGAGATCAAGAATTTGGGTTTTATTGTATTGTATTGTTTATTTATTTGTTTCCGGGACGAGTGGCCTAGGAACAAGTTGCTTTTATGCACAGAGTTGCGACAACAACAGTATAAAAGTATATTTCGTTTGCACAGAGTAATAATAACGATATGATGAAAACTGATTGCTATCCGGCCGATCATTTTTTAGGGTAGAAACTTTGCGGGTACTTATAATTTTTTTAAATTATTCGAACATAAGATGCGAAAGAAAAAAATGTCTACAATTACACTGAATTAATCTGAAGCCCTTGAAGCATCTCGTATTTCGGTGTTGGTCGTACTGCATTTTTGAACCGGTGGTTAAAACACGGAGGAAAATAATCGCAACATTTAAAAGTTTCAGCAGTAAAAATGTAAGTTTCTATCCAGTAAATTCTCGCTGCGCAAAGCTACGGCTGCTGCAGGCTGCCCGAAAGATTAATTGACGAGAAAAAAAAGCTTGCTCTCTCTGCCTTCCTTTTTTATGTTTCTTTTTTTTTCATTCCCCGGTTAAATTTCTTCCATTACTTCTCGCCCGGGAATTCGCTGATAGCGGTACGATGTTACCGGATACACGTTGTAGCGGGAGTTCATTAGAATATTTTTTCCATTAGAGTTTCTCCCAGGATATACGTGATGAACGGATCACCCTGTAGGAAATATCCTTCCCTCCCTCTCCCGGTATCCGCAATGCCACCCGAAGTGGAGGACCGTGCCATTTTTGTAATTAAAAAAATGCTTCGACTCGAATATCTCTCGCTCCGCGAGAAATATCCTCTGGCACGGTTACCCAAATTCCCGGAGCTATGCCTCGCCATCCGGGCTCTTCCGCTTCCACAATTTTTTTTTTCTCATAATTTTTTTTCCCTTATTTCCGTTCGTTCCTTTTTTTTCCATCAGGATAAACGGGACCGCCGGAGCAAGCAGCCAGCCAACTAGCGTTCGTCGAGAGAAAAGCCGAGGCGACGTACGTACGTCATCGCGGTCCTCATCCTCCTGTCTCGTCGACGACGTCCTCCCCTCCCTCGCCGTTTGACAATAAAACACCTGGCATTCCAACGCCGGAGCTTCGCCCCTACGCGCCCAGTTTCATTTTCATTCCCCTCGTCTCCTCCTCCGCCCTCTCATATTTTACACAAATGAGAGGTAGAGACAAAAAAAAAGAGGAAGAAAACCTTTTCCTTGGCCATCATCATTTCCGATTGTTCGCCGCAACTCTCGGGGCGCTTTTCCCTCCGCTTTCGGGTGGAATCTCGTTGAGATCGCCGTAGCGGTTCCTCGTCTCGGATCAGCGTCGAGCGAACCTCGAGGCCCTTCGCCCTCGCTCCGTGCACGAGAATTTCCACCTTCGAATTTCACTCTCTCCCGCGATAAGGGAGGGAAGGAACCGCGAGAGCCGAGGGCCCGTGGGAGGAGAAAAGGTTGAAAAGTCTCGTGCAATACGCCGCCGGGGAAATGCCAGCGGCAGCCAGTAGTAACGCGGTGTACTGCACCGGCGGCAGCGGCGACTGCGAGCGGGACCGGATATATGCGAGTAGTAGAGTAGGAAGTGAGGAAGCGGGCGAGTCGCGCGCCCGACCAGCCGTTATAGATACACGATACGAGTGTACGAGAGAGAGAGAGAGAGGCGGGGAGAGAGAGAGATTGGGAGAGCGAGAGAGGGCTGGCGAACTCGCTCAGTGGGGAAATGGGTCTCGGTGTCTGGCTCGGCCTGGCACTTTACCACTGGCCGACCAACCACCGCGCCAACCCCTCGTTACCTCGTATACTACAGTAGCTATAGTACCGTGCGCTCTATTTGTATATACATAAACATATATGTATGTGTATTGTATATGTACGTGTTTATACGTAGGAATACGCCGGTACGACTGTGGGAAGTTGGGTGAGAAGGAGAGGGCAGGCGTGCCTCGCCGGCACCAGACCAACAACACCAGAGCCGCGCCAGCACCATCGCGCCGGAGTACGGGCGCGAGGCAGGTACGCCAGGGATTCTATTCCCTCGGGCTATATCTAATGCCGTACTCTCTTTATATACTCCCGTGTATGTATGCGCGGAGGGAAGGGTCTGCCCGTAGCGCGGAGAGCCTACGGAATACACCCGCAGCGTTAGGTTCACATTAGAGTGGATTGCGGCGGTCGAAAGTATCAAATTTATTCTCCCGTGATATTTCTTTTAATAAGTTTCCTGCGGAGGTCTTTCGGCTCAGTTCATTTAGGGTAAAAGTGGTGAATATGGCCCACCTCGATTAACATGTAAATCAATGATATATGGACCAGGCCATATTCCCCGCTTTTACCCGAACTGTTCTTGCGGAGATTTCTTTTATTTTATTTTATTTTTTTTTTCGACGTCGATGCTTCGTGCAGTTTCACGGGGACACTTAATGAGTTTAACGTCGGGGACTTCCGGTGTCGATCGTTTAACTGTCCTTGCGGAGATTCTTTCGTTACCTCGTATACTACAGTAGCTATAGTACCGTGCGCTGTATTTGTATATGCATAAACATATCTGTATGTGTATTATGTATGTGCGTGTGTATGCGTAGGAATACGCCGGTACGACTGTGGGAAGTTGGGTGAGAAGGAGAGGGCAGGCGTGCCTCGCCGGCACCAGACCAACAACACCGGAGCCGCGCCAGCACCATCGCGCCGGAGTACGGGCGCGAGGCAGGTACGCCAGGGATTCTATTCCCTCGGGCTATATCTAATGCCGTACTCTCTTTATATACTCCCGTGTATGTATGCGCGGAGGGAAGGGTCTGCCCGTAGCGCGGAGGGCGTACGGAATACACCCGCAGCGTTAGGTTCACATTAGAGTGGATTGCGACGGTCAAAAGTATCAAATTTATTCTCCCGTGATATTTCTTTTAATAAGTTTCCTGCGGAGGTCTTTCGCTTCAGTTCATTTAAC
This sequence comes from Ichneumon xanthorius, assembly GCA_917499995.1. Classification (NCBI taxonomy): domain Eukaryota; kingdom Metazoa; phylum Arthropoda; class Insecta; order Hymenoptera; family Ichneumonidae; genus Ichneumon; species Ichneumon xanthorius. The sequence goes on along the minus strand of OU824203.1, from coordinate 1,780,533 downwards.
TGTTCTTGCGGAGATTTCTTTTATTTTCTTTTATTTTCTTTTTTTTCGACGACGATGCTTCGTGCAGTTTCACGGGGACACTTAATGAGTTTAACGTCGGGGACTTCCGGTGTCGTTCGCTTAACTGTCCTTGCGGAGATTCTTTTTTCGACTGCGCCTCGAATGGCTTTCCGGCGTGCCGGGGACACTCGGCGAGTTCAATGCGGAGGACTTCCCGTATCGTTGTCTCTGTCGGAGAGACGGAACTAAGAAAATAATATTTTCGACGGTATATCGTGTTCCTGGCGCTGCATTGTTCGCTGGAAATATTATACGCCTCGGGTGAGATGACGTTTCTCCTCGCGGTTGTTTTTTCTTCTCGGTTGTTCCTCGTTCCACCGTGAGAAGCGGAAGGTGGAAAATTGAGTAAACAGCACGTGTGCCTCTTCCGCCGATGCCCCGCGGAGCTTCCTGCGCGCTCCTTCAGTGAAAATATACAATTTCCGTCAGACGCACATAAATAATAGACGCGTCGGGGAACGGTGTATTATTAATATCCTAGAAAATTCTCGGCTGCGGAATATCGAGGTCCAGATATAGATAATTGTTGCATAGCGTGTATATGCTATATATACAGGCCGCGAGAATTAATAGAATGTTGAAATATCGAGTAATCGTCTCGGACCGCGGGTTTGTTCGCAAAACCGGTAAGAACGTACGAGTACGGCTCGCTTGCACGTACATGGAGGAGCCTCGATTATACATCAGTGGCGAAGCTGCCGCGGTATAGGAAAACGGATATACCGAGGTAACGAGAGAACGGAAAAAAGGAAAAAAAAAAATAGAGGAAAAAAGTATAATCGGGAGGCCGAGAATAACGAGACTCGATTGGCGAGTTTCACGAAAAAGCTGAAAAGGTTTTTTCCGTTAGAGCTCGCCGCGGCGCCCTCGCAGCGGATTTTGCTTAGCACGTATCGCGTCATCGTTGTCGGCTGCTGCATGAGGGAAAATCCATGCCCGATATACACGGAAACATGGAGGAGATTTTTTTTTTTCCGCAATTTACGAAATCCACCTCGACCCGGCCATAGCTCGACCAGGCGCACCTCTGTACGCTTCAATAATACTCTGCCCATTCTCGTCTATGTACAACTGAGCCCGAACTCCCGCGCTCGTCCGCGCATTGTTCACCGCGTGCAAGCGTACTGCTACTCGGAACTCGCTGGATTTGGCACAATTTCACTTGCCGTTGGAAGGGGGCGGGGAGGCTAGCGTGGGCAATATCTACGTATCACTCGAGCCGACAGAACCAGCAGCAAACTGCAACTCCACTTGCACCCTATATTTCCTCTCTCCGTATACCCATTGGCCTTTCTATGCTTCGGGGAATCTCATCCGTACGGCAAATCCGGGATAGCGAATAATCGCAAAATCGCTGATGTAGATGCAATACTGCAACATCCAACAAACAAGGGTTTAACCGATGCTGACGTCTTTCACTCGGACGTGTATCGAGCTACGTGCTGTGTGTATGATTTGCGAATGTAAGGTATTGTCGGGGATGAGCCGCTGGCGAGTTACCGACTGGTCGGACACAGTCATCGGCAGTTTTGGAAGCGGATCTTGCATGTGGATGGAAAAAGGACCCGAGAGCTCGAATCCTATTTATCGTGATTGGACGGCATGATTGTATTTTCTTAGGTGATTTAACTGCAATGTCGTCCATGAAAAAAATAACAAATCGGGTAAAAGCTGAAAAAATTTCCGGGACGAAGCAAACCAATGGATTTACGTGTTTATCGGGGTAGTCGATATTCACTACTTTTATCCCATGCTTCGGTATACGATATCAATGAGATCAAAAATAAAATAAAAACATTTCAAGAATTTGTGTAATTGAAAACTTTACGAATAGGTTGGCTAGTGGACATTTTTATTAAGGTTTGATGTATGGAATCCGACATGTGTATAAAGAAATCAATTATCTCATCCCTGTTGTGACGGTATAATTGGTGATTTTTTTTATATCATATCGTACAAGGATTACATAATATTATACGAATTTTAACTGATTTTCGAATCTCATTCAGGGCTCTTCGATAACACGCCCGATGTCTCAATTTTTGCTGGTCGCATCGGAAACTTTGACGCCGAATAATGTACACCTGCTTTATATTCGCTATCTTCCTTATTTTTATATCGATTACGTTAAGACACTCGGAAATTTGTCAGTAAAACATGCGTGTTAAGATTTAACGGAACGATTAAATGGACGAGATTGCGACAATGCCGGCGATAAAACTTGATTAGAACTACTCGACTCTCGAAGCCAAGTGCCAAATAAACATTGGCAGTTTATTTTCCATGGCCAAGTAATTTCGCAAGAACACTTAAAAAAACAAATCACCTACAAATGAAACAAAAATACTTTTTTGTATCAATTTTTGCAAAAATACCTTTTTTCGTACGGACGGCTGCGTATATATTTTTCTCCAGTCATTGAATTGTTCTCGGGTCGTTTAAATTTTGTTTTTCAGTCCATGACATAGTTGAACCAACGCGCAATGAATTATTTATCTCAGCATCGATGTACGAAACGTCTAGTACGAGCCCTCATAAAAGTACTAAATAAAATGTCGCGTATCGAATACGGAGTTATTTCATATTGCATTCCGACCTGGATAATCATAATAATTGTGCTCCGAATACAATAGGGGACGAAAGCGGTGCAACACACTCTCCTCGTCTCCCTATAACACGAATATTTTATTCGAAATATGAGGGGAATCGTAATGGCAATAAAAAGAATCGATTAATGCACCAAGAATAAACTCTCTCGCGGTTGATAAATAAGGTATTACACATCGAGTATCTAGATCAGCCTCGACCTCGATAAAATCACCCACCGTGTATAATAGGATATCAAGACAAAGATCGCAAGAATGGGTCAATTTATCCGTGGCCATTAATCATCTCGACGTTGCGAAATTTCTTCATTGTTATCCGATCTCGGGTCCCGATGAAAAATTTTCGCCGCTCTCATCGAGCTCGGCGTTAACAACTCGTTGAATCGCATCTTATCTCGAGACATTTTCCCCTTTACTTATGGAATGTTGAGTTGGGAGAAAAATAAGTGACGGATTCGTTATCGGCCGGATGATCCGTCGGATATTATATCATTGAAATGAGCAATGCGGACAATTTTATGTCCAACCCAATCGGCGAAAAGAATTTTTGTAATAAAAAAATAAAATTGTCTTCCCAACGAATATTCTGGAGCACATGTTTCCGCAAATTTGTTTCCGCTGAACACAAATTGGACGGCAGTTACAGCCGTCACAAAGCCGAGCGTGCCATTGACAATCGCCCAAAGCATTGTTTCCTCGTTTCCGTATAAAATATTCGTATAAAATATTTTCGCATTTCATCGATTTTCGATTTGCCCAAAGAGTCTTTTTTAGTTCCACCTCAACGATAGAATTGAAACACGAGGTTCAGAGGCTCCCCGACGATTACACACACAGTCCTGCACGTGCACGCCGAGCCCAACAGAGGCCCGAGTATATACTGAAATTTATCGAGGGAGGGGGGGGGGGGGTGTACGGCAAGATGTAAGCTCGAGTTTGTTCAACACGCGCGTGTTGGTCGTCACGCCACAGGCTTTACAAAATGCATCGTTAGTGCAATACATTGCATTCATCACGTTAATTCCCACGGCGACACTCGCACGCGCAGGACTTTGATTTCGTCGCGGAGGCGAGAAGAGACTCCCCACGGGCGAGGCGAGCAGGTGCTAATGAGGAAGGACGGTGATTCTTTTTTCACCTCCAATCGCACGATCTTACTCGACACGCGAGTAGTTAAAAATAAAAAAAAAATAAAAAAAATAATGTTCGACGATTCGTACAGCGACGGCCCGAGCGAAGCTCCCGACACGGGAAGCGCAGATAAAGAGGGCGAAATAAAGATAATTCTTAAGCGCGGAGCTAGAAAAAGAGGAGAATAAATAAAGTAAAAAAGAAGAAAAAAAAAACGTGGAAGAAAAATAACGAGTATACGTTAGCGTAGGGTTGTTTTCTCCCTTGGCGTTATCATAGCCGCGCGACACGCCACCGGACCCACCGAGCGTGTCGTCGTTTATCGTCCCCGAGTATTACAGAGCGACGGCATTTTCTCCTCCGCGCCACCACAGCGGCGTCGCGGCGTGTGTGTGTGTGCACATGCCGTGCGATGTACCGAAAAGATACGCCAATAGGCACAGGCCGCGCGGCTGTGATTCGGTCATCCACGATTCTTTGCAGTATCGATCGAAACAACTTCGCTATCGCTCGAGATAAAATATTAAAAATCATAATTGAACCGAAATAAAAAAAAAAAATCAAAAATCGCGGATTGCATTTCCCTCCGCCCCGGCATCGTACGTTGTTATTTATTTCCCCCGTCGTTCAGCTCGTTCGATCGATCGCGCAAAACCCACGGCGGTAATTTTCGCGCGGGCCTCCGTAAAATCCGCAAAAACCGTCATCCACGATTTGTTTGCAGTTTCGATAGAAACAACTTTGATATCCCTCGAGATAAAATAATATAAAAATAAAAATAATAATTGAACGAAAATAAAAAGAAAAAAAGTCTCCAATTTCATTTTTCGATTGTATTTCTCTCGGCTATCGTTCTTTGTTGTTATCCCCCCCCCCCCCCTGCAGCTCGTTCGATCGATCGAATAAAACCCACGGCGGTAACTTTCGCACGGGTTCTGGCGTGCGCCAATTGATTCACCGCAAAAAAAAAAAAAACATTGTTTAAAACGCGTGCTGGGCGAACACGGCCGGGGGTTAACAGGAATGGGCTGCAGGGGCGAGGGTGTGGAGGGGGGGGGGGGGTGGCAGGCATTAGGAAACATGCAGTTGGTGTTATGCAGCCGGAGAATATATCCGTGTACGGGGATTCACGGCGCGATGTGGAACTCTCTCGCCGACGACCTTGACCGGGCCAGAGCGGAAGAGAGAGAGAGAGGAGAGGAGAGCAGAGAAGAGAAGAGGAGTGAAAGAGTGAGAAGATATATGTGGGCCGGGGTGGCGGTGGATCGACGAGCCAGGGCGAATCGCGGCCGACCTCGTTCAGCTTTTACTTCTTTTTTTATTTATCGAAGCATATGTATAGATAGATTTTACTAGTATACTATGTGTATTGTATACACGTATATGCGCGCTATATATACATACTATATCGAGGCATACTCGAGGCTAGATATAGGCTATTGGGCCAGAAACACAGATAACCAATGAATTCGGTCTCGAGCCGAAACTCCGTCGGAGCTTGTGTGCAACACATTATCGTGAATTATCGGTGTACGTTCGCGACACGATTTTTTTTTTTTTTTTTCTTTTGGTAATTTCACAAATTTGGCTCTTCCGTTATCGTGAGAACGGAACGTCGGGCATAGTCGGGGGGTGATTAATGCGTTAATAATGCACGCGGCTGCTCTCGCTCTCTTCCGGAAGCCCGGGCAATTACGCTCGGCTACAATAGCGGACAAATAATCTTCACGATCTATATCGTCGATTCGGTAAAGCTGAATACGTACGATTATCGCCGGATTATATTTCATATCGGGTTTGCGTAATCCACGCTCAATCTCACCGGTATCGCTGCGCGGGCTCGACGGGCAGGAATTATCGCCGCGGCGCAGTGTGGCGATTTAAGCGTTTATTTACCTCAAATTTTGCCGCAATTAATCGGCACTTTTATTCAAAGATTTTTTTTTTTTTTTTTCAGCGATTCTCGTACCCCGCAACTTGCTCGATTTTTTGTGTTCTTCTTTTGCGTTCGGAAATTGTAGCGGTTCTTCGATACGCAGAGGAGTCCGATTGGGGAAGCGATATTAAATTTTTAAAATTTTAAGGACAACGAAACCACGATATTTCGACCGGTCTCGCAGTCGTCCGATAAAACACAACCGGCGTTATCTCCGTAGCGGGAGAAACCCATTTCTCTTTATCTCCCTGAAATTTCGCTATCTACGTAAACCCTGGAAAGTCGCTCGATCGAAAGTTCGATAATTCCATTATTTCGAGTACCCTTCGTACGTGTCGCTCGTCAACCGTGGCCGCTGTCCGTGCGAGCGCTCGTCATTTTTTCGCCTCCCGCTAATTGCAGCGAATTTTTCCGACCGAGAGAGACATTTTCATCGGAAATTCCGCACTCCCGTATATCGCCCATAATTCCGTGCAATAAAGGGAATCTCCGCATGCGGAGAACCGATCTACGGCCCCTTCGACAATAACCACCGGGTTTTGACATTTACACATATACATGTCGGAGCCGTGTACGGAGCCGGTAGTTGGCGGGTCGGCTCGGTTTGCTGCTCGCAGCGCTCGTGCTGGCACTTGGCATGCATGCCAGCCATAGCGTATGACAGCGAGCCAGCCTGCAGTTCGCCAGGTTCGCCTGGCTTAGGGGCGCTCGAAACAACGCGAGGGCGAGGGGGAGGGCGAGGGGTAGCTCGCGAGTATGTATCACCGGGTATCAGGGTTATGGATGGCCCGTGGGCACGCTAACCCAGTGACATCTCTAGGTCAACTCCCTCCTCCGCCCTGGCCGCAAACTCAACCCCCGTGACTCGGCCGCCCGGCAGCGACTACGGGGTGGTCGGCTCTCCTTCCTGGTGTCGGCCAGCAGGCATACAGGGGTGCCTCGCGATAGAGCAGAGGAACAGGAATTATTGCACCTAGTGCGGCTCGCGTATGTTTACTTCAACCACGACCCGACTACCGTTTCCTCGGCCTTCCATTATTCCCCAAAGAAACGTATTCGCCTTAATTCATCGAGGAAACATTCGTGAGTTCGTTGGAGACAGTCTAACCCGTTGGTGCGCGTGGATTTTATCAGGAATTTTCTATGTTGAGCTAGGCAGTCTCCAGTACGGTGATAAAGACGTTTGTGACTAATTGTTCATAAAGGTTCGTTCTATTTAAAAAAAAAAAAAAATTATTTTGGGAATACCACATTCAAGATATACAGATCTTAAGAACCTTGGGATGATTCTGGCCCATTCCGTTTGTTCCGTTCCCAGTTAGATTAATGGTCCGTGGCGTTCTGTCGAGAACGATCAAATGGACGTAAATAATTTCTTAGCGTGGGCTGAAGGACTCGGGTCGATGGCCCTTCGTCAATGTGCATAATTATCGTTAGGTGTAAAACTAATATAAGATGATAATTGTATAAGTATATACACTGAAAAAAAAAATCGCTCGCGAACTCCCAAGGAAAAAAATGTTTGTTTCAATTCCACTTTCAATTCTTACAATTCCATACGATATTGAAACGACGACGGCAAGACTGCCAAGGTGACATGTTATCGTTCCAATCCGGTATGGAATTGTATGAACGGAAAGTAGAAATTTTACTTGAATCATTCATATTTTTTTTTCAGTCTAAAATTAGAATTAAATTTCTTTTACTATAACTAAATTCTTAGCCCTCGACGATGAGAACCCTTCATACGCTACAATTCCCATCCGACGATGAGCTCGCACATGCGGCAACGCAATTATTTTTTTGTTTCGTTGTGAAAAAAATGTTACGCTACCTCCGATAACACTCGTACACCATTGGGGGCCGTTACATCCGCGGGCCAGCATCGATACATAATGCATGTACTTTGATCGTCAACGACCTCATCAACTCGAGTGGCCGATAAAGATCTCACGGATGGTAAAAAAAAAAAATATCTTTTACCACTGTCCATTATAATCTTGTCTGCGAGCGTATCGCATGGCCTGGTACATCCTACGATCAAACGACTGAGGATTATGGTTGGATAAAAAAAGAAAAATGAAGAGAACGAGAAAACGAGAGAAGGGTGAAAAGCCACGCGCCAATAAGCTTCTCTCGCTCGGGATGTGCACCGTACGTGCCCTCTTACTCCGCACTCGGCAGAGCGGTGCAATCATCCTGCACGAGTACGTACACGAGTGCACGTGAGTCCGTGGGCGACCCGGAGATGATACATGGCAGGTGCACCACGTGCCGGCACGTTACACGCCCGTATAGTTATAGAGGTAAACACGTAGCTCGCAACGGCGACAGCATCATCTCCGAGTGTTTGTCTTCGTTATTGTAGACTCCCGGGCGAAGGAACGTACCGAGAGCCAGGGTGAAGTGGCGTATTAAGCCCACTGTTCGAGAGGAACGGGCAAGAGCATCCGAAGACGTTCTGACCCTCGACTCGAGAGTGAGATGGAGAAGGGCCAAAGAGAGTCGGAGCCGGAGTGTGGAGGAGTGGATGCAAATAAGACGTTTAACACCGAGCCGTGAGCTCGAATGCCTGAATGCTTTTCGGCGAACGAGATGGGGAACTGGGGGTAACGAGCCAAACCGTTCATGATCCCCCATCAGCGTCGGCACGATTAATTCGGGCACGGGATGCAGAACAAACCTCTCGCGAAGCAGGATCAACGGAGATGAGGATAGCCTTTGGGCCAAGACCTCGGAATAATCAAGTCCTTGGACGATCTGTTTTGTTTTTTGTGCTATTTGCACAAGTACTGTGGCAGAAGAAACACGAAAGCGTCGAACTAGCAGTTAGTCAATGAAAGATTGTTGTTCCGGAGATTTACCGGAAATACGTCGCTTCCGGTTTGCAAATCTCATTTTTTCGACCAGAACTGACGTCATATCAGAAATACGTTACCGCCGAATGGAACAGCTAATTTTTCGACCGGAAGTGACGTCATACCGGAAATACGTCACTGCCGGATTGAAGAGCTAATTTTTCGACCGGAAGTGACGTCATACCGGAAATACGTCACTGCTAGATTGAAAACCTCATTTTTCGACAGGAAGTGACATCATACCGGAAATAAGTCATATGAAATGCTGGGGAACTTAGCATAATCAGGTTCTGGAAGGGGTTTCTCTAGGACTTATTTTTATTAGATCTCACTGCTATATCGAGTTTACCCTAATGAATTTATGTGTCCTATTGATTTGCAGACGAATGACAGAGATGACCCGTGAACTGGTGATATAGCTGGCCGGAAGAAGTCAAGGGCCACTCTGTTCTGTGCCGGCGATTCGCGCATCAGCCTCACCATCATCTTCATCCGGTCATCATTAATCGCAACAGCGATAACCCGATTCTCGGCATCGTCATCATCGCCATCGCATCTTCGTCCTAAAAAGGAGCTCTCCGAAGCTCGAGCTTGCAGAAAATATAAACTGCCGCGCGCTCTGAGAGCGCGTATACGACTCATCATCCTACCCCTCGATTTGAAGAACGTGAGTCTTGCTTTGTATTCTCATAGTCCTGATCTTAACATAGAGTTAGATTTAGCGGAGAATTTCTTTCTTAGCGCGCACTTAGATCATTGGTTCTTAAGCACTCGAATGTTGAAAAATATTATTTTTCTGCCGCTCTACCGCAACAAAGTCCCTTTGGTTACCGTAAGGTTTTTTTTAATCAAAGTTACCAACAATTGAAAAATCCGAGAAAATTCTACACCGTACATCGACACGTGTACTAACCAATCCTCGATCATGTTTATTTCAATCCTTACTTGGAGCAATAAATCCTTAAAGCTCATGCTTTCAATTTTTCTTTCTCACTAAACAATCGGCGCGGATAATTGTGACGGTTTCCAACGTTCCTGCGATCCGTTCCGAGTTCGTGAATAATCAGTGAACCCTGATTTGGTCTCCCTTTTCACCCCAGGGCTTTGGGTGCAGGGTCGATCAAACGTCTCCCTTCGGCAGATTTGTACTCCGCATTGTATTATCAGGTGCGCGGAGTCGGGCCAGCGAGGTTATTTGCTTACCGTGCATTCGGCCGGGCCGGCTCGCCGGCTCGCAGTTACCGAGCGAGCACGTAGGAGCTTCGGCACCGAGGTCGTGTAGGTACGTTAACCGCAGGTACAAAGCCGCAAGCGCGTGTACACAGTCCGTTGGTCAAACGGGAGTTGGCTGTTCGCCGCTGCCCGTTGCTACTTCCGTCGGTGCCGTTTGCACGGGGTTCGAGCGCGGGAGGCGAACTCGGTAGGGTTGAATTTCAGAGTTTCGGCCATGGCAGCCTCCGACGTACCCGGGCCAGCTTCGGAAAATTTATTCGCTCCCTCCGCACGTTCGACTGTATACCGAACGACTGTACGTACTGCCGGTGCACTTGCACCAGCGATGCATTTATAATGCGGCACCAACGATAGCGCAGCGCGCTGCATCGAATCACCGAGCATGGAACACGTCGTGTACCCAGCATCAATGCCAATTGCCTCTCGTTATATTCACCCGCACCGCTTTGCTTTCTCTCTCCCTCCCTCTGTATACTTCCGTTGTCGGCACTCTTCACAATGGACGAGCCGGTGATTTTCAATTATCAAATCGCGTCGATGGTTCGGCTATCTCTCATCCATCACGAACGCGGCTGGGAGCGCCGAGCCGCGAGACGGGTGAGGCACAGATTTTCGGTCAAATTTTTTTTCGAAAATTATACCAAGTGAAAAAAAATTAATGCTTGACTCCAAATTCAAATTTGCGTATGGATTATTCAACTGGGAGCACGAAATTATGGTGGTATAGGCGATCGATGAGGGAAAATTGTATATTATGCTGCGAGGGAGGGAAGTGCGCGATTTTCGCCGAGCGTGATGTTTGCTGGTCGAACAAGGCGAGGGCAGAAATCACACGGGGTGAAAATTCGCTCCCCCTCGTGGAGCATACGATACTTTGAGTTCGTTAAAATAACCACATTTATTGCGTCGTAAAATCGGTATATTCGACAATCACCATTACTTTCTAGAGAGCAATGAAACCGTAATGCGCATGCGCAGAGGTTAATAATGATCATTAGGCAATAATAGGCGATTTTCCGCCCGTGTTGCACGCAAGAAATGTGGTTATTTTATCGAAGTTATTTATCGGGAAAAAAAATTAGCCACAGTCCCAAAAATAGGGTATTTTTTTTATTGTTTTCTCAGCACAAATGTGCAAATTAATTCGCACATTTTTTTCTCCTCCTAAATAATTGTCGCCAGTGAAGTAAAAGATCAGAAAGGAATAAAATTAAAAGTTTGCTCCATCCCTATGCTCGACCGTGCTTCACATCGATCACGGTGAAGAGCATTCCACTCGCAAGTACGTAAATGGAAAAAATAATAGAATGTGAGGTATGTGGAGTGTGATTTTTAATTTTTTTATTTTATAAAGAAATTACTGTTTCACTCCAAATGCAAGTTTCGGCACAAAAAATTCAGCTGGGAGTAAACAATTATGGTAGTATATATGATCAATGAGGAAAAAATATATTGCACATAGTCCCAAAACTATCCCTCGCAATGTTTCCCCAGCACCAATGCACAAATTAATTCGCACATTTTTTTTCCTCCTAAATAATTGTCGCCAGTGAAGTAAAAGGTCGTAAAGAATAAAAATAAAAAGTTTGCTCCATGCTCGCCCGCGCTTCGAATCGATCACTATGGAGAGCATTCCACTCGCAAGTACACTGCTCGACATAAATGCCTGTTTGACAGTTATCTGAGAATTATGTTATCTTTTGAAATTATCTGAACGATATCTTCAGGCCAATCGAGTGACGAGTTTCGAAATGAATGTTGCTTCGCACTGAAAGCATAGCTTTTTCAAGCGTCGAATTTTTATCTGATGTTTTGTTTAATTAATATTTTTTCTTTTTATTAAATTAACTAAATTTAACAGAAAAAATGAATTAAAAAATATTGAAAAATTGAAAAAATATTAATTATTCGTAGTTAAATATTTTCTAGTAAATCCAAGCTTGAATCACCGTTCAATCGGTAAGTTTTTAGTTTGCCTATGCGACATTTTATTGGGGACGCTGACTTGACGAAATTTAGAAAAAAAAAACAATAATAAAAAAAATGTTACGGATACGCGATGTGCATCGCGTATTCGTAACATTTTTTTTTATCGATTTTTTCTAAATTTCATCAAGTCAGCGTCCCCAATGAAATGTCGCGTAGGCAAGCTATAAACCTACCGATTAAACGGTGATTTAAGCTTGGGTTGACTGGAAACATTTCACTACAAATAATTAATATGTCTCGCGGCAGAAAGAGAGACCACTTCCGGAAAATTCCATATACTTCCTTAACGTTCTCGAGTCTAATCAATCCAGTGCTGTCCTTTCAACACGATACAGTGGAGCCCAAACTACTTCGAAAGAACCTTCTTTCTACGTTGATATGATCACGACGAAATTTCCATGAAAATTCGTCGCCGCGATGCACATCATGTATCCATAAAATTTTTTTTTCAATCGTATTTTTCTGCATTTCATCAAGTCAGCTACAAATAATTAATATGTCTCTACAAATATTATTTCACTACAAATAATTAATGTCTCGCGGCAGAAAGAGAGACCACTTCCGGAAAATTCCATATACTTCCTTAACGTTCTCGAGTCTAATCAATCCAGTGCTGTCCTTTCAACACGATACAGTGGAGCCCAAACTACTTCGAGAGAACCTTCTTTCTACGTTGATATGATCACGACGAAATTTCCATGAAATATTCGTCGCCGCGATGCACATCATGTATCCATAACATTTTTTTTTCAATTGTATTTTTCTAAATTTCATCAAGTCAGCGTCCCCAATAAAATGTTGCGTAGACAAGCTATAAACCTACCGATCGAACGGTGATTTAAGCTTGGGTTGACTGGAAACATTTCACAACAAATAATTAATATGTCTCGCGGCGGGAAGAGAGACCACTTCCGGAAAATTCCATATACTTCCTTAACGTTCTCGAGTCTAATCAATCCAGTGCTGCCCTCTCAACACGACACAGGAGAGCCAATACTACTTCGAGAGAACCTTCTTTCTACGTTGATATGATCACGACGAAACTTCCATGAAATATTCGTCGCCGTGATGCACATCCTATATCCATATCATTTTTTTTATCATATTTTTCTACATTTAGTCAAGTCAGCGTCCCCAATAAAATGTCGCATAGGCAAACTATAAACCTACCGATTGAACGGTGATTCAAGCTTGGATTTACTAGAAAATATTTAACTACGAATAATTAATATTTTTTCAATTTTTCAATATTTTTTAATTCATTTTTTCTGTTAAATTTAGTTAATTTAATAAAAAGAAAAAATATTAATTAAACAAAACATCAGATAAAAATTCGACGCTTGAAAAAGCTATGCTTTCAGTGCGAAGCAACATTCATTTCGAAACTCGTCACTCGATCGGCCTGAAGATATCGTTCAGATAATTTCAAAAGATAACAAAATTCTCAGATAACTGTCAAACAGGCATTTATGTCGAGCAGTGTACGTAAATGAAAAAAAGGAATAGAAGGTGTGGTATATACAGTATATGAAGCAAAAAGCAAAGGATGATTCCCCTCGATTGTCCCGAGCAGGCCGTCCCGTTTGTGTCGGTCGCTTGACTGCTCCTGGCCACGACAGCCAAGTTTCTTTTCCGTCTCTTTTTTTTCCCTCCCCAAACAGCTATGAGATCTCCGTCCGTCCGTCTGTCCCGTCTGTCCGCTCTCGGTTGCTTCGCTCGTTCGTCTCTTTTTTATTCCCCGTAGTTTCTATATCGTTCCCTTCTTCACCTCCGTTCGTCGTCGAGTTGTTCAGTCGAGAGGACGAGCGACGAGAGGCACGAGAGTGGTAGATACGGCGAAAAAGCTCTCACTGGCGCAAACGACGAGGGAGCGGAGAGGGAGAATAGTCGTCAAAGGCCGCGCGCGAGGGCGACGCGAAAAGTCTCTCCCTCTCGCGCTCCGACGCGAATCGAAAAGGACCGAAAGAGAAGGAGAGTCAAGGGGGAGCGAAATCGTCGCACAGAGGGATGGAAAGAGATGATGAAAACCGACGGCCAAAAAAAAAAAAAAAAAAAACACCTCTCTTTTGCCACTCGGCGTATACCTAACAATAATAACATATACAATTTCTCGTGGGGCAAATTGAATTCACGGCCCGTCGTCGTACACCTTTCAAGCTCCCCTGGCTCGCGTCTATCGCTGCTACTCCGCGACAAGAGCCGGAGATAGATCTGCACAGCCTACCTCGTCCCAACGACACTGCACATGCACTCGTATTTTTCCTTTTTTCTCTCCGCTCATCATTTTTTTTTCCTCACTGAATAATTGCGCACCGACGACTGAATCAACGTGCCGCAATCACAGAATTTTACTACTGTACTTTGTGTCGGTGCACAAAGATATATCTTGTGAATGAGCTATGAGCGAGACGAGCGTAGCTTGTCGGAGCTTTTAAGGATTAAATTGTCGAATAAAATATTATTATTATGAGTTTTTATTTTACATATCCGTATCTATATGCGAGACGACTCGAGGTGGGATAAAAATATTGGAAGAGTCCTCGTCTCGATGGGATGGAAAACGCGCGTTGCAGACGTTCGCCGGGAACCGAGTGAGCTTTGAAGTATATTAGGTGTTTCGATTGCGATCGAGACAGTCGAGTGGTGGAGCGCGGTAATCGCAAATAGCGCCGATTGTATGCATAGTTGCCGATAGGCATTGAAATATTAACGCAAAACGAGGCCGTCGAACGTCCCCGTCGCATAGCTCGCCGTAGTGATGCGACGTTCTTCGTCAGTGTGCTTGCGCATTCGGAGGCTCCAAATTATTTCGCTGATTCCATTCGAAGCTGATGTAATTAATGGCAGTCGATTGGAGCAACTCGGCCTTATCCTTCGGCAGCGAATTTCAACCGTTTCCTTGTTTTCGCGCGAGTGAAATTTTGTAATGGAGTTTCGGTCTTGTGAAGCGGATTAAGACGCACGGCTATATCGATTCCGCGGCATTTGGCGCGGTATTTATAGTCCTAATTCGATTGTTCGTCTAATGCGGCGAGACGTAGCCAGGATAGCTTTGTCACGGACGCGCGCGTGAATTAAAGCGCCGCGAGAATCGTCGTTTTCGCATTTTTTTTGTATTAAATCCTCCTGGTCCGGCGCAACGATGAGAAGTCCTTAAAAATAATTCATCCTCCTCGCATTTATAAACCATCGACCATCGCTCTAACGGCATTCAATGGGGAGATTATTCGGGCAACGAATAAAAAATTTAAAACAGAAAAGTAGAGCTTTGTCTTCTTTTCCAGACAGAAATTATTCAACAAGCGAATTCGAATAGTTAAAATGAGATCTGCAGTAAAAGTCGTAATACGGCCCACCCGAATTAGCATACACGCAATTAGCTCCACCAGGAAACAGGCCAAGCCCTTTGGAGCAGTCGTATTTGATCCTCTACCTAAAATTGTCGGGCAGACCGGTTCGACGAGGAAAATGCTCAGAGGGAATCATCTACTTTTTGGGCAGATGCAGCTTAACGTTCCGCGGCTTTGGATGTCGACGTGCAAGACAGTGACGTCGTATAGGGGTTGCAATTCGCCATTCATCGTTAGGTAGGCAACGTCCGTCTCGCGGAAACAACGTCGAATATCGGGCGGGGAGGGTTGGGGTTGTCTGGTCGGTCGGTGATATCGGTAACGACGACAACATGATGGAGAACGAAGGGAAGTAGGGAAGTAGCGGATAGAGGACAATGCCGCGTGTCCGGTTCGGGACAATAACGCGGCTTAAAGCCCGCTGGTTAATTACTGTTATACACAGTGTTATTCCGCAACGACAGCAGGCTAAATTGATTAGTATATCTCTATAGCATATGCACGAATATATATATATATATATATATATATATGCTCAAACCCAAGTTCCCTCTTCATCCCCGTCGTGTCATCGCCCGATGGGCGGGTATGTTTCTATTGCTGTTGCTCCGCGGATACATGTCCGTGGGTGCGGCCCTCTCACCAGCCATCAAGGGAGAAACAAAGCGGAGTAGTGTGTACATCTCCTGGTCCTCGACGGCCCTCGGAAATATTGCGAAAGCCTCCGCGGCGAATGATCTTTTATATCTTCCGCTTTATAACTCTTTTGTTCGCAACTTTTTCAATTGTTTTATCGACTGGGCTATTCTTTTTTATTTGTTGTTAATTTTTTTTATATCTATTATAGAATGCAGAAAGTATATTTATAGAAAAAACTATATTGACATGACATTACGCGCTTAGCCGCGTTTTCTATTTTTATTTTAATCCGTTAACGGGCTTTGGAAGAGAGGATGTTAAAGAATAGAATTTATATATGTATATATACTGACAGGTGTGTTGGCTCGCGCGCTTCGCGCACTCGCATGGATCGCACGGTTCATTGCATGTGGAAATTTATTACATATGGAATGGAATTGCGGAATTTCGAACTACATTCCGTATCCTATGAAAACCGTACTTGCGAAATTATAGCACACGTTATGGATTTCGGATTTTCGAATACCATTCCATGTGCTATGAAAACTATTTTCGACAATAGGGTAAAAGTGGGGAATATGGCCCGGTCCATATATCATTGTTAATCGAGGTGGGCCATATTCACCACTTTTACCCTATAGCATATGGGATGGATTTCGGATTTTCGAATACCATTCCATATGCTATGAAAATCAAAGTTTCGAAAATATAGCACATAGGATGGATTCCGGACTTTCGAATACCATTCAATATGCTATGAAAACCGAAGTTTCGAAAATATTGCGTATGGAATGGAATTTCAGAAGCCCTTCCATATGCCATGATAGACGAATTTTCGAAAATGTTGCATATGGGATGAATTTCAGATTTCCAAATTCCATTCCTTTTTTTTATAATGTACGTATTGTATTTTACAAAATTTGCAGGCGAGGCGACGACGATGACGAGAGGTCGAAGTAGCTTCCTGAACGTGGAAGCTCTGATGGTGTTGACGGTCGTCGTGGCCTCGAGCCTCGATCTCGGTGTGAGGTGTTCGCCCTCCCACAGGAGCAGGCACCACGCGGATTTGTCGCACGAGGATCAGCAACAGCAGCAGCACCAGGAACAACAGCAACGGGAACACGAGAGGGTTATGAGGCCGAGCGATGTGGCACCCGAACTGCCCCGTGCCGAACCCCTCACATCGTCGAATCCCGCCGGTGACGATTCCCTCATAGTGCAGACGCGGAAGGGTCGGGTCAAGGGCGTGACCCTGTCGGCCAGCACCGGCAAGAAGGTCGACGCGTGGTTCGGTATACCTTACGCGCAGAAGCCTATCGGTGAGTCGATTATTCTGCGACGATGGAACTTACTCTCATTCCCACTTGTCTCTCGTTTTCCGACGTTAAAGGGTGACACGCAACAACATTAAAATAAAAAAAATAAAAAATTACAAGCAACAACTTCCTTAGAAAAAAAAACAATATCGTTAGCTTCTGCACCAAAATTTAATGTATATAATATCGAACAAATTTGCAAATAAATGTAATAATATAATCGTAATTATTATTATATAAATACTAATAATCAAAGTAAATTCGGCGATTAAATTTAACATGGTGAAGAAGTTTTACAGCGGGAAGGTACCGGAAACGATTAACTCATAAATTTGAACGCTCTTTTCATGACAGCGAGAGAAAGAGCTTGAATTATTCTTTGCAATGTGCCGAGATCCTTTTTCTTTTTTCTTTTTTTTTTATGAAGGGTATACGGCGAAGAGATTCTCGAGGAACGGTGAGAGTGTCGAGCCTTTGTAGTCTTTGAGAATAAATGAGGAAAAGAAAGATCCTGAGAATATGAGAGAGGAGTTTGAGAGAAGTTCACTTTGTTTCGTTCTTTTTGCCACCCTCGACGGCATGTTCCTCCGAGACTAATCGATACGTGTACGCCGCGCTCTCCGCGGCTGTCCTCTTCGTCGTTCTCGTCGACAGATGAACTCAGATTTCGTCATCCGCGACCTGCCGAGCGCTGGGACGGCGTACTCAACGCTACCACATTGCCAAACAGCTGTGTACAAATTTTGGACACGGTTTTCGGTGATTTTGCCGGCGCAACAATGTGGAATCCTAACACACAACTTAGCGAGGACTGTCTTTACGTTAACGTCGTTGCACCACGTCCTAGGCCTACCTGTGCCGCTGTTATGGTATGGATTTTTGGGGGTGAGTTTAATACGTTCGCACTATGTTAATTTTATTATCATTGTTGTTATTGTTATTGTTATTATGGCACATTTACATCTCTACCACTTACAACTCTACCGAATAAGAAATCTACCAGAAAATATATTTACCTTATTTCAACTCCGGTAGAGTTTTTTAACTTTTTGATAGAGTTGTTAGAGCTGTGTTTTTTTTTGTAGAATTGTTATCTGGTAGAGTTGTGAGTGGTCGAGATGTAAATGTGTTGTTATTATTATTATTATTTTATTATTATAAATTTAACGTCATTAATGTTAAAAAAAGGATCGCAGCAAATTTTATGTCGATAAAAGAAAAATATTTGGACAAGAATTCCAATTCGAGTTTCGGGAGCGCAGCAGAAATGTTGAGTCGGGTGCACGTATAAATTTTTCATTTTGTCGTCTATGAATTGGAATGCAGGTGGTTTCTACTCGGGTTCCGCGACCCTCGACGTTTACGACCCGAAGACCCTCGTGTCAGAGGAGAACGTAATATTCGTGTCGATGCAGTATCGCGTTGCGAGTCTGGGCTTCCTGTACTTCGGGACCGAGGACGTGCCCGGTAACGCCGGTCTCTTTGATCAGATGATGGCACTCCAGTGGGTAAGGGACAACATCGCCGCTTTCGGCGGTAATCCGGAGAACGTGACGCTATTCGGCGAGAGTGCCGGAGCCGTATCCGTGTCGATGCATCTTCTATCGCCTCTGTCAAGGTGAGGCTTTGCTCGAAGCTCTACACATACCGTCGATTTTTTGTTCAGATTTTTATTTCATCGTCAAGTGTTCAAAAATTCTCACCGTTTTTCACTTTGCGCTGAGAATGCACATGCGTAATTAAGGATGTATCATACATACATTATTAACCGAAAGTTTAATTCGATCAAAAATTCGGTAGGTCGCGATATGCCAAAAACCTGAAAAAAATCAGCCGTATTAATAATGACAAAACCTTCGATTTTGCATAATAATGCTCAAAAGTGATTAACAAATTATTTTAAAAATTAATTGTTAGAAATAGAAGGACGAACTTTTATTTTAAATGAATTCCTTGAATGAATTCATATGCATTTTTTCAGAGTTATCATAAATTTCAAAATCTTTTTCAAAAATGTAAGAAAATTCCAAAAAAATACATTGGTGTCTAGAAAATCAATGAATTCATTTGAAAATTGAAAAAAAGGTTTACCAATTATATGTTGAGCATTTTTTTAGCAATTTATTAATATCTTTTTGACATTATTATTATGCAAAAATAATGTTGTCGGCACCTTTAATACAGTTGATTTTTTTTCAGATTTTAAGCCATTACGAAGTGTTCAAATTTTCACTGAATCTCACTTTCGTCTGAGAATGTACTTGCGAAGCACCTTCAATGACTTTTGTTATTGTTTCGTTCTACCTTTACTTTTTTTTTAGGCACTTGTTCAACCAGGCTATTATGCAGTCGGGCTCGCCGACGGCACCCTGGGCGATAATAACCCGGGAGGAGTCGATAATGCGTGGTCTGCGTCTCGCCGAGGCGGTCGGTTGTCCCCACGAGAGGAGCGAGATTCAGAAGGTGATAGATTGTCTGAGCCGCACGGATCCCATCGACCTCGTCAACAACGAATGGGGCACCCTCGGTATATGCGAGTTTCCATTCGTCCCCGTTATCGACGGCAGTTTCTTGGACGAAACGCCGTCACGCTCGATGATAACGGCGTCTTTCAAAAAAGCCAATATACTCATGGGTTCAAATACCGAGGAAGGTTTTTACTTTATTATCTACTATCTGACCGAACTGTTCCGCATCGACGGCACCGAGGACGTTAAAGTATCGAGGGACGACTTCGTCCATGCCGTCACCGAACTCAACCCTTACGTCAATCAGATAGCGAGACACGCTATCATATACGAGTACACGAACTGGCTGGATCCCGACGATCCGAATACCAATCGCGACGCCCTGGATAAAATCGTCGGGGACTATCAGTTCACGTGCAACGTCAACGAATTCGCAGGACGATACGCCGAGACGGGCAACACCGTTTACATGTACTACTACAAGCACAGGTAAAAATTAACACCGCGTCCATTATTGTCCTCCATCGTGACATGGAAGTTTTGGCAAACGTTGCTGAAACGAAATTCATTTCGGTCGCTAATTTTTTGGGAAACTTTAGTTAAAGTTATTTTTTTATCATAGCCTCATGTTTGATGTTGTGGAAATTAGAAAAAAAATATTTGCACTGACTGAAAGTACCCAAAAAATAAAAATGTTGGAAAGCAGCTATGAGTTGTTTTGGAGCTTGAGAAAGATGGTAATTGTCAATGATTTTGTCGAAGCAACGTAGTTGAATTCCACGCGATTTGGAATTTGCCAATCCATCGTTATCCGCAACACTTGCGATTTAATTATTTGCGCAGATCCACGAACAACCCCTGGCCGAGATGGACCGGCGTGATGCACGCCGACGAGATAAGTTACATATTCGGTGAACCTCTGGACCCCTCGAGAGGATACACCCGCGAGGAAGCTCATCTCTCAAAGAGGATGATGCGTTACTGGGCAAACTTTGCCAAAACTGGGTAAGCACAAAATCCATTGACTCGCGAACGGTCATCGGCAGATGCTATTTATCATGCCTCACAGCGCTATGATAAAACAACCGTGCTATTAATGATTTTTAACAAAATTATACTCATTTAATTTTTATTTCAATATTGTGCTCAGGGATCCAAATATGGGAGACGACGGTTCCTGGACGGAGGTTTTCTGGCCTCAGCATACAGCGGCGAAGAAGGAATTCCTCACCCTCGACACCACGAATACCACGGAGGTCGGTTACGGTCCGAGGGTTCGTCAGTGCGCTTTCTGGAAGAAATATCTTCCTCAACTGATCGCCGCAACCTGTGAGTACATAACTGCTTTTTTGATTTAAATAAAAAAAATAAAATTGGCTGAAAAAAGGAAAAGACTATCGCTCAACTTTTTTTTTATATATATTTTTTTTTTATACGGAGCGTTCTTCTATTTTTATACGTAGCGTTATTCTATGTGCGTGCGTCGTAGATTGTCTCAAACGTTGACGTGAGACACCTGTTGAGTCGCGGAAGTTCGCATATGTATACTATTTTCATGACCTGTGGATCGAGAGTTGCGGCTAGCCGATGTTTAAACCGAATAATCGGAGACTAACGCTTCTCGTCCGTGGACCGCGTAAAATTTAGCTCGGTCCATCTTGCCCGGCGAGTTTGGAACAATCAAACAAACAAAAAATTAAGAAATGTGATTAAAAAAAAAATTCCTCAGTGCAAAACAGTGGCCGAATAAAGTTGACCAATTCGAACCCGCGAATTCGCCGGTGTCTTTGGAAACTCGCCGAATTGCGTCATCACAGTGAAAAGCATATTCCTCCTCTTTTTGCCCGGAGGGTAGTTGGGGAAAAAATTCGAACAGCCCTTGAGCGTTAGCTCACGTATTGCCAACTGCACTGCGGGGGGTTTGTTCGCCAACGTGGAAAAACTAATAGAATTGATTGTCCGCATTCGAAGCGACCGTGTATTTATATATATTGATATTATGTACAGTAATATGTACGAGAGGGTGGCGCGTGGTCGTGGCCCATTATCCAATTGAATGGGTAACGAATGCACGCTCACTGCCAAAAGAGATTATATTTTGGCTCGAGGCCACTCCGCATTAGCCGAAAGCTCTGGCCTAGAGAAAAGCCAATTACCGGGTAACTAATGGCAGTCTTAAAGTCGATGGGAGAAATAACTTTCGGGCGGAAAGGAGGGTGGGAGGTGGATAGAGATGTTCGGGTTTGAAGTGCGCCGCGGGCCGAAGGATGCTGTGCGAGCATCGCATCTCGTCTCTTCGACCGGCCCGGTTGTAATACGCCCATAACCGTCGGTGAACCTTCGCCAACTTTTGCACGGAATGCCCGGCACATGCTAACGATGCGGAGAGCGAAAAAAAAATAAAAATTAATGCACCTCGGTTGGTCGCGTTATCCACTCTGCATAAACCGTGTGTGGGCGTCATCGACACGCGGCCGCGTCGAAACGATGTCGACGGCCCGTTTAATAACGTAGTCACTTTGTGCAAGGGCATAATCTCTATCGGAAAGTTTCGTGAATTTTCGATGAGAGAATTCGTCGTTTAGTAACATCGGCAAATTTTTTGGAGGGGAGGACTCGATGGATGGGATCGGCAGAGTTCGCCTCTTTGGCGGAGGAAATGTTAATGCATTATTGAAAGCATAGGCCAAAATTTCAGCGAAATGCATTAATCAGAGCGAAATGCATTCAGAGCTCCCAAAGTTGCGGCAAAGCTTACGAAGAAGAGGCCTGGTTGTAGAGATTTTCCTGGGATTTATCATTTATAGCGATTTATTAAAATTCGTAATATCTTGTTTCTCAACTTTCGATCAGAAACTCGCCACTTCCGGTCCAGAATACTCATTTTTCTACCGGTAGTGACTTCATACCGGAAATACATCATTCGCGGTTTGAAAACCTCATTTTTCGTCCGGAAATAACGTCATACTGGAAGTACGTCACTTCCGGTCGAAATGGGAAATTTTCCAACCGGAAATGACGTATTTTCCCTACGACGTACATTGAAAAAAAAGAAAACGTGTCACCAATCTCACAAAATCTGCGGAGAGTCCTTCGTAGGTAAATTCGCCGCACCGCAAAATGCGACTGGCCCGACCGTAACCATTATCATTGGAATATCGCAATTTAGTCAGGGCGTTGTGTTACGAGCCCTCATTAGAGGGGATCAGGGGGGTGGGGGGTACACCGGGGGAGTAGCTGAATAGCTGCTGAATAAATAGGCCCGTGGAGAGAGAGCGACAGAGGGTTCTCGGTTGGTATAGCCTCGTTGAACGGTTGTCGCGCGTGAAACAAGAGAAATTAATGGGCCAGTTTGGTAGATGTAGCGTGCAATACCCGAACGTATATACATACACAGCTTCGCATCCCTCCCCTCGTTATTTTCCTTCTCTTCTTCCAGCCCGTAAACGTCGCCTATCGGCTCGCACCGTTCGCCGGTGCAACCCCCCCCCCCCCCCTCTCCCGTATGCTCGTCTTTCTCCCGGCAACCCCGCGCTATACGCTAATACCCGATGCCACGCTGCGAGCTCGCCAGCAGAGATAACTGGGTTATGACGTCGTTGGCAACTAACCCGACTAGACGATGGCCCGGCTAGGCTCATATTCCGTACTTCTCCGTATATACGTGCAAAGTTCAACAATAGATCCAACCAACCCTACCGGTAGCTCTTCAACAAGCTCCGCACTCGTCTATACGTTGTAAAGTATACATGTAGCTTCGCGCTATATGTCTTACATTATATTTTCTCTCACTTCCTCACTCTGACGTCAGAGTTCTGCGCTACCCTCGCCACCGCAGTATTTCGCTAGTCTACACGCTCTCATGCCCTCCCGGCTGGTTCCTGTCCCACTGTGCCGTCTCCATCCCCATCCCAGTAGTCGAGAACCGGTATGAGCAGACGAGCCAACCCTCCTACTATAACTCTGCCGAGCCACCGTAGTAGTAAAGTTGTAGTAGTATAGTACGCTCGGCTCGAAATATAGTACGACGCATCGATGCCCCTGGGTTCCCATCTGCGACGGCTGGATTGTACGGGGGTAACGCGGGTCGGCGGACAATTAGTCGTCGTTATTGCCATGTGGCTTAATTTTGGGATACTTTATTTCTGGACGTGTCACACAATTGCGGCGATAATTTGGCATCGGGAATTCGAGTGATTATTTGAATATCGTGGCGAGGGAAAAATAGCACAGAGTATTTATTTTTTAATGAATGTGCAATTGGCAATTGTGGGGTAACTTTGGGTCGAGTGTGAAGTGGATTTGGGAATATCTTCTGATTTCTTTTGTCGACTAATTGGTGGGAAAAGTAAAGTAAATCGTTGGTGCTTTTTCTGACAAATATGAAAATTGTTGCTTAGGAAAATTGTTGATCAGCGTTGCCCTCAACGCATTAAACAATTGTGGCGATGATTTAGCATCCAAAAGTCGAAAAGTATTTATTTTTTAAATAAATGTGCAATCGGTAATTTAGGGGACGCAATTGGCGATTTGGCGATTTACTTCGAGTCTATTATGAACTCATGGTGTCCAGCGGTCCTTGAAGTCCTTGGAGTTGTGGAATGTCCTTGAATTTCACGCAATGTCCTTGAATTTTTTCTTTCCCCGAAAATTTGAGTTTGTTTAAAAATGTACATATAGTTCCGTAAATGTTTTTGTGTTTTTAAAAAAGAACTGCCACATATTTCGACGTATTTTTTTCCGCTGAACACGAATCCGCTGGTCTTTTTCGGACTAAAGTACAATGAGCCATTGAAAATCTCGATTTTATGGACGAAAAACCGTATTTTAGGGATTTAAATGGAAAATATTGGGTTGGGAGTAAAATAATTGTTATATTCGCGATCAGCGGGAAAAAATACGTGGAATATAGCCTTGAAACAAAAAAAATCGATTGAACAACGATTTTTTACTTTTTGAGCCACTTTTGAAAAAACGTCGATTTTCGTGATTTTCAAAGGTCGATATCTCGGCTCGCAATGGAGCTAGGAAAAATCCAGGGTGCCCATCGTGTTCTACGGGAAAAAATACACAGAATAGAGCCTTGTGCAAAGTTTTAGAACCGTTTTATCGTGCCGTTCGAGGACATTGAAAAACGTGAAAAATGGATGGGAAAGGGGTAGGCTTGGAATTTTTGATGAAAAATTTTTTGGAAAATTAAATTTTACAAAACTTAAATTTCGTGCAGACTTTTTACTGGACGCGATGCAACTAGACTTGTGAATATTTTCAGATTTCTTTCGGGGACTGATTGGTGGGGGAAAAAAAAAATGAGAAAACTTTTCTTTGTTATTTTTCTTTCCAAAATATGAAATATCTTGCTTAGGTGACCCGCGCTACCCCCATCGCCCAGATACGGAACAGATATACGCGTCTGGATATTCGGTGCGCGAAAGTTTCCCCCCGGGCAATATTCCGCGGCGTTTGCAGCTGCAGTCTCGTCAGCGCATTGTATACAATCTCCGACCGCCGTACTCCACTACGCACACGTCTTATATCGCGCGGAGAGACTCTCAGGCAGTCTCGTATTCCCCGGGAATCCGGGGAAGTTGATCGTTTAGTCGCGGGACGTGCCATATAAGTGTCCCAAGTGTACCGTAGAGATATAATGCACCAAAGAGTCTGGAGGCGACGGCTTCGACGTTTCAGCATTCGAGAATATATACCGAGGATCGGAGCGATACTGTGTACATAGCCGGTACTTTATATACGCGATAATCCGGAGGCTCGTGAGTAGGAAATGGCGAGATGGAGCTCGAGCTGCAGAAACGGAGCGCACCGATCGCTGATCTCCTCTTTCTCTCGAACTCCCTTTCTCTATATCCGATTTGACTCGTTATCCGGATGTCACCCAATTAATTTAAACGTTGGCGTTTGCAACCCCCGGAGCCTCCGAGTGGAAATAGAAAAAGAGAACATCCCCTCCTCTCCCGTGCTATTAGTCTCGTTAGGCGCGAGTGCACGTATGGACGTTCGGTTTAATCAAGAGACGAGTCGGAAAACTAGTGACGAACCGACCGTGTCGAATTCTCGCAGAGGTGAAGATTTCTGTTCGTTCGATTAATCACCCCTTCCGAACCACCCTTCTTTAATCCCTTCGCGATTTGCGATAATAAATTGAGGAACAACGAGCGAAGAAAGGAAAAACAAGAAACCGATTCCGAGGTTCGCGCGAGGGCAGAGTCCTCGAGCACGATAAAATAGTCTCCAACCTTCTCGCCTTTTTCCGCCAAAACTTTTTCCCTCCGGGCAACACACTCTCGCACACACTCCCGAAGATAAATTCACGGTCGGACGGTGTCGAAACTTGGATGAACTCTTTCCTTCGCTCGTATACTACCCGAACTTTCGGTATATGGTTGATCCCTTCGGTACAGTAATACACTATATACGCTATATATAGTCTACCTACGATATAACCCGGCCGTACGGTGAAAAAAAAAAAAAAAAAAATCACCCGTTCGCCTTCTCCTCGCCTGCTCCTTTTTCCACCGTTCGCCACTTGCCGTCCCCCTCGCCCCCTAACCTCGGTAACGTTAACTTCGTTTGCTCCACCGAGTGTCGAGTGGTCTCGACCGGTTCGGCTCTTCGCCTTTCCCACCCTGACTTTCGTCGCCTTTTCTTAAGTACACGGGACCTTAACTCGATTTCCAAAGCCCGCGAAGAGAGGGACTAACGACATTGAGTCCCAGAAAGCCGCGAAGCGGACCGAGGGAAAGGCTCCGCGAAACGGAGCGGAGAAACCCGAAGAGGATAAGGACGAAGAGGATGGAATAGGAAAAAGGGGTGGAAGAAGAAGTTGGAGGTCGTCGGGGCTCGGAACGTGACCCTGAAACGGCGCGTTGCACCTTTCCGACCCCGTCCTCCCTTCCCGGCGCCTTAGCTACTGCACCCAAGTTCACAAGATACATAGTACAACTTTGCCCGCTATAACACATACTACACACGTAAACTTGTTTCCCCCGTACACACGTCGAAAGGTCGTGGCCGCACGGGTGAACCTCGTGCGCCGGGGTTTCCCCGTCCTGCGTGCAATCCGCATACCCACTCGAACAGTCTGTGCAGCACAGCGCTCCATCCACCGTGGCACAGTGTACTGGAGATTGCGCAATACCCCCGACGATGCCTAATAGCAGGAAGAGCAAAAGGGGCGACGGAGGTAGCGGAGCCTAATAATCACGTCGACGTTGCTAACCCGATTAACCCCGCGGGAAGGGTTCGAGGTTGCCGATGCAACGTGAATCTCTCTCCCGGCGCAAACTCGCTGTTTACCTCGATGCGCCTCGGAGCGGAAACACATCGGAGGGGCTCGGAGATCATTCTGTCTTGTCTCGCAACAGGTGTCAATATACCATCGATCTAATCGTTTCCTTCAATTTTTTAATTTGCCCTTTTTTTCATTAATTTCATTCCGGAAAGTTTGGTCGAGATTTTTGTTTGGTCCATAGGGGGATGTGTGTGGATGCGGCTTTGTAGCGGCTCTGTGTATATATAGGAAGCTCGAGCGGCACTTGAGTTATACCGGCGACCTCGGCGCGCGCTCGGCCAGCCGGCCGGGGGTGGCTGGCACAAGTTGTGCGGCCCGTGGAAAACAAAACATTGGACGGCGAAAGGGGTAGGGATGGTGGAGTCGCGTGCGCGCGAGAAAATCGACGGGGCGGCGGGAGGAGGAGAGGGGGGGGGGGAGAGCGAGAGAGGGGGTAGAGGTGTTTGGACGGGGAAGGAAAACGCGCGCGGGCAGACCTGGCAGCCAGAGAATCATCCCTCTCTCGGGCTTTTCCCTCACAGCGGTGGAGCGAACGCGCGAGTCCGGGGGAGGAGGGGGATGGAAACTGGCCGCCAGGCTGCCTCGCGTCGATCGATCCCGGCGCACCAACACACGGGAAACCGTGGAGACTCGCTCTGGCTGAGAGACAGTGCCGGCAGAGGCCAAATATACACACACGTACGCGGGGGAAAATTCGCACTGGGTATAACACTGGGAGACCTCGAACCGCTCGACCAGCCGGCACCGACTGTGTACTACCCTCACCCTCGTCAGTTCACCGGTTCACCAGCATTTTGGGGGGGCCGGGGGGATGCTCGAGGAGTACCGGGTCAAACTGATGCCGTCTCGCGCGTCTGCACGAATTTCGCGCAGGGCGGAAGGCGCCGAAATTAATAAACATGGACCGATGGATGAAACTTTGAAGACTTTGAGGGGATTCTGCTTGGAAATGTGGATTCAATGAAATTGTTACAGATATGAGATTTTGTGTTTGGGGAGGATTTTTTTTATTTGGGGAGGATTCGGTGATCGACATGAAAGATTTATGGACGTTGGAGCGCCTCGAGCTAGTCGAGTGAGCGGTACATTTTTAAAGTCGTTTATACAAATTTTTACGCATATATTGATTATAGTGGATGGTTGTTTGTATTACAGCGGATGTCCTTAATCTAGAAAAACATTTATTGCATTGGATTTGCAAAAATGTTAACTGGTTTGTGATAATATTGGAAAAAGGTACATATTTGTTCAGTTTTTTCAAAGAATAATCTGTCATTTTTGCTCGACTTTGATGTATCACGGCTCATTCTCTTCCTTGAAAGATCGTCTACGAACTCACCGACTAGATTTTCGATAGTATTTTTCGTTTAAAAACGACAGCTGTTTATTCGCGAAGGAATTTCGTCGATGGATAAACAAAAGGCTGGCATTTTTAAACGAAATATTCTATCGAATATTTAGACGGTGAATTCGTGGAGCATCTTTCAAGGAAGAGAATGAGCCATAGTACATCAAAATCGATCAAAAATAACGAATTATTCTTCGAAAAAACTGAACGACATTGTACCTTTTAAAATTAGCACAAATCCGTTAATATTGTCACAAATCCATAGCAATTAATTTTTTCTAGATTAAGGACAAATAACCATCCAACCAAAGTTTGTATAAACGACTTTAAAAATGTACCACTAATTTGACTAATGTCAAGCGCTCCAACCTCCTTAAGATACGAGATTTCTATAGAAAAATGACTAAATACAAAAGTGTTTTGCGAACGATTAATGCAACAATACATTTTCGCCTCCCGCGAGCGAATTATTTAAGGTGTGCATTTATGCATGCATCCGCTTGCAGTTTCATCCCGGTAGCGATGAACAGACGCGCATAAATGAATTTCCAAAATTGCATCGAGACCCGAGCCGTAAGTGAATCCCGTTATTTGTTGCAGCCAAAGTGGAAATGAATGCGAAGGAGACGAGCAGCGGGAGAAGCACGCTCCATTCCGCCGGTGGTTCGAGTCTTCATCTGTCGCTGGTGTTTTGCCTCGTCGTTGCGGTCCTCCTCCTCCAGCAGCAGCAGCAGCAGCACTCGGCAATGTCGTTAGTACTTCCAGCGAGGTTGTCCCAACTTCATCAGCACGGAACGACGGTAGCGGTAGCAAGAGGCTACGTCTAGTTGCCGAAGTGCATTCTCCTATCCTCCCTCGCGACTCTCTCCACCCTCTCCGCCTTCCTCGCCCGAAACCTCGGCGTCCGCACGCGTTCGTCCTCTTAGGTCTTTCACGACCAACTAGCCGCCTCTCTTCCGTCTCCGAGCCGGAGCAACACAAACAAAAAAATAAAATACAAAAAAATACTTCCTACGTATCCATTTTCCTCTGCTCTTCCTGACCACCCCCTGCCCACCCCTCTTCCTCCAATTTTCTTCCACTCCTCTTTCGTATCGCCGAGATATGAGATATAAGTAGATTCGAGTCTCGTTTATAACCACAAGAAAGACACACAACAACACACTACGTAAGAGAAATACAAAAAAAAAAACAACCAAAAAGTAACACACAAAAAAAAATTATACACACAGCAGACATATCAAGCTATATAAAAAAATACTATAATATTAATGTATAGAGCGCAGGAGCGCGCACACGCGGCGTTGTGACGGTACGGCATCCGCTGAGAGAAACAAACAGTTGTGAAAATTGACTAAAGGCAGAGACGAGCTCTCCCCAGCCCGCGCATCAACCACCTCGATCATCGGCACACCTCGATTGTTACTCACGAAAACAAAAAATATATATATTAAATATTAATATATATATAAAATGCAAAACAAGAGTCACGCAATTCGCGAATCGTTCGACAAACTTTTGCACACGTAAGCCTCTCGCTCCTCGCACCGGCATATCAGTATCGCATCAATCTCGCAAACGATTTCTTACGCACGACGCACCTTCTCTATCGATAAACGTTTTTAAAAAATCGCAAAGAGCGAGAAAGCAAAGATAAGAAGAAAATTTCATCACGAATCGTGACGGGTGAAAAGAGAATCTCTCGGCTGGCCGGGAAATCCCGTCCGAACGATGATGAGTGTCGGAATGAAAGTTTATATTATCGAGAGCATCGAGAAATATTAATTGACGACAACGGGAATTCGTGTTATCGCGTTCGGACCACTCGCGCATGCCTCAATCCGTATCTTAATCCTCTGCGACATGAAATAATTTTTAAAAAACCATCGCCGTGCAAAAAAAAAAAACTCATACGACGATAATCGTAGGACAAAAAACTAGGAGATGGAAAAAAGCCGCACGGGAAAAAAATTTAATTGAACGAAAGAAGAAACGTTTCGCCGTCGCACCGAAAAGAAAGCTCTAAAACAAATAGTGAAATAATAACTGTAATAAAAGAAAAAAAAATATCGCACCCGCAAGATAAAGGGAGAGAGAGAGACAAAGTATAAAAACCCACGAGACCCGAGCACGGAAAGAATGTACCGCGAATACGATACGAGTTACGAACGAGATTAAAGAGACGTTTTACCTAAAGAGAGAAAAAAAAACAACAAAAAATTAATTACATTAACTAAAAAAAAAAAAAAAATTGAAAAAAACGAGAGCCTACTAGTAAGCTTTATACTATTTATATATAAAAATCGATTATTAACATAGGTAATAAACTAGAGTGATACAAAATAAAATGAAGAACAAAAAAAATGATAAATAAAAAATATATATATATATAAATATACACATATATATATATATATTATAATAATAACAACGATAATAACGATGATGCGAACGAGAGAGCGAGAATAATATGATAATACGTGTGAAAAGATGTTCTTTTTCTTCTCCATATATCTTAATTTCTTTAATTTTAATTTTTTTCAATCAGAATTATCTATATCTAAAACTACGTATAGACGATCGAGATACACTATATATATATATATACGATACATAAAAATTAGCTGCCTTGTATATTCATTTGATACTCGCCGCATCGTCATCCGCAACGCCCGATACGCGACGATGTAATCTCGCTGTTCGATCGTGCGCTCGAGATATTCCGCCCGTACGCTACGACCGAGAGGGAGGACAGAGGGAGCGAAAGAGAGAGGAGACCAAAAAATTAAATTGAGAAAAAAGCGAAAAATTTCTTTACGACCGCATACAGCTGAAAAAAAATGGCATTAAAATTACCAGCGCATTACGGTCTACTCGTCGAAGCGCGAGGTCCGCGGGTGTTGGCGCGGCTAATAACGTGACTAATTACGAGAGCCGAGGGCCGGCCACAAATCACTCGACGATCGATCGTGTTCGAGCTTTCGCTCCCTCTCCGTCCCTCTCTCGATCTCTTCTTCCCTCCGGTGGGAGAAGCCCGGCTCGCTCACTCTCCATCTCGATCTTACCCCACATTTTTTTTTCTCGTTTTTTTTTTCGACCACGCTCGACGAGGGAAGCTCCGCTGCGGTGTCGGTTCGGGCTATAGCCAGTGGCCCCTGGCGCTGGCCGAGTGTCGATTCTCCCGGGAGTAGCGAGGGACGATGTTGCCCGGTGCGCGAGGTAAAACCCGGTGGCGACGTCAGCGGGGACGGCGGGTGTTTTTGTGATAGATGGCGACTTTTTGCCATCGCGTTCATCGCGGAACGGTGAGCGTCAGCTCGATCGACCTCGCCTCTTCCGTCGTTACGCAAGGCGCGTACGGGCAAAAGTAGACGGACAGGAAGCTACGAAAAAGAGGAGGGGGGGAGGGGTGGTTGGGAAGAAATGACGGTAGAGAGTGAGCGAGATTGGTCGGAGGATATCGACGATAAAATTTATCGGTGACGATCGCGAGTTCTAAATAGGTCTAATTCGAAACAAAATGCAGCTATATATTAAATGAAAAAAATGTAACTATTATTTTCCGCAAAGAAACTAATTAAATGAATCCGGTGGACCGTAGGCCTAAGACGAGTAGTTCGGCGATCGCACGTCGAGGGGCCCAGTCGAAGGGGGAAGGAAGACCGGGGAGGAAAATACAAAATCGAAGACCGACGTGAGAGTGTGAGTGAGCGCGCGCGTGATTATGCAATTGTAATAGTCAATGTTGCAAAAAAAATTTTTTAAATGCGGGGCGATTAGACAGATGTAAGAGAGGAAGAAATTATAGGCTTATATTCGAAGATCGAACGAAGAAGGTCGTGGAGGAGAGGGATGCGAAATTATCGACGAGAGAAAGTAGTCATCGCGTTAAAAATAAAAATAATTTAAAAGAAAACAGAAAAAAAATGTTTCTCGCTGCCTTAAAAAAAAAATACAACTTACACGTGTGTAAAACATGTATAAACGAATCGAAACGATGTGAAACACCGACGCGACACACAAGTGACAAAAAAAAAGAGGAAATTAAAACCCAAAAAGCAGGCAATTCTGTATGAAGAGATTTTTTTTTTTTAATGCTGTCGGTCCGCTCTATAGTGGCTCAACTGACCCAGTTCATCATTCTACGGGGCTGGGGGCTCGAAACATCAACCACCAAGCCCGTCACACTTTTTATTATACCGTATATACACGACGAGTTTTACGACTCCGCGCCGCAATTACCGACCCGCTTTTATCGCTATGCTGGCCACACTTGTGCAAGATATATGTATATTTAAAACGAAGAATAATAACCGTGCGGTTTGAATGCGCGCCCGGTGCAGTCAATCATCTAAGACGCTTTAATTTTCCGCGAGACGGATGACGCATTGAAACAGAGCGAAGTGTCCGAGAAGCAAAACTGCAAAATCTTAAATTCAACCCTCTGAAGACATTTAATAAATTAATGAAGTCGTCCCTTCAAAAGGGCAGTCGCCTACGAAACACTTTTTTAAATCGAAAAACGACACATTACTCGGATAAAAATTATAAAAAAATTCTCATGCAAGCGTACGAACCCTCCGAAGCCGCAGTAAAAGTTTCTCCACCTTCTAACGAACCCTTTAAAAGTCACGGTACTTAAACGAGGACACCCGGACAGATCGCCTCGGCATCTCCCAACGCTCTTCAGTCGCCCAATTAAAAAGAAATTCGTATCATCCTCCAAAAAAAAAAAAAAAGTAATAAAATTTCGAAAAGTTATCACGATAAAAAAAAATAAAAATTCTACTGAAACAATGTACGACCCTAAATAATTGAGACATCCATCTAGCGAGCTCTCGACCTCGGAGCGCCTTCAGTTCGCGTACAAAGGCCTCGAATAAAAAAAAAAAAATGCCTCGAGTTTGCCCACTCTGACGGTGCATCAGTCGCGTCCGCCTCGGCGACGAAGAGCCATTCGATTGCGGAGAGAGCCGCGGTCGTGCAGCCGAGTCTCTCGCGGCATGTCCTTCGGGCCGGTCGGCAATCGTTGGCTCGATCGATCGTCCGTGTACGTGTCTCCCTCGCTTTGACAGCGGTATGTGTGCATGACTCGCGAATGTACATATTTGCGTCCGCAGCGGCGCGCACGGGCGCTTTGCGTTCGGCACAGGTGGAGCCGTGGCGAGGAATACGCACGGTAGGCCGCGGAGAGCGGGCCGATATATATATATCCGTGTAGCTTCCGCGCCGCCCGGAAACCTCGCGAGCAGCCGCCGGTGTCCCTCCGCGCCTCCTCGAGTTTGCTCGCCGGCGTCGCGAAACACTCGCGATAATCAAGCCGCCGCGCATAATATGATCGTTCCGAGGTTGCTTCCTCCCGGGCACGCTTCAATCGCGACGACTCGATCAGCCAAGGTACCCCGAACCCGCAACGGGCAGTCCGAGTGCGAACGCGGCACGCGATCCTTGGATCCATCGATCCATCGATCGCGCGCGACCCTGCGACCTCCGAAGCCGCGGCCGCTGCGGAATGACCGATAACGATATCAGACCCGCACATAAAGTCGCCCGTCCGTACTAATTTAGTTACCTCGGTTAACTTTGTAGTAATAACGAAACGGAATCGTGATTGATCGTAAAGATCGAGCTGAATTTATTATCGGGTCGGATTACGAAATTCGGTCTTACGGGCGGATTTTAAGACCTTAGTTTTGTGAACTTGAGACCTTTGGGCGGAATCCAGTGCGTGCTTGAGATCTATCTTGAGTTCAAACTTACGATCGGACCTCAACTCGAACTTGATTTCGTGCTCTAGTTTGAACTTAAGTCTGCACGCAAATTCGATTGTAGTTCGAATTCGATCTTATGTTGGAACTCAAGTTTGAACTTAAGAACAAACTTAAGTCCGAAATAAAGTTTGAACTTAAGATCAAACTTAAGTCCGAAATCAAGTTTGAACTTAAGATCAAACTTAAGTCCGAAATCAAGTTTGAACTTAAGATCAAACTTAAGTCCGAAATCAAGTCCAAACTCCGATCTTACGTTCGATTTCAAGATCGATCGTAAGTTCAAACTACTGTCCCAAAATTCGAGCCCTAGTGCGGAAAACCGTTTCCATGGCTGCCGCTCGAACCCTATCGACAATGTATAGATGAGTTTTTGTATAAAAAAAAAAAAATGAAAGACAACTGATAACATCGACAAATGTTTCATCGCTGACAGTCGCGCATTAGTCCGATAAAGATCGGTTGACCGTCGCGCGATTACCGGAAAGTCACGCGACGTCATCGATCCAAGATTTAACAGTACCCTCACGCGAGCCTGCGATGCAAAACTGCCCCGAGCCAGTCTCCCCTGCGAGCCTCCGGAATCAACTCACGGAGGGTTTATCCTTTTTCGATCTTCCGCAAGCACAGCACACCGTCGCCCCGGGGTTTCTCATCTTCCTCCTTCCATTCCTACACGTACCCCCTCGGCGCGAAGCAGTACCGCAGATCGTCATAAAAGTTGATCGCTCGAGCGTGTCGAAGCTTCGGTTAGACTGTTGAAGCGCGTCGCGAAGTATCGACGATATCCTCCTGGGCGCGCGCGTGTTATGTATATATACTACCCTCTACGTGCATGTACACTTATTTTTCTGTATATTTTATATATATCTATATATATATAATATAATATAAATACAAAAATATATGTGTATATATACATATATATATATGTATATATAGATATATAGAAGAACAGGTATACATCTATAGAGGAAGTTTATATAGAGAAGCGAAGGGCGTAGAGTATATTGCATTTATGTGCTATATGCAGTATATTACGTCCCCTCGCGGAATCGTAGAGAAGAGGAGGAGGCTCAAGTTGGATCTACTCCCGCGGCATCCCCGAGGCGAAAAGAGAGACGATAGAGAAAAGGAAGAAAAAAAAATAATAAAAAAAGAGAGTAGGAAGAGAAGGCTGTCCTGTCGGCTGGAACATTTCCAGGAGAGAGAGCTGGCCCACCTATCCCCGCGCAACATTCGTACACCCTATTGATTTTTATTTCGTATCCTCGGGGTATTCGAGTGACCGAGTGGGACGTTAGTATCGAACTGCGGAAATTTTTTTTTTTTTACTTTTTTTATTTTCCTTGTCTATACAGAGACACGAGGCACCGATGTGTGGACAGTTTACTGTACGACGGTAATGTGTTTACTGTGCGGTAGTGGGAGGGACGGAGATGGTATATTGCCGGAAGGGAGATTAAGGACGATGCTTTACGGCCGCCCCGCGAACGGAACAGCCCCGGGATCGTAACGATTTCGGAATCTTTCCCATCGTCGTTCGGGCTTCGAGGAAAAAATAAAATAAAAATTTCTCCGATTTTTATCGCACACGTGGCAGGGGCTGAGCGAGGGAGGAGCGAAAAGCAGTTCGATGCTCCCGTCGGCACGGAATTCGTTTATTTCGAAAGGTCGGATAAATTTAATTTTTTTCCTTCCTCTCGCGAACATCGACTCTCGATATTACACGACACATTTTTTTTTTAGTACAAAAGACCCGCTGACGGGCGAAACGCGAGTTGGGTCAGTTGAGCCGCATCGGTTAAATTTTGTTTCACTTTTTATTTTTTAAATTCGATAAAAGGATGGGCTTATTATAGCAGCGTAAAAATCGCGGGGTTTTCCAACCGCGCAACACTTTGTGTATAGTTAAACATATAGATTTTCACGCGCGCAAGTACACGTATTATTAAATAAATTAAAAAAAAAAATGACGATGATGACAAACATAGTACATGATAATGTATAGGTGATACGCGATATTTAATATACGATATACATAAAACAAAAATATATACAAAATGTGTGTGTATGTGTATATAGTTACGAGGGCACGAGCTGCCGAGCTCGATCGTAATACTATACACGTACACACCACGTACGGTGAGTGAGAGAGAATTTAAAAAAAGAAAGAAAAAATAAAACGCGAGAAGGAAAATTTCGATGCGCGCAGCGTTATAATATCGGTTGACGGTGCTAATAAAGAACGTATTAATGAAATAAAAAAAAGAAGAAAAAAAAAATTGAAACAACGGGAGAATATCTATTATATTCGATTCGACAACGAGCACGGTCCACACTACATATGTATGCCCCTCTTCCCTCCGCCCCTCCCCGCCATCGACCATCCACAAGTCTACTAAAAAAAAAAAATGGACTCTAAACGATTCTACGTGGTAGAGATACGTGAGAGAAGCGAGATGAGATACAAAAGCGAAAGATAAGCCGTATATTAAACGAAAACAATACTTTCTCTCCTTGCGTACTTCGTATGTGATGAGAAAGTAAAAAAAAATAAGAAGAGACGAAGAAAAAGAATTATATAAGTATTGATATAGGTAAAGAATATGGGTGTGGAAGATATGTGGGTGTATAAGAATAGAATATAAAGAGAAAAAAAAAACCAGTTCGAAGCCACTGTGGCGCTAGGCGTCCATTGCAAATTTACAAAGAAAAAAAAACGAACATAAAAAAGCATGAATTAAGTGACAAAAAAACAAGATCGGTGTGCTTTGACTGTCGAAAAAAAAATTAAATAATAATAATAAAGTAATATTAATTGTACGATGGTGATTAACGTATAAGCGATAGCGTTATTTAATTACGATTAAGTATACCGAGATGTGTTTAAGTTAAGAGATTAAATGTGGCTCTGTGTAATCTATATCGTGTAAAGAAAACTGAGGGATTACGAGGAAAAGGAAGTTCAAAGACACATCATACCAAAAACACACAGGAGGAAATGATGAAGAAAAAAAACGACAAAAATCATAAATTGACGAAAGAGAGATATCGTTCTCTAAACAAAAAATCGATCTGGATACACCGTAAGATCGTCGACCACGTATAAAAAAAAAATATACCGATGCAAGATATATGTAAAACCAAAAATTACATGCATATATCTCGGCCTTTTCCTTTCTCTCGCGCTATCTCTCACACAGAGTCTTCGTACGTATAAAAAAAATTAAAAAGTAAAAAACACAGACAAACACAGACACACACAGACACACACAGACACACACAGACACACTAGAGACTAACGAATGAAAAAAAGAAGTAAGAATAAAGACACACATTCTACGAATAAGCTGGCGTAAAATTAATAAAAAAAAATGCGCGTACAGATAGTCACGCCGTCATCATTCTATACTGTTGTCAGTCGATCTTGATTTTTATTTTTATTTTTTCTGAAGATTTATTAATTATTTTTATTTATATTTTCGAGCAATTAATTAGAGGCTTGTTTAATTGCATCGCCTCGGAAAAGGAGCGTGTAAGCTGGCTCGGCGGTTTGAATAAAGCTTTTCGGCGAGAAACATAACTGCGGAGATAAAGAAGAGAAACGACGACGAAAGCTCGAGTGGATAAGGACGCGACGCGGATCTCGTGCGGTAGTATCCAATTTCTCGAGCATACTTATATAACTGTTACTACTGGAGAGCGTACGGAGTACGCGCTGCCGCGCCGGACCGAGCACGTACCTGCTCCACTAGCTGTACGCGTCCTCCACACCCGCCTTGTGCTGCGCATTGCGGAACTCTCCCGAGTTCAGATGCGCTCTCGGCCACCGCTTGTGTATTAAAACTTACACACGCGATCTCCCCGACACTGTAAACGAATGTTCGTATGCAAATTAATTTGCAAGCGCTGCACACATTTTTAATCATAACACGTACATGAAATCACGGTTTTATGAATTAAAAAAACAAAAAAAAAATAATTGCCAAGCTTGCGCATTAAATTTCACAAAAAGTGTAAGCCGCGAGAGAAAAATGTGTAATCAAAATATGTGTAAATTTATGACTAAAATGTAAAAAAAAAAATATATATATATACTTTACGTATAAAACGGCACGATAGATAACTCCGAATACATTTTATTCATATACGACATATATGTACAGGTATATAAAATTGCACATTGTGTGAAATATACGTGGAAATATATACGTTTTATCTATATAAAAATATGAATTATGTAAAGTTAGATATTCTTTTTACACGTATTTTGATTGTATGTTTTTCCGTATAGGTCAAAATTTGCATAATGCACGCTCGCTCGGCCTGAAATGAGATTTATTTGTTGTTTTTTTTTGTTTTTTTAATCGCACGAATGAGCCGGCGACGATCAATCACTCGATATATATATATTTTCCAATTGAACGTTATAATAAATTCCTCCTGTCAATGGGATTCAGCGTGTGTCGCTGGAAAAGTAGCCCGCAGGCCTAAATACGCTCTAATCGTTATTCTAACTAAAAAGATGATGAAAAAAAAACTAAGACGGACTTCCGATGATGCAAAAAAAAAATATAGAAAAAATACACAGTCACACATTGCAGCGCAGAATTTATTGTCTCGCGCTCCAAAATGCAGAACGATTTAATCGTTGAACGCTGCGTTATTGATAATTATACCATTTAATTAATTAAAACCGTGTGCGGAGACATAGCCAGGCCCCGACGCACTTCACATAAGCCACATTCATGCGTATATTCATCATTATCTCTCGGAACTTTCGTTCTCTAATCCGATAATTGAAAGAAGAAAAAAAACTATAATGTAAACCCGTTTTTCCCACCTTTGTATAGAATCGCAAAGCGATTTATATAGACACTGCGAAATATACATAAAATAAAAATATATAGCGATATATGTACAATTGTATATCGAATTGCGGCGACCGCTAAGATTTAAAAAACAAGATTGGAGTTCGTCGGGGCGAGTATCTGACAAAAGAAAGAGAGAAAGAGAAAACAGAAAATGAAATATACACACACGCAAAAAAAAAGTATAAGTTTCCAAAACGGCAAACATCCTGCTATTATCCGGTATTATATATAGTATATATATCTGTATACACGCATATCCATGTATGTATATATATATATAGACATATTACAATAACGTTTAATTAATATAAACATTATTACTGTTTCATAGTAGATACTATATATATATTGTACGAAAAACGAAATTTACT
Source organism: Ichneumon xanthorius (assembly GCA_917499995.1). Classification (NCBI taxonomy): domain Eukaryota; kingdom Metazoa; phylum Arthropoda; class Insecta; order Hymenoptera; family Ichneumonidae; genus Ichneumon; species Ichneumon xanthorius. Next base: position 1,741,277 of record OU824203.1, on the reverse strand, counting down.
GCTTGTATATACATATATATATGATAATGAGGTAATATCGTAATAAAAATGATGTACCTATAAATATAAAGTTACGTTTCTTGTTAATTTTTTTTTTCTCCAATCAGTTTGTCTGTATTTAACGTGTTATACAGCAAATGGGAACAGCAACAATTAATGGTAACAATAAATATAATCGTGAGCATAATAGAGTCGAAGACACTTTTTTATTTCGAATTTCTCGGCATCGATTGGCACGTTAAAAATTAGCCGCGACGTCATAAATGCAGCTGGTATTAGTCGCGACACTAGTATTCCCGATAGTCGGTAACACACTAGCTTAGGCTCGCTAATTTGAGAAATCAACGATTGTCGTTGTTTTTTTTTCGTTCGTTAATGAGCTCAATCATTTCATGTTTTAAAAGCCCCCGTCTCTGCGGCCTTGAGGATAAAAGTTTTAATCGTCACTTCGTCCAGCTTGGAGAAGTTTGGGGTTTGTATAACAGCGGTCATGTGATTCGTCGCGAATTTGAAGCAGAAATCTTCTAGCTCCTAAAAACATTACGGTAGTTCGTTAATAGACGTCGAGCTGACATTTTTAAATTGATTCGCTTCATGGTTCACCTTGGCGTTGTATTCGATTGCTGTGCTGTACAGAAAGGCCACGTTCATCACGGTTATACCCTGTTTTATTATTTGGACGCAACGTTTTTTTAGCTGCGGCTCAAAGTAGGCGTTCGCCAGATACAACAGTTCTGAGAACAAGAAAAAAAACAAAAATATCGAGACTAATTTATTTTTGTAGCTCATTATTTACCCAAGGCATTTTCCGGCGGTAGATCAACTTCGTCGGTGTAAAGGTATTTCAGGAAGGACTTGTAGACTTCGTAAGAGAAATCGTCGTGCGTGATTACCCTGTAATCATATAGATTCGTTGTACAACTGTGAGGATGGAAAATAACGATGTACGTACGACTGATTGTTCTCCGTCCAGTGCTCTTGAAACATCGATCTAAAGTATTGACATCGTATCTTCAGTACAGCCTTGTGAACGTGAATAGGTTTCCCCTGCACTTGTATCGTCAAGTCGCTGTTCGTCTAAAATTCATTGGATTCTCCTTCATACATTATTATCGGATCGTAAATTATTTCGAGACTACGAATTATCGACCACGAGGGTCCAGGAGTAGGCGGAATAAAAACAATGAAGCTTGGTGCAGCGAGGCGTATAGATATTTTTTTTGTTCTGTAAAACACATACTGGATCGTCGAAAGCTTGTTTGAGACAGTCGAGAATGCTCGTTTCCTCTTCGTAGTAGAGAATCAACGGGGTGTGCATTACACTGGGTGTCGCGTAAGCCGCGAGGGCCTCGTGAAGATTCGCGAAAGGCGTCACCGTAGGTGTCATCACGCTCTGACCGCGACACTGACCCCACATGAAGACCCGGCCGTCGTGAGCCACCGCGAGACTTATGTGATTGTAGTGCACCGCTGCGATGTCCGTTACTCTGCCCATCTCTGGTAGCTGAACCTTTTATCAATAATAATATATGTAACATATAATGCATTTTTTTATAATGTATAAAATATTCGCGATTAAAAATGAGAATTTGCTCTACTAGCTTACCGATATTGGAACAGGAGAGTTGACCTTGGTGCCGATGCCCAATTGACCGTAGGCATTACCGCCCCAAACGTAGAGAACTCCCTCGTCGCTCAGGGCTAGCGTGTGTGAGTATCCGCAAGCGACTTTTACTACGATAGAGGAATAGTTGAAATAACGTCAAATTCAAGCTAGATATTGCGGGATTTCTTTTTTTTTTTTTTTACCTATGACTGTTCCCGCGAGTCCTCCAACTTTGTGGGGATTTGGCTGATTAACGTATTTTCCGGTGCAAATCTGGCCGATACTATCGTTTCCCCATCCGTAGACCTCGCCGTGATTCGTCACGGCCATACTCGTTGTCTGACCGCACGCGATCCTCACTATTTTCTTGCCAGTTAGACTAGAGTTCACCTTTCGTGGTACGTTCTGATTTGTGCTTATTCCACTACCGATCTGACCGCAAGAGTTTTGACCCCACGCGTAGACCTGGAACAATAATTGTAAGCTCAATTTACGTTTTTCAATGTTTGTCAGATCTTGTCAAGGATTTTTTTTTTCATTATGTACCTCGCCGTCCTCTGTCAAGGCCAGAGAGTGGTGACTACCGCATGCTACTTCTACGACGACTTTGTCACCCAGATTCGCTTCGATTTTAGCTGGTGTGGAGGCCTGATTGGAAGATCCGTTTCCCAACTCGCAGAATCCATTGTGTCCCCAGGAATACACCTGATGTATCAAAATATTACGATTTCTGTTTTCCAGCATTTGTCCACCCACCATAAAAGTGAAAGGAGCAAAAGAACTTTCTGCTTCCTCGTGAATACAAAAAAAAGTATCACAATCACAAATGTTTCTGCTACATTTGCCGTCTCTGCAACAGCATCGCAGTTAAAATCAACCATTCATAGAAAGTGTATAAAATAGTTAAAAATTGAAAATATTTTCGCAAGGATTGACGCAAAATTTGTGCCATATTCAAGGGTACATAAATCGCTTCTCCAACAGCATGCAAAAACTTGAGCGCATCATTTTGTCTGTTATATCGACCAACCAGTTGCCAAAAAATTACCTCTCCCTTATCGGTGAGAGCGAGTACATGAGGTCCGATGCCATAGGCAAACGTCTTGATGCCTTTCTGTGACAATAAATCAATCTTTCTCGGATACAGAGTGCTGTGAGCATCGCCGGTACCCAAGCAGCCCGTAGCATTGTTTCCCACAGCGTAAACGCTTCCGTCCTTCAGCACTAACAGTGCCTCGTTGCCCAAGTTGCCTGCGAATTCAGACCAAGAAGTTCAAGCGCATAAAACAAAAATAGATAAAGTAAAGTTGGTAACTTTAATCCCAACAAATATTACCGTAAACCATAACCATTTTCAATTCGGCTATGAATTCCGGCTCCAGCAAACTCAAAATCGGCCAATTCTTCAGATCGGAGCGAGACATTTTATTTCACTCAAATAACATTCGGTTTCCGAGTCAAGACGAATGTTTCTTTTGTCTGCGTGTTTTGTTTTTTTATCATTTATCAAACGATCAGCTCACTTATAAAGCCGACCGTCTTTTGTTCGGTAACTGTCAACATCAGCTGATACATCATTCGCACCAGAGAAAAAAAAAAAAAACGACGCTGTGCGCGCGAGAGTATCGTTTATCGAATCAACGGTCTGAACATCGCCCACGTGACATAGCTGTTTTTTTTGTGTATTGTTATTCCCTCAAAGTAGGTGAAACGTCAATTTCGCATTTTCGTTAGTTTCTATTCGTTTTCTCAACGAATAAACGGTAAAATGGGCTCGGATTTGTTACTGGGAGTGAGATTGGATTCTCAAACCCAGCAAACGATCAAATTGAGCAATATAAATATTATGGAAACCAAGGTGGAGGAGCTCAGAGTCGAGGCCGCGAGACGGATTAACCTCCCCAAAGATTCATTTGGTGAGTTTTTACATTGAAACTAAGGTGATGTGGTGTAACTCCGTGCCCAGTTGATAACAAAAACTGTACTGAATGCCGTTTCGAGATCGTAGACTGCCGAGGAAAAAGAAAATTGTATTTCCTTGTATCTGTTGATTTCCCAGCGAAAGACAATTTTCTTTTTCCTCTGCGAACCACGGTCTCAAAACGTCATTCAGTGCAGTTTTTGTTACTGGCGGCGGTATTTTGCAACACCTTACGAGTTGGAAAGTTTTAATGAAAAACAAAAATTGTATGTGATATTTTTTAATGACAGAACTCGTATACTGCGGCTGCATCCTGGAGGACGACGCGCTTCTCCATTTGTGCGGAGTCAAGAGCGGGGTCATGGTACACGTTCTTAAGAAGAAGGAGCCTGAGAAACCTGTGCCTGCCAAATCCATAACAGAAGGCAGCATACTGCAGCTTGCTACTGCTTTCAGATCTTTCAATGAGAATTCAGCCCTGCGAAGCGCGCTTCATGTAATACATCATTTTCTTTAACACTGTGAAGTTGGTGTTATTCGAACAATGATTTCATTGAACGTAACATTTCAAAGTCATTGCAATTTTTCCAACGAGCAATAATTTCAAAGAGTAATTGAGAAATAAGAAAATGCCCTTGACTTTCAGCGTTTGAGCAAACGTCCGGAAGTTATAGAGAACATAATATCTACTTCTCCCGGCTTGAACGAGGATTCCGTAGCGATCGCGATGTTACAAGATCCCGACCTGATGGCTCATTTCACAGATCCGGACACCGTAAGAAGGTAAATAAAAAAAATAAAAAAATTCCCTTCTGTACGATGGATGATCGACGGTTTTTTTTATGTTGCAGAATCGCCGAATTGCATCCGGTTCTTGTAGAAGCAGCGCAACTGATTGCCGCGGCGGTTCACGAGGAGGCTCGAAGCAGCTCCGCGGCCGGTTCGAATCCCTCGACAATGAACGCTCCGTCGACCGCGTACTCCTACAGCCTCGACAATATGAGCGACGACGAGGAGATGGCCGGAGACTCATCGCAATCGTCCGATTCCGCGCAGCCCAATCTCGCCGGTTTCAATTCGAACTCTGCTATAACAACCGCTCAATTAGCAGCTGCGCTTTCGAGGGCGGGCGCTCGGGGCTTTCCGCTCTCCACGTCCTCGTCCTCGACCTCGGGAAGCAGCGCTTCAAATTCGGGCGTGATAACAACGGAAATGTTTACTCAAGCAATCCAGCAAGCGTTCGCATCGGCGCCTACTCCGCCGAATTCTGCTCCGCCGGTGCCTCCGGTCATCCCGCAATTCGCCGATCTTCAAAGACAACTCGCTCAGATGCACGAGATCGGCCTCGCCGACGACGCGGTCAACGTCCAGGCTCTGCAATTCACGAACGGGGACGTTCAAGCCGCGATCGAACTGGTCTTCAGCGGTTTCAGCGAAAATTAAGTTCAGCCACGTCGGCGCTTGTATTAGTTCGAACTCGGCCGCATCATTTATTCAACAACGTTTAGTCAACGTGTGTCTCTCAACAAACTACGATAATCCATATATGCTAGATGAGATTTAAGTTAATAAAGATAAGCGCGCAAAGCGAACCACTCGAGCGTTTTAAATCCTTGAGGAAACCCGTTATAAGCAATGGTAATAATACGATACGTAGGTGGCGCGTTCGTTATCTAATCTCGGGTTCTCTATGCACGCGCGTGGTAGTTTACCGGGTTTACTTTTCTGAGATGCGATTCTAACTCGGCAGCATCGGATTTATATCGGGTCGTAAATGATGCAAAGTTCGTATACGGCTATCTTTGTGCGCGCCGCCTACGACCAACCGAAATTCCGGCGCTTTTTAATATCCCCGAGATTAATGAGTCTGCAGACGCAATTATTTAAGGAATTATATCTTTAACTGCTAACTGATAGTCCGCCTTCAAGCTATATATAGCTAACTGATAGTCCCGGCTTCACGGTAAAATGTCTTCAATAATAATTCTACAAGCTGAAACTTTTTTCTTTTTTCGCACACCGATCGATTTTTTTTTGCGACAGAAGGCTCGTTGGTTTTACCGGTTAAGATACTCCATACAATATAACGGATCGTACTTTCGCCGAGCTTTGTCCGTTTCTCTATAGCGGCCCGGTCCGCCCGGCATTTCTATACCCACCGCCGGTTTTTCTATTATTCGAGGGGTAGCTCTCGCATAGACGTAGCATCCCTCTTTCGAAGACCCGTCGGCAATTCCTCCGTGAGATCCTGATCCTTCGTAACGAATATCGCGCCAATGAACGGATCACGCTTGCGTGTACGCGCTGCAGCCGACACACTAAGCTCTCGTTATACATACATAAATCCAAGGAATCATCACATTCTCATCCTGTACATGGCTCTCCCCGAGACACGCTTGCGCAGACGAAACTCATTTATCGTTCGGACCTTCTGGAGGGGCTCGTACACGCATACAACTTCCACGAGTATTCCCGGCTATGACATTATATGCGTGAGCCAGATGGTCGTACGTGCATTGAATTTTTAACTGTGTTCGTAGCTTAAAGATTATACCCGTAAACCAGATGCGCTCGTACTAGCCCACACGCGTTCTCGTTCGATCGAACTCTCGGTACGAAAAATTCCTGCAGCTACCGAACTGCCTAAATTATGATATAATTTGTTTTTTTTTAAATTATTTAAAGTTTCGATGCTCAACAATTTTATTTTCGCTCCGAGGCCTTCCTACCGGCAAGTTCGTCCGCCCTAAACGTTTCGGTACGGAATATGTACAGCGCGCAGCCCCGAAGAGCGGTCGCCGGAGACCACGTGTATAAACGCAGTGTCTCGACGGGAACGCGTGTGCGTACGCGACCGCCTCCGACGTTAGAGGACTCTCGTCCGTGTGACTCCTCGCTGCTAACCGGACCGACTCCGAGGCTCGTTGTGTATCTCGCTCTGAGTCGTCCGACACTCACAACACGAGACTAAATCTATCGTCGTGTGCGCGTCGTTATATCTAAGGGGTTTCCGTGCTTCCCGAGCCAGTGTCGACCGCGTGCGTCTACCAAACGCGCTCTCTCAAGGGCTGCTTTGTTCCGACCTTTTACTTCAAAATTTTATCTCTCTACTTTAACCGTTCATTTACTTTTTGTGTGTTAAATCTCTTCGCGCGGACGTTTTATAAAAAATAACATGTGCTCGGAAGCTTTCGCGAAATAAAAGTGTCGTAACATTAATTTTTTTTTCTTACGCCGCGCCGCTGTCGTTAAGATGCACGAGAGTTCATAGTTCGCCCATCGCAACAGATTGATCGAGAGATTCGCCCGAGGAATAAGTTTATATATATGTATATATAATATATATGTAATATATGTTTGACGACTGTGAACGGTGATGCAGCTGCTGTTTTGCTACGAAGTAAAAACATCAACAACGATATTATCGGAGAATTACTGATAAGGTGAAAGAGACTTTTGAGCTGGAAACGTGTTCTCTCGGCGCCGGGTGTCGAAGCTCGCTGTTTTATTTTTATTTTTTTGTACTGAGATAGTGGAAGCGTCATGGAGCACCGAGAAAGTTCGTCGAATCTTCGCTGTCGTTGATTTCTGCGATTGCTTTATGTAGGAAAAAAAACTGTTGCTCCCTCTGAGGTGGAAGTTTTTTTTTCCTCACCACGTGTCTGTGGGCCTGAGCGCGAAGAAGTGAGCGAGATTCGCAACTGATTTGAGTGGCTTTCCGTCCTACACAGGAGAGACCTCAACGCTCGACACCGGGACTTTCGACTATATTATAGAGGGTATACTAATTATTATTATTACGAACGATGGGGGGTCTGCGCGCACGAAGGTGACGAGTGATAATACAGCTCGGAGCAACGCTCTCGGTCTCGTCCGAGCGACGAATAAATTGTATAGAATCAGATAAAATTTGTATAAAAAAATCTGTTGAATATAAATAGAGTGTCGATAGACTGTAAGAGCGAGACAAAAATCACATTTTTCGGCGTACTTCTATCTTTGGCCTTTTAAATATGCCGACAGCGCGCATTAATTATTAATTGAATAAAAATGTTATTACAAATCTTATAGTTTGAGACAAATTTATGTGTTCGAATCACTCGTCAATATTATTCTTTAAATATTTGAAAATGTCACGAAGAAAGAAATCTTGATTTAAATAATCTATCATTATTATTAAGAATATTAAAAATGTTTGTGAGTGAATGCAAGCTTTGAGAAACATTGCGACGGTCGAAGATAGAAGTATGAGAAAAAATATTCTGTTTTGCTTTATTGTTGTAGTAAATAATTAGTCGATTTATATTCCGCAGGTTTTTTTTTTATATAATTCGCAGTCGCGGTTTCTTCGTGTGTTTGCGATAGACGACAATTCGCTCGCTGTTCTCAGCTGACGCATAACTTTCGTCGGTCTAATAACGTGCCGTAAAACACGTGCGCGTTTAATCGATAACTGTCTCTCGCAGTTATTCGAGACAAGTTTTGTCGAGTCGCGGAAAATTCGTGTCGTTTCGATGAGCGTTTAAGTTGTGCTTTGTTGCCGGTTACACGATGAGGATGAGTAATTAATCGCTGAATTAGACAAACCTCCCCACCTGATGACCTGACGTGGCCCGTTCGGTCCATCACTTACCCCGCACCGGCAAAACCTCCTCGCAGCAATTGTGTACGGGCGTCGTAAACAAGAGTAATTTCATAATTGACAACCCACGCGGTCGGAACGTCCATTAGGTAATTGTTTCAAGGACGCGTCGGTCTCGATCAGCGGGTGTAATCAAAAAAGAATAAAATATTTCTATCATTAAAAAAAAAAAACAGAAATCTAATGTACATCGAAGTATTGCGATACGTGTCGATGCTTTCTGTAAGAAATGAGTTCATTGCCCTCAAGTCTGAGGAAACTAAACTTCGTTGCACCACAAAATGCATTAAAAAACCCTCGTACAATTGCTTCACATTTTGAACTTCCGATTTTTATTTTTAAACTTAAAATCTATCCGTTCTTTCGCTAAATAAATGAATGAATAAATAAATCAATAAATAAATCAATAAATAAATCAATAAATCAACAAATCAACTAATAAATCAATAAATCAACAAATAAATAAATCCATAAAAAATGATCGTCTTTGTCTGAAAATTGTAGAAATTATGAACCACCTCTGATTGTACTCTATAAACCCCCGTAGATCGAGAACAGAGCAAAAGTTGTATTATCACGCTTGCATCCGAATCCGCGGCCCGATCTATACCGAGACGAACGGTGATTGATGATATTACAATTTTCGAAACGATTCAGAGGAGTAGCGTCGTAGATCGAGGATTGAAAAGAAGAGAAAGTCGAGGATGCCGTACGAGAACGGTAAAAGCCGAGAGGTCGATATGGAGGATGTGGAGCTTAATCCGCTGCAGCGAAGAACGAGATTCCACGTTAACCGTGTCGACAGCCTGGAGGGTCGCGCGAGTCTTCTCGGCGATCAGGAGTCAAGAAAATCATTGAGGAACATGACGAGAGAAGCGCTGCCGAGGCTCGACAATTACAGAAATATATTGAGCATCCAAGCGGCTCACAGACCTTCCCTGGACGAGCTTCACAATTCGACCCTGCTGAACAAGGTGAGAATTTTTCCGAGCCGAAAAGTTTGCGTACCGATCGGACAATCATTATCGCGTCGTCGCGAGACTAATCTCCCGTGCAAGTCGAATCGTCGGTTTCGTCGTTTCCCGAGCACTCCGAACGTGCGTGCGATTGCGACAAAACGGCGGATTTCTCAATTCCGTACGATTCGTCGCGGCGGCACTTTAACCGCCCGTGCTCGACGAACGAATATACGCAGCGATGTTCGATCGTTTTACGACACGAAATCTTACTCGTTATACTCCTGCTACGTGACTCGGGCACGAAGAGCGCGAGAGTCTAAGGTAAGACACGAAATGTCGGGAGGGCAACGATATTAATCGAGCCCGAACTGCACCGAGCGCTCCTGAACGCGACTGTCGACATCCTGCGGCACCGATCAGTCATTTCTTGCCCGAGAAATGTTAAAATTATTTAAATATATTTATACAATTAAAATTATATATATTATCTTTTGATAACGAGTATAATTAATATACGTTTGTTATGAAATGAATTAAAAAATATTATTTCAGTAAAATCACTTTTGTCAATTACAGATTGTGTTAAAAATTATTTTATCAATGTTTCACGAGAAATATGAGTATAAAAGATATATATGATTTTCGGTTGTCCTCGAGGATGATAACATTTTTATTTGACACGGTGTCAAATGAAAGTGATCAATTTCCACCCACGCTGCCCTGTCGGCGTGGGTTTAATTTACTCGGGAACGGAAGATACACCTTGCGAGAAATTTCCTTGTCCGAGAAATATATAAGTGATTCAAATAATATTCTATATAATGATATGGAAATTATACTTTGATAATGAGTATAATTAATATATTACTATACGTTTCTTGTGAAATAAATAAATAAAAAATAATTTTTATGAAATCGCTGCCGTCAATTACAAATTGTGTTAAAAAATGTTTCTATCGATATTTCACGAGAAATGTGAGCGTAAAAGATGTATATTATTTTCGGTACTCCCCGAGGACGATAAAAATGTTATATGACACGGAGTCAAATGAAAATGATGAATTTCCACCCACGTCGCATCGTCGGCGTGGGTTTAATTTACTCGGGAATGGAAGATGCACCTTGCGAGAAATTTCCTTACGAGACGGGCGAGTGACTGCGCTCGCGGTATCGAGGGTGAGCCGCTGAACCGCCTAACTCCGTACAACGCCAGGGGGTCAGCTCAAAGACCTTCACGTACCGCCCGAGTAATTAAATAATCATCGCCGGGCGGCACTCCGTGCCGCGCATTCTCGAGTCTCTTTCAGTCACTCGTCCCAGCGATAATTCCGATCTCCGAATTAAACCCGAGCTGTTACATGAATTGAGGTCTCCGGGGCTAGGGAGATTATAATTCGGGACTAATCAGCGGAGAGCCTTGAGAGTAAACGCGCGACCGATGGAATATCTTTTGGCGATGAACGACGAGTAATCGACTAGCGAGACTTGTAATCGTCGGAACGTTTATCCAGCTCGGGAGAACTTATAAAAAAAAAAAAAAATCATCACCGCAAAGTTTCTATGATTGTTCCGACTTATCGTCGACATGATCTGAGATTCACTTTTCAAATGCTATCTATAAGTGATATTGCAAAGATTAAAAGATGTATCAATCCGAAAAAATAAAATCACTGAAGCTTTTCTGATTTATCTAATAAAATATATTAAATTCGAATAACTTCAATAAAATTGTTTTGATCAATTGAACATTTCAATCCTAATTGTAATAAATCTGAGGGAAAATAAAAAAATGTCCTTCTAACTTTTTTTTTTTGTAAGCTGACTTTGTGTCATTCTGATAGTCGAAGGTCACGCACTTTGGGGACAGGTCGATTGAACCACCAGCGGATCAGAGTCACTGCTCTCCATTCGCTTCTCCGCGATCGTAATACTTGGCGCCACGACGACACGTGCTATGCCCGCCCTCTCGAGCGTTTCTACTTAATCTACATATCATATCCTCTTCATAAATAGTGTAAGGTAATAATCGCACGTGTATGCCGCGCGGAATTCGCTTATTCCTTACCGGGTCCATTCCTAGCCAAGGTCAGCCGCGTTAGCTGTCTCTATCGCTCGACCACGTTCAATTATTTGTATATTACGTATGCATGTGCCTGTATGATGAAGTACTCATCTCGAGTTCCGTTGGGAAAGGCACTCGAAGAACTTCGAGGATAAAATCGGAGAATCGACGAGCATTAAAAAAAAATGTAAACGAATGACAAACGAGTTATCCGAGAATCGAAGGAAATTCACAAAGGAATCGTGCAGAACTTCTACGCAGTAGCCAATCGACATTTATTGACTGCGAATAAATTAAGGAGATCCAATGCATATTGCACAGAATCAGAATTGCGGACTTGGTAATTATTTTAATCGGGACTGAAAACCGGATGTCTGATTACATGATCCAGTGACTACAATCTTGGGTGTATATATATATATATATATGTATATTGACTAGAAGCGGGGCAAAATGGACCCCCTTTAGTAATTCTTTGGGGGATTTAAAAAATGAGCGATTGCACAGTTTGGTAATATTTTCTGCTGTAAAGTATCGTAAAGTATCGTTAAGTTATAGGCGAGAGCGAGGTAAAACTATCTTTACCGATTTTTCACGAGACATAACAAAAGTCTCATCTGGAATCGAGGACACGATCCATTTTGCCCCGCTCTTCCCCACAATTTATAAATCAATCATGCCATACATTCGGGCAAGATTTTTCTCTCAATGCCATAATTGCCTCGATTATCTCCTCGCTTCGCCATATTCGATGTCACCCCCTCGTAATTTTAAGTTCCGCTCTTTCCCGATCGAGGATCTCGGGATCTGCATCTCTCGCAGGAAGAATTCGCCTCGAGCGAATAGGAACAGGACGTCACGTCGAGCGTTCCTGGCAGCCTTTGGAGCGAGCCGTGTTGAACAAATTTAGTATGAATTTAGTCTATTTTTAGTCGCGGCATGCGTTCGAGCGTCGCGATGTCCACTTTATATCTCTCTTCTGCCCTACGGGTCTCTTCGTGTATCTATCTGTCTCCGGCAGTTCGAGCCGGAGAGCTCGAATCGTCATTAAAGCTCTGGTAAATGAGTTAGTGGGACTGGCAAGAGCGCGGTGGTAACAATTTGAGGGGAGCCGAGGACGAGCGACTTATTTCAGCCCGAGACCATTTGCTCTTGGACTCTCGACAATTCCTATACCCCGAGCAATGCCGTCGAAGAAGCTACCGGTGTTGAATCGGCGCGCTGACGATTCTTTTCCGAGGTCAACGTACAGCTCAAAATTTCGGGCCGTACGAAACCGGCAATTCAAATTGTCATATTGTCAAATATTGTCAAATATTTACTTGCAGCGTAAATATTAATCCGGGTGTAAATTAAGTTGTAGTGATCACAATAATTGCGGATTTTTTTTCCTTTTTCATTTATGGCACGGCTAGATTTACTGTGAAATGAAACGCCAGCAATGATCTTCCATAGTTTCGCGGATTTTCTGCACAAAAATATGCATTTTTTTAAAAGACCTACGCTAAGGTATGAGCGATTTTTTAACATTTTTAACGTTAGTTAGAATTTACCTTTTCTGATCTCTCAATCAGAAAAGGTAAAAAATAAAATATAAAATTAAAATATAAAATTTAGAATCAGTGTTAAAAAAATTCAATTGCATAAAAATTTTCCACGCAAAGTTCTCCTTCGCGCGCGGGCGTAATTAAGCATCGCGTACTTGAGAGCGCCGGACCTTGTCCGGAGTCGGTATTTGTACGGTTACATCGTACCGTGTATCGACAAGCGTGTTATATCACCGGCTTGCCAGTTTGTTTCGCGAATTCGCGTCTTATTGGACTAACGACATTTCGCGAACTGGTAATGGGATCGTCCGAGAAATCGTCGACTTTTACGAGCGAACAGCGTCGAAATCGATTCTCTCAGGGACGAGCGAAGCGGCAGAGCTTCCAGGCTTACGCATCCTAGGTGCGACGAGATATGCGCGCGAAACGATTATATTACGTAAATCGTTAGTCTTGATTGAGCCGACTCTGCGCTCGGTGTACTCGACGCGTGACCCTCCACCGCGATCACACCAGTCAGTTGAATCACCTCCAATGCGTCGATAACTGCCTCTAAATCTCAATTCCGCTCACCCGCGCATCATCCGGACGGTCTCGCATGTAATTCCGGAGATCAAGATTCAAGCCCACCATCGGCGCGTAAGAAAAAAGAAAATGAATGAGAAATTTTCCCGTAACTTTTTCATCATCGATATGCACGACATGTGCCTTGCGAATCGAGCTTTGAATAATAAAAAAGTCCTCGAGCAATAAAATAATAAGAAAAAAATAGAGCGGGCGCGGTCGTATGAAAAAACTACTTTGAATAATGAAAAATGCAAAAGGAAAATCTCAGCATATAAATTGTTATACTTCGCTGTATTTCCTTCGCCGACAATCGAGGTCTCGTTAATAACCGGCATCCGATATTATTTACGCGGTTCAATCTTAGTTTCATTCGTAATCACGATGAAAAATGACAAGGTCGGAAGTAAAAAATTAAAACGTAATTGGCAAAAAAAAATTCATTCACCGATACCGAATCGATAATTTCCGGATATCTCACCTCGAACCTGCAATCAAAGAAACATTACATAAAATGTACTGCAGGTAGATTAGTACAATCGGTAGCGGCTTTCCTTTGTCAATAACAGGTAACATTGTACACGCGATGTCTTTCAACAGCGCACACGGGAACCGTTTCATTAGATACTTCACATGTGACCCTCGGACGAACCCGACGGCCTTGACTAACGCGATTGGAAAGTATTACTGCAGTCAGTGCCGAGGAAAACTCGACGGGATAAACGGAAATAGGTGCGGGCTGGCTGATAGACCGGTGATAGAATGTATGAGGTCATTGAATCCAGCTCGGAAAATAGTTGAGAAGCATTTAAAGTGCTTATCGATTTACTTGATTACTTAAGTGCTGACCAGTACTCGTGAGGTGCGGTACTCAAGTACTGCACAGTACTTCTACGGCACTTAGGGGAGAGCAGGCCAAATCAGGATGCATCGGTGGGGCAAAATGGGACGTCGTAATATTATTGATTTTCCTTCCCGTTTTGCCCCACTGTCCCATTTTACCCCGCTTTCCCTTACTTCAAGTATTTCAAGATTGGATTCAAGATTGGTTTTATTTTTTTTAGGGCCCAGGAACCAATACCCTTCCCCAGACACACGAGAAGCATCCGACGACCGGTGTAAAGTTCGGATGGATTCAAGGAGTTCTGATGCGATGTCTTCTCAATATATGGGGTGTTATGCTCTTTCTTCGACTCTCCTGGGTCGTTGCACAGGCTGGAGTCGGTGAGCTTTTGATTTTTATTTTTATTCCGTTTCTTCAGAATTTATGGAATCTTTCAGCATTAGTAGACATTTTAGAGTGTTAAATCGGGACCTAATAAGGCCCTGAAAAGGTCTCGTCAGTTTCCAAACCGCGTCAGGTAACGCTCCAAAATTTCTACCAGGGTTAGAACAGCAATTCAATTATTGAGCTTCAATGTTTTTGCAACAACGATATCCTTAAAGCTTGTCACGAGAGGAAGAGTGCAGATAAAAATCGAAGAATCCTTGCTGTTTCAGGAGAAGCTGTACTGCTGGTACTCACAACGACGGTAGTTACGACGATAACGTCTCTGTCCATGTCCGCTATCAGTACAAACGGACTCATCAAAGGAGGTACGGCGGAAGCTTCTGCGATGGCAAGCGGCATGCGAGGCCTCAAACGATTGTCTTATTTTTTTTTTCTATTTTTAATGACCACCAATATCTTTTTTTCAGGCGGAACGTACTACATGATCTCGAGGTCTCTCGGTCCCGAATTCGGAGGATCGATAGGTCTAATATTCTCGCTGGCGAACGCCGTAGCGTGTTCAATGTACGTCGTTGGATTCTGCGAGAGCATGGTTGACTGTCTCAAGTCCTATGGAGTCTGCATCGTCGACTGTGACAACACGGATATCAGAATTATAGGTGCGACAGATTTATTATCTAATTTGCGTCGAAAATTGCAATTTTTTTTTACAATTTTTCTTTGTTTCTTTTTAAGGGTGCATCACGATAGTACTACTTCTCTTGATCGTAATGATCGGTATGGAGTGGGAAGCGAAGGCCCAGTTCGGTCTTTTGATTATCCTTCTGATGGCGATAGTGGATTTCGTTATCGGTTCGTTCATGGGACCGAAAAATGAAGTCGAAAGGGCCAAAGGGTTCATCGGCTACAATGGTTAGTTGTTTACTCTTTTCATCCATTCTTCCTGCTGTCTATAAAAAAATGTCAATTGTTACAAATTTTTTCTCTTATCGACAGCCGATCTTCTTACGGAGAACTTCCGTCCAGACTACAGACACAGCGAGGGTGTGAATCACAATTTTTTTTCAGTACTCGCTATATTCTTCCCAGCGGCAACAGGTATTCTGGCAGGTGCGAATATATCCGGGGACTTAAAGGTGATTTGGTCCTTTCGACCGTACCGTGTATTAATTAATAACGTAGACGCGATATTAATTAATATATATTTTTTTCTATTCGATTAATGCGATACAAAGATTCATTATTATTAATAATTCAACGTCTGATTCTCAGGATCCACAAACGGCCATACCGAAGGGAACACTCTTGGCAATTCTCATCACCACAATATCCTATCTTCTGATGGCATTTATGGTCGGTAGCAGCGTCCTGAGAGAGGCGTCGGGAAACGTAACCGATTTACTCACTTTCGTCGCCAATAATAACATCTCTCAGGAAGTTCTCCTCTCCAACGGTTCAGCGATTCTCTACAACGCCACCAACATCGTACTAGACACTTCCATGGTGGATAACTCAGCTGAGAATAATGCAACTGAAAATAACACGGTAGAGAGACCGTGGAGCATTTACGGGACGGATTTCAATTGCACCGGTGGCTGCAAATACGGAAGTCACAACAGCTTTCAGGTCCGTTGATTCGGGAACGTCATTACAAAGTATCGTGCCGCTTGAGGCTATGAGAATACCGTGCCCCCAGTCAGGCACAATTTAAGCCGGGACTTTTAGCATTCCCGCATTTTTACGATCTCTGAACGTTGACTGTGAACGTAAATCCAAAGATTACAAAATTTACTTTAAAAAATCGTACTCCGAATAGACACAAATTCATTGTTAAATTACAATTCTTTTAAGTTACAACAACAAAAATTACTCAATATTGATCAGGTCAACTTGTTTTTGAAATTAATTTTATTTACCGTTTAGTGACTTCAATTTTGGGACAATTAATTTAAATTGCCCCTTTATTAATATATTTTATACCTTTCCAGTAACGTTTGTCATTAATTACGTAGGTGATCGAGCTCGTTTCCGCCTTCGGACCGTTCATCTACGCGGGATGTTTTGCAGCAACGTTGTCCAGCGCCCTGGCCTCCCTGGTCTCGGCTCCGAAGGTTTTTCAAGCTCTCTGCCAGGACCATTTGTACCCGGGTATTCACTGGTTCAGCGGTGAAAAGGGAAAAGAGCCGATCAGAGGATACCTCTTGACGTTCGTCATAGCCGTTGGTTTTATTTTGATTGGTAAAACCAATATCGAGTGTAAAATTTTAGCCAATTTTCATGAGGCAACGATTCCCAATTGTTTTATCGATCATCCCTCTGTTTCAGGTGAACTAAACGCGATCGCGCCGTTGATCTCCAATTTCTTTCTCGCCGCTTACACCTTGGTAAACTTCAGCACCTTTCACGCCTCTCTCGCCAGACCCATAGGCTGGCGGCCGACATTCAAGGTTTGCCCATATTCCAAATTTTCACACCTGTATCGAAATTTCGAACAAGACTTTTTTAATATGCAATTTAATTTTTGCCCCCCACAGTATTACAACATGTGGCTAAGTTTGGCTGGAGCTATTCTGTGCGTCGCTGTTATGTTTCTGATCTCCTGGTGGACCGCCCTCCTTACTTTGTCGGTCGTGCTCGCCCTTTACCTCGTCGTCGCCTACAGGAAACCTGGTAATTTTATTTTGATCCTCTTACCTGTCTCAATTAACTAAAAATACAATTTTTCTAAAATAAATATTAACCCTTTATAAGTCACACCTGTGTCCCCACTTTTAGGCGCTACCCGCTTTCAGCGCGTTAGTCCGCTTTTGGTACGATTTTGGGCGGTGTGACTTATAAGGGCTAATGAAGTGATCAATGTAAGAGAGAAAAAAAATCCTAAAAAATGCTATGTTCTTGCAGATGTGAATTGGGGCTCGACGACTCAGGCTCAGACCTACAACAACGCATTGACAGCGGTCCAGCAGCTCGACAGGGTCGAGGAGCACGTGAAAAATTATCGTCCCCAGCTCTTGGTACTGAGCGGCACACCGAGCGCGAGATCGGCGTTGGTGGATTTTGCTTATCACATCACGAAGCGCCAGAGCCTGCTGATCTGCGGTCATATCGTCGAGGTATGACGTTTTAGGGATCGAATTATCAGCTCAAATATTATCATAATTGCTGTATCGTCGTGTTATTTTTCAGACTCCACTATCGTACAAGACTCGCTACACGATGAACGCGAAAGCGACTGCATGGTTCAGAAACAGCAAGATTAAAGCTTTTTACACCGTCGCCGACGGCGCCAAGTTCCAGGAGGGAGCTACGTCTTTTTTGCAAGCCTCCGGCTTGGGAAAATTGCGACCGAATATTCTGATGATGGGTTACAAGCAAGACTGGGCCACTTGTCCGAGGGAGAATCTTAATATGTACTTCAACGTGATGCAGTGAGTTCCTTTGCCGTTACATAAAAAAAAAAACAATTAATCGATATTAAAGTCGAATTTTATTCTTTGCGGAGAAAAATAAACAAGAATAAATAAGAATTACTATTCTCGTTTCTAAATCGGTTAATGGTTTGTAGAAGCTCAGGCAGACTTCGATATCGCGCTATAGAATAAATAAATAATAGTAGTGATAAAATAATTAAATAAATTGTTAATAACTTCTCGCAGCAAAGCGCTGGATATGCACGTAGCGGTCGCGCTTCTCCGTCTGAGCGAAGGTTTGGACCAGAGCGCTATAGTCGGAGACGTTGAAGATCAGAAGAAAATGACGATACGAGGAAATCAAAGTTTCTCTCAACTGAGTCAAGGTACGGTTTTACAAAAAAAATCTTGATTCCCGGCATAAGCTCGAATCGAAACTTGTACGAGCTTTGTTTTTTGTTTTGCTTCTGTATCAGCGAGCAGTACTTCGGACATCTCGATGCCCGGTAGCCCACCACCGAGAAGATCACGGGTTATAAACGAATATCCGGACGCTTCGCCGGAGGAACGTCGAGACAAGAACCAAACCACTCCGAGTCAGACCATCGTTCCTATATCGAAGGACATTGTCGGTCTTGTTACGAAGTTTCAGAGGAAACAGAAAAAGGGCACTATCGACGTTTGGTGGCTATACGACGACGGTGGTTTGACTCTTCTGCTTCCTTACATCATCAGCACCAGACGCAACTGGGCCAACAGCAAACTTCGCGTTTTTGCGCTAGCGAACAAGCACTCCGAGCTGGAGTACGAGCAGAGAAAGTGAGTCGGCAGAAAAAGTTTAAATCATAAAATGTAACGATAATTTCATCGACATATCGATGGTCAGAAATATGAATGACGCAGCACACAGTAAAACATAATTTCGTTAAATCGGAATACAAAGTTTCGTAAACATAAATTTTGTTAAATGCGTGACAAACTCGTTTCTTCGGGTTTGAATATACAAATCAATTCTTTTATTTTTCGTGTCATCAACAATTTAAGTTTGTACTTTTGTTTGTAAAACTGGAACCGGATCGTGCGAGAGGAAAGTTACCTTAAAATAAAAAGTTGTTGTAAAAAGTACTTTTTACAACAACTTTTTTTAATTTCTAACTTTTAGAAATTATAATTCGCCAAACAAAGCCTCGCTGCTTCTCGCGATAGTTGAGCTACCCCTCATAATAATTTTTTAAAAGATTTTTGAATCGTGAAATATGTTAAGTTGCTTGAAAAGGTCCTAAAAAAAGATTTTATTTATATTTCTGTATACGTTAATTTTCGGAGCATTGAGTAATGAATTTCTGACGTTTTTTCTGTTACAGTATGGCGAGTCTTCTCTCGAAATTCCGGATAGACTACTCCGCCCTGAAGGTAATAGCCGACGTTTCGAAACCCGCTCAGCAGCGTACGAAAGACTTCTTCCATTCGCTCATAGCGGATTTTCAGGGTTCGTCGCAGTCGAACGGAACTACCGACGATGGTATGACTCATTATTTTCTTTCCGACGATTTTCATCCGTCTTTATTTTTAATCTTAATTTTCCCGTTTCCAGAAACGACGATAACGGAGTCGGAGCTTCTCGCGATGAACGAGAAAACGAACAGGCATCTTCGCCTGCGAGAATTGCTTATAGAGAATTCGATGGAAGCCAATTTGGTCGTAATGTGAGTCGAGGAAATAGCTCTTGACCCCGAACGATAAACGAATCCAGGATGTCTTATATTTACGATTGTCTTTTGTTCTCTCAGGACCTTGCCAATGCCCCGAAAAGGCGCGGTATCAGCGCCGTTGTACATGGCCTGGCTGGAGACCCTGACTCGGGACATGCCGCCGTTTTTACTAGTCCGAGGGAATCACACGTCCGTGTTGACTTTTTACTCGTGAATATTACACAACCTTCGTATCTGACCAATGACGTATATTTTTTTTTTTAACAACATTTTATCGAGTGCCTTGCACGTACAAAAAAGGCTGCAGACCCGCGAAGCTGAATCACTTCGGCGACGGGCATCCAGAATAATGGATTAAACACGAAAATAAAAAAATTGCGATATGAGAAGAATATTTTTTCAATGAAAATAAAAAAACGCTGCCTCGGCGAATCGAGTGCTACGAGATTTCGCCGTTTCCTTATGTGCAATTTCCTCTCCTTGTTTCTCCTTGCTGCTGTTATTATGATTATTATTTAAAGAAGAGAATAGGAGATTAAAAAAGCATGAACAATGAAGATACGAGAAGAATATCTTTTGATCCATGAAAAATAATATTATAAAAAATGGAAGAGTCTCTACGTAGAAATCGGAGATTCGGACTCTTCCTGCGTCTCGCAAACGGTCGAAAGATCATGTTTCATCATCGTATTATAGATTGCGAGTCTATAATTTTTTCTAATAGTCCTCTCCCTTTATTATTTCCTAACGTTATTTTTTTTTTCTTACGCCGCAATAACATAGTGAAAGTTACGCGTTGCTGGTTCTCTCTATCTCGATTATTGTCGCTCGTTGAATGGATGTTTTGCAATAGATTTCTTGATCGTTCTACGCGCATACAGACGTAACGAGTACGTGAGCGTCTAGGCGCACTTACACCGGACAATATACCATTGTCCGTATCGAACTAACGAACGGGCCAGACGTGACGTTCCACACCGACTGGACTTTCTACTTGTGCGAGCGAGGTGAGCCACGCCGCTACCGACAATTCCTACTTGTCGCAGCGACCCGTCGACGGCTCCCCGACTACTAGCGCGAGGCTGGCGAGTTTTTCTTCTACCCGCGCTGCAAACGCAAAACGCCCTCGCTCGACCGACGTTCGGTCTGTCTAGGATCATTGTTACTACTACTTCCACTCACCACTTCTGCTCTGCTCGCCTATTACCTCTTCTACGACCATCGTAATCCATGCTCTTGCTTTGCTTCTCGCTTATGAGTTATTGATTTATTATTATCATTTTTTTTTACTTAATTTATTTGACGGATTTCTCCTTTACAATCAAAATATAAAATATAAGTCCTAAATATTGGAACTCTAGAGTAACAAGTTATAAAAATTGTAAACGTTAAGAACGCTTAAGTCTACGGTTTATCGAAACTTTATGCACTTGTTTGCGACGTGTTACGTTTATAACACTCCACGTGAGGCTTGCGTGTGTACTAGAACTCTCTCTTTTTATTTTTTTTAAATTTAATTCAATATAATTTTTTACAGTAACTTTTCTCTAAAACTCATATCTTAGAAATCTATGCTTGTCGATTTTTTTTAAGTGTCGTAAGACGACCCAGTAAAATTCAGTGCCGAAAATTCATTGCCCAGTCTGGCCATTTGTGAGATCGCCAGACATTATTATTAATATTGATATTATTATTATCAAGAAAAATGTCGTTCAAATCGTTTAATATTCTCGTCTAGTGGTCACCTCGCTTCAACCTTCGGTGCACTCGTCGGCTGGTTTCGCTTTACCGGATCAGCGATTGGCCTTCTTCTCGACACAGCACTAAATAGCGATTTCTGTAATCGAGAAGGGCGCGCGTTGAGTCACGACAAGAGGCGATCAACCGCGATGGAGAGGCAGCCTTCGACGATCCGTGTAAAAGAGTAAAATATGTTGGATCGATTTGTGTGTCGTGCTTTACCAGCCCATTAGAGCGATACCTTCAAGTGTTGCGAAAGAAGAAAATATCAACGTGCACTTGTGCGGTACAATACAGTATATTACCGCTCCCTCTCCCTCTCTCTCTCTCTGTGCGTTCCACATATTGCCGCGCTGTTCGCTCTAAATGCAAATTTTCCGTTTTACACGAAAAACTTTTAAAAGCGTCGGAGCGCACGGTCGCTCCTAATGGAATTCATAGCCCGCGAACGAGCCAATTGATGCAAATGGTGATCGACTTTCGATTACGAAAAAAATAACCTCATCGCGATAACTCTCTAATTTTAAATAAAATTCTACGCTACAATGGTACTTTTTGCATTGCTATGTTATTTAGGGAATTTATCCCAGCACCAAATAAAAATTCAATCTATTTATTTATTAATCTAATTTTAACATCTTCGAAAAATCGACAGGTAATTAAAAAAAATCGTGGGTCGGTACGAATTCCATCTTAGATATTTTTCCATTTAAGAGCATGTGCGATAGGGTCGGTAATTTAAAAAAACTGTAATCAACTTTTCTCCCGGATTCTGGCATGTACGGTAAAAAAAGTCTCATCGAAAGCTGCGATGATGTCCGCTTCCGATGGGACTTTTCTTTTCACCGTACATGCGAGAACCCGTGAGAAAAGTTGATTGCAGTTTTTATTACCGACTGAGCCCGGGATAGAGGGGCAGGGGGTGTTTCATATGGTCTTTACGAACATATCTGGTCCACAAAAGCTCACAATTTTTTTGATCCTTAACGAATCGTAATTTTAAATAAGAAAATTGGTAAATTTTTTTTTATCTATGTTTGTCGACGAGGAATACTTGTTAAACGTGAAAACGTGTTTTTACCGTGTGCAAAGTAAAAATCAATGAGGGTTGTTCACCCCTGCTGACCGACTGTCCATTCGTACGGTTGTGCTCCTCGACCAGCGACTGAATATTTCATCGCGTACGAGTACCTTGCGAGTCGGGAAACGTTTTACCTAATCGATTCCACTCACTCGACTTCCGCCGGAGTCTTAACCCAGAGAAATGTTCCAACCAACATTTCCCAGCTTTACGACGCCCACTTTAAGTGTCCACATTTCCAACCCTCTCAACCCTTTTACTGGCAATTTGGATCTAAAAAAATGTACATTTTTAATTGCGCTAAATCGCCGAAAGAATTAAATTGATTGTCTCAAAATTTGAATCCAATTATTCTTCAACGCCCAATTTTGAAAAATTTTCAAAATTTTGGAAATTTTTAGGATAATTTGTTGTTATTCCACTTGTTAATGACTGAATGAGTTACGTTATTTGAACTCTCGCGTTTGAGATGACTGCAACTCGAACTCCCGTGACCTTTCGTGTTTCTTTGCTTTCCAAGAAATAACAAAGAAACTGCGACTCAGGGCTATCTCTGCGCAATCGCTAGAGGAACAATGCAAAGATGTGAACCGTACGGAATGCATATAACAGTCGACCCGCGCACCGGCTCCGAGATTATGCATCCGTCGTTCCATCATCGATTATGCAACTCGAGTTTCCGCGTCGGTTCCACACGGAACTTATGTCACGAAATCACGGTCTGAGAACGTTACGCGCGCCACGTGTGTGTTACGTCAATTATTCAATCGTCGATCACGACCGCGCAGCAGCGCGAGTGCCAAAAAAAAATATCACAAAAATTACAAACCTCTACAGAATATGTTTTTAGCTCCAGCTGCTTGCGGGCTCGATTTGTCCGAATTGATTTTACTATATTATCAATTTATCACCGATCGTCATATTTGTCATGCAGTTCAATAACTGACCGACGGGACGTCTGTTTGTTGAGCCGAGCATCGATATTTCCGAGTCCAGACCACCCGTCAGGCTATATTTGTGTAGGTCTACAGTAATCGTTTGACAAAATACTCCGCCGGCACTCGTACAAACGTATAGGGGGAGAGTGGGGCAAAATGGACCATTTCGGAACAAAAATTCGAAGGTCATTACCGGCCGAGAGAGATGTCTAAAAAAAGGACTTGGCTCGTTCGAATGCAAAACATGGACCTCATATGAATATCTGAAATACATAGGTGTCCATGTACCTCACATGTATACGGCTCTGAGCATGGAAGAACCTGGATTAATTTTTTTTAATTTTTTTTTTCAGTGTTCCGTTTTCCCCCGCTATGTATGGTACATGCAGTGGACTTTTGTGAGAGATGTTCGATGTACATTCCATCGATGATCCGCTCGGAACGCCCCCCGAAATAATCTCCCAGGCGATTACCGTAGAAACAGAAAACAGCGTATATCTCGTATCCCTCGACAGCGCTACGAGCACCGGTGATTCATGATCGCAGGATATCCTCCACCTCCCCTCGGGCGTTTGTTTATCTCGATTTTACTCGGTACTAATAACTCGCGAGCAAAGTTTCGAATTCCCAACGGCGTAAAAATTATTTGTGACAAACAAGCGTAAAAATCGACTGAACTCAACTTTCGACTAACGAAGATGAAAGTTGCAACAACCGTGGGGAAAAAAAGAAATAATCGAAGGTCCGCGAAACATAAATATTTTACCATTTTTATTGTAAAAAATAACCTGAAGAATAGAAAATTGACTGTTTGTCAAATGTAGGGAAAAGTGGGAGAAAAATTGATAATTTTTACTATATTATTCGCGAAGCGTAGAAGAAAGTCGTAGCTCAAATGGAGGACGCAACTTCGATTTACCCTATCATAAATTTGAAGAACGCGTTTGACTCTGTACAATTGTAGGGCCTCGAATCCTTTGGATGAAACTGTTAACTGTCTTGTTCCCATTAAAATAATTGCGACTCGTATTTTCGACCCTACTTCGCTGCGACACCCTCGTCGTCAACGACCTAGCTTATCGATCTTTAGCCCGGAATCACCGGAACGAACGTTCTCGGGACATTCGCTCTCCCGTAAAATCACGGAATTCGACGGAGCGCGAGGAGTCGACGAGCAATTACGAGAAGTTTTCCTTGCTCGGGTTCTTTCTCTTCGAGGAGGAGGATCGGATAGCAAGAGGGAAAGATTTTCTATGTCTCGACATATGATTCGCCGTCGGCCGCAGTCTCAGATATATTTATATATATATTTTATTATATGTATTCAATACATTATTATAAAAAAAAGTATTTAAAAGTATTACGTCTATTTTCCGACAAGCAACCCTGCTAAATCGGATTTCTTTGGATTTATTTATTTTTTATTTTGATGTAAATAGTCGGTAACCTTGCTTGAATTTTTGCAGACGCGATCCTCGATGCACTCTTTATAACAGCGGCCCCGAAGTCATGGATGACCTTGTAACTTTATTACATATAATTATTTTTCGTACATTAATGCGAAATCTTCGACCTTCAAAAAAATTATGCGCTTCGACAGAATAACCATTTATTAAAATGGTTATTCTGTCTACGCTCATAATTTTTTTAAATACTGGCATTAAAGTTAAAAACTACATGTAACGATCGAGCCGCTCTCGAATGATTATTCTGGTCGGCACTCGTGTCAATTCGGTATCTAACGTACATTGCCGAAAAGTGCCTGCGCCAATGCCGGACGACGACTTGTCGAAATGACGTATTTCTGCTCGAAATATGAGTTTTTTTTTGTGCACGACGATAGTGCACAGCGCTATTGTGCCCCGCATTATCACGCACGACTCACCGAGGTCCATACAATAGTACCGGAATAGTATAATAGAGGAATACTTATCAGGACCGTTGGGGTAGATATGGGATGCGCAAGGCCGGGGAATTCAGCGGCGTTCAGCGAATTTTTTAAGCTTATGTACTTAGGAAAAAAAGAAATATATATATCTATATATATACATTCTGCGTCGGGCGCCCGTTTCGTCGGATAACGACGCTCGGTCGACGAGCAATTTAGCTTTCCCCCTGGAAAATTGGTCTCGAGTGGATAATTTTCATTTCTTTTTTATTTTCTCTCCTGTTATTTTATCATCATTACTGTTATTATTATTCTAATTCACCTTCCGTCCTCACGCTCGACGCATCGCTGTAACGAGGGAAAAATATACTTAAATAACCGCGGTAATTGATACGCATACTATGTGTATAGCGGTGGTATTGGTTACGTGACCGTAAGCGAGATTGCAATCGGGGATCTTGTGCATTAAGGAGAGAAATAATTTTACAATTTCCTGAGTCAGCGAGCGTCAGTTTCCTGCGACCTATCAATTCTTACCTTCTGTTCCGTCCCCTTTCTCTATCGATATCTTTATATTCGTTTCTTTTCATTTATTTCCGCTCAAATATCAATTCCATGCCGGATAAGCACATCCGGTGAAATTTTTCATAATTGCGTCTCAAACTATTTTCACTGCAAGAATGAAATGTTTTTTTTGCAACAAAATCGAAAGTTTGCTAATTAAAATAATAAACAATTTTTTATCCAATCGCAATACGTGCCATTGAATCGAGAGCTTGGTAACTAAAATAAGCAACAAACAATCTTTCGATCTAATCGCAATACGTGTAATTTCATCGAAAACAACAAAACGCGATTTTTTTTTTCGCGCGAGAGAAGAGATTGATTAATGTTTGCACCGAAGGCTCATCAGAGGTACGACAATGCGGGAGAGATCTATCTAATCTGAAACGTGATTTAGAACAGTCGGGCACGACTCGGAGCGGAGTTGCAAAGAAAAGACCGCGTGAGTCCTTGTCTCCTGGGTTTTGCCTTCTCTTTTCCTCGCGTGTCAAGG
The DNA here is from genome assembly GCA_917499995.1 of Ichneumon xanthorius. Lineage (NCBI taxonomy): Eukaryota > Metazoa > Arthropoda > Insecta > Hymenoptera > Ichneumonidae > Ichneumon > Ichneumon xanthorius. The sequence continues at coordinate 1,714,919 of OU824203.1, read as the reverse complement.
CAATCAACTCGGTCCTCAATATCCAAGAACCTCCCGTCTCTCCGATACCGTTGCCGGTGCGACGAGGAGCCGCTCTGCGCGAGAGCCCCGGCAGAATTCTAACCGTTCGCAACATCGACGAGGACGAAGAGAACGCGGGAGCCTCTCCGAGTGCTCAGAGACAAATGCATAACTCTAACGCTCGGTCGGCGAATGTAACTCTGCACTCGTGCAACGTAGTTATACAAATGTTGATCCGGATTACGGAGTAACGGAACCCTCGGCCTAACGGGGGACTCGAGAATGGCTTTCCGACCTTTCGCGGGTAATGAATTTTAAACAAAATAAATCATAAGGCCGACGCGAAAGATCAACAGCGCTGACGACATGAATTTTCGTTCGCCGACGAACAAACACGCCGAGTCCGCGCTCGGAGTCAACCGGAGTTCGGTTAATGAGATTCATGCGGCTCGAGAAACTTCGGAGCTTTTTGAGATTCAAGCGCAAAGGGCTGGAACCCGACCCTTTGCGCTGGAATCTCAAAAAGCTTCGAGGAACCGTATCGGACTCCAATTAACCCTCCTTGAAGGCTCAGGAGCGCTAGCAACCGATTAATCCTCTTTGGTGGATTTTCTTTTCGAACCTACGAATAGCTGCAATCCTTGAAGCGTATATGCTTCTCGAAAAAATCTGATAAACATTTCAACATAGTGAGCTCAGTTTGTAATGGAAACTGCAAACTTTTTTTTTGAGAGATTGCTGCATTTTTATCAGGAAGATGAAATTATTAGCGTCTGCAGAACTGTTAATCAAAGTCGACAATAATGGATGTTTGCCATAAAAAAAAAAAGTTGATAACAATGTTCGTTATCGACCCTGTCTGTTCAGCTGGAATTTCAAAAAGCTTCGAAGAGACGTATCAGCGTCCCATTATGCTGGATTTTTTTTTTCAATGTACGAATAGCTGCAAAAATGTCAACTTAGTATCTCATTCTGCAACCTTTTTTTTTGAGAGTTCGCTGAATTTTTTCTGCGTAAGATGACATTATTAGCGTCTGCCGAACTGTCAGCAAAAGTCGATAGTAATGGGCGTTTACCCTTATAAAAAAAATGAAAAATTGATAACAATTTTCGTTATCGACCGGGTCTGTTTAGCATCGCCTCGAGGCGGCTGGAAGCGATAGGGCGCCGGACTCGCCTCGCACTGAGCTGCGATTGGCCATATCACCCAAAGCAGAAAACAAAAGAAAACAAACGTAATCTATCGCTCCTCAGCTATCGGCTAATCAGATCCGAAGATGGACGAGTTGGAAAGAAAAGTGTCATTGAAAACAAAAAAAAGCGTATTCCGTGCGATAAGGATTGGGCAGTTAATCAGAATTTTATCGGATCAGCCGCGGCGTGGCGGGAGATAAACGCTCGAGTTTCGTACGTGTCTGCGGGAATTTCCGGGGTTTCGCTATCGGATTCGGTCGAACGCGTGGGCGTGCGTTGCCCTCTTGATTTTATCAGCCCTCTCCCGATAAATCGTACGGCCGTACGTGATCGTTCCTCTCTCGTTGCTCCGAGCGAACGAGAGAGTTACATACAAGCGGTCGTGAAACGTCGGAAACTTTGTCGCTGTGCGTTTACGCTTTCGGATGTACGTCAGTGATGTCGCTTGCGATGCACGGACGGGCTCGCACACACGCGGAGCAATCGAACGCCGAAGCTATCGCCGGGCGCCGGTGGGATATCGTCGATAATTTGGTGAGGGGCGTAGCGAGCGGGAAACCGAACGACCGGAGAGAGAGACCGAGAGAAACGAACGAGAGTAATTTGCGGTTCTATTTTCGGGTGATCAGGCAGTCGGAATTCGGTGTCGAAAATTTTCCTTCCATAGCGACGAAGTAACGACGTACATTCCGATGGAAATGAACCGACGCCTCCAGCGCACTCCGGAATAATGTCGGGACCCAAAAATTATTCGAAAGTTCATTACCGCTGCATTTAAACGAACCGTTTTCCCTTTAACGGACTCATCTCCGTTTCCAATTCGCGCAAAAATGTTTATTCAGGCGCATTTTGCTCTTTACCTTCGCATAATTTTATAGTTATCTTAATGAATTTCGAACCGCGTTTCTAGCGCATTCCGGAATTATGTCGCGTAGGAAAATTGTTCTCTCGATCCAAATAACTATTTTCATTTTAATAAATTTAACTTGGCTGAAGGACTTCGGTCGATGGCCAATTGGCAGCATGTATGTAATATGTAATCGTCAAAATGTACCAGCATCCATACCGTGTGTAAATTTAACTTAAGTTTTTTTTTATTTCGCTATTTTTTTTGTTCGTTTTACTTTGCGCAACTTGTCGCATCAGCGGGGACTCAATTTTCGTTCAAGCGCAGCCTGTTATTTCGACAATGTATCCGTCCACAAAGAACCCTCTCAGGACGCGCTGGGCAAAGCGTCGCGTATAAGGCAAAAGCCGATTTCGCAAGCACGCCGCGAGAACAGAGGACTCCACACTTTGCTCTCGTGTCGCTCGATTCGGAACCCTCCGGAGGTTGTACACCCCGCTTCGAGACCCTCTAGTTCTTTTCATAATGGTTTAACGATTTTCAGGTCTTCCGGGCTCTCGGCGGATGAGGCGCAAGCTGCGGAGTCATACCTACCCTGTCGCTCGAAAGCCCTCATCGTCTCGCTCGTTGACTCTCTCAAGATCGCGGAATATTGGGAATATGATGCGAAAGTAATTCGCGTCGGATCAAACCCCGTAATAATCAAATGTCGACATTTTTTTCGAACTCCGGAATATCATCCGAAGCATTTTTGTACTTAAAGTGCCGCATTTTTAAATAAGAAAAAATTTACAAAATTAGAAATAAATATTGTAGATGAGAAACTTTTATTGAATGTACTCTTTTGACGTATTGTGGAAACTGTTTGATTTCGGAATTTCGGCTATTAGCCTTCGTTCGCAAAGTTACATACATATTACTATATTATATATTGCGTGTTACTCCGTAATAATCAAATGTCGAGTATTTTTTTTTCGAGTTCTGGAATGTCCGTCGCAGAAATTCAATTTTTTTTCTTTTAATCTTCGAACCGTATTTTTAAGCCAAACAAATTGGGGAAAAATATATAGGGGACGAGAAACGTCTCTTAAATGTACGAACCCCTTTTACCGTATATTGGAAACTCTGTGAAGTGGGCGGATGGGTTTGGGCGTCCGAATTCCGGAATTTCGTCCATTAAGGCTCCGTTTGAAAACTTAAAAAGTAAAAAAGCGGAATATTCTCTTTGATTTGTTAGTCCCCGGCGTGGCCGAATAAAAAAATCATCGAGCGCGTCAAAGTGTCCTGGGACACTCCAGATTCCCCTCTTTTTATTTTGCCTTTGCATCGGTTGGTTTCCGGCCCGCGAGGGCGTAACGGAAGCGCTCACAGTATAACGACCAGGAAACCCAATATCGTTGAAAGCGTTACACGAGAAGAGGAGCTGTAGACGTACAGTACTGTGTGTCGGCGTACATGTCACAGAGTATATACATATAAGCGCCGGTACATATTATACCGTTACGACGGAGCGGAGAGAACGTGGAGACGGGCTGCGGCGAGGCTGCGATATCGTGAATTTTTCACGAAGCAAACACGTCTTTCTCCGGCGTCTCGGTACAAAACAAAGAACTATGTAAGAAAAAAAAAATATGAGAGGAAGGAGAATGCGCGCAGGAAAAGGAAGGCCGCTGGGACGTCCTCGTTTTTCTCCCGCGGATTTGCAGCATCCACCCGGGAGACGTCCAGCCGCGATCCTGCCGACGGATGCAACGGCAGCATCGAACGGATATGCGTGCGCGAAGTGTTTTTTTCTTTTTTTTTCTTTCTTTTTTTTCGTCATCACGATGCGGCATGGAGAAAAAAAATTATGTTTCACTTGCGCAACAACTTCCAACTTTTATAATAGTAATTTTTTTCTTTTAATGCCTAACTTTTTATCCGCGTACTCGTTAAAAAAGAGAAAATGGAATTCTCTTGGGAACGTTTTTTTTTTAACGCGTTTTGCAATAGTTTGCGCAAAGTTTTTTTTTTCTTTGAAGTAGCTTTTAGCATCGTATTAAAGCATCTTGCGAAGCGGACTTGTGCCGTGGAGTTGTCCGAATATAACGGGATCTTATTTTTCAATATTTTTTTAGCGTGTAGATAGAAACTATCTCTGCGTACATACTTCGTCTACGATTTAAAGAAATATATCCACTTTAACGAAGATATATTTTTTTCAGCGAATAGCACCGCTCCAATAGGGGAGACCGGGGCGAGATGGGCCCCCTAAGCAAATAACGGGCCTGCAACGCTGCAGAAAGCATAATTTATTGTTTGTCAGCCAACAATATTTTCACAGTTTTATAGCGCGTGCGAAAAAAAATTGTCTGGGGCGAGACGGGCTACCCTTAAATTGTTCACTTTTTTAACCCCTACCTATACTAGAACTGTACAGATATGCCGACCTAGCCGGCTAAAATATCTTATCCGGCTAATGGATTTTACAGTTTGGCCGGCTAAGCCGACAAATCCGTTTTAGCCGGCCAGGTGCATAAAATCGAGCCCGTTAATGTCGCACTGTACTTTAGGCAAAAAAGACTGCCGGATTCGTGTTCAGTGGGCAAAAATACTTAGGAATACGTTGCAGGTAACATTAGAAAAAATACAATAAAAATTCGTCAAAAAATTCCAAGACAAATGAGCTTAGCCGGCTAATATAGCTTAGTCGGCTAAAACGAATTAGCCGACTAAAACGGATTAACCGGCTAAAATAATTTAGCCGGCCAATCTATAAAATTCATTAGCTGGATAAGATATTTTAGCCGGCTAGGCCGGCCTATCTGTGCAGCCCTAGCCTGTACTATCCATATATCTTGAGTTACCCAACTTCTACCCGTCAGTCGTGCTCATGCTCCAATAATTCGCCGTTGTAGCCTTCCAGTTATCTTATTTAGGGTGGCCCATTACGCCCCGGTCGGCCCTACATAGAAAAAAATTGTATCATTATCACCGCATCCATCCACACCCTAAGATTCCTCAGATGAGCGAGCCTCAGAATGAATGATGATGCTCGGGCCTCCGGGACAGCATTGGTACGGCTCTGGCGCGACTCCGGCGAGGAAACGATCAATTCCTTCCGGACCTTAATTCCCAGTTCAATTCTCTTTCCGCGAATCTCCCGACTCCCCAATTCCTATCGGGAGCGTTCTTACATCTCGAACGTATCTCCGTGCCTCGTTTTCTCGCGGCGCATGCGCAGTTCCAACTCCCGCCGTGATTCCGTCCCGCGTCCTTCTCGATCCGCCGTCCTCCTCCGACTACAATGTTCAACCCATTAAAACCGCAAAAGTTTGTGCGCAAAAGGCGCCCGGCTCTCCTTCGAGAGGCCTCGGTGTGTACGCGACATAAAACCTACATAGGCCTCGAAAACCGTCCGAGCGAGAGCGGGACGGACAGACCGACGGACGGAGGGAGCACGAGGGAGAGGTTTGATGGTAGGTTAGCGAGTGAGCGAGCGACCGCAGCAGCGGCGGAGTGGAGGCTCGCGGGCCGCGAGTCAAACCGCGCTCGCACAGTCTCGAGCCGGACGTTGGTCAAACAAGAGCCGCAATATCCCATAACGAAACATACGAGTCGCTATTAAATATCGGCGTAACCCACCGGGTCCCCTGGACTTGGAGAAAGTCCAGGAGAGCGATAACAAATCAATTTATAAAAAAAAAGAAACAACGAAATTCGATATCGGTATATTTTTGTTGGGATTTTCTTGTTCGTTTCTAAAACTCTTGAGTCGTTATACGAGAGCGGTTAGACGTGCGGCTGCGGTCTAGCTGTGTACCGGGGACCGGTGTGAGTCGGTCAATCGGTCGAGCGCGTTGAACGGTGCAGACCGATGAGAAAACATTATACCTGCGTGAGTGCGGCCTCTCGATTCTTCTCGACTTGTTTATATTTATTTATTTTTATTTCGCCGACGAAAAATTGAACGAGAATCGTTTCGAGGCTGTTTTTGCTTCGGTCTTTTTTTCCACGTGCGCTCGGTGCAGTTTCACGACATTTGTGCACCTGTTATTGTCTCGTGCAGCGTGAGGGCCGATTTGCAACGAACACACGGAGACTGTGTCGCTTTTACCCTTACGGGATGCAACCCGGCCGCGCGCACCTGCGCTCCTGCGTGCATCAAGCCTCGTCATCCTTGCCCTCGAATGTTCTACCTGCCGCGTGAACAGTTCGAGCATCGGAACGCACGGAAACGGTAACACAAAGAGAGACCCACGCGGCTGGGTAACGCGTCGCTATGGGTTACGAGTGTTGTGCCCTACGGGTGTAGTGTGCCGACTCTGACACATTCGTCGACGCCGGTTATAAACTCTGTCGGCCGGTTAGAAACTCTGTCGGTATAGGTGAGAAGAAAAAAAAATAAAAAAAAAATTGGCGGACGACCAAAGAAACTTCGATATACATCGAGAGAACAATTTCACAGTTCACGAACGAAAAATCGAGGGATGCTCGGAGCGAAGGAATTTTTTGCAACATTGCTGGAAATGCTCGTGGTAAGTTAATAAAAAATAAAATAAAATTTTATTTTAAAAAAAGATGGAGATGGAATTGGAGGAAAAAAAATTGAAAGCGTATTTTGTTGATAAAGTTGATGGGAATCGCGTGGGAGGATGAGTCAGTCGGTTAAATAATGACCGGAGTCTGCTCTTCCGCCGGTTCGTCCCACGGACGGAAAAGTTTGCGTACGGCGATGTGTACGTGTTTACGAGTGCGAGGATTTTTTTTTTTTCTTTGCTGCTTAATAATCGATTCGCGCCTCGATACGCCAGAAGGTGAAACTTCCGGAGTCGTAAGACAACGAGCGGCGGTTGTGCGTATGTAAAATGGCATGGATAGGACGGAGGAGGGTCGAAAGCTAAGTGTGCGGCGAGGGGGGAGGGGAACGGGCTTAGGTCTTGTACCTCGCCGAGAAGGCGAATTCTGGGCCATCGGCCGACGCCACGTCGCTGCTCTCCGCAGCTCCGGCCCCCTTTGTCCCAACTACTATGAAATTCTCTGCACTCCAGATTCGACTATTAGCGCAAGGAGCCCCCGAGGACATGAAATATGTGCAGAAATATATATATGATATGAATATATATAAAATAAAATATATATATTAGTAGTAGTAAAAGAGATTTATTGCCAGTGCTTAACAATTTTTGTACAAGTGTTTCCTTATATTAGTTTTATTCTTATGTTGATAATACACTTTGGCAAAGGGCCATCGACCTGAGTCCTTCAGCCCGTATATATATTATTAATTGGATATATTTATTTACCTATTTGTTGACCTAGATGGGACAAGCCTTTTTTCACGTAATGCAATCAATTAAATGCTCGTATATATAACAGTTTTGTGCCCCGACTTGCAATCACGAGATCTGAAATATTACTAACAGATCTGGCAAAAACCCTAAGTGTTTTTTTTGCCAGGACTCAATAGTGTGTCTCTTAATGCGAAAGGTGCGATGCTAAACAATTCTACAATATTATCAAATTCATTGGCTAAGTGAATGAAGCGAGGAATTAGACTAAAGTAACCATAGTTGTCTTGTATGTATAATGCATATATGTATGCACGTATTCTTTATTGCTACTTTCCGGGGATACAAATCTCCATTCACAATAGGGGGGAGGGTTCTCACATATAAGAGGGTTTTTTTTTGTCGTGTCAAGTATAATGAAAAGTTGATTCTTTGTCTCAGACATTTGTGTAAAGGCTCTTAATATACCTACAACATTTATAACATAATATATTATATGTTATATGAACATATATGTAAAATTCGCGAAGTTGAGAAAGGAAAAATAATCCATCGACGAGGAAGATGTTCGGAAGGTGTGTGACTCAAAAAGTATCGCGACCTCTTGACGCAGTGGTTGGTGCATGCGGGGATGCTGCTGCTGCATTTACCGACGTCGACGTTAATGAGAGGCTTTTAGCACACTCGAGCCACTAGCCTCACTCAACTCAGTCGCCACACCCTCAACTCTTTTACAGATTTTTTTTACCCCCCAAAGACTGAAGCGAACCAATTTCGACCTGGTCTAGCACATACTCGGGGTGCTTTTACTACGTATTTAATGGACCCTTAATTACGTTAACGAGCTCTATATGCGATATCTTTGATGCAGAAATTTTAACTGCTATAAAAGTATGCAAAGTAGGTCGAAATTATGAACTGAATTTTCAACATTTTCTACACGTATGAGAAGCTCTAAAAGGGAGAGAACATCTGAGAAAAAAATGTATTAACGCACGCTACAAGCGGCAAAAAAAAAAATAACCAAGTCATAATTACACTTTTATCTCGCTTCTCTTTACCTGCACTGCTCAAAATTTAATAAAATATTAAAAGCATATGATATTCATATTTTTTCAAAGAGAACAAAAATAGTCTACGAAATGAATATGAAGAGCTGCTCCATCACGAATCTCGCGAAGCGTTGATTACTTTTAGTATCACGGGTATTCCTTTGGTATAAAGACTGCATTCATGGAGGACATGCCAATTTCAAGTTATGCGCAAAATTAATTTTTTTTTCAAACTCACTCAATTTCATGCCTTGGTGCCTGAAAAAACAATAAAAACATTCCTCTACGATGCCCACGACAGCATCGCAAATGTTTGCAGTGCAATATACAGCAGTGCGTGTACACCGAAATTTAAATAGAAGCTATAGAGAATGATGAAAAAAAAAATTGTCTGCGTGCCGCGCAGGACGAGACTCCTGCACCAGAGAAGCAGAATTGCTCGTGGATTCCTCCCGGGGAATCTCTTTCTCCTATCTTCTATCTTTATCGTTATAATTACGTATTCCAAGCACGTGTGCTGGAATACTTTCGGCCTCGCTCGTTCGCTAATGCTTACTTCGGCACCGTAACTGCTTTTGTACATCTTCACCGACATGACATTGGATTCAGGGTTTTCTTTTAATTAAACTTTTTTTTCTAATCGTCCAGTTGAGATCTGAATGGGTTTGCTTTCTGCTCTCGTACCCTCGACGACTGCCGGACGTCTGAAATTTCGTACTTCGAGTATTGACGAAATCTGAAAAATGTCGTGTCTCGCCAACGTGAGATTGGACTAAAGGTTTTCTTTTAATTTAATAAATTTTTTTCATTTTTTTTTGTATCAACCAGCTATCCGAATGGGCTTACTCTCTGCTCTCGTGCCTTCAGCAACTGTCGGAAGGTTGAAATTTAGTACTTCGAGTATTGACGAAATCGAAGAAATTTCAGTCTCACCAACGTGACATTGGATTCAGGGTTTTTCGTTTAATTAAATTTTTTTTTTTGCTAATCGCCCCATTCAGATCTGGATGAGTCTGCTCTCTGCTCTCGTGCTCTCGATGACCGTCGGACGGCTGAAATTTCGTACTGAGACTTTTGACGAAATCCGAGAAATTTCGTGTCGCCGCCCGATGAGATTCGATAACCGCGCTCACTCTCGGTACATCTGCATAATTTTCACCGTATCTGCCGGTGTGTATCACGGCTACTTGAGCGGTTCTCTCCCCTCACTCTCGGGAGAGTTTTAATTGCACGGCGCGCGCGGGTGGCTGCACAGGGACTAATTAGGATAACGTTAAAGTACAAGGGAGATGGAGAGACCCGCGTGTTATAGTACATTAATATATATATATATATCGCTTGCTCTATCGCGGGCGAATTTCGCTAATTTCCTCGAAGAGCGACGCTCTGTAACTCTTGCTACACGTGAGTCTATATTGTATTGCGCTTACGTACTATCCATATATATATATATTTGTATGTATACATATATATATATATATGCACGCTCAAACGACGTTGGAAAGTTTTCGCAGAGAAGAATAAACTCATACAGCCTGGTGTACAATTATACTGTACTATGTACACTCGGCTCGAGTACGTTGGACTCACTGAGTCATTCGAGTGCTCGAGAGGCGAAAACAAGCCGGTTTCACGAGCGGAACGACGTCGAGAACGAGACTCCGGACGACGGGTGTGCACGGCAGGGAGAGAAGTAATGAAAATAAGAAATAAAGGACGTGGCGAAGGAAAAGGGGACCGGATATCCGCGCAAGGAGCACGATAATCATTTATTTCGCTAGGGCGATTCGAGCGGTACTTGTGCTCCACGGAAAGTGAGAAGAAAGGGTTATCCACTTCGGGCTGAAATATTACTATCGAAGATCAAAAGCCCAGAAAATAATAATAATAATAATAATATTAAATTATTATTATTATTATTATGTGTTGCTAATAATTATCATTAATAATAATAATCCGCGCAAGGAGTACGATATTCATTTATTTTGCTCGGGCGATTCGAGCGGTACTTGTGCTCCACGGAAAGTGAGAAGAAAGGGTTATCCACTTCGGACTGAAATATTACTATCGAAGATCAAAAGCGCAGAAAATAATAATAATTATTATTATTATTATTATTATTATTATTATTATGTATTGCTATTATTGCTATGAATTATTATTTATTATTAATAATAATTATTGTTATTATACGAGATATGCGCCAAGATAATGTTTCGACACGAACTGTCCGGATATCCGCGCAAGGAGCGCGATAATCATTTATTTTGCTCGGGCGATTCGAGCGAGACTTGTGCGTCGCGGATAGTGAGAAGAAAGGGTTATCCACTTCGGGCTGAAATATTAGTATCGAAGATCAAAAGCGCAGAAAATAATTATTATTTTGAGTAATATTATTATGCATTACTATTTTTGCTATGAGTTATTGTTTATAATTTACTATTAATAATATTAATAATATTAATAATTATTATACGAGTTATGGGCGAAGATAATTCCTCACACGAAGCGTCACCGCCCTGCGGGATGGGACACGATAATAGAAACCGAAAGTTGATAAAATGGGTTGTGAAAATTTGGGAATTACGAGAATATTCCTGTGGGCTGTTAAACCAGCGATATGGAATGGTTCGAGAGCAGAGATCGATAGGTGAACTCTCCCACTCTGCCGAGGTTGAGTTAAACGGGCCAAAATCTCGGGAACCGTCGAGGCATTTCCCCAAGGGATATCGGCAGCAGGTATGCGGCGGATGGCGAAGATGGCGGTAATAAGGGATGCCTTGTTGCAGAGGAACCGGATGTGAATATCCGTACACAGGGCTTCCCCGGTAACATCAAGAGGGACTCATTAAAATTTAATTCTTGCATACACCGCTCTGAAAATGTTTTCGTAGCGAATAATAATTTCACACTGTTGCGATCCAAGAAATGTTTTATTGCGTTGCAGTCAATCGTATTTTTCACGGATCGGTGCGACGCAGTTTCGATGCCGCTTGAAACATTAATTTGCGCTTTTGAAGTCGCACTTAAAAGGCAAAGTGCTAATAAATACGGTCCACGTGGGTTTCGGAATGCTAATTGGCCTCCGTCGATAATTCCCAGTTTTAGTAGTAGGAGCAGTGAATTTATGTACAATCCACAACATGGAACGCTTTTTGATACGTAACGAACTTTAGTCACATACATAATGCCAATTTACCATCGACCGAAATTCTTCAGCCATCTCAGTTTTATTTAACGGAATGTTCATAAATACATATAGCACGCCTAGAACAAGTGTAACAATTTGTATGGGAATCCCATAAGAGACGTTACACTGTTGTTTTAGGGGTGCGATATGATTTCTTTCACACCTGTTGGTTCTCACTTGCACGTATACAAGGGTGAAATTTAGCTATCGCTTCGACGCGTAAAAAGAAATTCACCGCAGTTCCTTCCCGGAAAGAATTCACTTTCCCGGAAACTTTGGCTCTCGCAAAAAAAAAAAAGAGGAAAGTTTAATTTTTGACAAAAATTCTTCGTCCAACATTCCGCTGCATTATACATGTATATATGTCTATGGGTCTTCGACGTTGGCGAGAAGCGATGCGTGGAATGCCAGTGTGAGAGGCTTCGTCTCCCCAACTTCCTCGCCACACATCGCTGCCCGCGACGGCGTCACACGCGAAGCAGAAGGGAAAAAAATAGTGCACGAAACAAGGAGGTGCGCATGCGCAGACGGCGCGGTTAAATTTCAACGTGTGTTTGATGGAAAATAAAATATCATGCACGTGCGGACAGCTGTCGATGATGAAGAGCGGCAACAAAGAAGCTCTCGAATTCGCATAACTCTCGTCTGACGCGACGCAATATGTACATATTGGTTATGCACGCGCACGCTGTGATGCGCATGCGCCGTAGATCATAGTCACGGTCATCTTTCGACTCGCGTCTCTCGTCGCATTGATTACCGATCCCACACGTGCCTCGAGTCCGCTACCGGCTCTAACTCAATTACCGTGTCGCAACGTAGACTTTACTTAATATATTTTTCCAACAATTTTTGTTTTTCCATTCGTCGAACCTCGAGCGACGATAAAAGGAACGACGGTTCAGCGGCGCTCAAACTGGTACCATAAAAAAAGCTTATCCGACATATATCGAAATATATACCTGTTATACACTCAGAGAAGGATCTCGGAGAAACGAGCGAGTCGTATGGTAAATTTCAACCAAGCGACATGGCACACCACCGCCCCAACTAGCGATGTGTGAAATATTCACAGGGGCCATAGCAATTTTTACACAAACCATACTGTAATTTTTTTTCAAAAAAGCTGGTTGCCAAAATTTTGCATATCTGGTTAAGAATCTCGTGGATTACAAATGAGAATTCCGTGGATAACATTTATTGGTATAAACTATAAACTTAAAATAAATGGTGCGCGATCGCGACTTCACAAATTACTATACTTTCTAGTAAGAATAACTTATATTCTAGAAAAATTACGGTGTATTCGGCTATTACCTGTGATGGCGAAAATTACCATATTTTCTAACAGAAAGTGTTAAGTTTAATAAGAATGTTTGCCAGGATGTTGCCGTAGTTCCCATAAACCTAAAAGTTTTATCGGCTTTTACCAGATTTACGGTTATTTCTATCAAATCTCTCATATAGTTCACATATACATGAAAGTATATTTTCGTAAAAAAAAATGGTATACTTTGGATACATTTTGGAACATATAGCTGCAAATATTGCTCTCCAATACATAAATGTTTATCCTAACAAGTCCCATCGGATAAAACCGACCCTATCGTAAAAACGTGCCAAGATAATTCGAGAATACTCGAACGATGATTCATTCGTGCAGTGCCTTTTTATTCTTTCTTCCCTTCGCCCGGACTTCGGTCCGTTTTCGAGAATCGCTCGAGAACGAGCAGTTGCTCCGGAGAGGGGAGGTGGGGGGGGGGGGGGGGGTTTGCTATGAAAAATGAAGGGGCAGCGAGGAAAGAGCCGTGAAACGGACGGAGGAGCAAAACTCACGTAGAGGCCGGGCAGAGACGAGAATTTTTACTCGCGAGCTAATACGTGACCTGCGATCGTAATTATCCCTGTACGTCGGACGTGGAGATATGTGAGAGAATCATAAACGGGCGTGTCGAGCCCGAGGGACAAACGTTACGGGCCACGATGTGTTCCGTAGGAGACGACGAAACTTTACTATGTTTATACTGTAGTATTTTCACGTTTAATTGATAGGCAAATAGGTGGGTGGTTGCGGGATGCTCGTGTGATTCGACCGTCGACTTCTCCGTGCCTGACCGGCCCTAACTATAATACTACGGTGTATCTCTTATTTACCGACCGCATCGGCACGCCGCGTACACCCTGCGAGCAGCGCCAGACCACTTGGTCAATGTTTGCTCGATCATTTCACACGACTCCCGCGGGTTTTAAACTCGACCTGTTGACTTCGTATATCAATTCGCGAAATAATCGATTGAAGGAATCGAGCATACTCTACTTCGATCGAATATGCTCTCGCATTTTCCATTTTCTTCTTTATGTCTTATGGATGCAAAACGATATGTATTTTTTTTTGTTGTTATGTTTTTCATGTAGGTGGACACTTTATTGAAAGATTTTGTTAGCGACTGTTCTGCAGCTTCGGTAATTTTTATCTCAATATTTTTGTTCCAAAGACTTGAGACATTTTTGCGTTACAAAAAGTCCACCCGTACAGTTACTCAGAACGAGCATTTTTCGAGTTATAAGCTGTGTTAATAAAATTCACCAATTCACATTAAACTTTCGTAAAGTTGATCAGTTAAATTGGCTCCGGTGGCTCGACTAAACAGTAGACTCCCGTCGAGAAATTTGTTCTTTATTTCGCGTATATATTCCGAGCACAAAACCGAGAGTCGACTCCGTGTTCCAGTCTCGGATTTCATCGAGTCATCGAAATGAGTCAGAGGTCGGCCGGAATGTCATCCGGGATGAGGCGGAGACGACTCTTCGCCTCTTTCTATATATTTTTTTTTTTTTACTTTCTTTTCATTCATGTTTTCTCCTTATTCGCTTTTATTTCACGCTGACTACATCACTCGAGCGTTCCACGTAAATAACATCAGTGCGGCAGTGCGGCTTCGCCTTCGGTATCACTGCACAGTCTGGAGCTCACCTGCTCGAGCGGGACGAGCACGTTGAAATAATTATGTTACGTAACGTACAGCGTCGCGCTTCGAGTTCTCTCGCTGTAAATGTCAGGTCAAGAGACCGGAGCCTCTCCCGAGGAGTACAACGCTAGCGATATATTATCCTTCACCTTAAATCGTGCCACGACTACAAATAATAATGCCAACAATAATCCCACCGTGTAACACAAGACGATGCCCGTTCTCTTTCCAAATGTCGATCTCACGGATTCACGCCCTTTTCGATAGAGTAAAAAATTTTAGCTCGAAGATCCAAACGATCCGAACCATTGTTTCCATTCGATAAAATAGAAATTATCGTGCTTCATAGCAGTCTTTATATTCGATTAATAAATTCCGGAAAGTGGAGCCATTTTTTATTCGTATCATAATTGTAATATCCTTCACCTTACTTCGTGCTACGACTACAAATAATAATGGCAACAATAATTCCATCATGTAACACAAGACGATGCCCGTTCTCTTTCCAAATGTCGATCTCACGGATTCACGCCCTTTTCGATAGAGTAACAAATTTTAGCTCGAACATCCAAACGATCCGAGCGATTATTTCCATTAGATAAGATAGAAATTATTTTGCTTCATAGCAGTCTTTATATTCGATTATAAAATTCCGGAAAGTGGAGCCATTTTTTATTCGTATCATAATTGAAATATCCTTCACCTTACTTCGTGCTACGACTACAAATAATAATGGCAATAATAATTTTATCGTGTAACACAAGGCGATGCCCGTTCTCTTTCCAAATGTCGATCCCACGATTCACGCCCTTTTCGATAAACAAAGTAAAAAAATGTAGCTCGAACATCCGAACGATTGTTTCCATTAGAGAAAATAGAGATTATCTTGCTTCATAGCAGTCTTTATATTCGATCAATAAATTCCGGAAAGTGGAGCCATTTTCTATTCGTATCATAATTGTATTATCCATCACTGTATTTCGTGCTACGACTACAAATAATAATGGCAATAATAATGCCATCATGTAACACAATAAAGAAAAAAATTTAATCTCAAATATCCAAACGATCCGAACGGCTGTTTCCATTAGATAAAATAAAAATGAACCTGCTTCATACTAATCTTTATAACCGATTAGTAAATTCCGGAAAGTACAACGATAGCGATGTATTATCCGTTGCCTTACATCATGCTACGATTACGAATACTAATGGCAAGAATAATTCGACCGTGTAAAACAAGGCAATCTCCGTTCTCTTTCCAAATGTCGATCTCACGATTCACGCCCTATTCAATAAACAAGATTAAAAATTTTTCCTCAATCATCCGAACGATCACACTCCATTCATTCTTTCTTTCAGATAAAACAAAACGATCCTGCTTCATAGCAGTTTTTATACCCAATTAATAAATTCCGGAGAGAAGAGCAATTTTTGTTCGATTCATAATTCAGAACAATACGTCACTTAGCTTGACCGGAAATTGGCGAAAATTCGCGCTTGATTGGAAATCGTATAAAGAAAAAAATAGTTGAAATTTAATATCCGGTTCGACGAGATTCATTAGTCAGCCGCCCGGGCTGCATTGTCTCGGTAATTGTCTTTTTCGCACCCACGCCCAGTCTGCAGTTGGCTTCGAGTTCAATTAATTATATCTGCGAGGAGAGGCCGATTCGCGATTTCCTTCAGGCAACGAAAGAAACATTACAGTTTCTCTGCATGCCTGAGCAATCGCTCCTGTACTGTGGAATATGCCCGATCTATAGGAAAAACGGGTCAACCGTAACGTTTCCTGGTACCACTACAGTTAATTGGATACAGATGAGAATCCGGAGCCAGAGAACGAGGGCATTCGAGCCAAAAATCCATCCTCGCTGCATATCCGAGAGTGCCATGGAAAGAAGATTGGGATGGAGGGGGCTGAAAGAGGCCACGGGATTGAATCCTTTTGCGCGAATCCCCGTACGCGAACTACCCGACTACAGGATCATTCAGAATAAATTCCGAAAGCCATTTTCACATCTAAATCGCAGCTCGGACCATCCTGACCAAAGTTACTCGGACATTTTTTTAAATTATATTATCTAAAAAGTCAATTAGCAAGAATTAACGAACCTCGCCGGAAGGTCGTTAGCCGAGGAGCTACACAATCCACGAACTCGAAACTTTTATCTCAGTGCCACAATGTCCGGAATTTTTTTCACCGTTAACGAACCTTAATTACAATGTCATTGATATCGAAAAAAAGTTGCTTATGAAAATCCATTTCGTTGTTATGAGCAGGTGAAAAACAACACGAAAGTTTGAAAGCAGATAATTAATTGCCAATCGAGAGTGCAGTTTTCCAAAACCGGAAGTCGATGTGTGCGTTCGAGTGCGTGTTGCACGTTTCGTCGGAAATGAAAATAAAAAATATGAAAAAAAACAAACAAAGCCTGAGTGGATATTTTATGATTCTTCGAGCCTTCGCCGATCGGCAATTTCGATATCCAATCTGAAACATCCTGTACCCATAAATATACATCCTATCCTATAATGATACCTATATATGCGATCGGTACCGTTCGCTTGCCCGGAAGTGCTTTCGCTTTTCTTGTACGTACCGGAGATACATAGGCGGCTCAATGTTGGATATACGTACGTAACCAGCTTAAACCAGCGCCGGCCTCTCAAAGCGGATTTACTCGGAGAGGCCTCCACTGTACGCTATTTCTCTCGCGTTTCCAATAATACGGTTTTCACTTTGGTTACGCGATCCTTACAGAGATCCAGCGATACACCCGTACCCGGTGCACGTGAGCGAGTTCGAGTTTCACGCTCGCCCCTGAAATTCCCGATCCAAACCCAATCCGAGCTAACGTTCTGCGTATACATATATATTTTTCGAGTGCCAGTTTAATCGGACCAAATTTCTAGAGACAATATTTGCCCACGGCGTTTCCGGTTCTCCGTTTGCACTGCAATTTTCCCGACCCTTCAGATTACTCGACTCTAATAACATTTGTCACGAGCAATTTTAACCCGAAGAAAAGGGTTTCTCATTGTTGAGTCGCGGTAACTCAAATTGCAGCAACTTTTGTATTTATATTTCTTTTTTTTCTTAATTATAACGAAGTACTTATTTATACAGAAGTGTAATCAGAGAAAGAATGGTGCAAAAGTGTACAAGCCAAGGAACAAAAAAGGAATGAAAAATAAAGAAAAAAAAAGGATGCGAGTTTATACCTGGGTGCTTCTCTTTTATAGGCGCGGGAATAAAAGAGGCGGAGATGGAGATATGAAAAGCGAGGGCGAGGAGGAAAGTGAGATTGAGACCTTAGCCCGGGACTGTGGGAGCGAAGGAACTATACGGGCACGCTTGCTTCTTTTCATGGAGGGCAGAAAATATAGTGTGTATTATTGCCAACGGTGCGAGACTCGGGAGGAGAGTGCAAAAGAGGAAAAAGTGAATAGCAGTGGAGAACAGACGGGCACAGTGGAGGTTGGCCCGTTTCTCTCGTTTATTCTCACTGGCACGCTAATCGAGCCTGTCTCGGCGTTCCACCGACGAAAGGGAAATCCTCCTTGTATGGCTTTATCGCATCTTTACGCTGCATTCGATTTTTTTTAAGTGTTTCGGTCCCTCGACTTTCAGCTCGGAGATAAATTGTGTGGTTAAATTAACGGAGAAGGATAATTAAATTAAAAATTGATAAATTATAAAACTCTTATCGGCGAGACGAGGTCGAATTTGTTTTTGTGCAGATAAAGACAATCTGTCGATGTGCGCCGAGGGGCAAATTGATTGGTTGTGCGAATATGGAAATAATATTTAGGCAGCAAATGTTTTTTATCAGGCCTAGTTTCGGTTTCACCTACTTCGATTTAAACCCTTAAGGGCTAGACTATTTCCGGCCGATAAGGGAAGACAAAAATGAATTTTCTGAAGTACGTAAAAAACGTAACATTTCGTGGATTCAGTTTTTAATTTTTGACACCCAAATAATAAAAATAAAGATTTAATGAAATTCCCGTCGAAAAACTTTGTTTCGTTTACAACGCTCTATTCGTCAAACCTCACAACTTCTTTTACGGGCTGTGGCAAAAACGTTTTTCTGAAGTACGTAAAAACGTATAGTTTCGTAGATTCAGTTTAAAATTTTTCACACCCAACTAATAAAAAAGAAGATTTAATAAAATTCTCGTCGCGGAACTTTGTTTCGGTTGCGACGCTCTATTCGTCAAGCCTCACAACTCCTTTTACCGGCTGTTACCGCAATTATTATAGCTGGTACATAGAACGCGCGCGTCTCGCGAGCATTGAGGTTTTACCTGCGTCATGTGCACGGTTCAACGTGATTAAACTACCGGGTGTACAAACGTCATGACTACCGCCGTGATAAGATAAGAGAACGAAGAAGCCAGACCTCTCTAACCTGCCTCGCAGCAATCGTATAAACCGTGTGTGCACGCGCGCTTCGAAGTCACGCGCCGGAACACCTCACCGCAACGTCGCGATTCTTTTTCCTTTTTTATCGTTAATTCTTATCGATAATATCTCCGCGATGATCGCTATCACGATCGACCCTGATCGCATTCCTCTTATCTCACGTTCGAGTCAGTTTTAATTAAATATATATATATATACGTTTTAAAAAAATAACAATTAAATTGTACGACATGGCTGTCGAAGACGCAAAAAATTTGTCGTCGTGTCCACGTGGCACGATCGGATGCGTGATTGGTTCAGCCAAAAATGTCGCCTCGATCGTCCGTTCGGCCCGCGAACTGCGAGGTAAGATAATTTTTCAATCTTAGGAAATTTATTCGAAATTATTATTAATTGTTTACTATTATTTATTCATTTGGGAAATTTATTGATGCATTTTTGTCGGAACGTCTTAAATATTATTATTATTCGTGACGATTTTCGTAATCCGGTTCGATCGACTTATCCGACGATCTCGACCGTTTCTCCCGTTGTTGTCTCGTTCCGAAGTCGCACCGCGACGGAGATGATGGCGTTCGAAAGTGGAATCAAGGAATTACACCGAGGCTGAACTCTCGTAGCGCTTTGCTCATTGTTCGAAAAAAAAAAAAAATAGATACCTATCCAGCAGACCGTAAAAATTCTTCGCTGCTGGCGTATTTCGCTTTCCCCCTCGGTTATTGTACGTCGACTATATTCGCCGAGGCGCGTTTCTCGATGCTTCGATGGCTTCGGGATGCAATTTGTTGTTGCGTCTGCCGCGCCGGAGTTACGAAGCCAATTGCCGCTTCGATAATCTCGATACGTTGAACGCGCAACGATCGAATATTATCCGGCGCCGTGAAAAGATATTCGGACTAAAGTACGAAGGGTTAAATAATTGTAGTAATATAAATTATACATGGAACTTATTTTCGTTAAATTATTTTTAAACATTATTTATAATTTTCATAAATATATTAAAATTATGGCACACTAGAGATGTACTCTCCCACTCACAACTCTACCGTATTAAAACTCTGCAAAAATGTCTACCAGAAATTAAAAAAAACTCTGCCAGAATCAAAATGAAACTCTACCGGACTCCAATTAAAACTCTACCGGAATACAAGGCTACCGTTGAGTTTTTTTTACTTTCTGGTAGACGTTTTGATAGAGTTCTAATAATGTAGAGTTGTTTGCGGAGAGATGTTTTCTCGTACAGTAGTAGTAAGTGTACATATATTAACAATACATATGATGCGTTGATGATCGGTACCAGTTTTTTTTCTTTACATTTATACATTAATATATTTCTAATATCTATTCTACTTGCATTCAAGTATTATCAACGGGTCGTCGACCGAAGTCCTTCAGCCCCGTACAGTTGTACATGTGCCCAAATTGGAAATAAAACGTATTGACTAATTTTGATGAAAGTATAAAAATGATTTATAAAAAAATATATAGGATTTGGATGGAGACTGGGAGGAGTAGTAAAAAATGTATGTACGAATATAGTTGAATGAGAGTGCGAGTGGTAATGGAACGTCATTGTTCGCGGAAAGGCGAGGCAAGGCCGTGAGCCACCCTGGTGCTCCTCCCTCTCGTCATTGGATAATTGGACCCCTCTGGTGGTTCTCTCTGCATCGGCGACGATCGGGTACCCGTACAGCGCGTTCGCGTATCTGTATTCATGCCTGCGAGCGGCCTTTGCCACGCCACAAGCCCAACTCTGAAACGCGCCTCTGCACACAGCATTATAGCTGTATGGCACGATGAAACGAGCGAGCAGAGATAGAGGCTTCATGGAATAATGGCTCTATGCTAGCGGGAGAGAACATAACCCAGAGATTTCGTCGCAGGTCGAGTCTCTGATGCGTACTGACCTCCCACCTCTCAATCTCGTCACAAACGTCGAAAACAACACGTTTAAATCTCCAAACCGGCACGTCGGAGACGTACGCGCCGAACACTCGCGATTCTGCCCGTAACTAACATCGTCCGGCGATTTGTCGCGACTACGTCGCAACTGTAAAATTAATTATATCAATAAATTAAATAAAATATATCAATAATGTTAAAAGATTGGGTAATCTTTATTGTGTCAGAGTTCCTGTCTTCGGTAGCTGGCTTTAAATCGAGTCTTTTCGCGATGTCTCCCTGGTCAGCCTTTAAGCTTCGTCTAAGTAATTTAAGTTATGTAAACTTTTGTTTTCGCCTGCTCACCCTCACTAAATCAAATTGCTGCATGGGATTTCCCATCTACTTGTAGTCGGGCAAGGTCCATTTTTATTTAACTAACTGAATAAGTAAATAAATGAGTCAATAAATAAATAAATAAGTCAATAAATAAATAAATAAATAAATAATAAAAGAAAATAAATAAAAATGGCGAATGTGGGCTCGTCCATGTATCATTGATATACGTGATCCAGGTGAGCCATATTCATCACCACGTTTACTTGAGGGGAGTCTAAACTCCTCTCGCTCGCTCTCACAGAATCCCCATGACGCTGTCTCTCCCACACCCAAGCAACCGCCGTCTGGGTTTGGACTCCTCTTAAGATGGGGCTAAAGATCAACATATCTTCAAAATATTCCGAACACGTTTTCTCCGAAACGGTTTTTATAAAATAAAAAACGAATTGTGGGGCTCGCTGCGTATTTTATCAACGCCGCAGCCCCACAATTTGTTTCCCGTTTTATAGAATCGTTTCGGAGAAAAATGTATTCAACATTTTGACTCTTTTTCTCTCGCCGTCACACGTGTTTAGCCTCCCCTTAATAAACCTCCTTGAATTCAGAAAAAAATGCGTTAATAACGGAACGATATTTTTGAAATTTTATACTTGTAAAAAAAGAAAAAAAATTATAATCTACGCTTCAAAGGTATACAAAGCTTTAGTATACGTTTATATATTGTATATATATAGTATATATTGTAACGAATAACGTACGCCGGACAGGATTTATTGATCGGTGAGCGGTCTTGACGAGCCGCTCGACATTTGACGGACAACCAAACGATCCGTTTCACAGCGATCGTAGATTTTATGGAGTATTTTTTTCGATACTCTGACACGAACGGAATATTGACGGTTTCGTAACGATTACTGTTTCTTATTAGCGATGCTGAACCTTCCGCCCCTCGTTCTTTTTATAATCCGTCTCCCTCTTTATTTCACTCGGTCTTTACAATATATATATATATATTTATATATATATATATAATTTATTTTTGTTTTCATTGCTTGTACTTATTTCCGTGACGGTGCGCGAAAGTTTCCAAGTAAGCACAACGAAGTCGAATAAGAGGAATCGCACAAAGCTTTCCAAGGATTAAGGAACTTTGTTCGCGAGACTCGAGCGAAAAGGTCCGATTCACCTCTTCCACCGTGGAATCCGAGCATTCGCTCGATCTTTTATTTAAAGAGAACCGAGAGAAGGGAAGCATCGAGACGATCCCATGGAAATTTATGCGCATAAATGGCACACTACGCCGTTGATAGGGCCTCAGTAAGGCATATATATCTCTCCATTATATATATATATATATATAATTCTCCGACTGGAAATGAACGAGGAATAGAGTGAGATTCTTCGGCTACCACAACAGGGTCGATATTGCCGAGTCCGGAAGAGTCCTCGGAGGGTAATCAGAAGATTCGTCCGTGTTTGTCGTTCCCTCATAGTTATTCCACGTGTTGCGCAATCGAGTGCTCGTTGTGAATTCTGTGAATGACATTATTGTCGGTCTTCCCCCCTTCGCTGTGGAAAATCGTTGACTGACGGACGTGAGTACGATGCTCGAGGGCGTCCACTCGATCAATGCCGCCCACTGGCTTCGCCGACGAGCCGATTTATACCTGTTTCCCTTATTCCCCTATTTTTCGTTCGAATCTTTTCTTCTCTCCGATCGAATAAATGCATTATCGCGAATCTCGCCCGGTACGGATGGAGAGAGCGAGCGGCGCCACGGGAATATCGCGCGCGAACGTGGGTTGAATTATCGACAGCTAATTAATGGTCTCCGCGACAGCCCGTCGCTGGGCTCGCCTCGCCGAGGCGGCGAAATTAATTCGAGCACGTACAACCCGTCGGAGCTGTGGGACCGATTGCGAAAATTTTACAATACTTTTCCTTCATTTTTTTTTTTTCCTTTTTTTCGATTTAATTTCAGCTCCGTTTCATTATTTCGCAGTATATCCGGCGAAAGGTGATTACGGCAAAGCTCCGTATGAATACCGTACGATTTAGTGCTCGGGGAGCCTGAGTGAATTTTCATTTGCGCGAGATTTAATTAAGGCGCGAGAGAATTTGCTGCGGCCCAGCGCGAAGTGTCGGTGTTTGTGTTGTACGTACAGTTGGGCGCAGATCTATCGCACCCCGGGCACTTCTGCGCAGCGGCGGCCGACGACGGCTCGGCTCTCCGCGGTGAATTGCCACTAATACCATTACGGCTAATGCTTTTTGGAACGAATTTCCGTAACGCTTCTGCAACGGGTTTCCGGCTGTGTGCGCGACGCGCCGAGACGACGACGTAACAGGCGACGCGTCCTCGATGCGGCTGCATGTGCACCGTTTGCGAACGATGAGATCGATCGACGCCGGAGGGATTCTATGGCATCGAATATATACCGTCGGTACAACGCTCGCCCCCCCTTGTATTATCGACAATATGCTCGGAAGGCTCCGGGCGAACGCCGACTCTACCGATTTAACGAAAATCAATTAACGAAAGCTACCGTGTGATACGCTCGATAATCAACTAATACCGCGGAGCTAACCGTAATTGCAAGTGAAATTCTCGGTCAAGCCCCGGACAGCACGACGGTGGAATGGAAATACAGTTAGCGGTAATGAAATTAACCTTTACGGTACGGTATATGCAAAAACAATCGCTTCCGGTCCGGCAAAATGCTCCATCCGAAAACTTTGTTGGGTGGAGAAGCCATTTTTTTTAAAGCCTTTTTCCACAATAATTTCGTGTTTTGTTAAAAAATGTTGAAATTCATCTTTTATGATGCACCATAAAATCAAATTTGAGTCAAAAATTGATAAAATTGTCGAGAACTTGGAAGACCTAAATATCGCTGGAAGGTAAAATTGATCAAAAATAAGTCGAGTGCATCTAATTCGAATTTTTACAAAAATTAAATGAACGATTAAAAAAAAAGTATCATTTATTACAAATTGCTATGATTAACCGAAATTTTGAGACCTTTACGATAACATTATCTCGAACTCGGGACACGTAATTCTCGCTGCAACGTAAAGTTGATGAAACGAGAGTTGATCTTTTTAATTTTTAATTTTTCAAAAATTCACCGACGCGAAAAAATGGTATTTAGTGCGTAAGTTCGCGGGTGACCGATTCAGTCCACAGTGTACGCACTGCCGTTGCGCAAGGGAGTGAAGCGGCGTTATCTAGTGTTGTCCCCGTCCGTCTCATTGTTAACGGTCTTCCGTCCAGTTACTCGCGTTGGCCCCGGCAAAGACGGGACGGGGCTAAGACGGTGCTGGGTTCGCTGTTCTTGTGCTCCGGTGCTCACGAGTTAGTGGAGCGTGATGCTGCCACTCGGTTGCCACTCGGCTCGGATGGCGTCCCGTATCCGGAGCTCCGCCAAGGTACACAGCATCATCCTCGACAAACAACGCTGCTCTCAGGTGGCCTCTCGAGCTAATGCGGCGTTTACTATTGTCCCGTCGCTCGAACAATTCTACTAGTGAACTCTCTCATCCCTCTTGTCTTACGGTTTGCACGCAGTCGGCTACACGAGTTAATTCGAACTAATGTTTTGAGATCCTTCTTGGTCCGCCCAACCTGAGCTCGGTAATAAAAACTGTAATCCGAAATCCTCCGCCACATTGTTGTTGACCTGTCGGCGAAAAGACGAAACCGTTGCGTGCAGAATTGTCAAGAATTCGACATACGAACCATTACGGTAAAATTTGGATTGTCAACAGAAGCTCAGTCAGTAACAAAAACTGTAATTCGAATTCCTCCGGTGCTGTTGATCTGTCGGAGAAAAGACGACAACGTTGCCCGTAAAATCGTTAAGAATTTAATTCGACGCACGAACAGTTACAGTAAAATTTGGATTAGGAGCCGATGCTCAGTCTGCGTTATTGTTGACCTGTTGGAGAAAAGACGAAAAAGTCGCTCCTCAGAATTGTCAATAATTGAATTCCACATACGACCATTACGGTACAATTTGGATTGCCAGCTGCTTAGTCGGCAACAAAAACTGTAATCCGAAAACCTTCGCCATTGTCGACCTGTTGGAGAAAACGTTTCCCCGCAGAATTGTCAATAATTGAATTCGACCCACGAACGATTACGGCGTAATTCGAATTGCAGTCTTTGTTACCGACCGAGTTAGTTTCGTTCCGGTTAGAGGTAGAAATAGGAAAATTTGTATTGAGACCGCATGGCCAGCCCAGCCCAAAAAGCTCAATCGTTCAGCAAGTGAAACGAGTTTCTCTTCGTCAATGCCCGGCGGTCGGGATTGCAATAACGACCAAACCATTCGGACCGCGTGTTGGGCATGCTAAATCGTTCAACGACGCGACAAACGATCGCCGGGACAAATTTATTTTCCGTCTCTCGGCAATTAATCCGCGCAAATCCAACGAAAAAAAGTAACGAGTGCTTGAAAAAAAAAATCCCTGCGACGAGCAACAGATCCGCCTCGACCAGTAATAGCGTAGAAGGCGAGAAAAGGAGAAACGCTTTTCGTCCCTCGGCTATGAGGTTCGACGTCGGATAGCGAGACGAACGGACGGAGGGAAGAGGATGAGGAACAAATAAACTTTTATCCCGTTAACGGTGCGGTCTTCTCCGAGAGGGTGGAAAAAAAACACAGCCACAGTTTGCGAAGAGCAAGCATGAAAGGTGAAGAAGGAACAAACATTTTTATCCTCCACCGATTCGCCGCTTGGATGCTGGCGAAGCATCGACGGAAAGATGAGAAAAAAAATGCGAGGAAAATGAACGAAGAGGAGCGAGCGAAGTGCCCGCGAGCTCGAAGGGGAGAGAAAACAGGAGAATGAAAAGAAAAAGGAGGAAACAAACATTTTCATCCCTCAATATCCGTCGGTCAGATTGAGGCCGGATGGCGGAGGGACGAAACTTCCACCGAGTCGACGCGAATGCGGCGCCGCTGCGCTCGCGTATATATTTTTCCGGAGTAAAAACCCTTCGTCTTTTCACCCCCCTCCGTCTCAGACCGTGCAATGTCGCGTCGAGTGTAAGTGCAGGTATACAGTCGAGGCTCTCGCAAACTGGGACACGTAGGAATAGTCGGCGGTTATGTGAAAAATAATGTCGCACTTTCCGGCTCCGGAGATATATTGATATAAGATATCGCTACGACTTAGCGAAATCAACAACGCGCGTAGGGCAGAGCGGGACAGAAAAATCGAGATACGTCAATATGGGGCGAAATTGGAAGTCCTAAAATTATTGGAAAATTGCGTTTTTAAAAATGCAATTTTTCAATAAGTTTCTAAACATTTTCAATAAGTTTCTAAACATTTTCAATAAGTTTCTAAACATTTTTAAAAAGTTTCTAAACATTTTTAAAAAGTTTCTAAACATTTTCAATAAGTTTCTAAACATTTTCGATATTTTTAGATCGTCCTGTTTTGCCTCATCGATGCATCCCGATTTTCGGTCCTATTATGGATATTAGACATTGTTACGACCGAGCGAAATCAACAACGCGCGCAGGGGGAGCGGGGCAAAATGGGACAGAAAATGGGGATACATCGATATGGGGCACAATGGGACATCCCAAAATTATTGACAAAAAAATTGACAAAAATAAAAATATGAACGTAGAACCGAAGATATTGCGCACTTGCAGTTACGCGGTAGTTCTCTGTACTTATGTACCTATATCAGCGTTTACTAGCGGGAAGCTTCGGTGTTTCGCAGCTTTGGAAACAGGGGATTCTCTGAACCGAAGCCCATCGAGTACTGCTCGATACACTGCTCGAATTCAAGCTCGGTGCTTGAACCTTCACGGAACGCACGATTGAGTCCTCTATCAGCGACGGGAGGTGAAGTGCCGGAGCTACGGCGGATCGTTCCATTTGAATCATGACGCGCGTCAGCCCGGCGAACGAGAAACGTCACGGTGAATGAGATCGCCCGTCGTCGAGTGCCTTCTCTAAACATCGCATCGAAATATCATTTTTCATAAATAAAATTTAATCTACAAAATGTAAGTCGTCGATCAAATGAACTGTAACGATTTTACCTTCGAATTTCATTTTCTAACGCAGTTTGATCCATCTATCTCCATACACTTCATACGAACTTTATTACTTTACTCTGACACACTTTGACTTTTATACCGTTTCGCCGGTGAAAGTTTGCAAACGCTATTATAAAGAAAAATTGATATGCAAAAATGTAAGTCATTGATCAAATAAACGGCAACGATTTTACCTTCAAATTAATTTTCAAACTGTTTTATCCATATATTTCTATACGCTTCGTACGCATTTTTTTTTTTTTTACTGTACTCTGACACACTTTGACTTTTATACCATTTCGTCGGCGAAAGTTTGAAAACGCTGTTATATTTTTTTTTAATTGTAATATGCAAAAATGTAAGTCATTGATAAATTAAACGGTAATGATTTTACCTTCTACATTAATTTTCAAACGCAGTTTAATCCATGTATCTCCATACACTTCATACGGATTTTATTACTTTACTCTGACACACTTTGACGTTTATATACATTCGCCGGTGAAAGTTTGCAAACGCTACTATATATTTTTTTTTTTTTCAATTTTGCTACCAATTCACACAGTGCCATTGCAACATTCTCGAAGTCTTGATTCGGGTCATGGTAGAAATAATGATGAAGAAAATAGAAAGAAAAAAAAACTTAGCAATTGAGTACGTGCCCGGTCAACTTTAAATCGAGAAGTGTAATTGCGAGAGTATTTCGTTGCTCGGACGGAGATGTGAAGACACGTTCGTATATGTTGGGATGAAGGTATGGGGTTACTCTCATACGCGGAGAAGGCACTCGACTTCTCGTTCGAGGAGTTTGCAGCAAGCGAGAGCGAGAAACTCATCAGCTCGTCGCTACTCCGGGCGTTATATGTATGTGTACGGCGCGCAACTTGTGGTAATCTAATTGACAGGCCTTGGACGATCAACGATGACCGCCTTCGCTCGTATGGCCTATCTAGACTAGGATCGACACGCTGCTGAGTTCACTCTTCCTGCTCACCTACGGCCCTGTTTGGTTGCGAATATTTATTCTATTTCCGCGACAAAATTTTTTTCGTGAATATTACTAAACACCGAAAATAATATTTTTTAATATTACCAAGCAAGAAGAATAATATATCGTTTTGTTTCAAATACTTTGAAACGATGATTAAAAAAACATGTAGTTCGACCTATTTTTGGAATAAGCGACTTAGCCCTCGCACTTTTTAAACGAAATATATATATATATATATATATTTTCATTTCGACGTTCATTTTAAAGCTTTCATTTTCAGCCTCGCAGAGCGAATATAAATCGACAATACTTTCGATCATTTCGACACGATTCGGGTCATGGATTTTTTTTCTTTGTTTTGATAATCGCAGAGAATCCGAGGCAGCTATTCTAGTTCTGTGACCTGTATCTGCAATTTCAATATAGCCTCGTTGTTTCTATGATTGCAGATTTGATCGAGCGGTCCCACGGATGCTGAGATGACGGGTAGAAGAACGAGTAGCCCGAGCACAGGACTATGGACAGGTACAGAATAGTTTTAAAACTATTTAATTAATTTAATTAATTCCCCTCTGCCGATAAATTCGTGAAACTGTTTTTTAAATTTTCAACGCACTCGACTGATCTTGCGATGCTTCAATAACGTGATAGTGGCCTAATGTACTGTTAAGTCCACCGTAACGCGGTGCGCAGATTCCGCCGAAGCATGGGAATGAAAGAACTCACGCAGCCGAACGCGAAACACGACTTTTATGCTCGGTCACGTTTCACGCAAAGTTTCCATCAAACACAGCAACAAGCTGTAGATCTTTTCTCCTCGACAAAGCGCAATTACTTTATGGTCTTATCTCCATACTCGCTTATTAACATAAATGAAAGAGCGGCGCTAATTTGTTTACCTTCGAACATCCGATGGTTTGATCGACGACACACTTTGGTGATTACAAAAAATGTTTTCATTTAAAAAACCAAAAAAAAAAAACATCGTTCGTCTGAAAAGTTTTTCGCGCCGATCTCGTCATAATCGGTGGCGCTACTCGAGGCTCTCGATTGTTCCCCTCGAACTTGACTTACTCATCATTCCGCCACGATCGTTGTACCACGATATTACATATACTACCTGCGCGGGAACAAAGGATCCGAGAAATCGCATACTCTCGCTTATGAGCGAGAGAATAACCGGGTAATAACCGAGGTCATTTTTATATTCATTATTGTCAGCTTCAAAGTGCATTATGACGGATACGTCTCTGGTATTTCCACACATTAAACCGGTTTCGAAGTCGTGCTTGATAACACAATGGAGATGCACTTTTTATGAATAATTTATACTGACTAATCGACATCGGACGTGCCGGATTCTTTAAACTTGCGGATAACAAAACGGTTCTAATTTTAGAACGGTCGAACATAAAAAACGATTGAAACTATCTAAAACCCTGA
Organism: Ichneumon xanthorius; assembly: GCA_917499995.1. Taxonomy (NCBI): domain Eukaryota; kingdom Metazoa; phylum Arthropoda; class Insecta; order Hymenoptera; family Ichneumonidae; genus Ichneumon; species Ichneumon xanthorius. Next base: position 1,685,252 of record OU824203.1, on the reverse strand, counting down.
AATCCATATAGTATCATATAGGGTAAATGTAGTACAGGGATCTTATGATTAATTTCTACCAACTAATCAACAACAGACACGTGCTGCATTTTTTTAGCTTGCGGATAGCAAAAAAGTTCTAATTTTAGAACTCTCGAAGATAAAAAAGAATGAAATAATCTAAATTTCTAAAATCCTCATAATATGACGTAGCGTAAAAGTAGTGAATACGAGTAACGCGTGAATCATTGGTTCATTGACCCGTCTATATAAGCCAAGTTTACCTCAAATCGATTTTAATTCAATTAAAACCCTGTCACGATTTTTGATCTTTGCTCAATTTTAATGGAATTTTTATTAAATCTATAAAAGTCCATTTTGTTTTTGATAAATCTTTTTTTTATCTGTATAAAAATGGCTGCTTCATAAAGTATCTTTATACTCCGCAATTCCCTTTCCAGACCGAGAACTAATGTTATATCCACACTTCCTATTTGATGACCATTCATATGCCTTTCCCGACCGAGAGCTAATGTTATGTCCACATTCCCTATTTGACGATTATTTATGTTTATACGTTAAATTTCCCTTCTCCGGTGTGTTGCAGCTACAATAACGCTGCTGTTGTTCAGCGCGTCGGTTCGTTCGCAATCGGCGTCGGCCTTGAACGAGGCTGTACCGTCTCCGCACGCGGCGGCCTCGGACAGTCCATCAGGAAGCGTTGACGCTTCGTTACGTAAAGTCGATTCGATCGTCGAATCGCCTTCGGCGACCTCCAAGTCCGTCAGCGAAAGCCCGGAGGCTTCGCACGACGCTGTTGTCCTTGGCGAAAAGATCGCCGCGGACAACTCCACGAGCAACAAACTCGACGACCCCGAGGCGCAGAATGAGCCAGCCATCAAGAGTGGAAAACTGGAGGAGCTCCGAGACATCTCGAGGGTCGAGGAGAAAAGCGGGGCTGCCGGAATTTCTCTGCCGGAATTCAGCGAAAAGGAAGACTACGTCGACGCTCGCGAGCTCGAGGAGGACAACGATCGGGAACCGACAACGCCGCCCACCAAAAAGCCTAATAACGAAAGCCCCGAGGAACCCGAGAAAAAAGAGGTCGAGCCAAACGCCGGAAACTCCGGAGGGCGCGACGTCAAGGATGCCGAAAGAACGAGACCGGAAGTCGGTGTTTCACTGGCTAACGACACCAACGTGAATTACAACAAAAAGACAGCGAAGCCATCCAAGGAAGACGGAACCTTGGAAAACGACTCCAAAGGCTTGAAGAGTGCTCTGGAGAACGCAACGAACGTGATTGCCTCCGGTGAGGCAGCGGACACGCAACTGGAAAAAGGTAAAGGACCTAAGGATCAGGTAGAGGTTGTGAAGAACTCGACGCTGCCGAAGGTTCAAAGGATCACCGCCAGCTCCGAACGCTCTGGCGACGAGAGAAAGGAAGTTGAGAACCCCGGCTCAGACAATACGGAAGTTCCAACAACGACACCCAACTCCAAGGATCTTGGACAGAAAGGCAAAACCGACAGCTTGACCGTGTCGAGCAGCGGAGTCGAGGCCGAAAAGGTCGGGGCTAACGGAACACTTCCTATTCCCAAAGGACGAACGATATCGTTCGGTGGGACCAACGAGTTTGTCACTGGCGACAACAAAACTGGCGACAATGGAGCAGCGAACGATCAGGGGATCGCCGTTGACATCACCAAGGAAACTCTTCAGGAGCACACGAACGCGGAATTCAAACCTTACCCTTACGTGAAATCGACTGCGAATTATCCTGCGAACGGATCGGACGCCCAACTCCCATTGCCGAAGGATCGTGAAGTCCCGGAGTCTACGGAAGAAGCTTCGGCCCTTGAGAACACCATAGGTCAGAGGCAGCAGGACAAGAAGTTCGTCGTCACGGAGCCATCGTTGGTCATCGACAACAGCATTCAACAGTTCAAACCAACGTACTTCAAGAGATCGGGAAATGCCTCTCGGATCCAAACAAGTCTGGTTTCCGCCTCATCGACCACGGCCTCGAGTCTCGAGGGTGATCGATCCGGCCTGTCGATGGCCAGCACAGAATCGGCAGCCTCGGAGAACAACACGACCGCTTACGTCGACAGTCTGCGGATTTCCAACGCGGAGAACGACGTTCCCCGGGGCAAGGACGACGAGACGAAGACCAGCGTCGGCGCCAAGGACACGAGCGCTGGTCCGGATCTCAACGGAAACGGAATAACCGAAGTGGTCGGTGGAACGAAAAATAACACGGTATCGATGATCGACGATTTCGGCTTCACAAAAGCGCCATTCGCGTCCACCGCCAGCATAGCCAGAGCCACTGAAGCCTCCCAAGTACAAAACTCCACGGAACAGATAACAACGACGAAGAACGAAGTGATTACGACCACGGACGTTCAAACTGAGTCAAGGAATTCGATGTTGAAGATTTCGCCTCTGAACGTGACCGAAGGGTCGACGAGAATTCCATCGACCGAAAGCGCTACCAGCGTCGAAACTTCGACTCCTACCCTACCAACAACTTCCATGCCCAACAGTTCTTTCAGTTCGAGCGGACTCGAGGATCTCACGACGGTCGCTCCCGAAGGATCAACTAACGTCGTGCCTCAAGAGACACTCCGGCCCGAAGAATCGCCAACTACCGATGGTCCCGTTGATTCCACGACTTCAAAGGTCGAGTACGAATTCGTCGGATTGACGGAGAGCACAGTATCGCAGAGGTACATAGCTAGTTCGGAAAGTTCCAACGACCTCACGGACGAGAAAGAAGTTGTTTCGTCGACGTCGTCGAGTTTTCCGGACTTCTCGGCTTCATCGACGATCGCTTCGATGTACGGAATTTCGACGCCACCGGACTCCACTTCTATGGACCCGGAGACGACCGAAGCTGTAACTTCGATCGCCGAGAGTTCAACGAGCGACGATTCAACCACCGGTATGCCGACGCTGGATTTCAGTGCGTCGGAAGAAACGACGACATCGATGGACGACAATTCTGACCCCACGACGGTATTGGACGATTCTTCGACTGCCGACATCAACGAATCTCCGGATACGACGACGGAAGCGGTGAATCTTTTGACGAACGCTACAAGCGTGCCGGAAGTTTTCGCCCATGGCAGGGAAAACACGACGGATACCGGACGCGCCGTGGATACTTCGACTACGAGTATTCCAGATGCGTCCGGAACTCCGGGCGAAATTGCAGGGAATTCCAGCGGCGTATTGATCGCCTCGACCGAATCGACGAATCTATCGGTCACTTCGGAAGATCCGCGAATCGCCCCGACTTGGAAGAGCCCGAACTTTGACGGCACGACGGGTGCCCCGTCGACGGAAGGCACTCCGGAGGTGGAAATCTCGACTACTCCTGAAGAGGCGATTGTCATCGTTACGGAAGGTTCGACCATCGGGAGGGCGGCTGTTCCTTCTCTAGTGAGGATCGTCTTCGACGGCAACTGGGCGGACGTTTGTCCACACCTGCCAGCGCTGCGCCAGTCGCTCGCCGATCTGCTCACCTCGGGACTCGAAAAGTACGTAACCACACGCGCCGAGAGGAAATCTTGTTAGGGAATTAGAGAGACACTGGATCGAATTATCGATCGGTCCTGGCTGATTGTGCAATGGGACAAGAGACAAGGTAAATCCGCGAGTCGCGAAATGACTTCCTGTGACGTTCGAACTCGAATCAGCGAAATTTTGTCGTCAGGGTTAATTCCCAGCTAACACGGTTTGCGAGACCACGTTGGTTTCTCAGCTTTTTGTGGCCTTGAGCGCCGCAGTTTCCGACCACTTTGAGCCAAAAAAAACGCGTTTTTCTTTTTATTGGTAAAAGAGTGGTGTTGATAATATCGCACAATTAATCGTTCTTATCGGTGTTTATACTGAGGAACATAATTAGTTCTTACCGAAAATCAATTTGGGTGGGCAAAATGTTTAAATATTGGAATTTGATTGACAATGTCCTATTTGTCTTTTTTTTAGAACTGTACTGGCGAGCCAAATAATATTCCAGAAGAATCCATGCAGCGACGGCTTCGCCGCATCCTCGACGTCGACGGATCTCTCGGCGACGAGTCTGCTCCTCTACGTAGTCGATCAGAATGGAAACCCCGACAGCGAAATGACGAAGATGTTGCCGACGTTGTACAGCAAATCTCCAATAAAGCTCCAGGTGAACGTAAGTTTTATTAAAAAAATTATCCAAGCAGTTCTCGAAAAATAGATTTCCTAATATTTTCTTGGTCTCCCTCATTTTGCAGATTCACAGTTTCCAGCTGGTGCAAGATGCCGACTCAGGTAACGCAATCGCGGTGGTCGTGGTGTCCTGCGTCGCCTTCATATGTCTGGTCCTCCTGGCCGGCTTGCTCTTCATAATGAGGAAGAGACAAACGAGATTCAACTACGGCGAGCGTTGTCGTCCGGTGTCGCTTGACGCTTACAGCCTCGACAGCGTCTCGGCCTACAACAGCGTCAGGCGCAAGGGAGCGGCCAGAGCTTCGAAAAGGAGCTACGGCAACCCGACCTTCGAGGATTCCGTAAGCCCCTGACAAAATTGCCAATGGCACGACCAAGCCCCGAGCACGCTGAGGCTCAACTTCCTAAATCTCGTCTCCCATCTACCTTGTCGGTTTCAGAGCGCCATACCCTCCCATCCGCTCAACTTTGCGGGTCTCGCGACATTCTGCAACGAACAGAACATCATTGCCGAGGAGTTCTCCGGTATACCGCAAGTTACCGCGAGAATCGACGAACTACCACCCGGTGCCGAAGTGAAGAACAGATACGCCAATGTCGTACCGCTACCGGAGACCCGTGTATCACTCATGAAGATCAACAACGATCCACTCACCGAGTACATAAACGCCAGTTACGTACGAGTAAGTTTGGCAACTGCACGTACCGGATCGATTAAACTAACTTTGTCTCGAAACTTCGTCAAGCCGCCTCCTTAAACCTGTCGAATGGGTGGTACGGTGGGACATTAAAAGAACACGCAAAAATTGAACTCTCTGGGGCATAAACTAATTTCCACATGGTAAAGCATTTTCGAGCAAAATTGTGGAAATTCAGATAGGACGAATAAATAAGATCTGATCAGACAAGAATAATTTTAATAAAGATATAAAAATATTTTACTAAAGATATTGAAATATTTTAAGAAAGATATTTCAAACATCTTTGAAATTTTTTTAATAAGAGGTTAAACTTTTCTTTTTTTCAGTCGAGTTAAGTTTCTAATGTAATAATTATGTCTCCAGGGGCCGAAAAACGCGACCAAGTACTACATAGCTTGCCAGGCGCCGATCGAATCCACAGTGACGGATTTTTGGCGCATGATATGGGAACAACAGTCCAAGGTCATCATAATGCTGACCGACCTGGTGGAGAATGGCGTGGAAAAATGCGCCGAGTACATTCCACCGTCCGAAGTCACGGATTGCCATCGACTCTACGGTGATTTTCAGGTTACCTTGAAGAAGCGCGAAACCAAAGAGAAATACGCTATCTCGACGCTCCATTTGAAGGTAGAAAAAAAAAACTATTTCATAGATTTTTTTTACATATTCTTTTAAAAAATATATTCGACCCAATAATATTTTGTATATTAATGATCGACCCAAACCCGTTTCAGAATTTGGAGAACAATACTTTCCGAGAGATCTCACACATCTGGTACCTGTGGCCAGCTAACGGCGTCCAAACAGACGCTGCCGGACTGATAGCGGTGCTTCTGGAAGCCAGGGCTCTTCAGAGAGGTGGCCCAGGCCCGATAGTCGTTCACTGCAGTCCCGGAACCGGAAGGACCGGCACCCTCATAGCTCTTGATTTAGGAATCAGGCAGTACGAGATAACACGAACTGTAGACGTACCGAGGGTCGTTTACACGATACGAAGAGACCGAGCCGGATCGGTTCAGACGAAGGAACAGTACGCTTTCATATACAAGGTAATTATCATTTCCAAAATGAAAACCTGCGCAACGGCGTTAAAAATTGACGATTGGGAAAAATATAAAAAATTTCATGGACGAATTAAACGTCGATATCATTTGTAATTGTGTGTATTCTACTATTACGTATTTTAACGAAATTTTTCTTTTCGCAGGCCCTGAATTTGTATGCAACCAAACTTGCCGGTGGAGCATTGGAGTCATAATGAAGAAACCGACACGACATCGAAGCCGTGTGGTTTCTTTCGTTTTTTTTTTTTCACATAAAACATATAATAGGAACGCGATCTAAGTCAATATTAGATAACGAATTAGTTAAGCGGTAAAGCCGTTAAAGTCATTGACGGATTGGAGCCGGGGGAGATATAATAACGATTATAGTCCGGTCACGACTTGTGAAAGCCAAATTTTCTAGAAGTATTTCTCTGACTATAGACCTGATATATATATATTAATATATATATGTGAAGATTTTGAGTACCGCGGGAGAGGACCAACGATGATCTTGAACCTAAAAAAATATCTATATATAAAACTATAGTATACATGCTATTATACAATCCTCCGATCTTTACGTAATAGATCATTAGAAATGACCAAACGCGAGCGTTTTTTTCTTCTCGAAGAAAAGCGCGTATACGCGACGAATTCAGTGTTAAAATATGCGTAATATATAATATATATATAATATTTAAGAGCCATTACCGAACATGAGTTAATCGACGTGATACCGTAGCGAGACGAGTTTTAAATCACCGACGAGATATTTAATAATCTGTCCGGCGTCCAGAGTGATCTAGGCTTTTCTTCTCTGTTATAATTTCTTTTTTCGCAAACGACACGATGGGTTCCTTCATACAAATGCTCGTTTTATTATAATCGTTCGAGAATCGTGTAGAAATTTTACTATTGATTAATTAACTTAATATTATTGTTGTTTTCATTGTTGTTATTGTTATTGTACAAAGTACTACATACTTTGAACGCGTAGCTACCAGCTCTCTATAATTGTATTATAATAGATCGTAAAGGAGTTTAATTCTTTTCGGTTTTTTTTTGTCCCACTGGAATACGTCTGTGTATTGAATAGTAAACATCGAAACGATGACATTAAATGTGATCAAAAATATTATTACTGATAAACAAGAAAAAAGGAAAAGAAAAAAAAGATAACGTTGCGAAATAAAAATCGTATACTCATTTTCTATACGGACATATACTTTGAACTGATATACTCGGTGTATACGTATCGATGATGTTGCGTGTGAAAAATTAAACGGCTGCACGCGAGTGCACATCGTACACATTGCGCGTTATTAAAAATGAAGAAAAAAAAAAGAAGAAAGGAAAGTTAATGTATCTATGTATATATGTACGTTTTATGTATGTTTACGAGATACTGATGCGATTAATCCAGTCTCGTAGGCTACGTCGAAGCATAATCGGAAGAGGCGTGATGAAAACCACCTGTGCGTACAACACGCACCCGAACAGCGAGGACAGAGACGAGCGTATTGTAACGATAATGTTCTCGTTGCATGCCTATATGTGTCGAACGACTATTGATGTAATAAATTACATGTGAAACGGCAATGGCTATTCTGGGATTTGGTTTTTCCTTTTAATGACCCGAACTCTCGACGACGAGACTTGCCAAACGTCGAAAATCTGCAGATAAAGATTTATTTATTTATAGTCGAGCGAATTCTTATTTGAAAATAGCAAAATAAATTACTTACCGTCGGAGCCAAGAAATTCGCAGTAGTTCGCAATTCCAATGATGATCGTGCTTGTTATTATTAAATTTGCCTCTTCGTTATTCTCGTCAGATACAAAAAGAATTAATTTTCCCTCTAAGGAGATCGAATAACAATTATCGTTCGAAAATAATTCTCATCAACCGTAGCCAGTCCGTGTTACGATTCGAACCCGGAGAGGAGTTTAACTACTATCGTCGAGCGGAAAAAGTTGGTAAAAACGATCCCTTTTTCACCGCTCGATGCTACCCGGAACTGAAATAAAAATAAAAAAATGCTACAACGTGTGATTGATAAATCCTCGCATGTGTTTGCGATTTAGAAGCCGCTAGCTCATCGCCGAGTAAAAAGCGCATTGGACAGGTTTTTCAAAGCTGTTTAGCGAGAATACGCGAGGCGCATATGACGCGAAGGATCAATCTGCAGGATCCGTTGGATGAACGATGAGTCTGAGGACACTGAGAGACTCGAACCGCAACTTTTACCGCAGCGGCAGCAGTGTCGAGGAGTGTACGGTATATATATTCAACAACGGCCGTTCTAAGGCGCACTGGTGAGATCCAGGTGGTCTACCAGATCCGCTGGATCGGACTGGATCGAACTGGATCGTGGCTGTTGAATCTCGCGAGGACCGGGTCTCTCGGTTGATGCTTCTCGAGCGCCCGCGCACCCGTGAGCTCGCCTCGTGCGTCTGGGAGCCTCGAGAATTGTTGCAAAAGAAACCGAAGGCGTTCACTCGACTAGCCGGCGCGCGCGTCTTCACAAATGACTGGTCGAGGCGCATTCGAGGAATAATTGTTTGCTGATTATGTACTGTACCGGGAAAAAAGGATGGAATTCGCCGCTCAGCGGTCAACCAAGTCCCGCGACGGTTTTAATCTTTGTTTTTACACAATTATCGATAAATAAATTTTGATAGATAAATTTTGACGGAAAAAAAATTGATCTCCTTCCGGTCGGCGTTTTTCGACTGATTTGCATTCTGCAGTGAACAGAAAATAAAATGCGTCGGAGGAAGAGGAAACCATCGAACAGCTACGGTTTTCGACCGGTTTTCAAAGGGATGTTATTCATCTTTTTTTCTTTTTTGCGCGTTCCGAAGAGGATGTGCGTGCATTTTGAAGAAAACGAAAAATCTCCGCACCGTTTAACACATCGATAATGTTTTCCTTGCATCGAGGTGGGGAAGTCCCCTTGAAGTACCAGTCACGGTGCGTCGATTGGTTTACTCTGGCCGGCCACGTAATCGACCCCACATTTTACGATGCCCGCGCGATACCTAAGGTCGAAGAACACGAGGATTGGAGGTCGCGGCGAAGGTGACTACCGTTGAAGAAATAACAACCGCGAGCACGATATATCCTGAAAAGCGGTAGACCGTGCCAGCGGAGAATGGAGAGTCGATAATAGCTTCAACCATTATTTTCCTCCAGGGACTCTTTCGATAGAAATAAACATGGACCCGTCCGAGAGTCTACTTTTCAATGATAATCGATAAAATTATTGCTTTTGGCTCGGAAACACGTGGATCAATATTTGGAGAGACTACGGTCGGAGCGCACAAAGCTCGAAGTATACGAAAACTATTCCTGAATTATCGGCATACGATAACGTATTATGACACTTCCAGGAAAATATTTTTTAATTCTTTTCTTAACATTGACACGAAATTTTGATAAACGAAAAAATTTTGTTTTCTTTCGTCGTTAGACCTACGTGTCTATCCGTAAATTTAAAAAAAAATTGACATTCTGTAGAAGCGGAAGACACTTCCGGGATTTTTTTTTTACAATAACAAAAATTTTAGATAAATAAAAAAATTGTTATTTCTCGTCGTCAGACGAAGCATGTCCACTCGTGAGTTGAAAAAATAAAATCTACTTTCAGTAGAAGTGGAAAAGCGTCATATAATAATCTCTATCGGCTGCGTGAGCTTATCTTTGAAAATCATCCTTGGACTGTGGTGCAACAAAAGTGACTAAATCGCTGGAAAGTGTGCCACGGTTGTCGGTCTTATATAAAGTAACACGAATACGAACGGTGTTGTACGATTCGTCGAAGCTCCGTCAAAGATGAACGGTAAATAGAGTTCAGCCGTAACGTTCGTCGAAGCGTCAATTTCGTTCGCGGAGAGTGGGTTAGGCTTCGCACGCGAATCAGGATAGGAGCCGAGAACTGTCGCACCAAATTATTGACTTCGATCACTTGATTCGGCTTGCGATGTACGCGCGGCCGGCGGTGACCGGCTGGCACTCGTTCAATCTACCAGTGGGTGATCCACGAACGAGCTTTCTCCTCGGTCATATTGTATTCTTACACTATATTGTGTAGCGACACGGGGAGAAGTCTGTTCTCTATTTGTGAGTCCTCTCGAAAACGCATAAAATCTTGAACGAGCGGGTGGCCATGTGGAATTTCGTTGGTCGATCTGTTGTGCACACGGACCTCGATGGCGAAGGAAAAATTATTCTGCCGGAGGGCCCGAAAATGTTTCCTAATAATTATCGGTGTTCAGAGAACAGGGAAAAAGGTGCAAATGCGACTTACACACTGGTTCCTCATTTCTTTAGCGAGACGAGCTAAGTGTTTTCCATGAGAAAGTTCGTTGACCAAATATGGCTGCCCCATAGTGGGGAGGCTCGTTTAGTGCCGTTGAAAGGCAACAAAAATTGATTAAACATTTTTCAAACATTTTTAGAATTTTTCAGTTTTTTCAATCATTTTCAGAATTGTTCAAATTTTTTCAAAAATCAAAGTCATTCATTCAAAATCTAGGAAGAAACAATAAAAAAAAAAATCTACAACTGGCTGAGCTTGAGCTTTTGTCGTCGAAACGATCGGGGAAAACAGACTTGTATCAGCGACGTATGCAAACGGGCATTCGTTATTTCTCTCGATGTATTTTAAACGAGTAGAATGAGCCCGACGTCCGCGACCGTTAATCATCCAATGTATCTACGACGATACATTGGATGTACGCGATACTAAACAAGACGACGATAATGACGACACCGCTGAATTAAGGGGATATATAAAAGACGACAACGACGGTGACGAAGTAGAAGGGAATCGCGCTGTGAAGATCAGTTCCTCACTTCCTGTTGGTGTGTTTTACGAGATAAGACCGGTAGATCCGAAATTACGTTGGATAATTATAATAATCGCCTATAGTCATAATTTTAAAGATTGTCATTCGAGAACATAAAATTGCAAAGATAAGCTCAAATTACGAAAACCTGGAAACTACGTCGTAAATAAACAAACCTCGTCGGGGCTACGAAAATTTCCCCAAGGTGAATTAATTCATGCTACAAAATTCATATTTCATTACATCGATCGGAACTATTATCATAACGTGTTTCCAGGTCACAGTCAATTCACGGAAATATGGAAATTCAAGTTTTCACATGCGCAGCATATAGAACAGCATAAGTACGCTTATTCGAGCATAAATCGTTGAAGGAAAACCGAAAATGCGTAACTATATTCTCATACAATTACCATAGCCTTGGGTCTTAAATGTGTTTCTTTTTTAAAAAACGATATTTTTTGTAAAGGCTTTAATTGAAACGTAGCATTTAGTAAAATAAACCGGTGCAATTTCTGCCAATCCTTCATTACAAAAAAAGTAAATGTAAATGTATTTTTTCGCGCCTCTCGATAGACCTGCGATATCTATTAACACATAACGTACATAAACAATATTTTTTTCCATTACCTAATGAGTCATCTAATTTCGAACGATTGGGATAAGATCTGTAAAAAATCATAATCGCGCTGACATCACCTAAAAGCATATAATAAAGCATCAACAAATGATCTCTCGTGGATAAACGTTATAATTGATATAATTTTCGTCTTTCCAGTCAAGTTCAAGGCCGAGCTCGGAGCCAAGAGAAAAATTAGTGGTTCGTCTATGTCGGAGTTTAATCGGTCGCCCGAGGCGGTCTTACGCAATATTTTAACGACTCCTCTCGATTATACTAGATCGATCGAGGATCGTCGAGTTTTGATTGGCACTGCTAGGTGATCCAGCCGAATCAGCAAAAACTCTGACGCTCGTATCCGGAACGATTAGATAATAAAATCTACTTTGACTTCGGTATGTCGTAATTGAATGATAATAATAGTAATAATAATGATCGTAATGAAGGACCACTGATCGTCGGCAGTGCGACGGAGTTATCGGGAAATGCGATCGAGTCCGATATTAGATTCGTCTTTTCCTCGTGACGCGGACCACTCGATGCCGACTGCTCTCGCGTAAATATTATCTCGTCTCTCTGTGTATGTGTGTGTGTGCTTGTGTTTGCGCCTTATTTAAAACCTTTGCTATTGCATTCGCGATCGTGAGACTCGCCGAGGATTCGAACGTGAACAAGCAATACAAAGTGGCTCAAAAATCTAATAACCGAGAAAATCTTGCGTTGCGGCGCTAATAGCGTAGATCATGCGGACGACGGTTTGTCTCCCGTCTTAAATAATGACGAATAGCTGCGTTGCGGTGATATATTTTTTGTGGTCGCTGTAACCGCGGACGATAGGTAAATATTAGAGGCACGGTCGAGTTCAAGGTTGCCGGCTTTCGAGCCGGCAGCCGAAGTGGGGTCCGGTAAAGTTGGTGCGCGAGGTGTATCGAGTAGAAAATGCGGAAGGGGAACAACACAAACTTCGAGAGAGATCGCGATTATTTGGAGAAACGGTACATGATGAAAATATTTTTTTCATCAATAATGATTAATGATTTTCTACCATATGGTTTTTTATCTAATAAAAACTGCAATGATTTCATCGGAAATTAAGAGAGCGTTGGAAATTTGAAGCTAAATCTATTAATGTGGGGGCCAAATGTTTCGAAGATAAAATTCGGCAATAATTAAGAATGTTTTTACCTATAGATACACGTGTGCTCATTCGTCGTACAGATGCCAAGTTTACGTACAATATTTCATGTTTGCTTTAATGTACAAACCTTGAGTCAAGCATGAATGACGTTTGACGTGTGAAACAACAACGCTAATTTGGATTTCCGCGGCTATTCGATTATTCAACGAGAGTGAGTAATGGGCCCGGGTGACTCGGCTCGACTGTAAGAGCACGAGAGCCACGCAATGTTTCTGTGTTGTTATTAACAATTGTCACTCGTTCGGACGCAATCGTTATTGACGTGGAGTCAGTGGACTACTTTACCTTGGAAAATGCTGAAAGACTTACCGAACAGTCGCCGTAAATCCCGAAGATGTCCTTTTCTTCCTCGACGAAAAAATAATCCAGCTGAAAATAAAAAATAAAGAAAATAAAAAAGTTTCAGCCGCGTAAAAAAAATTACGAACAGAGAAATGGATTCCACAAATCGGAATAAGTTTGCCTCGACATTCATCAATTATGCGGAAACTTGGTCGCAAATTGTTTAAGTCGTGTTTTGTTACTACTTATCGCAGTTCGGATAGAAGGGTTTGGATGCGAACGACGTAACGCCTTTGTCCGCAATGCTCTACGAGTCTTCCCTCTCTCCGTTCCACCTTGCGTCGCCTCGCTGTCTCAGATTCTTTTAACGTTTTAACACTCAATTGCATAATGTTCGCCCGAGATATTATCGAGCTTGCAGCTTTATAGTACCTCGAGTCTTTTCTGTTTTTTTATCTCCACGCAATCGGAGGAAGTCCGCATGATAAATAATGCTGGCGAGTTAAAAATTGTCTCAGCCGATTTTACAACGACGCATCAACTCAGCAGGCACGTTGAATCACAGTCACTAAATTTCTCATCCTTGAACCGCAAATTCATGTTACAAATTCAAGAATATAGTTTTTTCGTTTATGTGCAAAATCTTCAAACGATACAAATTATTCATATTTTACATTTGCCAAATTAAATAAAAAATGCAAATACATGAATTTCATGCAGAACGTGTAAATTACACTCAAGTAATCTTACACCGACCCTTTACACTGCCTCGTGGTGAGGATAAAGATGCCCGCCGAACGAGGAAAGAGATTAGCGTGCAAACAGTTTGCGGGACTCGCAGAGGAGTTTAGTCCGACGTCGGTGAGTCGTGAACGAAGTCAAGTATGACGACGACGATGCACGCTCGTGAGTATATCTCGAAGAAACGCGAGAGTGACCCAGCGTCGGGACGCAGTTTAATCCGGACGTGCCTCGGTCTTCAATTAAGAATCTCGTTGAAGATCTGGCCATGTCCAGTGAAGCTGAGCTTTTTTTAATTTCTATTTTTGCCTTTTTTTATTCCCTCCAGCGAGTTATTTCTACGGCGAATAATTTGTAGACTCCCTTGAAATTGGCACGCAACTTTGCCATGATAATTCGTCATTCTGCGCTATGTCACAATTATTAACCAATCTGGATAAAACCAACGCCGTTCAAATGACAATTAAATTTACTCGAATGTACTTCTTCGACTTTTCGAAATCTGTCTAACTTTCTCCAAAATCGGCGACATAAACCTTGTTCCGCTGCAAATGACAGTGCAAATAGACTGTAAAAAAAATTCGTATGAAATTTAATGTACCGGCCCGGAAGTTTTTATGCAAAAACACTGGAAAACATTGGAAATACTTAATTTTTAATAATTTACTTTAATTCCAATGAAAAAGTATAATAATTTTTCATCGCTATTGTACATTAAATTTAATGTACCAGTTTTTGCATAAAAACTTCGAGTCCGGTGCATTAAATTTACAATTTTTTTACAGTGTACTATCGGGATGTCAACCGAGAGGTGCAAGAACGTCGATGTGGCGACGGTCGGATGGAATCGAAATTATCGAACGACGAGCTCGACACTCCGAGGCGCCCCGAAAAAATCTCGCGATAACAAAGACAGGAATCAGATTAATCTTTGTCTCGCTAACTCGTCGAACGCTGCGCCGACTCGCTCGCACTCCCCGCCGAACGCAAAACTTACGCCACTGTTCCACTCGCTAAACGAAAAAGTTCAGCGAGGGTTAAGTAACTCAATAGTGGTGCATGGGGGTCGTCAATTTGTTGGTATGGCAGTAGCGTTAGTATATATGGTAGGATTTTGTGACGAAACTTATTAGTGGGCAAAGCGATGCTGACGAGTGAACACGTCTCTTCGTAGAATTATCTCTTCGACTATCCTGTCGTATTCGATTTTTTTTATTTATTTTTATTTTGTCAATTTTTTCTTGTTCTATCGCTCAAAAAGTAAATCGTTTTCGATAAAGTGCTCTGCAATCTTCAACGCCGAAGGTAAGCCGATCGAGAAACTTTTGTATATATTTTACAGCGAAACGTTTTTTTCTTTTTCTCGGCGTATGTCTGAAAATGTGATTAGTCGCGTCGTATCTCGACGGATCTTCCTAACGATATTGCAAATCCGTGCGAACTCTCGGGCGACTTGTTATCAAGCTCGAAGGATCATTGTGCATCGTCGAGGAACTAAGTATATTGTACGGGATCAACGAAGCGTTCGGACTATCGGCAACGATCTGATCCACAACAGTGCATACAACCATTTGATTATTCCGTTGGCTTCTGCGGTGTCAAAGAGTCGTCTCCCTCGGCGACTCCGTCGAGACCCGAAGCTTTGCCGATCGCCACGGAAGTTCAGACTCGTAAAACAAAATAATAATAAAGAATAAAGTTCCGCGAAATAAAGTAAGACGTAAATCGGGAGTATTTCACACTCGAGTGACGGTGAAAAATGTGGTAGACATTCCGTTCGTCTGAAGTATGCAGAAAAAAAAATACATTTCCCGCTTGAAAACCTAGACTGCCGAGTGTAATCGTCATGCTAACGAACTAACAATGATCAAGCAAACAAAGAAGAATTTTCGTATTTTATCTGACTGCCAGATCGACATCGCCAATTCTTTACTCTTTTATCGTGATCTATCCGAAATTGCGTGGGAATTTGCGGCGAATTTACGTTCTTTTTTTTAACTCAGTATATTCCGGTAGATTACACAAATGCACACGCGGCGCGAGAGCTGAAGAATTAATTCATACATTATTAAAAATATATATAAAATTACATAATAATAGTTCGAGGTGGACGATTTTTTCTTACACCGGTAAAGTAGGAATCCCTGCACAGACTGTTTCCCGTGTAACACGGTTTGTCTTTAACGCGACAGCGTTAAACTGTTCAACGTGCGTGAGAGACGTCGACGGAGTGAGAGAAGCTCGAAAGTACCTACTTCGGATATATATTGACGCGTGGATAGCGGCGAGGTGATAGTCTCGCGCTCGAAACGACACGGGATTGGCGCGAGCGCGTCTCTGGTTCCTTCGTAGAGTTACACTGAGGAGTACCTTTATTTTTGTATTGATTTTTTTGCTTGACTTGAATCATCCGTGTCTATCGGAAATACGTAAATACGTAAAAACATATCGTCTTTTAGTGTCGCATATTTAAAAAAAATGAAAATAAATTCATAAATAAATAAAAGCATAAAGAAGAAAGGGTTCGATGCCGGTCTCGTTCAACCGGCGTTGAAATTTCGAGATAACTCTGCGGATGGTCCATTATCGTCTTTATTAGAGGGAGCACCGTTACACCTCGTCGAGCCCTCCTCGTCCTTCGACGGCAAAGAAAGCAATGTAAAAAAACGATAATTTTAAAATAATTAATTGAAATCCATCTCGAATATCATCACCTGCGTCCTCGCCTGGAAGGTCATAACCGGTTCGAACCGGTACATTGATAATCGAGGCGCGAACAAGTGTGTGTAATTTTTTTTTATTATTTCGTGGATAAGGATATACATTTTATCTTTATAATACTCACGTGCGATATTGCAAGATGAGCAAGAAGAAAACGTCGCTGATCCGAAGGTAAAGAAATTAGAGAATTAAACATTTATAAAAATTATGATTCGTATAGTATTATTTATATTACTATTATTATTATTATTATTATTATTTGTGGTCGAATCACTGAGTGGTTGAGGGACTTTCACAGTTCTTTCCTCGTGTACAACTGTGTACGAGGAAAAGCATCGTGAGAAATAGAAACGGAAAATTGACCATTTAAAAAATTATAACAATTGTGATCCGAATGTATTATTATTATTCGTGGCCGAATCACTTAGTGATTGAGAAACTTTCACAGTTCTTTCCTCGTGTACAACTGTGTACGAGGAAAAGCATCGTAAGAAATAGAAACTGAATTTCAAATTTATTTCATCGTGTACAGCGGGATACGAGAAAAAGCATCGTAACAAATAGAAACGGAATATTTAAACATAACAAAATGATAACAATTATGATCCGAATGTATTATTATTATTTGTGGTCGAATCACTTAGTGACTGAGGAACTTCCAAAGTTCTTTCCCCGCGTACAGCTGCGATGCGAGGAAACGCATCGTAAGAATCTTTTTTCGGTGCGATGACTATACCATTGCTGCGTGCGCTCGTGTGAGCCTCCCTGGAGAAAGGGAAGCTAAAGGGGGGAAACGTTTCACGGTATACGCATGCTTCCTTGCTATCTTTCTGAATCGGGAAGCTCCGCAGGAGAGGTTTCGGGGCGACGCGAGGGCGGGTTTGCGAGACGAACTCTCTCGGACTTCGCTAGGTCGGCGCGTAACTCCGCATCTTTTTAGAACGCTTTCGATCGCTCGGCAGGATCGTTACCGGCAAACCTCGTCGGCCGCGCGGGCAATTCGCGCGTCGCGGGCGACGATCGGTGATCGTCGATCCTGCACTCCCAATATCTCGTTGAAACTACTGTGTGCTCGGTAAAAATAAATAAATTAATATACACAAAAGAAAAAAAAATTAAATCCAAATTCTATTTAACTATCCACAAATATATATAAAAATTAAAAAATTATAAATTCGTTGTACAAAAATAGTGAATAAGTGGTGAATTTGTACAGTGGTCTCGGGTGTTATATAGACATATATATATTTAATTAAACACGGACGGGGATGATTGATGATCGTTTCGGTGCTTTTATACCCAACGTTCTCGAGATTGTTGCTCGAGCCATAAAAGCCCTAATACGGAACGAGTTTACCGAGGCGGAGTGAAATACAGTAATATATTCTGCGATCTACACATGTATCCGCGCGATAATGCTGAATTGCGCTGAATTCATCCGCGCTCTTGTTGTCGCCCGTGAAACTAGAAACTACTACAGGTACTCTTGAGTTTCTTGAACTCCCGATGGAACTGTACGAAAACTCTGACAGGTGATCTAAATTTTGATGTCTCCTTGTGCCCTTTTTATTTATTACCGTAAATTTGAATTTTTCTTTCTTTTCTTAACTCTGATATAATATTTTTCAAAAAGCTGACTTCCAATCAACTTTCATCTGTACTTTTTTTTTACCCCAATGTTGCGCTCTCGCAAACTTTTATCAAATATCACGAAAAACGCTAACAGGTGATTTTTCAACTTGTGGCTTTCGTTTTTTTTCTACCTCATATTTGGCTTCTGTTTCTATTATCATGAAATATCATGGAAACGCTAATAGGAGTTTTCTTAATCAACATATTGATCTCACATTGTATTCTTTTTTTACTTTTCATTCAGTCGCAATTTTATATTGATTGGTAATGGTAATATTTCCCGTTGATATTTCTTGGATATGCACGAAGCGTGTATATCGAGAATATTTCGCAAGTAACAGCGGAAGTAATTTTAAGTGGCGCCGGGAATAGAAAATTTCGTCCGCTCGCAAATCTGCGATATATGTCGATCGCGAGTTTCGTTTATGAGTCAAAATTGTCGGTATCATATATTGCGACAAGGAGTAGGAAAATGAGGGATGAGAGTTTCGATCTCTGAGAAACGCGTCCAACCGCGCGGCGCAAAGAGATTTATTTGCCTTGGCACGAAGACACGAGAGTCCGAAGCGTGGAATCTCGGTTGGGAGGGAGTGGGAAGGAGAGATATATAGAAAAGCCTGTTTGAGCCGGAAATTCGAAAGTCAACACAGTACCTGGAAAAATCCGATGCCCGTTGGCAAATTGGCCGAATATTGCCGCGGGATTATTCATTGCATATGCTAGTGTACATGCAATGAATAATCCCGCGGCAATATTCATCAGAGCCAAGCGTGCCGAAAACACTTCAGACTTTAATGGATTTTCGGAACTCGCGGCGCCTAAACTCATTACAAGAAAAATAGGAAATCGTATTGCACTTATAAAGCCTCGTTCGGGAATTCCTAGAAAATTAAAAAATGCATACAAGGTCAATAAACGAATCTTTGGAAGAAATTATTTTCATAAAGCCCCAAAAATGGTGTTAATATAAAAATGCATTAAGATTCATTGAGGAAGTGAAAACTTAAGATTAAATTGGCAAAGTGGCCAAATATCGCCGCGGATTATTCATTGCCTGGGCACTAGAGCCACGCGTGCCGAAAACACTCGAGACATTAATCGATTTTCGGAACACGAATCGCCTAAATTTATTACAAGAAAATAGGAAATTCTATTGCACTTATAAAGACTCGTTCGGGAATTCCTAGAAAACAAAAAAAAATCATATAAGGTCAACAAACACATCTTTGGCAGAAATTATTTTTATAAAACCCAAAAAGTGTGTTGATATAAAAAAGCATTAAGATTTATTGAGAAAGTAAAAGTTGGTATCAAGTTCGAATATTGTTAAAAAAAAAACAACAAAAAAATAAAGTTAAAATCCCAATCGTCGATTCAAGCGATTCTAAGAAACGTGTTAATTCCCGATTGTTTCTACCAATAATTTCGACTCGCGATAAAATAAACGATCCCCGAGTGCGATTGCAATATAACGAATTTCGTCGCGCGAGCTGGCGGCGTTGAATCGCGTGACACGACAGAGCTCGTCCAGTTTATTCTCGTCTCGTTACTTAATAATACAAACTTATCTCCCGCGTGGTTCATCGACTCCCCGTCCTCCGGAAGATATTTTCACGCGAATCTAATCGTCCGATCCACAAAAAAAAATAGATAAAAAATATAATTTGCCACTAACGCGACACAGAGTCAATTACACTATAATTGATCGATCAATTAATCCCGAATGTGTTCGCCATCCTCGCAGATAGCGGTGTCGTCCTGGTATACGCGTATACAATTTCTCGTCGATTTTGTCCCTCGAACGTGAAACCTTGCCGAGCCAACGATGTTTATCGGGGTCAAAGTGAGCGTGCATCATCGTTACGCACGTTTTATCGTCTCGACCCAACCCAATCGGAAAGTTATACCGTACAGTGAAGGAGAAAAATACAAGGAGAAAAATAAACAGACGATATAAACAAACGGAAAACCGTTGAAGACTATTCGCACACATTTGACCTTATCCCTCGAGCGCCTGCGGTCGGAACGCCCCCCCCCCCCCCCCCCACCTTTATTTCTCTTTCTTACTCCTGCCGATGAATGAAACTTTCAGCACCACTTTGCGCCGTACGACACGGCTTACCACTCTCTCGCACCGTGCCAAATTAATTTCGGGATTGACGCCAGGAAATATCTTACGGTTAGGGTGTCGGGTGACGAGGGCGAAAGAAGATCTGTTTGCATTAAATATATATATATATAAATGACCCATGTTAAACACGCTGTGATCGAAACTGAGAAATCCCTCTAGTCATCCCGAAAATTATGTATTCAAGCGGGGGCTCCCGATCGAGAAATACCTTGACGATGAGCTCTTTTTCCACGGTATGTTGTTTGATGCTAAATTCGCGAGAAACTTAAACGCTTGGTCCCACTCTAGTTCGTTCGTATTTATATCTTTTTCATGGAAATTTGTACGAGATTTAATACTGTTTGTATTAAATATATATAAATAAAAAATGCACAAGTTGAACACCTCGAAATCTTCGAGGCCGAGAAATCCCTCTAGTCATCCCGACAGTAATAAATTAAAGCGGGGGCTCCCGAACGAGAAATACCTTGACGATGAGCTCTTTTTCCACGATATATCATTGGACCCAAAATTCACGAGAAACTCAAACACTTCGTCCCACTCTTGTTCGTTCTTATTCATGCGTTTTTTATGGAAATCTGTTTCTCCAAGTTTCGCTTATTTATATTCGATGTATACAAAGTGGAAAAACCTTTTTCCCGTTTTTTTATCAGAGAGAAAGAGTGAGAGTGATGAGATCAGAAACATGTTCTTTTCGTTTATTTCTCGAGTATTGTCGACGGGTCTCAATGAATCGAGATTGCGTCCAATCGATCCAGAGACTTTCCGTGTAGATACACACATATATACATCAATGTATATATGTGTTCTTGAAAAAACCAGGCGAACGGCTTCCTGCACGGACTTCCCACTGCGTTGTCTCGTCGGTCTCGTCGTCGTCCTCATCGTCGTCCGTCAATCGATAAGACATCGGGTTCGTGGGTGGGTGATACATTAGCCATGCCAGTTCGAACTTCCCAACGTAACACGATATACATATATACACATATATATAGAAATATGTGCAGCAAGTGCATCCGATAAATATCCGGTGGTACAGCGATAAGATGGGTAGTTAAATACGGCTCGCAGAGCGATAGCAAAAATGCAGCCACGTGAAGACAATTAAGTCTCACGCGTTTCACAATCGCTCGCGGAAGTTTTGTGTAAACCTCGAGCCTGGCTCGGGGCGTTTAGCGGGCATGCGCGCGCGAGCGTACGCGCTCCATCGACAGCCGATCGTTCGTCGTTGCGATCGGAAGTCGTAAATTTTCAAAAACGATAAATAGAGTTAAGTACGAATTTCGAGGGAAAAGCGTCCGATACTATTTTTAACGATAAACTATTGAAACAGGATCGCCGGTATGGAGGACAAATTTTCGAGCACCAACGCGGACGGCGATCCAAATGCGCAGAACCACTTCAACAGCAAGAGATCCCCGATGACTCTCAACGTCAATGGACTGTGGGACGTCGTCCCACGACTCGATCATTATAGGTAACAAAAAACGATCGATTACTTTACGATGAAAAAAGTGCCCGGCTTAAAAAGAAATCTGACTTTTTTTTAGTTCTGAAACTAATGCTTTTTTTCTTTAAAAATTAAAGGCTGAGCAGGAGAGCCAAGAGGCCTTCGTTGGGCGAGCTTCACGAGGGAAACATGGTGAAGGTACGCAATGAAAAAATTAATCTCCACATTACGGTCTGTCTCGTCGTTCTTGCCGGCTACATAAGTGCAGAACAGATTTGCGTGAAACTGCCGTTTGGTTTAGTTTTTTTTCATTTTTTTTTCTCCTGTTTCTTTCATTCTGGAAACGTGACTTTGAGTGGCACGCGCAGCTTACGCACGGTTTGCAGTGGAGTACGTGTACTACCTGTTGGAGCGTAGCCTCGGCTGCGCGGGATAGGGTGTGATTACGCAGGTGGCCGATGGGCCGTTCTGGATCGCGTTGGATGTAACCGGTAACGCTCCCACCCCGTTTCGCGTCCGATACCTTACACAAAGTTGTTCACACGCGCTTATACACATCGATGTGTGTCTATCCTCCAAATACTTCCAACGTGCCTTCTAATCTCTCGCGCACCTCGAGATACACGTTTTGCTCGAATTGAAAAAAATCACGAGAATTCTGGGGCATCAAAATCGACGAGCAAAATGACAATATTGAATCGATAAAAACTACGCAACCAAAAAAAATCTCGATTAAAGTGGACGTACGAGAAAATGTATGGCACGTCATAACTTTATCGTCTTCGACAAACCTCCAAATACTCCCAAGGTACCTTTTAATCTCTCGCGCACCTCGAATCACACGTTTCGCTTTACAATAGACGACCGTTTATGTTGCTTGCTCGGGAATCAGGCCAATTAGGCACGAACGGATAAGTTGGATTCTCGAATGCCTACCCACTCTCCCTTCCCGTTCAAAAAGGTAACAAAATAGAAGGGGTATGTCGTCTTCCCACCATGCATGTAGACGGACTCCCAGAAAAGGCCGATCCAACTTACCGGTCGTGCTTTGTCGATCTTATTCGGTTAGCAAAACTTGTCTGGATCCAACTTATCGGGTTGGGAAAACTCGTCTGGATCCAACTTACGCGGTTGTCTACTGTAATAAAAAAATACGAGAATTCTAGGCATCGAAATCGACGAGAATCGCTTATCTCGTTCGGAATGGATTCGCTTCGTAGAACGACAATCCAACGTCAAAGTGGCAATCTTGAATCGATTAAAACTACGTTAAAAAGAAAGTCCGGATAAAAAGGGCCGTACGAAAAAAATTATGGCACTTTGTAACTTTATCGTTTTCGACGATTGATGTGTCAGTTATCTGCAGACCAAAAGCAGAGCCTCTCGAGACGATAAGATCTCCTTTGATGACGGATCGCCAGGAATCGAAGGAAGAGATACGAGAGTGAGAAACGAGAGTGCGGTACACCGGATGCACGTGTTATTCGCCTCTCTGGCGGTTTAGAGGACGATCGTCTGATTAAGTTTGCCCGGCAGTAAACTGCGACGAGATTAGAAAGAGGAGACGGAGAGAATCGGTCCGCACTCTTGCGCTCTCTCGCACCTACGCTCGGCTCTTTTCGTGCGAGTTTCGCGTGAAAGGGGAGGGTAGGCGAGCGCGCACGCTGCGAACAAGGTGGTGCGGACTGAAACATGCTTCGTGATTTCTTTCACGCGCTACGGGAGGAAGAGGCGGCTTAAAAAAATTATTAGAAACGCAAAAGCAAAAATTAGTTCAATGTATGACCGGCATTTTTTTTTTGCTTGCTGCTTTTTCCAGACTTTGTCCAAGCACACTTTTGGACTTTGAAAAATATTTTGGCCTTTTTTTATAGGCGTGATGTAACGCCAGTGAAGACCAAGTTACGATGCCGTTTTATTACAATTTTCCCAGTCAGCAATGTAACTATTACATAACCGGGGTGTTATGCAACAGTTGCATAGCCGAGTAGGAAATTGTAACGTTACGGTAATGTTTCTCAGGTTCACGGGAACGTAAAAAAAAAAATTGGGTCACCTTATCGCAAATCCGTCCCCAGTTATGACCGGTGTTTTTTTCGCTGTTTTTTCCGAGCTTCGTCCAAACACACGCGTTATCACTTTGGTGCGATAAAAAATATGTTGTACTTTTATTTACAGGTGTGATCTAACGAGAGTGAAAACTGAGTAACCCTGGCCGTTTTATTACAATTTTTCCAATCAGCAATGTAATTCTTACATAACTGGGGTGTTATGCAACAGTTGCATTGCCGAGTAGGAAATTGTAACGTTTCGCTAGTGTTGTCAAGTTCACGTGGGATATTTTAAGAAAAAAAAATTATTTTATGATGAAACATTTTTTTGGCAGGACGCGAACGTCGAGGCGGGTCAAGTCGGCTCAGGTCAAGCCGGCCACGCCGGAATAAAGCTAGGATGGATCCAGGGAGTTCTCATACCGTGCCTCCTGAACATATGGGGCGTTATGCTGTTCCTACGCTTATCTTGGGTCGTCGCGCAGGCTGGAATTTTTCAGTCTCTCGTCATCATCGGGATATCGGCTGTTGTGTGCGTTATCACTACGCTGAGCCTCAGTGCAATTAGCACTAATGGCGAAGTAAAGGGAGGTGTGTTGAAGCTCTTCGAAATTCTATCCACCCGAGGCGCGGCTTTCATCGCTTGTTTACCATCGTCACACTGTACTGCGCGTGTCATTCAGAATTCGAGGGATTTGACCTTGATCGAATCCCTCAAATTGACCATTGTTCAACTGACGCGTTTATTCTCTCGGGTTTAGACTTTGGGCTAACACAATTTTTTTTTTTCAAAGGCATTCAAAGAAATCCTATACTCTTAAAGCTCATTTTTCGAGTGATACATTTTCGGTGTTAAAATTTGCACAGCTAGGGGAAAAAAGTTGACGTCCAATTATTATTCTTTTTTATTTATTTTTATTTTTTTTTCATTAACCACTTTGGAGTAAAAAAGTTTCATATGTGATATTAAACTCCTTTCGTTTTATCGCAAAAATGAAAAGATGAAAACAAAATTTCACTCTATATCGCATCGATCATTGTCTACAATAATGCGCCACTTCTCATCTCGCTTGCCACTATAATTGATAATAATTTGCCGATCGCTCGAATTAGTCATCCGGGTTTTAATTCTACTCGAGGGAAATTAGACTGATGAAGTTACAGAGTGGAAATTTAATCGTTCCGTTCGCAGGTGGTATTTACTTCATTATCTCGAGATCGCTCGGGCCGGAGTTCGGCGCGTCGGTGGGCATCGTATTTGCATTCGCTAATGCAGTCGCGGCGTCGATGAACACCATAGGATTCTGCGACTCGCTCAACGAACTTTTGAGGGAGCACGGACTGAAGATAGTCGACGGTGCAGACAATGACGTCAGAATCGTCGGAGTCGTCGCGATTCTCGTGATGATTCTCATATGCGCGATCGGCATGGAGTGGGAATCTAAAGTGAGTTTACTACGTACTTAAAACTTTTTCAAAATTTCAATTATCTTGAAATATATAATATTCAAATAAATGTTATATGATTATAATTCAATGATCAACATTATTTTCTCGTCCAAAAACTTTATCAACGAAATAATAAGTTTCAGTTGCTTAAAAATGTAATGTTGAAATCAAATATGTTAAATTCTTGTATAATAATGATTACTATTTTGTTACGTATAATACGTTTTCGCAGTATTCTCATGAATGTTACTGTAACGGAATTGCATTTATCGATTCCAGGCCCAGAACTTCCTGATAGCGATAATCATCCTCGCGATCTTCGATTTTATGATCGGCACGCTGATCGGTCCGAACAATCTTGACCAGGAGTCCATGGGTTTCGTAGGATTTTCGGGTAAGTCGAGAGAAACATATCTTGAAAGGTTATTGAGCGATAGCCTCGCCGGAGGGCATTCAAATTTGTTAATGTTCATAATAACATTTTTTTACTTAATTTTTTTTATTATCTTTAACTTTTTCAGCTCAGGTATTCAAGGACAACTGGGGTCCGGACTATCGCTTCTACGACACCTCGAATCAAACGTTCTTCTCGGTTTTCGCGATATTTTTCCCGTCGGTCACCGGCATCCAGGCTGGCGCCAATATTTCCGGCGATCTTAAGGATCCGGCGAGTAGCATACCCGTCGGCACTCTTCTCGCTCTTCTAATTTCGATGATAAGCTACGTGACCTTCGTTTTCTTCGCCGGCGGAGCGGCCCTCAGGGACGCGAGCGGACAGCTGGTCAATGGCACGATCGTCAGCTGTATCGCCGGTACGAAGTGCGGAGACTACGGTCTTCACAACAGCTACTCGGTAATTCTTCACTTTGCATACATACATGTTTATATTTTATTTGTTTAGTTTTATTTTCTTATCTCATTTTTTTTATTACAAAAAACGGCGTTTACTGGATCGCAAAAATGATTTCGCAGGTGATGCAACTCATGTCCTTCTGGAGTCCATTCATATACGCTGGCTGTTTCGCCGCGACCTTGTCGACGGCCTTGACGAATTTGTTATCCGTGCCAAGACTGATTCAAGCGCTGGGTCAAGATCGCATATATCCCGGTTTAATATTCTTCAGTAAAGGCTACGGAAAAAACGGCGAACCTTACAGAGGCTACGTTCTCACTTTTTTCGTCGCCGCAATTTTTCTTCTCATCGGTAAGTGATCAATTTTTCCTATCTTAATGTTTACTCATTTTACTTTAATTCCAGCAGAAAAAAAAATCAATATTAAGGAAAAAATAAAAATGAAAATATCGAAGGGTATTCTTATCGCTTCGTCGAAGTCGGAATAATATTATTTTCGGTGTTTATCGTTTGCACAAGACATTCCGGAGCATGCAAGGCTCGTCTATATTACCATTGCGATAAATCTTGAGACAATAGTTTTTACATCAGCGCTCGTTTGATTGCAGCCAAGCTGAACGCCGTTGCGCCTCTTATCTCCAATTTTTACCTGGCCTCTTACGCTCTTATCAACTTCTGCACCTTCCACGCCGCTCTAGTCAGACCGCTTGGCTGGCGTCCGACCTTCAAGGTAAGCTGATCGTCGTTTGATTGGATTAAACATACACCTCGCCGGAGATAAAACCGCGAAATTCGTCACACCGCATTCTTCGACTGTTATCATTATTTTTGTTCACTCTTTTTATAAACACACTGTTTTTGTGTAAACAGTATTACAACACGTGGATATCGCTGCTGGGATTCATTCTATGCGTGGCTATTATGTTCCTCATCGATTGGACCACATCCTTGATAACTTTCGTTGTCATCTTCGCCCTCTACCTGATCGTCGTGTACCGCAAACCCGACGTCAACTGGGGAAGCAGCACCCAGGCGCAGACTTACAAAACGGCTCTGTCGGTCGTCTATCGGTACGAAACCTAATCCGTTAATTCGCTACACTGTAAAATAGATGTGCTTAATTTGAAAAAATTTCTTTGCATTTTATTCGCGATTTTTTTTAGTGAAACGATTAATTTAATTTAATTAATAAATTCATTGTTTTGCCGGCTTTCTCCAGTCAAAATCAATTTACAGTACATCGTAATTTAGAGCTCTGAATAATAACTTAAGATTAGCTTCAGTTACGATTCAAACACTTGAGACAACATTAACTTATTTCAACGCGTTAAATTAATTATTATTAACGCGTGACACGGGAGTAGACTTTTCCAGCCTTATTAATGAAATTCCTCCCTCAATTAATTATATTTACAACAATATCGTTGAATCGATCGATGTATTACTGACAGAGTCAATTGATCTTTTGTCAGATTGAATTCTATCGACGAGCACGTGAAGAATTACGCTCCTCAAATACTTGCCCTGACCGGAACGCCCAGCGCCAGACCGGCTCTTCTGCATCTCGCCAATCTCATAACAAAGAACAACTCCCTCCTCATATGCGGAGAAGTTCATCCGGTAAGTCCGCAACGTCGATCTAAAGGACAAAATGCAATTTATAAACGTAGGAACTCGAATTTACCTTTACGATTTTTCCAGACGCGCCTGTCGTACAGAGTAAGATCGGCACGCCTGCGCACTGGATACGCGTGGCTCCAGCGACATCGCATAAAGGCCTTCTACCACGTGGTCGGTGACCTTGGCCTCGAGCGCGGAGCCTCGGCTCTCATGCAAGCAACCGGCGTCGGAAAATTGGCGCCGAACGTCGTTCTCATGGGCTACAAGACTCACTGGGCCACTTGCAATCACAAGGATCTTCAAGAGTACTTCAATGTCTTGCAGTAAGTCCGCAACAAACCCGCGAAACTTGGATTCCACATGTTTGAAAAATCAGGGATCTTCGTTACCGACTCCCGTTTAAAAAAGAAGAATTTAATATTTTCTTGTCTGTTTCTATTTTTTCTAATTAATCAGCAATGCGTTCGATCAAAAACTGGCTGTCGCGATGCTGCGGGTCCCGCAAGGTCTCAACTGCTCGGCTGTGGCTAACGGCGTCAGCGAGGAAGATCATCACGGAGCTCTTGTTCAGAGCAGTTACGACCTCGCAGGAAATACTCTGATGCATGCGGACAGCGATCTGTCGATGTGCAGCAGAATACCGAGAGTCCAGAGTGTCCCGACGATAGGGACTCAGTATATTCCTGGCGACGGTGCACAAGTCGTCAGGGACTCGCCGACTCACTTCAGCGCCAGGGAACAGTTGAAAAACAAGAAGAAACACGCAGCCGACAAGATGTTGTAGTGAGTAGCTAAAATTTCGTCGGTCGTTGAGAAAAGAAAAAGAAGAAAACAAAATCATACTCCGATAATAATCTTGTCGTCGATGAATTGTCGCAGCGACAAGAGGAACGGCATGGGCGAGCCAGAGTACATGACGGTGTTCCAGAAGAAGCACAAACACGGCGTCATAGACGTCTGGTGGCTCTACGACGATGGAGGTAATTCGTTAACGGATACTCTTGCATGCCTTAAATCGTTTTGCGATAACGTCTTTTGTCCAACTCATTTTTAAATGGCAGACATGATTTTTTCAAAGGTTTGACGATACTGCTGCCTTACATAATCAGCACGAGATCGAACTGGGAACACTGCAAGATGCGCATCTTCGCGCTGGCGAATCACAAGCAAGAGATCGGGGCACAGGAGAAAGAGTAAGTATTTTAACAAAAGAAGTATCAATCTATTGCGTTTTAATCGATTTAATTGCGAATTTTTGCGTTTTAATCGACAGAATGGCCGAGATAATGGCGAAGTTTCGTATAAAATATACGAGCTTGAAAATGGTCGATGACATAAGCGTGGAGCCGCGTCAGGAGACGCAGGACTTCTTCGACAAGCTCGTAACCGATTTTCGAAAGAACGACGTGTCCGACGCCTCCGGTAAATATGCATTTTTTTTAGCTCCCCCGTCGTGATGTTATGACAAGGTTTTATTTATATCGCTATAATTTTTCGTTCTTACAGATTGCGTAATTACGGACGCGGAGCTGCAAACATTGCGCGACAAAACGCATCGGCAGTTGCGGCTACGTGAGTTGCTGCTGGAAAATTCTAGTCAATCCACTCTCGTTGTAATGTGAGTATATGAAACTGTCGATATAATACCTAAGAAAAAAAACTTTTTTTTTCGAACCATGATGATAAGATGCCGGATGCTGGAGATTTCTTCTAGTTATCCAAAAACTTGACACTCAACACTTGATGCACTTTTTTCGGGTTAAAAAATGAACGTGACGCTTACTGACTATTAGCGAATGAATACGACTTGGACAGTCGAGTTGGCGAATATTTAGTTTCTTTTTTTCCACACAATTCATATCTAATATTTGAGAAATGTAATTACGGTTTGAATAACATGATTATCGAAAAATTGAATATGAAAAGTTGAGAAACATGGTCCCGCGTATTCGAGACCGAGCGTGTGACGTCACACTGCGACGCGACCGGCTACCGGCACATTGAATGTTGTCACTCGAGAAATGCGTGGCACTTGCACTTTGTTTTACTTCCATACAAATAACAAATGGGGCGAACTCTCACGATTCGATGGATAGCAACAATTAATAGAATTTTTCAATATATTTTTGCGAACCTTTGCATGAGTAAACTTCTGTCTTTCAGGTCGCTGCCAATGCCGAGAAAAGGAGCACTTTCGGCACCCCTTTACATGGCCTGGCTGGAGGCTCTTACCCGGGACATGCCACCGACAATACTAATAAGAGGAAATCATTCTTCCGTTCTAACGTTCTACTCGTAGTACCACCGACCGATATAATCCATTTAGGGATCTATACCATACTTAATATCAATATCGAGTCATTGTTTCATAAGCACTACTCCTATCCACTTACTACACAGAGATTGATTAACGCCCTCTCGACGAGAGATATGTAATAGAGAAAGACGCGTAGAAACAGTATTCACTTGACACTGCGACGAGTTCGCAGTTTTCATTGCATTGTAATGCATCTGACTTAAATATATGTAATTTATTTATTGTAAACGCGTGAACGTCGAGTGTATGCTTCGTCGCCAAGATAGACCTCCGTAGTCGGATAACAACTATACGAGATGAAAGAAGAAAAAAAAACAACTATTCTACCTATTACGTAAGGATATCAATACAGTATTTATTTCTAACTCGTTTAGAGAACGTGATTTTTTTTTATGTGTTACTCTGTTAATCATGGACAAGCGCAAGCGAAACCGAGAAGATACACTTGTAATTTTTAATAAAACCAACGATAACCATATATGATTGAAACACACTTTTATTTTTCAATCGATATTTTTTTTAATTATGGTAGAATAGAAAAATATGTATTTGTATATGTGTACATAGAAAATTGTTCGCTCGTGAATGATTGTGTTTATAAGTTTACGAGTTTATAAGAATATGAGTTTGGTAAGAATTTGCGACGGATGATTAGCGCACGGTTACGTAAAATTGATGGCTCTTGCGCCCCGAACAATATTCCGCATTCCGAGACGACGAATATGTAGTGAAATTGGCGTCTTCGTTCACTCACGGACGTAAGAACTCAGGGATAAATGCGGCATTGTTTCTAAGAGTCCGTACTTCTCGTACGGGATCTTATACCGGTGAAGGACGAGGGTCTGTAAAGTGAAAGGAAGGGAAAAATGTACATATGAAAAATCTCCACATTCGCCCGAATATCGTGCTCGAGAAAATCCTGTAAAAATAATTATGCTTCAGCAAAAATACTCAGTTTCCAGTTTACTTGAATCTATAATCATCTTTTTTTATCCCCCCCCCCCCCCCCATTTCTCTACACAAAACATTTAATCCCGTCTAACTGTGCAATTATAATTCCATGCTACTAAAAACTGAATAAATAAAAATACGAATGGAGCGCTTGAGCTCGTAGATTCGATAAGATAATAATAAATTTCCCCCAAATTAATAGTAAATTTTTTAGTAAAGTTACAGCGTAACGGCCCATTAATTTTCTCAAGTCTCTCACTTGCTGTAGGGAACTTCAAAGATTCTCGCGAAAACGGGCTGTATCTGTTCGAGCATATCGGACGTAAGCATTCCCCGGTGTTTGATCTTGAACGCTGCCGCGTTGCATTCCCGGGTCAATCTCGAGGCGCCGTACGACGCGGTCATCGCCGGCGAGAGAGCGCACTCGCTGGGACCGGCGTTAATCGCCCACCACCAGAATACCGAAAGGGCACCGGCGAGAACGTCTCCCTGGCCTCCGCATCTTCGACCGGAACCGGCTATGGCGCAGGAAACCGTTTCCGTTCCCTTGTGGCCGTCGACTATTACGTCTTTCGCCCCCTTGTGCAAAATCACAACATTCTTCCCGATACAATCGGCGAGATGCTTTACGTCCGAAACCTTGACGACCGGCACAGGCTGGATAGATTTCTCAAGGAACGCCTTGGCCAGGCGACTGAACTCCATGGCATTGGGAGTGAGAACCAGCCCAGGATATTCTTTCACCAGATCCGGCTTCTGGCTTATCAGGAACAAGCCATCTGCATCTATTATCATGGGTTTTTTCATATCTCTGCAGACACCGATGAGCTCGGCAATGGTTTTGAAGATCTTGTCTTCTCTGCCCAGTCCCGGCCCGATGAGAATTACATGCAGCCTGTCCAGCCAAGGTTTTATCTGCTTTATAGCATCGTGCTGGTCCAATATGGGATGAACTATGGGATCTGGATTCATGGATTTTATTGGTGGGCCAGCATCCTTAGAGCAGAATATGTGGACCAAATCTGCACCAGTTCTGAGTGCGCTCATAGCTGCAAAGAAAGGCGCTCCCGTATACTCCGTGCTGCCGCCAAAAATTCCTATCCTGCCGTCTTGACCCTTGTACTTTGTTGTGACCAGGGCTGGCACTATCCTCTGGACGGCTTTCTGCATTCTGTCATCCACCGGCACCAGGGTAGCCATTCTGCGAATTGGAGAACTCAGTCTTCCGTATGTCCTTATGTAAAAAAACAAAAACAATTTTTATAAGATTGTTCTCGTTAGCATTAAGTAATCAAATTGATTTTCATTAACTTTTATCGTGGCCGAATAACGCTCGATATGTATTTTTTGTTTCCTTGCTTCGGTTTAGTTAGTTTGTCGGAGAAACGAGAAATTTTGTGTAGACAGATTTGATAGATCGAAGGTGATGGCGAGATTTGTAAACAAACGAGGTGCGATGATAAAAAAAACAGCTGTGAAGCCTATTTGCGTCAAATCTGAGCGAGAGACGAGCTTCTGGGGATTGAAAAAAAAAAAAAAAACAAATGAGATTGCATCTATTGCATTGTTGATTACCTCACGATGACACTACCGAATCGTATGCGCCGCAATAACATCGCAGACGAAAGTTTGGTTAGCCGATCAGCTGTTTCGCCGGCAACGTTGCCGGAAGTGCGCCAAGTTGTTCGAAGTTTGAAAATTTTTATCGACGATGCCAATGAATTCGCCGATTAACTTAATTCGTCGTCGATCGAGGGTCTGGGGTTTCGTATTACTCGAAAACAATCAGCTGCGTGTCACAATTTAATGTTAATCGTGCAAATCGTCACGCTTCGTGAAATTCTTAAGGTACAGTTTCAATACATCGGGGCATCTGTTCGACCTCAACGAAAGCTCCACATCCGTTTTTGTACCTTTTCTTATTTTTTTTTCACTTTACATTAAAAAAAGAAAAGTCACCTATTATCCTAACGTCGACACGCTGAATCGAGACTTCGCTTATCGTATTTACAGAGGAAGTATGATTTAACATTTCGTTACATATATTTCATAAATATATATATCAAAATATTGTTATTGTTAAATTATTTATAATCGCATTTACAGAACGGTTACAGAGTTGTTTCTTTTTTTCTCGTTTGGCCGTGTGTGTTCGCTTTCGTTCCATTAAGAAAACACACGCTAGTCTCTGCTCGTCAGAGTGCAGCCGTCTGGTCTCTCAATGGTTCTATCCAGTCGCTCGAGCTCCGTTTATACACATATTTATACTGTGTATATGTGTCTATTTACGAACAATCACAAGTGCCAATTGCTCGTTATGTCGATAAGTTTTTTCCCTTCGCTATTCTTCGATTCGCCTAGATTCGTAATCAGCGTTCTGTTAATTGTGCTGTCCTAGACCTTCATTTTTCTTTATCTCAACGTCGTTTCTACTATCTGATCGGTATTTTCGAACCATCGTGAACACAAAGTTCGTAGGGCACCGCGTCAGCTTTGTACAGAGAGTACTCCGTAAATGGAAAAACTCCTTCGCGTCCGCTTATGTTACACTCGAGAGAAATTTACAGATCGGCACCGACCCAGGGCAGGCTCAGTGTCCAGTTTATCTTTTCACAATATTACAGTACGCGAGAAAATCTCTTGGAATCTCTCGCGCGGCTCTCGACGGATTCGGCTACACGAATTGCTCCGAGCTGTTGGCACTTAGGTCGAGAAGTCGCCACGCAGATTTTGGATTCAGTTCGCTCGGATCGCGGCACAATACCCAAACGTAATTGACCCGCATCACTTTATCCGGATCACCCTCGACCACTTTGTTGCTCTCGTCGCGAACGCACATTATCTGTTGCGACTGAAAGCTGATTATCAGAACTGGACCTTGTTCCATTACCTTGCCCATCACCAGATCCACATTGTCGATATCTGGAGGTAAAAAAAAATCGTGTTCAATTATGAACCAGTTGATCGATAATCTCGACCCAAAAAAATTCATTAACAAGAATTAACGCAGAATACCTAAGATTTTACTGTCCAGTCGGTATCGTAATTTTTTAGCTTGCTGGAGAGGCTGAGCTATAAGATTGTAGGGTGCCTCGTGGCACCAATCCTTCAATATTTCCAGATCTCCTCTGACCATCGCCTCCAATATATTCGGTATTATGTCAACCTCGCAGTCCCTGAGAAATTTAACTTTGTCGAAGCTCGGATCGAGCTTGCAGATCTCCGTAAGAGTTTCCGAGAGTTCGGTCTTTTGGAACAATCCCCCCATCATGTCGGTTACTTTGTCCGTCAATACTCTCGACGCGCGTATCACGGGATTGTCGGACTCCTCGTATTTCATTTTCCAGTCTAAAACTTTGTTCACGTAGGGATTGTTGTCCTGAAAAAATGCATTATTAGCGAATCATCGAATGCAACTGCGGTTCTTGATTGTAAAAATGTTTGATACAAACTTTGAAATTCTGCCACGACTGATAAAACTTTGAATCCTTGTGCAACTCGACGCCCATTGCTTCCGCATTCGGCTCGTATTCCTTATCCTCCGCGAAGTCCAGAGTCTCCTTTCTCTTCCGAAGCTTTTTCAGAGGAACGTAGACTCTGCCGTGCATACCATGCTGGTCCAATTCCTGACGAACGGCTTCGGCCGTCTGCGATATCGTTTGAAAAGCTCCGGTCTTTCCGAGCGCCTGACTCTTT
Organism: Ichneumon xanthorius; assembly: GCA_917499995.1. NCBI lineage: Eukaryota > Metazoa > Arthropoda > Insecta > Hymenoptera > Ichneumonidae > Ichneumon > Ichneumon xanthorius. The sequence continues at coordinate 1,650,752 of OU824203.1, read as the reverse complement.
TCCGAAATAGTGTCGGCCGCTCCCTTTGCCGATTTCGATATCTCCTCGCCCAGCTGACCCGCCTTCTTTCCCAATTCCGTTTTGCTCGCCTCGTCCAGAACTTCTTGTACCTTCAATCCACGTAAATTAAATAATTTTTTTCTGAATGAAATTTGTACAAAATTTAAATATGAATTTTGATAACAACCTTTTCCTTGAAGGTGTCCAGTTTTTCCTTGAGAACTTCAGAGCTTTTACTAGCCTCTGACTCCACAGACTGAAACTTTTGCCTTGCAGATTTCAAAGCATCGGATTGCTCCAATTTGTCTGCCTCCTCACGAAATTTCTTGAGCGACTCTTTCATCTCCTTGTTCTTCTGCATCTCCTGCTTGATATTCTCCAAGAATTGAGAGAAGAAGTTCGGCCTCCTCGCCGAATTGGAGTACAGTCTTATCTGGAAGATTGTATTACGCTGTAGGTAAGAAATTTTAGGAGCATCATTGAGCACTACGGGACAACCAACCGATTTGTGTTCGAGCTGAAAACTCTGCCCTGGCTTCGAGGAGTCCTCCAAAATATGGGTTAAACATCGTTCTCTTGAGCCGCCGATGAATCTTCCAGTGGACTGGGTAAAGCGTGCGACCCCTGCCAAGCTCGCCCTGCATGCTGCAAAATTCTGAAACTGCGGAGTAAAAATTAAAAAAAAATTAAATACATAAAAAAAATCCTCGATTTTTTAGACTTTATTACATACAAAAAAAAAATTAAACTTGCGGATCGCTGAGAGATCGATAAATGACGAAAAAGAGCAATTTTTTCAATCGATTAAAAAAATGTAGCGACCCAATCGTCGAGTAAGTGCACAATTATTCGAAAAGACACGCAACAAATTTCGATGTGACGGCATCGAGGAATGTAACCATGAGGAAGGTATCGGTCCTGCGGCAACCTAACCTTCGCCCGAGCTGCAAAAAGCCGACATTTCTGTATCGGGAGCGATTGAATCGGTAAAAAAATAGCACGGAAACAACGACGAACCTCCGGTAACACAATTGCCGCATTGATATCCTGTGTCTTTAGTTATTAATCGATAATATTTACCATTTTGCGAGCTGTTGAGCTTGGGGCTTTAACAAAAATCTTGAGGAACGATCGTGCGGCCCTCTTTCAACGATATCACAGACTGACAAACACTATTGATCAGCGGGAAGATCGCGTTAATCGGTAAAGGGTAAAACTATCGAAAGCGAATAAAAAAAAAGAAACTCGTTAATACAATTTCATCACTTTCGCCATCCTTTTCGGCGGGGGGTCAGCAGGTAGCAAATCCTCGGCCTAATACGAAAGTATTCAATTTGTCATTGCACCATCAAAGACCGTGATGTCATGAAAGGTGCGTTTTAACGTTAGCTGCAAATTGTCAGCAGGTTGGACGTTACAATTTTTCGTTTTAAATACTTTGTTGTGGACAAAGAATACATGGCTATAAATACTTTGTTGCGAGCAAAGACTACATGACTATCGAACTGTGCACCGTACAGTACATTTTGCTAGTTTATCCTGCGCGTGTGTACGTGTGAAAGGGGTAAACAAATGTCTGTACCAGTGGCCTACGTGACTAGTGAACGACGGTGAATGAATACAGCCCTGGGCTCAGAGTAGAGTAGATATACTCCCTAGAACAAACTTCTGTGTTACGAAAATTCGATTAACGCGAAGTTACACTAAGCTTCGTGTGCTATCAGTTATCGGTGAGGCTTGACAATCTATTGGTTTTAATGTGCCTGATAAACGTCTCTTGGCTCATCCGCTTTCGGAGTAATTCTCGAGGTAAGAAATACACAGTGATCAGACTCTAGGTTAATTCACCATTTTTTAATCATACATGTATATAGCATTTTTGCGCACTACATTGTAATTTCGTTCGCTAATTGATAATTTGACTTTTTGAGTATAGATTATGCACGAAAAAAAGATCGAAAAAGAATCTCCAGTGTTATATCAAAAATGTTTAAAAATGAGCTTTGCCTCTGTTGCAATTGTTTTTTCTTGTTAGTTGGTTATTTTTTGTTATTATTTTATATTTACATTTTGTTATTATTTTATATTTATATTTTATCTTTTTTTTTACTTGAAGTGGTGTATATTTATCATTTTCAGGGTGATGACAGCTCTTGTTTTTGGAATTGGTATTGGCCTCTTCATTGTACTCATACTTTGGGTAGCAGCGACTCTGGTTTTTGCTGTGTCCCTGAGAACGGAAAAAAGAGTTGGGGCTATAGCACTTGCCGTTGCTATTATAGTCACAGTGATTCTTGTCAGCGTGCCACGAGGCTCCGAAGAGCCTGTCTCCAGAGAAGACAAGGTAGTTTTTACACTTCCAATCTTTTTTCTTCTCTTCCTTGATCTCTGTAGTTTCTAATTGAAAATTCTTTTTTCACAGCCTTACGATCACATATTTGTCTGGAGACTGATACTCCTGGTTCTCCTATTCTTGTCTTCAATCCTTGCTTTTCTTGGATACGTCAAGTACGAACTGTTGGAGCCTAAGAAACCTCAGAGAATAACCGATTGGGTTTACTGATAATTGAGTCAGTAAAAAAAAAGTGACATAAGAAAAGGATCTTTTCTACATTTTTAAGAGCCAAAAGCCTCAGCTAGAACAATGTTGAGAAGCCTGAGAAACGCAGTTCAAACTTCGGCGCGAACGATATCGTTGCACAGTCGAAGTAACAAGAAATTCGAGATAAACGACAACACGGAATTTGTGGACAAAGTCATGAACAGTCGTGTTCCGGTGATCGTTAATTTTCACGCCGAGTGGTGCGATCCTTGCAAGATCCTCACGCCGAAACTGGAGGAGTTGATAGGTCCGATGGAGGAACTTCATCTGGCGATCGTGAACGTGGAGCAGAATCCCGAATTGGTTCACACGTTTGAGGTCAAAGCGGTACCGGCCGTTATAGCGGTATCGAACGGACTTGTCGTCGACAAGTTTATCGGATTGGTGGACGCGGGTATGATAGAGAATTTAATCCAAAAATTGACCTTCGGTCGACCGGCAGACTCGGTCGATAAGAATACCTAATGGGATTCCAATTATTTTCAAGGGTGCTAAACTTTTCTGAGGTAAACCAAACTGTTAGCGCCAGCTCGACTGTTGAACGAAAACGCTGATAATTTGCGTTTAGCCCAAAGATATTGACGAACCTTGAAAAAAAAAATGGATCACAGTTTTTTGTTATCGACCGAGACTGTTTCACATTGCCTTAAGACAATCGCCACTGAAATATAAGTGGCGGTAATCTCATTTTTACGTGACTTAAATTACTCGTAATTAATTGACAAAGATTTCCTCTTTTCTATCGATTTTTCACGCGACCAGCCTTTCGTGCTATCTCGACACAAATTTTTCATCCAAGCGAAAAGAGACATCGAAGGAAAAATATAGCGCAAATTAAACACGCTCATTGACTGTATATATGATTGTGAAGTTGAAGAAAAAAAAGAAAAAAGAAAATATGTGTGGCGTTTCCTGTGGTACTACATAGCTCTCTATTGCTGTGTATTCTGTACAAAATCTTGCCACGGATCTCGGATAACTTTCCCAAGTGCGCTTGAAGCAAGAAAATACGAATGTCCCTGCGGAATGTTTTGTGACTACGGTAGTAAGAGAATAGACGGTACAATTCTGAAAAAAGTAACATGTGTTTTTTATTATTATTATTTATCATTAATCATTGCAATAGTAACTTTTTTTGTGTTAAACCGTTATTATATATCTTTTGTTTTCTTTTTAATTTTCTTTTGTTTGTTCTTTCTTCGATAGTGCATTTACGTACTACTGCAATAATATAACATAATTACAAAATGATTCTATATCGCGGTTTATATTACATATTAAATTACGGCCGAGAACCGCGGGACGCTGCGATATATACCAGTCCAGACTGCGTCTCACGTATCTCCCAGCGTCACGCGCAACCGATTTTTTACATCCACGACGATAGTCCGACAGATAAAGGGTTTCCTCTCTCTCCCGCTCTCTTTCTCAAACCTTTGTAAACTTTTACTTACGAACTAGTTCGCGTCTTAAGCCCCTAAAAATTATTTCAGGTTTATTCCGCATATTTAAGTTAATCGATATTTTTTACTTTACTTATTGTTTGGTTAACGCATCTTCCGTACGCTTCACAATGTTTTTTTAAAATCATTTTTAATCTTTTTTTTTCTCATGCTGGACTCCGCGAGTACTTCGGAGAGCGTGCAGATGCGAGAGTTACAAATGTGCGGAATGACCCTCGATCGAAACTTCCGGGGAGATTACAAATTACATGAAATCGAATCTTATCGTTTCAATTTAATTTTTCATTCTTAAAGTATCGAGGAACGAACAGGCTCGCCAGATTAAATAGTAATAGGCCAAAGAAGCGTGTCATTTATTTTTTTCTCCCACAAAAATCTCGATCTCGACCGGCACACTCCGTAGTTTGTTCGGAGTTCGCCGTACCTAATTCGGCCAGCAATTGACAGACTAGCTAGGTTTTTTTTCTTTTTTTTTCTTTTTTTTCTTTTCATTATCAGTCAGGTGTCTGTCGATACACCATGATAAGGCAATGCTGTGACTCGCTGGTACCTTGAAGAGATGTCAGTGAACCCGGAAGAAAAATTATCGTCGGCGAAACCGCGTTGAAATAATTGCACATCTCTGAACATCTCTTCAAGAGAACAGACACGTATTTTTTATCATCTAAATAACCTGTAGATATACATTCTGAACTTGAGTAAAGATGATAATAGAAAATGAAAATAGTAATAATAATAATAATAATAATAATGATAATTCGGGAACAAAAAACAGCCCTCAATGAATGAATTAATTACATAGAAAAAGTGTCCCCCAAGTTCGCGATTAGTTTTCGTTAAGTTATCTCGTTTAGTCGCGAATAATAAATTTCTATACTTTTTTTCCGTTGAACGTTGATTTTTTAAAAATGTATTTATTGTTCGTTAGAAACTGTAATGCTGATTCACTATTTGTCAAATTGTTTTTGCGACTCTCCGCACCCCTCCGGCAAAAGCAGTGCGAGTTGGCGCATCGATATGTCCTCGCAGTAGAGGTTTCGATTTTTTTTTATTATTCTCTTAACACTTCTCCCTCCCATTCCCAAGAACGTTCATCGGAATTTTTAATAGTAAATATATATATATATTTTTTTTTTATGCCTCATCCTTACACGTGTATCTTGGCTATCTACAGCTTACCGCTAGTCTCGTAGTTTAAAAAAACAATTTGTAACAAAATGTAGAAAAACACGAATGACATTATGTACAATTTCTTTTACCGCCGCATTAGTTTAGCGAATATATCGCTGTTTCGTCGTTACGTCAAAAAATTTTCACCGTTCATTCGACGACGACAACGACGACGATCGTGATTACTTCCTATTTACAGATATATGTGAGGGACCACGCCTTTATATCCCGATGTGTTACGCGTTAGACTCATATGATACATGATATAGTACAACGATTTGGTATGCGTCGAGTGTGAATTAGCGTTCCATCTCTTATCTCTGATCTCTCTGTCGAGCAATGAACGAGATTCGACGCTACACAGTTTTTTTTTCTTGGCAGCTTGAGTTTTCGCCGATCGTGGATCGCAAGTATCGAGAATTTGTCTCGCGAACTAAACTTCCGCACCCAAGTCTCGTACTCCTTGCTCGGCGATCGGTACGTACTTGTCGTCGATCTTCACGAGTAGAATTACCTTGTCCACGTGAGAGCGACGATTTGGATCGCGATGATTCGGCAGCCAGCGGTGAACGACGCAACCCTCCATACCACGCTCGGGCACCCAGTGCTGCCAGCCCGTTCGACCACCCTGCTGCCTCATCCTCTCGTCGGGCCATATAACGTCTATCCTTCGGCCGAGATTTATCGCGTCGTAAACTTGATTTGGATCCATGATCTGCGGGGTCGTTCGATCGATTAATCGATAGTTACAACATTGCATGCAGTTACAACGAATATTAATTGTGAATTAAAAATACCTCGACTGGGATAGAAAAATTGATTAGTCGTTTATTTATTCATACCCGAACTCTCTGCGAGATCTCGTCCTTCTCGGATTTTCCGGAAAAGCTCGTCTCGCACTTGGACTCCTGTTTGATATCACTGCTGCTGAGAAGCCCCGTCAGGCTCGCCAGAGTCGAACTCGTCGGTTTGCCGACCGATGCCAACGAGCCTCGATTCCCACCGAGCGAGCCGGTATTCGCTCTACCCAGGGAACCTCGTCCCGTCGAACCGCCGATCTGGCATCCGGAATCCATTGACTGTGAGCCCGAAGTGTTGTGACCGGAGTGGCTGTATCCTGAAATGTGCGTGGATACAAATTTTTTATCTTGCCCACAACTTATTAATTGGAATTAAAAATAATAAAAAAAATTGTTTCCAAAAAATACCGGAATGAACGTTGTAAGTAGTCATAGCGTAAACGCCGTCGTTTCCAAATCCTCCGTCATCCTGGGTTCCGGTTGCGCCGGACGAGCAGCCCTGTCCGCATCTTCTTCTGATTCTACAAAAAAAAAAATCAATATTAATCGATTATGATGTACAAAATATAATAATAATGGAGGTAAGACTGATGATCGTACTTTCGCCATAATTTGAGAACATTGTGCTTGATAGCGTTGAGACTGAGGGGTCCACCGACGATGGAGCAAAGTTGCTCGTTAGTTTCGGCGTAACTCGTCGTAAGCGGAGACACGTAGATCGGATAGCCGATTGGTTGATCGCACGAACTGTTGATTATATTGCGCAATGCTTGCTTCGCGTTTTGTATCGAGCCACGCTCGGGATTTCGGTTTCGCAGATATACGAGTTCCTGCTGTTGACCTGCCCACAGACCCCTCACGCATTCTCGGTTCATTTTTATAACACGGAAGCTCAGGAAACGTTTGTTCAGCATTATCACTTTGTACTCGTTGATGCCGTCGTCAAGAACGTGCCTGTAAACAAATATAAAAACATTTTTCTTTTCTTTTTTTTTCTAACGCACTCGTCTCCAGTTTTTTACAACGTTTTTATGGGGTTTCGTTTGTACTTTGCCTAGACGACCTTTTGGTGTCGAGTCGATTTAACATTCAATTGAATAAATCGGTTATTTACCTAAGGGCCAGCAAACTCGGAGCACCGCTAAGGACAGCGTTTCTCCACAGCGGATCGGCTTCGTGGCTGATGACCAAGTGCCTGTCGTGATTATCGATAGCCTCGTACAACGCCGATGGCTCTTCGTACTGCTCGGGACTCATAAAATGATCCTGATGCAATTTCAGCGCCATCCTCACACCCTTTGCCACGACGCTCCGCAAAAGATCCACATCGTGCAAGACCCACTCGTCCCGAATCGATGTTATTCGAAAATCACCTGCGGTATCAAAATATAATTACTCGCAGCTGTAAATTCAACAGTTTCAACGATTCCATGAGCGACTTAATTTTTTTTTCTTACCCTTGAAAAGAGCATGAAGGCCGTACAGAAAGAATTCGACGCTCGACACGGTATTGTGTGACGCGGCTCCGAGAACACGACGCCCCAGCAAACTCAAGGCTAGGCACAGCGACACGAGAGCCGAATCTCTCGATCTATCCAGCGCCTAAAACATAAACCAAAAACCTTAATCTTCCAACGTTCCTGCAGAGATAAAAAACTAATAAATTAATTTACCAATAATTAATTTACCTTGTCGCACTTGGCAGCGCAGAATTGTATCCAATCGAGATAAACATTGCAGAAGCTACTCCTCGTAATTCCGCTAGCCCGAAAGTCAAAGTCCTCGTCGATGTTCATATTAAATACGGGGTCGAGATCAACGAAATTTCTCGTGGGTTTAAGGGCCTCGGTGATGTCCGAATTGTCGAGCCACTGTTTAAGCTTCGTTGACTTTATGGCGTAGAAAACAATGCTCTTCACGTAGTAGGTGACGAGAACTTTGCGAAAGTCGAATACTTGGAGCATCGATACGGCCGAATTGTCGGATATCGAGTAACCCTCGAGAACGTATTTAGCGCTTGCGACTTCCCATGCGAGCCATCGCTGTCCGAAAGCGGCGTTCATGCTGAGGACGTGAGAGAGATGTCCCATCTCGCAGCAGCAACAGTTGTCGTTCTCCTCGATGCTCTCGGAGATCGCTTCGACCTCGCGCTGCTGACAATAAGTACCACGAAATTCCAGACCACGTAGCTGAAAGGTGACGAGACCGTTGCCGAGCTGCACGATGTGCACGAGGCAGTTGAGATAATCCGATGCGAGAAGAAAACAATCGCCCTGCTCGACGTTTCCCCAACGTCCCAGTGCCAGATCGCCATAGAGACTGTGCTGAAGAGATCTGGTGAGTTGCTCGTAAAATATAGAATTGAGATTGTTGTCGTCCGCGCCCAAGTTGCGCTCCAGATGCGACGACATTCGGGTGTTCGAGTGATCGACTCTTCGGGTCTTGTAGTCTCTCTCCCAGAATTTTATCGGCCTCACGTAAGAGGAGATGAATATAGCGCTGCCGAGAAGAGGATTCAGCGGCGTGCTCAGGACAGCGGAGATGCTGGCCTGCAGGAACAGCATAGCCGAATGGGGCACGGAGAACGGTTGGGCGAAAGCGTGAAAGGCACTTCCCCAGGTGACTTGCCACGGGGCTATGTAAGTCACGATGAAACGTATCTTAAGCAGGAGTTCGTGTATCTTTGCGAAGGCTATTCCCGTTACGAAGTAATCGACGAGAAACGTTTCGCTGAGATCCCGAAAGTCGAGTTTGAAGAAAAGCACCGCGAAGACGAGAACGAGGTAGCGGGAAGACGGATCGGAGTAAGCGGAGCGCAGTGACTTGAGGCCGCACATGACGATTATCAGAGCTCCGACGCTCTCGCCGAATTTTGCGACGATCTTCGACGAGCACTCGGTCAGCGCACCGAGGAAGACTATGGGGTAGAGAATGTTTCGCTCGAGAAAGCACAGACAAACGTAGATCTTTTCGAACCACATTATCCTGACGGGTTCCCGAACTTCGAACTGCGCGTGCTCGTGACTTCGCAGAACCGGCCTGGCGAGACACAGCCACGGCAATTGCTTCCTCAACTGCGGTACAATGTAGTGGAGCAGGAATCCGAGACAGCTCGCTATTCCCCACAGTACGGGATTCAATTCCGGCTGCAGAGCCGTGAAGACCGTCGAGCAGTGTATGGCGAAAGCGAAGACTCCGATAACGGCGCAAACTATCAGATCGTTCTTCAATCTCGCTTTCACCGTCGACCTGAGCTTCTTCGGCAGGGGGTCGATGAGCTCCGAGTCCGATATTTGTTCGCCGACTTTTATCTTCACGTCTTTCTTTCTTCCGGACGTTCTTATCTTGGCCTCCTTCAAAACCGGCGCAGGTGTTTCTCTTCTCGACGTGTTCTCTATAACTTTAGCTTCCATCTTCTCGAGATACTCGATCTCCGGTGGCCAGAGATTCGTTTTAACTATGTCCCATATGACGCTCGGATCGGACGAGGATCTGCTGAGATGGTAGGATATCGCGACGAGGAGACCGGCGAATATCGAGAAGAGTATGTGCTGCGAAGATTTTGGCTCGGTTATCGCGCCGTAAGCGAAACCGTAGAGTATCAGGACGGTCACGACGCTGCGGCATAGACAGTAAACCGACGAGACCAGGCTCGTCGTCGCGTTACCGCCGAACAGATGAATGTCCAGATGCTCGCATAGATACATCAGAAACGTATTTATCTGCGGGAACAGACCGAGCGAGAATATCAACGGGAATGCAAGTAAAAATATCAACAGTACGTTACGAACTTGCATCATAACGTCGTAATCGGCGACCCGAAAACCGTAAACGCGAAATTCCGTTGGTTTGAAGTTTTTCAGTGCTTCGTTGAATATGAGAATCAATCCGGTGCATATGATGTAGTATACTGGTCGGGAGAATACGATGATACGATTGAAACCGTGAGTCGGCGATGCGGCGTCGGGTTGAACGGATTTGAGCAGCGAGTATTGACATCCGGCCGTTACGAAGCAGAATATAAAAGCGAATATATCTCTGTAGAAGCCCTGCTGAAGAAGCAGAAGACCGAGGCCAGCCACGGAAACGGCGAGAAGCGTCGATATTATCGTCTCGACTATCGTCAAATTGCGATCGAGCAGGGCGAGCAACGACAGTCTGTCGAAGCGCACTTTAACGTGCGGCAACCTTCCGATTTTCCATTTGTAATAGTGCCTCGTTGTTTTCGGTTTCGTTTCGTTGGCGCCGTCGAGGCCGTCGATGAAACGATTCCACGAGAGGTTTGTGTTTATGTCGGCCTCCTGATGGCTCGGCATCGGCAGAACCGGAAGTTGATTGTGATTTTCCGCCGAGTACGGATTGAGATTGAAACTGCCCAGCAGAGTCTGCCAGCTCGGATGTCTGTCGAGCAGCATACGAAAAAATGGATCTCGCATGAGGCTGTCGCGCGCGCATTGGCTGGAATTACCGACGTTCGATGTCACGAGATTCGACGGTAGGGAATTTTGGGTTTTCGTCTGATTGCTCGCCGGACTCGAGAGCACCGGTGGTGTGTCGACTATAACTGTCAAGCCCGCGGAGTTCAGAGATATGCTGCTCGAGCTGTTGCTCAGAGAATCGGTGGGCTCCCAGTTTCCCTCGCCGCAGTGACGGCTCAGATTGAGCTGCTGTCGAAGAAGTATGTTGAGATGTTTCTCGCTCATTCCCGACGGTATTTGAGCCGATGTTGCGATCCCGGGGCCGTTCTCGTCGAAGATGTAGGTCAACCAGCGACCGTTGTCGTCGCGAAAACAGTGGACCGCTCCTTCGGTCGTGTCGTTGTGATTCGTCGCCAGATGACACTCGCCGTTAGATATCGAACCAGAGAGAGCCGCGAGGGGTGCGAGACTCTCCTCCCGAGAGCCGTTTCGCGGACCACCATGGGCTCGGCCGTGATGCTTCAATCTACCAGCCACGGGAACGGTGCATCTCGGTGCTCCGACGCGACCACGGCACGATCGCACTCGTTCTCGTCTTCCGTCCAACGCTCGTTTGGGTTTCGCGGGAGGCGGCAGCTCGACTATGTTGCTACTCGTCTCGCCAACCTCGTCGGCTACCACGGAATCCACATTGACTTTCGGACGATTCTGCTTCGGTATCGCTCCTTGAAGACGCTTGCTGTCCACCTCGTTCGGAGCTTGCGGCAAGAGCTTCTTCTTCACCTCGTTGTCGATGCTCAGCGTCGTCGTACTCGACGAGCCCGAGTCCGGCTCTTTGGCGTAGAGGTCTGAAATTCAGTTGACGAGAGTCTCGTTAAATCAGTGCTAATCACGAGCAGAGATCGACAGCTAAACTTTCTTTTTTCCGAGGTACGCTGACGTTTCAAAAAAATAGTTTTATGTTTTAAAGACTTCTTTTGTTGATATAAAAATTAACTGTAATAATGGTTACCGTAGATCAATTGTGAAAAATTATAATTATTTAATCGAACGAAGGAATAACCAAACGAAGTAACGATAGCTGCCGATCGCTGTTTACGATACAAATTGACGACGACGATCGTGGAAGGTTAAAACATCGATATTGGAGGTGGGACATAAAACGCCTATTCTAATCGAGGTATTCTCCTAATTTTCCTCGAATTGTTACATCGAGATTAATCATAGAAAAAAAATGTAATTCAAGCTAGATTCGATTAATACGACTTACAATCTGTACTAGCTGTTTGCAGACTCTCCGACGTGTCCGTATCGTCTGAACGAGTGAAAGTCCAAAAAACTGGCAGCACAAATTCGAGATATAATGTAGAGGGAGAGCTGTGTGTTTACTCGGGGTCATGAAATCTAAAGAGTCGTTGTAATGAAATTCGCGATTTCGTTATTCTCTCGCCGCGTTCCTGGGGTTTTCTTCGAGTTTATCCACGAGAACCGTTATCGAGACGATCTATTCTACAATTTTCTGTTTCTATTTGTTTTTCTTTTTTTTAGAGATTAAACGAAACATGTTTCGGTCACTTACTTTTGCTTGCCCATGGCTCGACAGCGCACTCGCCGTTCTCGATACCGACGATACTCCCCGAGTTGAGAGGATCGTCCAAATTTTTAGTCTTCTCCACCGGTCTTTCCTTTCGTCTCTCACCGTCGGAGAGATCGCGACTACTCTGGCTCGCGTTGCTGAATCTTCGTTTGTACGCTGGCGGCTTCTGCTCTTCGAGAAGAGCGTCCCGTGAATTTGCAGAGTCGTCATCGATCGGGACTTCTCCGTTAAATCTGCAACAATACCCAGCCGTTTATTTCGCGAATTCATCGTCAGATTCCGGGTACTTTTTTTTAACCCTCTAACAATATGCGAAGATCGGAGTGCTTGGATCACCTGGTAAATCTATCGTTAAATCCGCCCGTGCTTAAACTCCTGTCGCGATTGGAACAGGCGTACCCTTCGTCTATTCTCTTGCCCGCCAGCAATGGACTGTAAGAATCTCGAAGGCTGTAGACACCCGAAGTCTCGTTAGCGAACTGCTCGTCGCTCTGTTCAGCGATGGGATGAACGATTTCCGAGCCGTAGCTCAGATACGGCAACATCTGAAGCTGATTTCGTTTCAGTGTATTTTGCGGCAAGCCTTTCTTCGTATTGATCGTCTCGAGACTCTGAGGATGAAGAGGTAAATTATTGTCGTCCGAGGCGTTCGCATTTTTGCTCGTCGCTCCTATCGTCTCGAGACTCTGCGGATGGACCAGTTGCTGGTGCAACTTTTTCGCGATCACCTTAAGATTAAGACACAAACGATTAAAATTCATTTAAACATTCATTAATCGAACGATGAAAACGGCTTTCTTTATAAAATCATATTACCTCCAAAGATTGCGGATGCGACGGCATTTTATTTTTGTCAATGTCCTTCTTTTTCGAAATTATTTCCAAACTCTGTGGATGATCGGCGGTGAGATGAGTCTCCATCGGTATGGAATTTGAATTGAGACGTCGCACGCTCTGATTGGACTTCCAGTACGGATAATCCTCTCCGTGCTGTTCCAGCTCTAACGAGCTCGTTTGTTTTATCCTACTCTCGGAGCCCGTTTTCCCGAGGGTGCCGGGAGCGGCGACTCTGGAGTGTCGACTCTGCGAATCCTCGGACGCGTGTCTGCACAGCTTCCGCGATCCGGGACCGTGTTCCTCTTTCGCTATCACCACGCATTTCGGTCCCTTCAGTCGCATGGCTATTCACAATACAACTGCGTTCGTTAAGTTTGTCTATTTTTTTTGCTCGCAATAATAAAAGAAATACGCAAAGAACGTTGGTCAAAGTATTACCGTTAATTTTACTCCGAAATCGCGCCCGATCCTGCGCCATGTCCTGCGCCATATCAACCGCCAGCATATTTTTTATACTCTCCACAGTCGGTTTGCTAAGCTCCTCGGACGCCGTCGCGTCCTCGGAACTCTCCGAGCTGTTCTTCCTATGTATCTCCACCTTGAGATCTATCGTCGAGTTTGGCTTCTCGCGATTATAGTCCGACGTTATACTGTCCGCGTCTGCGTTTTGAACGTTCGGTTCGATGTATGAATTTCTCGAGGAACATTCCACGGGCGGGGTGTCCGTTTTTCCTGAAAAATAATTGGAAACATTTGTACTCAGCGCGAATACGAACTGATGAAATAATAACGTATTTCACTCGTGAATTCGATATCTTTTGGCAATTTTTGTTTATTAAAAGTGACAATAATTTTCATAAACGAAAAATTCAAAAATAAAAGGTAAAATTAAACATTGTTGTTGGCATGTAAAAAATATAAATATTTTAAAAAATGTCCATCTCTGCACCAATTAAATTTTTTATCACAGATCTAATAATGCTATTATTATTATTACAGCAGTATATTACTATTAAAAGGATTTGCAGTAATCCTATTGAGAGGATTATTGTGATACTATTATTATTGATGATAATGTAAGTACTAAAAAATTTTGTATCATCCCTTACCATTGAGTACTTGTAATTCGATACCAAGATCTGTCGGATCCTGAGACTGTTCACTACGTTTGCTACGCGCTGCTCGCCTCTTTTCGCTCTCCAACTTTTGTTGGCTCACACTTGGACCAGGCTCTTCTAAACACTCCGACGTGTCGTAGACGCAGTGCAGAGCGTGATTGACACATTTTATAGTGCCGAACAGCGTCACAATGGACATGCAATACGCCAGCCAGACATAGAGAGTCGGTGGAAAAAACTGCAATAAATCATTTTTATAAAAGTTTTTTTTTTTAACTCCAGGATATCAAAGGTCGCAGTGGATGATTTTATAACTGGAAGTATGCCACTGAAGTTACATTGTTTATACGTGTACAGCAGTGAAATCAAAATTTTAGTGCAAGCAAGGTGAACAAGTCGAATGGAGTTGCATGTTGCTAGCCAGTTCACAAATAACGCACTTGTAACCGATAAACAACATATCTCGCCCGTAAAGAGGACAGTCGTTAATGTTATCGGTTTTTTTTTCATTTTTTTTCTGTCGCAATCGTGGCAAGGACCGTGTTATTTCGACGTCCCAATTAAAAAAAAAAAAAGTTTGACAACTTACCAGGTATATCGTAAATGGTAGACATAGCAAAAATAGCCAAACGTATAGATGAAAGGTATTTGAAAAAACGTCAAGTCGAGGATCGTAAAACCAGCCTCCTGTCAAGCTCGCCCAGACGCCTTGTCTGAGGATTTCCAACGATTGCGAACCCATGCCAGAGACCGTGATACTCCCTCACCATCTTCCCATTACTCGCGTCCACTTCCACGGTTTCACGCGTACTTATTCTCGTCAAAATCCTCGTGTCAGATTGATAATCACGAGCCCGGGACAGTGCATCGTCTATCTTTTGTCGTCTCGAGTTCTTTGATATAATCAATGGGGATCTCTCAACGTCGCGCACACACTAACTCCAGCTCGCGCCCCGCAGCCATATGAAGCCCTCTCAGATGTTCGCGGTCATGATACACACATGATGCGAAACCTTTAACGAAAGAACGGCATACCCCTCCCGGTCATCCCGTACGTATATACCACGTAAATGAAGTTTCCTGACGTTACATGAATTTTGAGCTTTGCACTTTTAGATACGTAAAGTTACCGTCATTTATATCGAGCTATAAGATTTTTAAGTATTACGCCGTAATACGGGATGTTTTTTCTCCCAATGCTGTGAATTCGAGCGTTTTATCCACCGATCCACAGCATAAAATTCACATTCTTCAAAAAGAATTATTTTCTTATATTGTTTACAACGAGGACGCGTTTTTATTTCGCTGCAATGCTCGCCAGCTGGTCTCGAAGCTCAGGGCCGTATTGGTCGCTACGTGTAAAGAAAAATTTCAAACCTCAAATCGTTCGTATCTTAACAATTAAACAAAAATGAGTAAAAAATAGTTGACAGTCGTCAAGAATCGTAGGAATGGCATTCAGGCAGTTGTTCAAAGTATTGTTCAGACGAACGAGTCCCGTAATGGTAATTCAGTGTAATGTTTTTATTTTCCCTCCCGATTAGTCGGACACCCTAACCTCCTGACTGCGCGATGACCTAATAATTCACATTAGAAAGTGTACCTAATTGCATTTAACAAATGATTATCATTCGTAGTACGCGACGGCTTCGATGTTCGTTAACTGTGCGGAAACAAACAACCCGAATCCGGAACACAGAGTTCAGTGGGAACCGCCGGATTTCTCAAAGTTAACTTACGACTACATGATCAAACAGTCTACCGTGGAAGTCGTGAACAGCGTCACGCAGTCTCTAACAGTTACGTATACGGCGATAGAAAGTACCAGTAAAGAATATAGGTAAAGGAGGAAACGCGCGACGTATAAATTGTCTTGATTTTGCAGGAGATGTAAACGAAGCTAAAATGCCGCAATTCTATCCGTTACAGACGTTCAATGTCACAACTGATGAGCCTTATCAGAGAGACACTGACTTACAATGTCAGCGATGAACATTGGGATCTCATTGTGGAAGTAAGAGCCGAAGTGCAAAGAAAGAAACAAATTGTGACTGTAAGTTGCTTCAAAAATTTAGCAGTCGATGTCTGAAAAATGTATTATTAATATAATAATAACTATAATATTTATAACTATTAAATTTATGAAATGCTGTTGCTTGATTTAAGCATTTAGTGGGCCACATGGACTATGTCAACAAAATGGCTATAGCAGCCACGGAAGCGAGTTACATGGCTGGTTTGGATAATTTGTCTACCACGCTTGCCCAGAGAATGGACGATGCCTTGAACAATGTGGCCAGGGAAGTGGCTCACAATCTGCAACTCGAGAAAGAGTATCTTTATCTTCAAGAGGAATGCGTTAAGAAAAGTAAAGATTAATTGTAGACACGCGATATTTCAAGTTCATAAATAACGTTTGTTTTTTTTATTAATTTCATTTCAGCCAATACAGACGATAATTCGAAGACCGACGAAGACGCGGGCGTTACAATAGAGAAGATTCTCGTGGACTAGAATCGCGCGATTTTTTTTTTTAAACAAACTAACATAGTCTTTATTGCGTGTTATCGTCGATTATCCAATCAGCTCGGGAATTAAATGGCTCGTTTATTCGCTGTGCGACGAGCATCGTTTTTTCCTCGTCGGCGCCTCCTCATCGAACCAAGCGTCAAGATGGATGGAAACTATGTGCCGTCCGGGAACCATAACCAAACCCAATGCTCTCGCCTCTGTGTGCTCTTCCGACAGGTACTCCGAGCACGAGCCTAGAATGACGTTCGCGTCGCGGTCGGTGCACAAAAACGCACCCGTCAACACCCGACCGTCGGTCATTTTTATCCGGAGATGCCGATTCAACCATCCTCGCAACTTTTCCTTCGACGCAGACTCCTCCGCTCCCGATGTCTGCAAACAAAAACATCGCTCGATTATAAATATAACCTTCGACGAAATGAAAACAAATGACTCGTTGCTTTTTCCCACCTCCCCATTCCCGTGAACGCACTCGTTCTCGGTCACTGCAACCGCGTCTTTCATCGTTATCTCGCTCGCCGAGTTATCGCGGTTTTTCTTTTCAGTCTAAAAAATGCCCTCAGCATTAAACTTGCGTCCTTTTTTGACAAAAAGCTGTGTAGCTCTATGTGTGTGTTTTTCGACTTTTCGCGATTCTCTTCGATCATTCGATTACCGGTCCACTTCACGCGTGTTACAATGTTGTTCAAGTTCGTCCCTCCTCAATTTTCCATGTAGGTGGTGACACTGTCGAGAGATCCTGGCGAATTTCGCCGATCTGTCAGAGACGAGATCTTACAAAACGTTTTTTCGCTTTTTCACCCAAACACAATTTTATCGTTATTTTTTCCGAGTACTGTTTGACTAAAAAGCCTCGAGATGCACGACGCTTACGACGCATCGCCGATCTTGAATTTGACGGTGCAGATCGAGTCGATGACAGCTTACGGTAGGGCAGTGTTTATTTATAACCGCACTTCTGTGCGATCATATGATCGGCTGCAATTTATCAATCAGTGGCGAACACGCTTCATTGAATGTGTCATCAATTTTTTTTTTTTTTTGCACAGACGACAATTTACTGATCGGAACTCGAGAAGGTCGATTGTTGATGTACAACGTACCGCCGAAAACTGACGAGCATCACAAGCTCGAATTGTTGCGCTACAGCAAGAGTTTCAGCAAGAAAAGAATCGTACAAGTCGATGTTGTACCCGACTACAACTTGCTCATTCTCTTGACAGGTAAAATTCCGTTCGTTCTATAATGTCATAACTTTTGTTTTTAATTTATTAAATTTTTTTTCCAGACGACGTAGTATGCATTCACGACTTGAATTCTCTGAACATTCAGCAAATCAGCCAGCTGCCGAAGACTCGTGGAGCTTCCCTCTTTGCCTTGAACATCCAGCAAGCTGAGAGTTTGACGGGCAAAAAAAATACGGTCGTTCGTTTGTGTGTTGCCGTCAAGAGGAAACTGCAGCTATACTACTGGAAGAAAAATCAGTTCGAAGACTTGGGTGATGAGTCGAGAAACGAGCTTAGTGTGCCTGAGGTACCACGGGAGTTGGCCTGGTGTGTTTACTTAAAAAGATTTTTGCATTATTTATTTATTTATTTATTTAATTAACAGGCAATGTTGATTATTATGGACATATAAATAGTTTTTAGAATATAAAAATATCTTACAATCTTATAATAGAAACATATATTAAAATCAACACATTGATTGACAAATTCCCAAATTTGTTGACTAGGTGTAGAGTCGGATTCAAACTGCCACCGCCTCCTTGAAAATCGCTTATTATTATTATCCAATTTTATTATTATTATTTCTCACACCATTAATATTTTTGCACTGGTCTCTGAGTTTTGTTCTTTAACAATAGCTACCTTGGATATTTTACTGTGAGCAGCCAAGATTTTTGGAGCATAAATGAACGATTTAATTGCAGGTGTGGCGAAACGCTAATAGTGGGCTTCCACGGTTTGTCCTACACTCTCCTAAACTTGGATGGCAAGACGAAAGAGTTATTTCCAACAGGAAAGCCACCCAAGCCGAGTATAACGAAATTATCGGAAAATTCGTTCGCCCTCGGCAAAGATTCGCAGTCCATAATAATGGACACGTCGGGCGAATTGATACAGCACAATCCTGTAAAGTGGACCGACTCTCCGAGTGCCACTAGTAAGATTTTTGTCAACTACAATGTTCCTTGTTAGATCGCAGATTCGATTGATTCGCATCGAATTTCACAGCTTGGGATGACCCGTATCTTTTGGGCATTGTGCACGACACGTTGGAAGTTTACACGCTGGAAGGTTGCTTGCACATTCAGACAATGACGGAGTTTAACAAAGCTCGACTTATCTGCCGAAGCAAGCAGGGCAAGGTTTACGTCGCCTCGATGAGCCAAGTCTGGTGTGTTAGCGCTGTCGATGTTGGACAACAAATTAGAACGCTGTTGGACCAAAATCAGTTCCAGCTGGCGCTGAAGTTGACGGTGAATATTCGAAGCGAATTTGTCTTTTGTTTTTAATTCATCGTAAACTATAGCGGTAATGATGGTTGTTTTTTTTTACATTTTTTTCGCAGAGTTTATCGGACGTAACGGACGAAGAGAAGACAAAAAAGATCTGCAAAATTCAAACGCTGTACGCGCACCATCTGTTCGCGAACAAAAAGTTTCAAGAAGCTATGAAGCAATTTCAAACTTTGGGTACCGATCCTTACGAGGTAATAAGACTCTTCCCGGATTTGGTGTCACAGCCGACGAACGCAAACGAGATGAACGAGCCTGTTACGTCGTCACCGAAGCTTCAAGATCGCGATCTCGAAAATGGTCTTCTCGCGCTTATAGCATTTCTCACGGAAGTTCGGCACAACTTGATGGGCAGCGGTGATTCCAAGGACAAAGACAAAAACGACAAATCTAAGGACAAAGACAGAACGAAAAACATGACGGCCGTTGCTACCGAGCAACTTTTAAAGATAATCGACACGACACTCCTCAAATGTTATCTGCAGGTACGATGGCGAATGGATGCATCGATCTTGCTTTTGTCTGGTTATAATGGACCAATTTTTTGTCGGAGATTATTTCATCCGTTACTCGAATAATTTTTCGATGCTCATCTAATTTTTGCTAGTCTAGTGACTTCATCGGATCTGTAACAAATAAGTTTTCAGACGAACGACGCACTCGTAGCGCCACTTCTACGACTGAATCATTGCCATCTCGCGGAAGCAGAAAAGACTTTGCTGATGCATCAAAAGTATCCTGAGCTCATAATTCTGTATCAAACGAAGGGACAGCATAAGAAAGCTCTCGAGTTGCTGGAGAAGCAGTCTAAGAAGAGCGACTCCAGTCTGAAGGGAACGGAAAGAACGATTCAGTATCTTCAGCATCTCGGCAAGGATCATATGGATTTGATACTCAAATTTTCCGGTTGGGTTTTGGAGCAGGATCCCGAACAGGGCCTGAGAATATTCATGGAAGATCTTCAGGCAAGTGGCAAATCTTTACTCACGTTCGAATAATCCTGTACGGGGATGAGCGCTTGTCCGAAAAAAATTAAGATTAATTTACGAATAATTTTTTGTTTGTTTTCTTTACTCAGGAAGTCGAGCAACTTCCCAGGCCGAAAGTTCTGGACTATCTTCTACGTTGTCACAAAGACTTGGTGATAACGTATTTGGAGTACGTCGTACGTGTCTGGGCAGACGAGAATCCCTTGTTCCACAACGTTCTCGTGCACCAGTACAAGGAGAAGTGCCTTGCGTCGATGAGCCCAACCGCGACGCCCGCCGAAAAGCAAAACGCTGAGCACATACGACAAAAGTTGCAACAATTCTTGGAGAAATCTGTGCACTATACGCCCGAGACGGTGTTGGTACAATTTCCATCGGACTGTTTGTTCGAAGAACGCGCCATCATTCTCGGACGTCTGGGCCGTCATCATCAGGCTATATCCATATACGTTAATCTGCTCAACGACGTGCCTAGAGCTATTCAGTACTGCAAAAACGTTTACTCGAGGTTTCAGAAAAATCCGGAGACTGGACCTAGTCAAGATGGTTCCGACGAGGTCTACGTTACTCTCATTCAGCAGTTGCTGAAACCTGAAATTGCTTTAATGGCCGGTTAGATTTTTTGAAAAATACCATATTTATTTTCTTCATATTCGAGCAATATCATCTTTTCGCCAACAGTTTTCTTATATTTTTTTTGTTTTCTTTTGGTTAACGCAGGGTGTAATCCGGAAATGCAAAAAACAGCTCAACCAGATCTGGAAACGGCTCTGGAACTTCTGGAGGAATACGCTTTCAACATAAATCCTATAAAAGCCTTGGAAGTTTTGCCGGACAGTGTACCGATCGGTCGCATAAGACACTTCCTCGAGGCGAGTTTGCAGAATCAATTGAACGAAAGACGCCGAACTCAGGTATTGAAGAGCTTGCTACACGCGGAGCATCTTCAAATCCAAGAACAGAGAATGCATTACGAGTCGCAGAGCGTCCTCATGACCGAATTCAACATATGCTCGGTGTGCAAAAAGCGGTTTGGCAATCAGAGGTAATTATTTATCGTTTATATACACATATATACTGTAATACTCGATATTCGCTTCTCAGAACCGATTAATCATTCTTGCTTTTTTTGGATATTTTTCGATGCAGCGCGTTCGCCAGGTATCCAAGCGGCGACATCGTGCATTACTCGTGCCAGGACCGTAAAATTTAGATAATTAACAACGAAACTAAACGTGCAATTTTTACCAAATATTTTTTTTATTGGAGATTGGCAAAATTGACATTCAGTTAAGTACTCGGTAATCACACTTTGTAGTTGCATTGATGTTTTTTGATAGTCTTCTTTTTTTACGATTCATTGAATAATGAGATTTTGCCGAACTCTGCTTTCGACTAAATAAGCCACTATGCAGTATGAATTAACACGAAAATATGCTTTAAATATTATAACGAGCCAATGTATTGTAAGATTGGTCCCTGTATAGAAACTACATGTATATATGAAATTTAATAACAAGGTACCTAAGAGGCAATTAAGCCGGTGTGCGATACAATTTTATCGTGTTTGAATTTTCGAACGTTAATCTCGTCCAGAGATCAGGACGGCCAATAAAACCCAACGAATAACAAACTGGTGCCGAAGGATGGGGCGTGCCCGGTCCAGAAAACGTGTAAACGGGGCTGATGATGTCATAGTCGAACTTGTATTCCTACGCCCCGGTGGTACGTACACACAAAAATCCAGGAACGAACAACAGCCGCCGAGCACCCTGCCCGTTAATTTTCATTAATCGACTCCTCTCCTTCTTCCTCGTCCGGGTTTCTTGGCTGATGCGATTAAAAATTAATGTCACAGACGTGACACGCATCACTCATCAGCTTATCGTAGACAAGTGAAAAAAAATTAAACATAACCGACATCTTGTCATTCTAATGTCAGGGTGAGAATCGTGCGGCTTCGCAACGTGCGGTTTCCGGAACGCGAGATAAAAGTTGCCTGAGGTCGGCATTTTGCGGTCATTATCTTTCCCGATAGATGCACCCGCACTATCGTCACTCTATTAAAACATACATTCGTGAAAATTCATCGAAAAGCGTCACCCGCCTAAGATGACTCGTCATTTATTTATAGACGAAAGTGTGCAAAAATTTTTCGGCCTGGAACATAAAATGCATCTTTTATTTCTTCAGATTCTTTAGATTTTTGAACATTTTTAAAATCATTTTTCAATTCATTTTTCTTGCAAATTAGTCAAGCAGGGTCACATAACTCAATGACCCCTCATTAATATATAACTAATCTTTGTACAAACTGTCACAGTTGAAGAGAAAATGAATGATTAAGCGACAGTATTATTACGAAGCATGTCGTTGGAAGTTAGATCAGTTTCTTTTTTTAGTTTTTTTCAAATAACTGTTTACCAAAATTTCGTGCCGAATACCTGGGAGGAAGGTGCAAAGCGCCATCGCGGCACACACACGCAACACACGGAGAGGGTACTACTTTAGTCGGGCGTAGTCGGACGCCGTGAATCTCCGGTCAGTTGCGCGCCGGTCGAGTGTGTGGAAGGACTAGTGTTGGATTTTACGGTGGAATATCATTTCGTGGATTGCGTGAAGTTTATATGCGAGTTAATTGGTGAATACGGTGATATACGGGGTGTTCTCGAGTATCGGTAAGTCGCACGATTGTTGAACTTTAATTTAGAAGCATTTTATCGACGAGTTTATTTCATCGTTGCTCGGGAGTAGCGGCTAGGCGAGAGAGATCCGCCGACGTTAAAAATGGCGTGCGACTCCGTGCATCAAAGTATTTTCTCGTTTCCGAGCCTCGTCCGACATTAGTTTGTCATTGTCGTTTATTCATAGTCGTAGTTTGAGAATCGAGTCAGATCGTTGAATCGGCTGGCTGCGAGGCGAGATAAAAGTTTGTCATGCATTTATAATAACGTCGATCGACGACGCTGCGAACTGAAAGACGTTCACAGCCCCAAGCTTCACGCAGCTTAGTATTTTCTCATACGTTTCGCCGGGGCGTAGCTTCGACCCTTCGCCGATAAGCCTCGTCGTTTCGACGACAAAGTTGCTCGACGATAACAAAATAACATTGCACCGGATCTGGTCGATCGTGAACTTGTTTCTACGACGAAAGGGAACAAATGTTTCGCGACAATGGGACGAAGTAATTTCCGTTGGACCGATAGAGTCCCCTGACGTTCTATTCTGTTGGGCTGTCAAGACAACCTGTCCGCCGGTGACCTAATTCGAGCTCCCCTCTATTCAAGTTTTACCATTGTCCTAATCCATAACAATGTAAAGAAAAAAAAAAACTTGTTTCATATGGCATCGATTTTGTCGCACACACGGTTCTCGCTGCACACTTGTCGCGGACGGCAAATGTGTCACGGATATAATTATCAATGATCGGGGCGAGCACAAATATTTTCGATAATGATATAAGCGTACGAGACGCCAAAAGTGTCCCGGCGGCGGATGGTAATCATTTTCTTAACATAGAATCGATTGACTTCTCTTGTATCAGCGCCCGCGAGATACAAGCGCACGACCTAGGTCCTATAGACGGTTTTACATACTATTAATATACGTTCCAAACATTAAAAAAAACACGGCTGGATCTGAGCCAAGGTGAAGCCGGGCTCGATTGACAATGTACCGAGAGAAATCTACTGCAACGTAGAGCGGACTGAATGTAAACGTGACAGATAGCGACGAGTTTACACACAACTGCTCGACTGTGCCATGGGGGAACGATTATCGAACAGCCATCTTTTTTTTTCTTTTAAGGCGTATACTGTTTACTGTTACGTCAGTCAGCGCACTAATACGGTGTGGGACTTACACGCGCGCGCGCGCGATTAGAATTCATTAATAAATTACGGGGGTTATCCGTACTGGGCGTCTTCCTGTTGCAAGTGTTATAATGTTGCACAATCCTTACCTCTTCGAACTTGCGCTTTTGCTCCCGGAAAAAAGCTTTCGTTCTATTTGCAAAGACCAAATCTATAAATCAACATTTTCCTATCTCCCCCTCCTCGCGCAGATTTCACCCCGTAGCTTTGAACAATCGTTCATTTTTCCGTAACAAAATTATGTTAATTAATAAGCGAGTTGTTTACCTTAATAGAAACAGCAATTGGCCTGTTACAGATTGAAAATTGCTGTGATGGCTATTGTGAACCCGAGTGTTTATCGTTCGTAACGACATTTCCTATCCTCAGCATTGTCTGTTAAAATTGACGTAACCAAACGCGGTTTCGTATGACACGAGGATTATTCGCGAGCGTTGCGTCTCGCGTTACGGCTTTTAAATGTGGGTCGCATTTGACCGAGTAAATATCGGTGCCGGTGTGCGTTGACGTTGACGCGTCCGACGCCCGACACTCATCCGCAGCTACTCCCGCCTAGACATATATATACACATATGCCGTACAGTCTTTAAGCTCTAAAGTCCTTCGGCGCTAATTTTAATTTTATTATCCACGCAATTACGTTAACTAGTACCGAGAAAAATACGTCTATCTCACATTACCGATGAGTAACGTCAGAATTTTCGGTCGGGCTGAGTCTCGACAGTGATGGCCTTTAAACTCTCGGTCGGCACAGACTTTCCATTATCGTCGAGATTCTACCACGCTATAAGGACGAGGCAGGTCTATACCACCGTCGCTGTACGTATAAAACCGTCTGTGTGATATATACATAGATACCGCTTCGAGATACCAATAAACTGAGAACTCTCCATCGAGAGACGAACGCCGTACCGATAACTCGAAGCGAGCCCGCAGCGGCTTCACAATGTAATCTTTGATTTAACATTGAACGTTCTCTCTCGACAGACTCGCGCCAGTCTAGCGCCTATTAGCGCTGCAGTCGCTCCACCGACCTTCTCCTACACGCCTATAAATTTTTTATATTATCTTTCTTTCTTTGCGTCGAGTTGAAATAAAAAAAAAATATTTCTTGCTCGAAAAATCTTCAATATATTGCTCGCGATAAATATTCCAAAAATTACGTACACCGATATGAAAATAATTTTCTTTTTGTTGTGAAATATTATATACAATTTTCAATCGGGAGGGAAATATTCACGTTGAACGTTCAACGCTCTGAAAACTCGAGTAAACGGCTCCGGCGGCAATATTAGTTTTATGGAAGAACTTTTTTCTGTTTTCTTTTTCTAATTTAATATTCATGCTAACCCTCGCGGTAATCCACAAGACTCGATTGTAGTGCGCGATGCTGGGAAGAGTTTCATGCCGGTAGGGGCTACAGGAACGGGGCTCCAAGAATATCCCGTTCTATCATGGAAGAGGGAAGTCGTGAACGGTAATTTATATTTAGAACCTTGCCACTTGAAGTTTCGGAGTGGAGGGTGGTGATAAATGTATGCATGCACATGTGCGCCTGCCTCTACTTATTCAGGATTGTGTCCTCCAAGTTTGTGAAGCTCCACCGAAGCTCGCTCAATTTTTCCCTCGTCCCGTCTTCGACCTTTCCACAGAATGAAATATCGTTTTGTTTTTCTACCGAAAAAAAAGATTTATTCATTTCTTTCATACTTGTCTTGTTTTTCTTATTTTTTTTTCCTCTTCCTTCAAGCACATCCGCGTACGTACCACATTTTACGGTACGGTCGAGGAGAAGCGGACGCACCTTCCGCGATAACGCACGTAATCATCGTAGCCACGCATGGCCACGCACCCTTTTCTACGCTGTCCCACATTCGGCGCTCGTCGCGCTCGCTCGCGTACGCGTTTCACGTCTCTCCGTCCATCTGCGTCTCTCTCAGCACCGGCAGCCAACTTCAATCAGGGAGTTTCCGCCCTGTCTCCGGGCACGTATCGTACCAACTTCTCTCCGCGGAATTAACCGTAACTCGAGATTACGAGATCGAACGCCGTCGGAAGAATGATATTGTCGTCGACGACCGGGCGAACACTGGACAAACAATGGACTGTTATTTTTCTACGGATTCCCACTTGTTACAGCAGTGTTGACTTCGGGCTATGCAGAACCATGATCCATGGTTCTTTTTGAACCAGCTTTCGAGTGCTTCCTAGATTTACATTTTTTTTTTTTTTAAGTGCTCGAAAGGTGCACCGAATAGTTTTGAGTGCTTTCGAGATACATTTTTTTCAAATTTTTCCTCTCGAAGGCGGAGAGAATAGTTTTGACTGCTTTCTTGATTATTAAAATTTGATTTTATTTTTTTCTGAGGGCTCGAAGGTGGAGATTTAACATTTTTTATTTCTATTCCTGTTTTCAAGTACTCGACGATGGAATCGTTTCGAGGGCTTTCTAAATTTTTTAAATAATTTTTTTTTTTTTTTTTTAAATTATCGAGTGGCTGAAGACGCACAGAATCGTTAGGGCTTTAGGAGAGCATGAAAGGCTTCGGCGATCGACCGGACGAATTTTGGTCTCTTCAAAAGTAAACGGCGAACTCGGTTGCGTTATCCGAGCCAGGATCGCCGCGGCAGATTAACGTAAATGCGGACGTGACGTAGCAGCGGTCTACGTCTCGTACACGCAGAGGACCCAACGCGACAGAGCTACGGCGATTCACTCCCAGCGGACTTTTAACCGGTTTGATTTTTTTTTCTCCCTCGTCCATTTTAGTTCTCATTCTTACCTAATTGGAAGTCGGCCCGTCGTCTTCTTATTGGTTTTCATTCACGAACCCATTCGGTAATGGAAGAGCCGTTGATTCACCAGCATTAAAAATGGCGACTTTTTTTTGCTAATTCAATATATTTTTTTTTTTCACAATAATTCGACGAACTTTGAAGATAAATTAGCTTCGATCAAACAATTGCGCTCGTCAATTAATGCACTTGGTTATGATTTAACTTTGCCAACGTATCGAGAAGAAACGAAAAGCGGGACCTCCGCTACGGCGACGCTAATTTACGCGGCCATCATGGATTACCGGTTACACAAAGTTTGGTGGGAGAAGGTCAAGCACAAACGAGATGAAGAATTGACCTCTGGCCGGCAGAGCGACCTCAGACTCTGGGAAAAAACTCGTCCGGCGCTGTTGGTCGAGCTCAATCTTTTTTCTCTCTCCCGTTACTTCGTCCAACTTGTTTTTTTTTTTTTTAATGGCGAAGCCTGAGCATGGGTGTGACGACCCGACGGTTTTCGGGAGCCTCCACCATTCTTTCGTTCTCCGATCGATTCTCACCGGTGCGGTCGGTGACTTCGCGAAATAATATGAAGTAAAATTAAAAAATAAAAACCATTAAAATAGGGAGAGTGAAAAGAGCTCGAGGAATCAACGGTGTAAAGCGGCTTTTGTTTTATGTATTTATTTATACTTTTTTTTCTGCTGAAGTTCCAGTTTTAACAATAACGAAAGAAGAACGAGGACGTAAAGAAGCTGGCATAAAACTCGAGCGAAGAGGTTCGTCTCGTCGTACTGTCGCTTAGCTTCTGGCAGTTTTATTTTTTGTCCCCCACTGGACTTGTTTCTCGCTGGAAGACAAACGTTCGTAGTAGTGGCGTAGGCGGAGAGGTGAGGTGGACGCGCGCCACCTCCTCGTGGATACGGAACCGGCGCCGCGTTGACTGCATCGGAAAATCAATAGTTGTCCTGTGTGCGTGAAAGAGTCTCACGCTCTTCTTACCTTGGCACAAGCACGCTTCCAATTTTCCACCTACTACACCTGATATAACGTCGGTGTCTCTATTACTCTGACCGTGCACCAGAAAATTCCGAGCAACCATTATTTGTCTTTGAAAAAATATATATATATATTTCTTCGACTCATTATTCAAGTCTTTGCACCGTTGGAACAGTACGATAAATTCGCGAAAAAATGTCATTCCAAGTCTGACATTTATTGACTGAATTTTTATCGTTTGGAGGCAGGTTGGGTTTTTTTTATTATTTATTATTTGTCAATTAATTTGTACATTTATTCTCAAACGACTTTACTCTATAGTGATATAAGCTACTCATTGATTGTCAGCAATGTGTAAAATGCGTAACGCAACAAAATGATATTTTCGTCCATCTGCGATAAATTTTATCTTTTCCTTCGAGGGTAGGAAAGTCATCGGCACCCTCGTAAATTAAAGATGCGTGAGTTACGAGTGCCCACGTAAGTCATTGTGACGCGGCCCTTCTTTGCTCTTCATTCCACTTGGTCCAACAAAGGGTCATTGTTTTCCCACGTTCGCGTCGAGAGAACTCCCTCCGCCTTCTGGGTTTCGCTGAAAGGTTGCCTTGTCACCAAGCCGGACACTTGCATTTCGTATTACTATGGCGGTCTCTCCCTTTTTCTCTCTCGACCTGTCTATATCTATACATACAACTATACAGCAACGGTTTCTCCGTACCGCACTTTGCGGTCGGGGCACAAAACCGTAGATGCCGCTGTCGAGCGTGACGTTATCGTTGAAAATAAAGCTCTCGCTAGGCCGAGAGCCCGTAGTTGTAAACTCGTGTCGCGGTGCGATCTCGTGTTACTCTATCGATCATTCGAACGGCTGGTTGACATTTTTTTTGCATCAACTTTGCACTCGGTAAACGAAACCGCGAGAGACCATCTTCTCGTATTCCGACAGATCAACGAAACTAAGACGTTACTCGGTAAACTTGAACCTTCCGCGATTACGGATGGTCATTCACATCGTGATTCATATTCCGCTAACGCCCGTCCTCCTTCTTCTTCTTCTTTGCGACCGCGCCTCGTAGCAATGCTCTTCTACGACCACGTCGGTGCTCCAGTGTCCAAAGGCAGCAACGTATATTGCACCGCTTGGCCCCCTGCGTTCCCCTTGCATTAAGTATATGACGCCACTTGCGTAATTGCTCTAAATTCAACGTAAGTGGTAGTCAGACTCGAGAGAATTTCATTCATTCCAGCTTCTTGCTATACGCATTCGTGCATTTTTATCCCCCTCGCATAAGTTTTATGCATAAAGTTTATGCACACGGCACGATCCGGAAATCTTATTTGTCTACCGGAAGTGCCGTAACACCGGAAATACGTCATTTCCCGCACGAGAATCTTATTTTTCGACCGGAAGTGACGTCACACCGGAAATACGTCACTTCCGGTCGAAAAATGAGATTTTTCAAACCGACAGTGACGTATTTTTAGGGTGATGTCACTTCCGGTCGAAAAATGAGAACTTCGAACCGGAAGTGACTAATTTCCGGTGCGACGTCACTTCCGGTCGAAAAATGAGATCTTCAAACCGGAAGTGACTTATTTCCGGTGCGACGTAACTTCCGGTCGAAAAATGAGATCTTCAAACCGGAAGTGACTTATTTCCGGTGTGACGTCACTTCCGGTCGAGAAATGAGATCTTCAAACCGGAAGTGACGTATTTCGTAATTTCCGGTCGAAAAATGAGATTTTCAAACCGGAAGTAAAGTATCTCCGCTAAATCTCCGAAAATCTAAATTTTCAATTTCTAAATTCCCCAGTTCGTAGCGAGAGCGCGAATCGCCCCGAGCCGCAACAATCTGCTAGTTTACAGGTAAAAGTCGATATGTATGCATTCCGGAAGCTCTAAAACGGAATGTTAGCTGACGTAACGCCATGTTTGACTTGCCGGCATCGAAAGATGACATCGAAGCCCGATTGTTGATAGAGTCGATTAGCCAGCTAAAGAGTCTCCGTGGGTGTGGGAGATTTTCCGCGCGAACGTATGTGCACTTGTGTGCGCTCTTTCCTTTGCATTGGAAATTCAACCGAAGCGTCGACCATCGGTGTAGCACAACGCCGACGCCGCTCGCGCGGCGTTTAACCTTGATTGATCGTCGATCTTCGAGGCCTCTCTTTTTTTTATCGTATTTTTTTTAGCTCTCCCTTTTTTTTTTACAACTCCCGACGATCTCTGATGAAATCAACACCGCACGAGTTTGTTCCTAGATAAGGCGATCGGGCCGCGGTGATAACGTTCGAAGTTAATTCAACGCCGACCGAGCATCGGTTTCTACCCGGTCGGTCTCGCATCAGGAATTTTATAAATCCTCAGTACTAGAAAACGTTTCTCTCCATTTTCGTTAAGTGAAATTGCCCGACTCGCTAAGTCGACGTTTCACATCTTGGTCCGGTTAACTGCAACGGGTTGCGTGCGGTTTTCCTTGAAACTTTGCACCTTTTTTTTTTTTTTAATGCTTCGCTCGCTCCTCGACGCATCACGGCGGTTCACGAGGAGCAGACTTCTTATTTCGCTCTTTCACTCTGCGGAACAAGTGGGCGGAGGTCGACGAGTCTCTCTAGCTCTCGACTTTGCGCCTCTACGAGTACTCCGGTACTCGTCCGAACTACCGGAGTACGTGGGGAGTACATGGGCAAAAAAATTCCCGACAGAGACGTACAAAACCTTTTTTTTTTACGATACACTAAAGTTCAAGGTACACTCGATAATGCCAAACTTGCAACTTCAAAGGTTCGACCGGCGTTGTACATTATTTAAAAGGCTGGCTCGGGCGCTCGCGATCGGCAGCGACCGATCGCGTCACTGTGTATATATATATGTTCGTATGTGATATCATTCGAGTGACGTAATCCAAGGCGATGATGATGCTCTCCGGGTGCTGGAGCCCACGCACACCGCAGCTCCGAACGGTTACTCTGTAGTAGCTTAGGTAACCAGCTCGTAAAATAATTTCCTTTCATTTAAAGTACACTGGCACTGGTAGTAGAGTCGGGCATTTATTAAAGCCGGTTCCGTCATCAACAATTGACTAGAGCATTTTTTTTATTTTCCACTTTGTATGTTTTTTTTTTTTTTTTGCTACATTTTCTATTTGCGTTACGGAAACTCTATAAATATACCTGCACGCTTCGACGCCGATACACAACGCTCGGTGGGAAATAAATAATGCGTTGGCGAATGCTACGTTGCGTAACGCGCGAGGTGTTTTTACACTTACCTGACGGCAACGCCTCTCCGTTTCGCACGTTTCACGCCGTTTTTTCGATCACACGACATGTTTTTTCGATTTGTTTTTTTTTAAACAATTTTTTATTGATTAATATACGATATAATGAATATATCATATCATTAAAAAATATATATTTGAAATATTTTTGATAAAATATAACAGGTATTATATTTAGCTGTTTACTCGTGAAGCGGAATTTGTGGGTGTATAAAATTCTATGAAACTTATTTTAATTGTCGTATTATTGTGTCTGTTGCAGGAGCGCCCTTAACAAGGGTAAAGAAACTGTGAGCTGTTGGTCCGATTGGCAAAATGACGACCGACATCTCAGTGCAGCGTACGGGCTGGGACCCGACGTTACAGCAAGAGATCGTCGACGAGTACGAATACGACGGAGGAAACTCGAGTTCGAGACTGTTCGAGCGTTCCCGCATCAAGGCTCTTGCCGGTGGGTTAAACAATTATTATCTAAGAATTATTATGTAAGAAAAAAATTAAAGAATAGGAATTTTTGTTCGACTCGAATAAGTAATAAAAAAAAATTGACAGAGCGAAGAGCACACTTTAAGATAGACATTGTCAAAATTTGAGGAATTTTTCCGGTCCTGTTGTTGAGTTTAGTCCACGTGCGCGACGTCCACTCCTATTTCGCTTATTAGCTCGAGGTCGTCGTTCCCCCACTCGCGATTCTGGGAAGGCGACCCTTGGAGGAAAAAGAAAGAAGAAAAATACTACGCTCTACCAAGTATCGTAGGACAGGCGGGAAGGAAACTCGCGACCGCTTCCTTCGATAGCCTTATCTTTCGGCACTCCAAGCAGCTATCGGTCAGAGCTGGCCGTTCGACTCGCTTCAGAATTTTTTTTGATTACAGTCGCGAATATCGCTCCCGCACGAGAGCTCTTAACATGCTCCGTCGACAATTTTCGACGAATTCATTAGTTCGCAAAAATAAGCAAAATAAACGAACCTCACCGACTGTGAATCGCGAGCCAAGTTCGCCGAGTTCTCGTTTGCACTTCGTTATTCCGTGAGAAGACCGTGAATCGGCTTTTTGGCACGTCATCACAGCCGCATTCGCGGAATCGTCAAAATTTAAGTGTCTCTAAATCGTGCTCTCGACTATCAACAAACAGTGCCCGAGTGCAATTTTGAAAATAAATAATTTAACACAAAAATAGAATAATGACAAACAGAATTTCCATACACGATTCATTGGAGGATTATTACGACAAAGTAGTCTTGGACCTCCGAGGTGAATCTCCGATCAATCTGTATTTTCCCATGGGTCGATTTACTAATTAACAATTTTCTTTTTCTTTCACAAGGTGAGCGAGAATCCGTGCAAAAGAAGACTTTCCAAAAATGGGTGAATTCTCATCTGGTACGTTGCTCGTGTCGGATCGGCGACCTCTACGGCGATCTGCGGGACGGCAAGATGCTGATAAAGCTGCTGGAGATACTGTCCGGCGAGCGTTTGCCTCGTCCAACAAAGGGAAAGATGCGTATTCATTGTCTCGAGAACGTTGACAAGGCTCTGCAATTTTTGCGCGAGCAGCGCGTGCATCTCGAGAACATGGGTTCCCACGACATAGTGGACGGAAATCCGCGTCTCAGTCTTGGTCTGATATGGACGATTATTCTGCGTTTCCAAATTCAAGACATCACGATCGAGGAGACCGACAATCAAGAGACGAAATCAGCCAAGGACGCTCTGCTCCTCTGGTGTCAGATGAAGACCGCCGGTTATCACAACGTTAACGTGAGAAATTTCACGACATCCTGGCGCGACGGTCTGGCCTTCAACGCCATAATCCACAAGCATCGTCCGGATTTGATACACTTCGATAAATTGTCAAAATCCAACGCGATCTACAATCTCAACAACGCGTTCAACGTTGCCGAGGACAAGCTCGGTCTTACGAAGCTCCTCGACGCCGAGGACATATTCGTCGATCATCCCGACGAGAAATCTATAATAACATACGTCGTAACGTATTATCACTATTTCTCGAAGATGAAGCAAGAAACGGTTCACGGAAAGAGAATCGGCAAGGTCGTCGGTATAGCGATGGAGAACGATCGCATGATACACGAGTACGAGAGCCTCACGAGCGATCTCTTGCGCTGGATCGAGGGTACGATCGAGGCGTTGGGCGATCGCCGTTTCGCCAATTCGCTCGTCGGCGTACAGTCTCAGCTCTCCCAATTTTCGAACTACAGAACAATCGAGAAGCCACCGAAGTTCGTCGAGAAGGGTAATCTCGAGGTACTTCTCTTCACCCTTCAGTCGAAGATGCGAGCCAACAATCAGAAGCCCTACACACCGAAGGAGGGCAAGATGATATCCGATATAAACAAAGCGTGGGAGAGACTCGAGAAGGCCGAGCACGAGCGTGAATTGGCCCTGCGAGAGGAGTTGATACGCCAGGAAAAATTGGAGCAGCTCGCGGCGAGATTCAACAGAAAGGCGAGCATGCGCGAGACTTGGTTGTCGGAGAATCAACGGCTCGTGTCTCAGGACAATTTCGGCTTCGATCTCGCGGCCGTCGAGGCTGCGGCGAAGAAGCACGAGGCTATCGAGACGGACATATTCGCCTACGAGGAACGCGTTCAAGCCGTCATGGCCGTGTCGCAGGAGCTCGAGGCCGAGAGCTATCACGACATCGAGAGGATAAACGATCGCAAAGACAACGTTCTTCGCTTGTGGAATTATCTCCTCGAACTGTTGCGAGCGCGTAGAATGAGGCTCGAACTTTCGCTTCAACTTCAACAGAACTTCCAAGAGATGCTCTACATACTCGACAGCATGGAGGAGATAAAGATGCGTCTGTTGACCGACGATTACGGCAAGCATCTCATGGGAGTTGAGGATCTTCTGCAGAAACATTCCCTCGTCGAGGCGGACATAAACGTTCTGGGCGAGCGTGTAAAGGCCGTCGTTCAGCAGAGCCAGAAATTCTTGGAACAGGGCGAGGGTTATCGTCCCTGCGATCCGACGATTATCGTCGAGAGGGTCCAACAGCTGGAGGACGCTTACGCGGAGCTCGTTCGTCTCGCCGTCGAGAGACGCGCAAGGCTCGAGGAGTCTCGTCAACTTTGGCAATTCTACTGGGACATGGCCGACGAGGAGAATTGGATAAAGGAGAAGGAGCAGATTGTCTCGACGGGAGACATTGGTCACGATCTTACGACCATAAACTTGTTGCTGTCGAAGCACAAAGCCCTCGAGAGCGAGATTCTATCGCACGAGCATCAGCTGATGAGTGTGGCTGCCGTGGGCGACGAGCTCGTTCGCCAGCAGCACTTCGGCTCCGACAGAATACAAGCGAGACTCCAGGAGATCCTCGGCATGTGGAATCATCTTCTCGATCTCGCGGCTTTCCGTCGCAAGCGTCTCGAGGAGGCCGTCGACTATCATCAACTATTCGCCGACGCCGACGACATCGACATATGGATGTTGGACACCGTGCGTCTCGTATCCTCCGAAGACGTTGGACGCGACGAGGCGAACGTTCAGTCTCTTCTGAAAAAGCACAAGGACGTCACCGACGAGCTCAAGAATTACGCGACGACGATCGAGCAGCTTCATCAGCAGGCTTCTACGCTCGGCGAACAGGACGCCAAGTCTGCCGAAGTCCTGGAGAGGCTCGCGTCCATCGACTCACGTTACAAGGAGCTCCTCGAACTCGCCAAATTGCGTAAGCAGCGACTCCTCGACGCTCTGTCTCTCTACAAACTCTTCAGCGAGTCCGACGGCGTCGAGCAGTGGATCGGCGAGAAGAACCGCATGCTCGACACGATGGTACCGGCCAAGGACATCGAGGACGTCGAGATAATGAAGCACAGATACGACGGATTCGAGAAAGAAATGAACGCCAACGCGTCGCGCGTCGCAGTCGTCAATCAGCTGGCCCGCCAGTTGCTCCACGTCGAACATCCGAACTCCGAGGAGATCGTTTCGCGGCAGAACGAGCTCAATCAGAAGTGGGCAGAGTTGCGCGAGAAGGCCGAGGGCAAGCGCGAGGCTCTCAATTCCGCTCACGGCGTTCAAACTTTCCACATCGAGTGTCGCGAGACCGTGTCGTGGATCGAGGACAAGAAACGCATCCTCCAGCAGACCGACAGTCTCGAGATGGACCTCACGGGTGTCATGACCCTCCAACGAAGATTAAGCGGTATGGAGAGAGACTTGGCCGCCATACAGGCGAAGCTCGACGCACTCGAGAAGGAGGCTCAGATGATCGAGCAGGAACATCCGGAAGAGGCGGCGCTGATACGCGAGAGAATAACGCAGATTCAAACTATCTGGGAGCAATTGACGCAGATGCTCAAGGAGCGCGACGCCAAGCTCGAGGAAGCCGGCGACTTGCACAGATTCTTGCGAGACCTCGATCACTTCCAGGCCTGGCTGACGAAGACCCAGACCGACGTCGCCAGCGAGGACACACCGACCAGTCTCGCCGATGCCGAGAAGTTACTCACCCAGCATCAGAACATCAAGGAGGAGATCGACAATTACACCGACGATTATCAGAAGATGATGGAGTACGGCGAACGTCTGACGAGCGAGGCCGGCGACGGCGACACGCAGTACATGTTCCTGCGCGAGAGATTGAACGCCCTGAAGATGGGATGGGAGGAGTTGCATCAGATGTGGGCGAACAGACAGAACCTGCTCTCGAACTCGCTGAATCTTCAGGTGTTCGATCGGGACGCGAGACAGGCGGAGGTTCTGCTGTCCCAGCAGGAACACATTCTCGCCAAGGACGAGACACCGTCGAATTTCGAACAGGCGGAGAATCTGATAAAGCGTCACGAGGCCTTCATGACTACGATGGACGCGAACGACGAGAAGATAAACTCGACGGTTCAGTTCGCCGGAAGACTGGTCGACGAGGGCCACTTCGCCGCGGACAAGGTTAAGAAGAAGGCCGAGAACATAAGCGATCGTAGAAACGTTAATCGCGAGAAGGCCAATCAATTGATGGAGAAATTGAAGGACCAGCTGCAGCTGCAGATGTTCCTGCAGGATTGCGAGGAGCTCGGCGAGTGGGTTCAGGAGAAACACATCACGGCGCAGGACGAGACTTACAGAAGCGCGAAGACCGTGCACAGCAAGTGGACGAGACACCAGGCCTTCGAGGCCGAAATCGCCAGTAACAAGGATCGTCTTCAGCAGCTCCAGCAGGCCGCCGACGAGCTCATACAGCAGAAGCCCGAACTTACGGAGATCATCACACCCAAGGTGCTTGAACTCGCCGATCAGTTCGAGGAATTGGAGACGACCACTCACGACAAGGGCGAACGTTTGTTCGACGCCAATCGCGAAGTTCTGATACACCAGACCTGCGACGACATCGACTCGTGGATGAACGAGCTCGAGAAACAGATCGAGAGCACCGACACCGGATCGGATCTCGCCTCGGTGAACATCCTCATGCAGAAGCAGCAGATGATAGAGACGCAGATGGCGGTGAAGGCTCGTCAGGTAACGGAGCTCGACAAACAAGCCGAGCACTTGCAGCGCACGACGCCGGACGACAAGATGGAGGAGATAA
Source organism: Ichneumon xanthorius (assembly GCA_917499995.1). Lineage (NCBI taxonomy): Eukaryota > Metazoa > Arthropoda > Insecta > Hymenoptera > Ichneumonidae > Ichneumon > Ichneumon xanthorius. The sequence goes on along the minus strand of OU824203.1, from coordinate 1,614,216 downwards.
AGTTCAAGAAGGAAAAGGTCGCCCAGAGATTCGCCCAGTTGAAAGAACCGCTCGTCGATCGTCAGCGTCAATTGGAGAAGAAGAAGGAGGCTTTCCAATTCCGTCGGGACGTCGAGGACGAGAAACTGTGGGTAGCCGAGAAGATGCCCCAAGCGACGAGCAACGAGTACGGAAATTCTCTCTTCAACGTTCACATGCTGAAGAAGAAGAATCAATCGCTGCGCACGGAGATCGAGAATCACGAGCCGCGCATAAACTCGGTCTGCAACAACGGACAGAAATTGATAGACGAGGGACACGAGGCGAGCTCGGAATTCACGAGACTCATATCAGAGCTGACGGAGAAGTGGCGAGAGCTGAAGGACGCGGTCGACGATAGGAACAAGCATCTGCTGCAGAACGAGAAGGCGCAGCAGTATTTCTTCGATTCGACGGAGGCAGAGTCCTGGATGAGCGAACAGGAGCTCTACATGATGGTCGAGGATCGTGGAAAGGACGAAATATCGGCGCAGAATTTGATGAAGAAGCACGAGTCGCTGGAGAACGCCGTGGAGGATTACGCCGAGACGATACGTCAGCTTGGAGAGACTTCGAGGCAATTGATAAACGATCAACATCCATTGGCCGATCAGATTGCCGTGAAGCAGTCCCAGGTGGACAAACTCTACGCTGGGCTGAAAGATCTCGCCGGGGAGAGACGAGCGAAATTGGACGAGGCCCTTCAGCTGTTCATGCTGAATCGCGAAGTCGACGATCTGGAGCAATGGATCGCCGAGAGGGAACTCGTAGCCGGAAGCCAGGAACTCGGACAGGATTACGATCACGTTACTCTGCTGTGGGAGAGATTCAAGGAGTTCGCCAGAGACACGGAGACCATCGGGTCCGAGAGGGTCGCCGCTGTGAATGGTATCGCTGATTCTTTGATCGCAACTGGACACTCCGACGCGGCTACGATCGCCGAATGGAAGGACGGATTGAACGAGGTCTGGCAGGATCTCCTCGAGTTGATCGAGACTCGCACGCAGATGCTCGCTGCGAGCAGGGAATTGCACAAATTCTTCCACGATTGCAAGGACGTGCTGGGAAGAATTTTGGAGAAACAGAACGCTATGTCCGACGAGCTCGGACGCGACCCTGGCTCCGTTTCGGCTCTTCAGCGTAAACATGGAAACTTCATTCAGGATCTGTCGACACTGCAGAATCAAGTGACGCAGATACAGGAGGAATCGGCGAAGCTTCAGGCCAGCTACGCGGGAGACAAGGCCAGCGAGATAACCAATCGGGAGGCCGAAGTTGTAGCCGCTTGGAACAATCTTCAGGCACTCTGCGAAGGAAGAAAAGCCAAGCTCGAGGACACCGGCGATCTGTTTAGATTCTTCAATATGGTTCGAACTCTCATGTTATGGATGGACGATATCGTCCGACAGATGAACACCTCGGAGAAACCGCGAGATGTCTCGGGTGTTGAGCTTCTGATGAACAATCATCAGAGCTTGAAGGCCGAGATCGACACGAGAGAAGACAATCTTTTGGCTTGTATAAATCTTGGAAAGGATTTGCTGTCCCGGAACCATTACGCTAGCTCGCAGATCAAGGAGAAATTGTCCGCACTAACCGACCACAGAAACGCCCTGCTGCATCGATGGGAGGAACGTTGGGAAAATTTGCAACTCAGTAAGCAAATTTTATAATAAAATATATACATTTTTTTTCAAATGCAAGTTATGTGGACGTAAAGGCTATATTTTTATGCGTATTACGAAAATATCAGGAAAAATATCTATAAAAGGATCGAAAAAGTTAACATGAAATAGTGAATATAACAAAATGTAGATTTACTTGATAATTACAGTGTTCGAGTGTTAACCGAAATGTATTAATTGGTAATAATTATCTACAGTTCTGGAAGTCTATCAGTTCGCCAGAGACGCAGCGGTAGCAGAGGCGTGGCTAATAGCCCAAGAACCATATCTTCTGAGCCAGGAACTTGGTGTAAGTATTTAATAAATTGTTTTCAAATTAATTTTTACTTTACGAATTTCTCCTTTTACAACCTGTTTACATTAAATGCTAATTTACAGCTCAGAATAATAAGTTGTCTGTACGATAATTTTTTTAAACTACAATGTCGTAATCGTTACAGCTCACTATCGACGAGGTTGAGAACTTGATCAAAAAGCACGAAGCATTCGAAAAATCGGCAGCTGCACAGGAGGAGAGATTCAGTGCCTTGGAACGACTCACCACGGTGAGTGAACAGTTTTCATTTAAGAAATTCGCTGGGTAGTAATCGGTGTTGGAGTTCCGTGTGACTAATGTGGATTTTCGTTGGGGAATGTTTATTTTAATTTACGAGATTTAAGGGGGTTCGGTTACCGTTACAATTATAGATTTCCTTCCGATGATTCGTCATCGCGTCTTCGCGGCTAATTTATCAAAAACAGCTTTCGAGACCTAAAATTAGATACGGAAATATGGACTTTGCGTATGGCTTTAAAATAATCTTCGACCGAACCTCCTTAACTCTTATGCTAACGCTCTGTGTACCGTATTAATCTTTGTATATGTGTTGGCATGCACCTTCGCGACTCACGCACGTTCGTCATTCTCGTAGTCTGAGAAGGTGCTTGGTAGTGACTTCACCTTGGGCATGCCGGTTCTGGAATTCGAACGAAATATCTCATTCACTCCCGAGTATCCTCAAATCCCCACGAAAAGCTCAGTCGCCGTTCCGATCAAACGCACCCGTTCTCAGGCCAGCGTCGTTCGTCAAATAATATTGGACTGCGATCGTTTTTACAAACCTCGAAGAATCGACAGACGCGAGTTCACTTCGACGGGAACGAAAATTCATTATCCAAATCTGCCTCGCGATACATCCAAAAAATTCGAACGTCACAAATCTTTTCTGTGGAACTCGGATTGGAACTCGCGAAGCTCCTGCGGCTCGAGTGCAGCCGATCCTTCGAGTCCGATACGGGAAAACCTTCTTGACGATTGTCCGGTTTTTGACGAAGATTCGATCGGCCTGAACGATGTTAAAAATTTACGTAGAATAAACACGATAAGCGCTCGAAGACGGGTAGAAAGGGAAAGAGCCGAAAATTCGATATTCAAAACTTGTGAAAAGTACGAAGCACATGGTGATAAAAACGACGCGTCGATTTGCTTTGATTCTTACGATAATTTAACGATCAACAAGCCCGACGTGTACGATCCGATAGTTCGTCGGAGCGAACAGATCGGCAAGGGCGGAAAGTACCAATGGGTCAACGATTTCATAAAGCACGAGCACACGCACACGGTAAAGTTTAATCGCAGATCCGACGAGGCGGCGGGCCTCATGTTTGACTCGAGAGGAAGTTTGAACTTGGAAAATTCTATTTTTAACATTAGGAGACTCAAAAATCAGATACAAGCGTTGACCGACGATTTACCGAGTTCCAATTATCCGAATAGCTCCGACGATCCGGAATACGCCGAAATAGTTTTCCCGAGGGCGAACGATCCGTCCTCCTACAATCCGATCCCGTCCATTCCCACTTTAGATAATCTTTCCTCGAAAGTGAGCAATAGAAAGGTAAGTGCACGATGCACGTGTTTGTCAAAAAAGCTTGTACGAGAAATGACGTAGTGGGTGAAAAGCATGCGATGCCGCTCGTAAAAGTTGCGAACAAGATATTTGAGGGAAGTAAGTGACAATAAGTTGTGTCGTTGCAGTTCGAGCTGAAGGAGTTGAAACGGCGAGAGCAGGAACAGGAGGAAGAGGAGAGGCGCAAGAAGGAAGAAGCTGCAGCTGCCGAAGCAGCGAGACAGGCGAGAGCAACACCGGTCACAAGTCCCGACGAACCACCCAGCGAACGGTAAACGCAAATTGATATTAACTTTTATTGCAAAACCTCAAGAGGTGCAAACAAATATCGAGTTTAGAAAAATAGCAAATAAAAAATTAAAGATAACAATTAAATAGAACCAGTTTCTTTCTTTAACTGAATGAATCTTATTTTATTGCAGAGCCGAAGCCGACGGGGTAACGAGCGGAGATCGCGGAGAAGACGACTCTCACGGTAAGAATTTGAATTATTCGATCACTGAGCAATCTGCAAAATGTGTGTCCGTAAGAAATTTTCAAAAGCACGTCAAAGTACGGCACAGTGCAATCAAAACAAAACAAGAAAAATTGCGTTAAAAAAAATCGATTAAACGAAAAATATTCTTCTTCAAATTTTGATTCGCGTTTGCAAACTATCTTCCGAGATCAGTAGATTTTGTTCGTTGATAAATTCTTGTCTAATCGGTAATTATAAATTAGAAGTTTGACGAGAGCTTGTTCTCATATTAAGAAACGTGGTTTCATGGTGGAGCATGACATTGCTAACAGCACGTTTGTTTTTGCCACTCCTAACCGATTCCTTGAAACTCTCTCGCCTATCCAAAACAAAACTTATCCTCTTAATCCCGGTGATCAAATAATTCCCGTATGTACCCCAAAAAAAATGCGGCACGGAATGCACAAACCGCAGTGGCACTGCGCAAGGCTTCTTCTACACGAACACCGCAATCCCAAGAAAAGCCCAAGGAAGGTGAGTGTTCGGTAGAAATTTTACAATTGTTTACGAAAAATTGGTAGAATCTTTTTATTGACGATATTTCTTGTGCCGCCGGACACATCATTCTCTTCAATTTTTTTTTGTCACATCACAATGTTTCCATCTCACTCTATTCACGCAGGTTTCTCTCGTTCGCTGATTCGGTGCTGGAACGAACATTTTTATGATAAAAATATTATCTCTCATTTCTGTCGACATTTTTTCATCTGTGAAATAACAAAAACTTTCAGCGAATATAACACCAGGGCAGCACGGTAGCAGAAAAAGAGCGGCACATATCTGTATCGATACATTGTCTCACGCTATTCGCTTCTGTTGTAACGTTTCTTTCAGCAGGTGATGGCGCAAGGGTCTCTCGATTACAATTTTTTTTATTAACAATTCTTTATGAGAAACACATTGAGAAAAATTCATTTCACAGGTATTCACGTGGGAATTCTACCGTTCTTTGCGACTATGCGGTTCTTAGTTTTTAGTAAACATGTAACGCTTTCTGTACATCTCGGAATGTCAATTTTTTTTCCGTTGTCACGCAATCTCTGTTCAGTCACACGCTTCGTTAAGAGGCAATCTGTGTAGAGCGCACTCGTTCTCTCTATAGAGCAAGGTAAGCGGGCATGTCATTTCTATCCAATGTTTTCAACGGGCCGAATTAAATTCCTCATTACTTTTAAAAACAAATCCACAAATCATTTTCAGAGAGCACATTTATTGCCATCTCGTATGTAACACTGGAATACTCAACTTCCTACGCTTATCTGTGCTACCTGTACTGGCAATTCTATTTTTCTCCTTCTGTCATACATTTTCGTTGCGTACAATTCGTCAATAAAATATTGTGTCGATTTGAGCAATTCCTCACGAAAAGAAAAATGCTAGTGATTTACGAAAATAAAATTCGATCTAATGGGTTAACGGATTCGTTTCGATAGTTCACTGATCATATCGTATTTTCATGTCGTTAGTTTTTTTTTTTCAAAACGTACGACCAACTCAATAAATGCAAATGTATCCGAGCATGATTTTGTAATTGGTGTGGCGTAGTGCATGCTCAGAAGCCCGCACGACTGTCCTCCCCTGGAGAAGTGACTCGACCCGTTACACCGACAACCCCGAAATCTCGAGCCTCTGTCCCGTCGACTCCGACAAGTAAGTGCACGGGTTCATCCGACAATACTATTGTAAAAAATAAAAACAAATTCACACTCCTTAATCAAAAAAATAAAAACCGAAAAAATGAACATATTTCACATATTACCAAAACTGATGTTTATTCAAGTTGGTCTAAAGCATTCTTCAGTTTATTTAAAATGGGTCTTCTTGAAATATCGCATCGAATTCGGCGCTTCGAATTTGTTCTTTCGGACCCATAGGACATACATTTCCGTGTTTGTCCGCGAATTGGCAAGCCTCGACGACTCGCAAAACTTCGTCAACCGATCGTGGAATAGCGATATCGTTTATCGTAACGTGTCGTAAATTTTTTTTATCATCGACAACGAACAGCGCACGGTAGGATATTCCCTCGTTCTCGTCGAAGACGCCGTAGTCTTTGGATATCCTGTGGCTCTTGTCGGATAACATTGCGATACGCATTCCCCCGAGACCGCCTTGTTTTCTCGGAGTTGTAGACCAAGCGAGATGAGTGTACTCGGAATCGGTAGACACCGTCACGACTTCGCAATCTTTAATCGCGTCAGGCAATTATTGTAAATCAATTTGATCACAGCGATTTCTATCGGCATCGTTAAATATATCGTTAAATATATCGTTAAATGTATCGTTAAATATTTCGTTAAATGTATCGTTAAATATTTCGTTAAATATATCGTTAAATATATCGTTACCGAGATTCTCGAATTCGGCTACGCGATCGCTAAATTGCACCAGCTCGGTGGGACAAACGACGTTAAAGTCGTACGGATAAAATATAAACACGAGATATTTTCCGCTATAATTGTCAAGCGAAATATTCACAATTCGAGCATCTTTTATGGCGACTCCGGACCAATGAGGTGCGGGTTGCATCGGTACGGGAATTTCCAACTTCGAGACCACATCGCTCTTGACGGGTTTCGATTGATGCTCGTGCTTGCAACAAGTGTCGTTCATTTTCGACATAACGAACGGTTTTTTCCGGCGAATAATTTTACACTTTCTTAATTTATCGTTCTGCGTCAAATTTGAAGACCGGTTGCCAATTCGTGCAAACAAGTGAACGGTGAAATGTGTGTTTCTTTTTTTTCGATATCTTCCACGTGTGAAATATATTCATTTATGATTGGATAATTCTCGAAGTATTTCGTAGTATTTCTTTTGTCGAGCCTTTTCGAGATCGTAGTTCCCAGGGTAGATTTCTCGCATGAGCATGTTTGATGATTCTCACGAAGAATTATTGTGTGTGTATACGCGGTAGAGAAAACACTTCTGGGATTTTCGGTGGAGAAACTTATAAGGAAACAAAAAAATCTTAGTTTACCGTAAGTGTAGTTAACTGCAAAAAAAAATGTGTGTTGTGTGTACGATGATAAGCTCCAAAAGGCGGCAGTGGCTCAGAGTCCGGTACGTTAAGACGTAAGGAACGCAGCCGCAGCAAGTCGCCCTTCCGAAGCTTCCGTTGGAAAAAATCAGCCAAATCACCGAGCTTAGATCGTAGCGGTGTGAGCGATGATGAGCATAGCTTCAGCGGTAAGTCTTTGAAATCTAAGAAATTGCTGAATCGCTTGAATGGTATTTGATAACAGAAAGATAACCGCTGTGTATTCGAATTCCAATTTTTTGTCAACGACGAACCGTATCTGAGATCAGATTTCTGCCGACGACGAAATATTTTTTTTTTTGCAAGTGTCATACTTTCAGATGAGCTGGGCCGCTGTGGCGATCCAAAGAAACGATGTCCTGAAGCACTTTTTGCATAAATAATTGCCTATAGATCGTGAATAATCAGAGCGGCATGTTAATTTTTTTAAAATTAATTGACTAACATTAATAGGAAACAGGCAGCACGAACCCCATTCGAGCGCAACTTAGAGCTATAGAGCTGCAGACTATAAAAAAATAAAAAAAGCCAACATCTCGATCACAAATTTTAATTTGTATTAATTAATTCGCAGAGGCAAGAAGTCCGAGCGACGATGAATTCGAAGGCACTCTGGTGCGAAAACACGAATGGGAGAGCACGACGAAGAAAGCATCGAACAGATCTTGGGACAAGGTCTACATGGTCGTGCGCGGACAGAATTTGGTCGCATACAAGGATCAAAAGTCTTACAAGTCTGCTCCCGATCAGCCGCACAAGGGAGAAGCGTCTCTTGATCTGAGAGGAGCCACCATCATCGTTGCGAGCGATTATACTAAGAAGAAACACGTCTTCCGAGTCAAGTAAGCTAACGAGTTTCCCGCTAATCGCGAGTGCGTAACTCGTTTTCAATCTAACTTAATATTTGATACATTTTTTTTAGACATTGTGCTATTCTCGACACGAGTTTTTGTGCATATTCTAACAACCGTCTTTACTGTTGTCCTTTAAAGGTCGCAAGGCGGAGCGGACTTCTTGTTCCAGGCGAAAGACGATGCGGAGATGCAAGAATGGGTCACGGCGTTGAATCAAGCAGCGCAAGGAACATCTGGAGCAGGTTCGTCGAGGGCGCATACACTTCCCGCACCGACGCAAGCCGAGACCAAACGGCGCAGTTTCTTCACTCTCAAGAAAAAGTGAGTGTCAGCTCGTTTCCGTAAACCTTACAAACAAACAAAAATGTTTTATTTTGAAAAAATGATTAAAAAAAAAAAAACTATCGTGCGACACGTTCTCGTGGATGAAAATCCGTTCGAATTTTGAACTTCTCCCCGTCATTTGCATTGCCATTTCGATTAATCCATCGATATATTTACTTATATATATAATATGATACATATTATACCTTCACGAGTGTGTTTTATCAATGTTGTCATTGCACCGATAAATCCATTTTTCTCTTGGTCGAACTCTATCTGCGTCATTTATCACGAGCGATTGTAGATATCATCGACGTTTTGCGATCGGTGAAAGACCTTCGCGATGTTTTTGGATAAAGATCACATAAAGTATAATAAAATAGATTTTACCTAATCATACATGTTCGCTATTTAATGTGTGAAATACACGCCATGTACATAGGCGTCACGTGTTTTGTTTATACGTAATTCCGTGGATAAAAAAATCAATGAGTCAACGAGGTCTCGTCACCGTCGCGCGTTATCTCATAAATCATATTAGAGCCAAAAAAAAAACAAAAAAAAATGCCAATGCACCCGCATTCGATCATATTGCATTTATAATATTTTTAGAAAAGCCAAAAAGTAGAAAGCGAAAACCAATCGAACGTAAGAAAAAATCAGTACACAATTGGAACAACATTTAGATGCGGTGAGTCGCAGATCTATCTAGCTCGTTACCGTCGTACTAATGCACGATAATCAACGATAATACAACCCACTTTGTTATCCTTATTTTTTATTTTTTTTGTTTACTTCGTTATTCAGTTTTCGTTTATGTTTCCTTTGTCACTATAATTTTTTATACAAATTAATTGTGACTTTTATTAGTTATTACATTGAGGATACGAGAGGAATGTTTTTCCAATTGTGAATGCGGAATGACGTAAAGAAATTATTCTCCGTGTACTATGAGGAGAATTGAGACAGACACGGCGTCTACTGGCATTACGTGTTTAATAAGTTGGTATTTTCATCGAAAAAAAGAAATTTACAATGCGTATTTAATTTTTGTATTCGATTATATATTATTTTTCCAATTCAACGACATGCAGCAGAGCCGTGTGTCGCGTTATACCGAAAGTTTGTTAGGTGCTTGTTTCACACTCACGATTCTGTTTACAATTTGCTATAGAAGCGTTTTAGTTTAATCGTTCGTATATATTTGTTCTGTAGTTGGTTCGAAGAAGTATTGTATATCGTTGTTTAGCTTACGTCGCTATATATCATATTTCTCTCTGTCACCGCTTATTCTGTTCGTTTTTTCTTTGTTTTCGTTCATCGTCATCATTTATTCTCGTCATGCTTTTAACGCTCCGTATATTCGAAGGCCATCCCCCAAATATTCGCATGGATATAGAAAAGAAAAAAGTTCACGATATTCTTAGAGAAAACGATTATGTCCCTTCGACACACATCGTTGTTAAATATTATTGAATATAAATAATTTATATTATGTATCACATTTGTCGTAAAAGTATAGGGCGGATCCACTAGCAGGATTCTCTCACATTTGTTCTCGACACGATATTTATCACTGAGCTTGTCACCGAACAGTTTGTCCTCTTAGAGAACGAAGAGTATTAAATATCGACCGATATTACTATATTGTTATTCTAGCGAAAAAAAGATACACACACACGTTGAAGTCTAGTACTTTGCTGCAGCGAGATCGCAAATGTCAAGACATTCACTAATCGGCGCATGTCCTTCTATCTCTTCTCATTTTTCAGCTAAACTGGAGCTGTGAAGTTACGACGTCGATACGCGGGCCAGCGTGACAAGACAATTTTCAGAGAGAGAAAAACAAAGAGAAGATGGATTAAGAAGAAAGAAGATTGAAAAAAGAAAAACGTTTATTTCGTCGCTCTACAAGGTTAAAGCAACGCTAATAATAAAATTAGAGGATCAGGCCGTAGAGTCTCGAAGTGAGTCGAAAGCCAGATTGAACCGAGACTTTCGGGCCCTCGAGTGCGGTGATGAGAGATGGATTCATATGACCAAGTTGTGTGATCGACGCGCAACGATAACACGAAAGAAAAAAAAATATGAAAGAAAGAAAAAAAAACAACAACCGACGGGAGTAGCCTTCCGAAAGCCCGATCGAATTTGGCTTTTCGCCGAATTTCAGGACAGTCTGAAATAATCGCTAAGACTAGAAGAGATGTAACATTCAACCGTCCCAGGTTAGCGCGACCATCGTTTACGTTCGAACTGTCTCTCTGTCTATCGAAATTTTCTCGCAAATATATATCTGTCGGAATTGTTAACCCGCAAGAAAACTCGTCTAATGTGGAAAAAAAACGGGCAGACAAGAGTTTTAAGGTATATAATTGTAATCGAACAAGAAAATGCACCTCTAATGGCGTTGTGCGTGATAAACGATAAATGTAGGCTTTTTATGTAAAATATTATGTTTCGATAATTCATTTCCGCGAGTGATCGACTTATTTTCTTCTCTCCAATTTTAACGAGTCGTTTGCAAGGTTATTTATAGTCGAGGGGATTGTCTTCTACTATAGATATACCTTAAATTTTGTTTCTTTCACGTTGATTTTATCCCGAAAAAAAGTTTAATGGCAACACGCACAATTCGAAATGAAAATGTTACGAGCTAACGAAATGCGATATCGTTGATTTTGTAATTTCTCTTTCGTTTCTTTCCATTTTATTTTCATCCGTCTATTGCTCGTAAGCAAACAACCCGTTTGCGTTTCAATGACTGCCATATATTTTAAGGAAGGCGCTCACCTGGGATGACTTATTATATTGAATAGCTTTTAAAGAATGTTATAGATGCAATGCCCTAAGGGAAAAAGTCATATTGAAACAAAACAAAACAAACAAAAAATATTGAACGCTGTAATAACGACTAAACGAGAAAACAGACAAACCAAGAGTTTCCTCCTATGCGAATCCCAACGATATAAAGAAGAAAAAAAAATTTACGAAACGATAAGCGATTTACTATTTAATTATTTCGACCTACGTGAGCGTACGAATTTATCGTCGTCAAAGTTTGACACTGATTTTGCGACGATCTCACGTGGCATACGAGCTATCTCTCAATTGTTATTTTTTATTATCGATATATTTATCAAGCGCAATCCTGTTGTCCCTAGGATATAAGAGACAAACTTTAATATTCGCATTAAGGCAAAAGAACCGGCTCGGTCAGGACGTTCGAACTACAAGCTTCTTTTTGATTTTTTTTTTGTTTGTTTCGTTTCGCAAAAGACGCTGCCGCCTCTAAGTATTCCCCTCAATTTTAATCTGTAAAATGTTCTTTTTTTTCGAGCGTATGCGACTTAACCACGAGTTATTAGTTCGGAACGGAGAAATCAATGGGGAGGGGGCGACGAGTAGAACATCGAAGACTTTTCATCATCGACGAAACAAAAAAAAGTTTTACGCACGAGGGACTTGTACATAAGAATGCACGAGATGCCCGCAACACGCGCGTTCGCACGATTATCACGATACTCGAACAAAAGCTTTAACAAAAAAAAATAAGGTGAGAAAACGCTCGTCACCTCGATCCCGAAACATCCGAGTCGCAAAAATTAAATCACATATTTACGTGTCATCGCTCTGTGTTTTTTTTTATATATATATAAAAAAGAAGAAGTAAGGAAAGAAGGAAGAAGAATAAAGAGGATATAAGTTATAAGAGATGAGAAAACAAGAAAAAAAATTATTATAGATAATATATAATTGTAAAACTAATAGCTCGCGTCTTTTCGTTTTGAAACGGCCTTCCTCGAACACATCCACCCGCTCCGCAAAAACAAAAAAATACGAACTCTACCGAAATATCACGCGAAATTCTGCGAAAGAACGTGTGCGTGTGAATGATAAGATATTATGCATGAATATATTCAGCGTTGAACGATCATTTCCGAAACGGGACGCCCTCTTCGTTTTTTCATTCTCTTTTCACTGAGCGGATTGTATCATCGGCGAGCTTTGAATGTAGCTATTTTAAACGTTTCTATCCCTCTATACCATGAACCAAATTCTCTCGAGATTGACGAATAATCGTTGTAATATTTTATAGCTTTACACAAACCAAGAGCTCGCTTCGTCGATGTATCTGAATGAAAAAAAAAAAAATGAAAAAAAAAACAAACCCGAATTCTTGCTCTCGCTCGTTGTCCCATTGGCAAATGCTCGAAGGTGTTATCATGGTCAAACTAATGATTCATCGAACAGAAATGAAAATAAACAAAATCGAATACTCTCAAAGATGTATACGTTGTGGAAATTGGATCTCGTCGAGGCAAGACATTCAAAAAACGACTGCTTGGGAACGATTATTAAATTAAACTTTATCAATATATATAAATATATATATATATATATAGATAATACATCACAGTGGCTACGGCCGAAGAAAAAAAAATATATAAAAATATACAATATCTTTAAGTTTGAAAATTATCCCAATCTATTAGAACGGACTGTAGCGAATATAATTCTGCTTGCAAACAAAGCATCATTGTACCAGCGTACACGAACGTCATTAAAATATTTCGTGGGCCGATAAAATAGTTTCTACTGCGTTGTTGTGATAAAAAAAGGAAATAGTCGGTCGAAGCTTGCGACCGCTGATAACATCAGATTTGTATCAGTGCGTGCGAGGCGCAGCTAGTCGAGAGTCGACCGGAGAGCTAGATTTAAATGGTTCTGACGAGGGTGAGCAGAGGGGCCGCTCCAGCCATCAGGAAATGGAACCCATTATCTAATATACTTTTATTATTATATCTAGGGGTCCTCATTAAAAGCGCTTAGTCACTCCTCCGGGGCTATCGCCGGGTCGAATCGCCTTTTGCCATTATTTCGGTGGTTCTTATCTACATCGGAATTGCTCAACGGCTGTAAAGCCGAATTAACGATAAGTACAGTTAAAATTAAATTTTACAATTAATGAAAAAAGAACTGCATGCAAGCTTTAGTCTATTAATAATTTTGCACGGCAATCATTGAATAAAAAAATATACATCGCCGCAGATAATCGAGACAAATACGAGCCCGGTTCTTTAATTAATCTAAAGCCAGGCAACAACTGCGTGAATCATGTTGTGCGAAGAATACCGGCATCGCCCGCAGAGAGACACGCATATACGCGAGTAGCCTCTTCTTTTTCGACAAGAGAATAACCGGCTCGTTAGAAAACCGGATATTGATGTACAAAGCGTTTGCGTTCGTTTTTTTTTTCACCGATCGAGCTCGTTCATTCGTGGAATTGACAAGTGGTAGAGTGCACACACAGTCTCGGTGCATCGGGGTGTAAGAGGAGCGTCGATTGGCAGAGGTTCGACGCACTTGAATAGTCGTCATCGAAGCGACCAATGCGATGTAGTGTCGGGCGTTGCATGGACCCGTTCACGTACAGACAGAGTATATTCAACGAAAGAAGGAAAAAAGAGGCAAAAAAAAGAACTCGGTACAATTACGGTAGCCGATATAGGATCTCTCGGTGCGCGCGAGTGCTGTCGATCATGCGCAATGGATGAGTGTCACGACGATAACACAATTTCGTCGGTTCGCGTCGCACACGATAGTTTTGAGTCTCCCGAGCGCTGTGTCGTATAGTCGCCCCGCGTTTGTCCCACATCGAGTGTACCAGTGCGTCGTGCGAATAGATGCTGAACTGATCATTGGGGTGTCGGTGGTGTTTCTTCGGAGTCTGGACAAGATGGCCGCGCGGGTGACATCGGCCTTCTATCACTTGACGCTTATTTTTATTCTATTACAACTTATAAGTCACAATAACGGTGAGAGATACGGTCACAAGGCAAGAACGTTGCACGTCGCCGAGGATAGGACAATTTCGCAACGAGGAAAAGCTCTCGTTATCGACAGCAACGATGGAATTATTGGCAAGGATGACGAAACGTCATTCTCGCGAAAGCGGAGAGACACAACAACAGAGTTCAAGGATAACAATCCAAACATTACCACAAAGGTACGTCGATTGCTTGCTAAAAATTTGTTAAATTACTACTCATCGGCATCTGAAAATCTTCCACGAAAGTACGTCGCGGAGCTTCTAGAAATTACCATTGACGCGTACGTACGACGCTACTGCGCGCTTTACCGCCCCCAGAAAAAGTTTTTATCTACAAAACAACTTCGGCTCTTACTATTTTCCCAGCACGTACTTTTCCTGTACGGGAGGAAACGAACTCGAGACGTTCGCCTATGTGAATACATGTACATTCGAATCACGTACATACCCTTAATTAATATGTATACTGTGCGATCGTTGAACGCGCGTCCGGCTTATTTTCGTACGAAACTGCGTACTACTATTTTTTTTTTCGGGGGTTTGTTATTGATGTCTGGAGGTCGGTAACCGTCTCCCCCTCAGCCCCAATCGCTGTTTATTATTTACGCATATGTTTCAACGTTATTTGAGCTTGTATTTTCTCACGATGTTGTTCTTTTTCTTTCTTTTTCCCGTTATGAAACGGGCAATAATCGCCCTCGTGACCGATGAGTAATTTCCGCGAGTTCGCCTCTTTGTTTGTTTATCTCATATTAATTGCACTGTTATCGCGAGGCAAATTTATTTCGCTGTTTTAAATTATTGCACGCGATAGCATCGAGTATTGACAATCTTAGAATATTCTGCAGCAATCGCTCTTGGTGGTCGCTGTGGATCAGAGAAATTAGCTATGCTAATCGTTGTATAATGGCCAACCTTGTCACACTCTGATAAAGAGACCTTTGAAGCTGCTATAAGCCAATCACCTGTTATCCAGCATACATTTTTTGCATTCATTTGGGTTCGTCAGAAAACATGAGGCACTGTGAATCCTGTATAACAGATGGGTTTCTCCTACTTACGTATATCGCCATAGCGATTATAAAATTATAAAATCATTGCTCCGCTTTCATTTGCTTAGTCACGCATACATCAGCAAAAAAACAGTTTTAATATTTTTTGAATGGTCATTTTTTCTACCTTCTTCGAGTCAGTATCGCAGAATCTTGTTGCCTCTGTCTCTAGCTCCTTTAGTCTCTTCCTGTTTGTAGTCCTTTATAACCGAGGAATTATCAATAGTAATTGCAACATAATAGCCGGAGCTCGCGACACTGGTAATCTTCCAAGAGGCTTTCAGCGGTCGGCAATTGTCACTGTTGAATGCTGTTTTGTAAGCCACCCCGACACAAGTGATGGAAGCTTAGTCGGTACAGACTGTCGTCTAAGTCCGAAACAAATCCGACACAAATTGTGGAGATATCAGAGAACCGTGGAAACTTTTTTTGTGCTGTATAGGCATACACAAAAAAGAAGTTTCTGTCATACCTAACACTGAAAAAAAATTCTCTTATTGGCTGCCAAAGGAAAAAATCTTCATTTTAATTCTTTCAATTCTTACAATTCCATATGATATTGAAACATTGACGGCAAGACTGTCAAGGTGACATATTATCGTTTTAATTCCATATGGAATTGTAAGAATTGAAAGTAGAATTGTAATAACATTTATTTTCTTCCTCAGCCCGCAAGCGAATTTCCTCGAGTCACTGAAGTTTTTTCTCAGTATGCAGCAAAAAAATGTTTTTTATCTCTAATTTTTATTTGCTCGTCGCATACTGAGTATGAAAGAAAATATTATAACAAAAATATACATATATATATTGTACTGTCAGATTATGGAATACGATTAAAGAATTGGAGCACGTCTTGCACGTCCCGGAATGTACGAAAAGTATTTTCCCATTTTCATTATAGAAGATAAACTCGCTGTGCATCTTCCACATATCCCTCTTCATAATACAATATCATTTCGGTATTGAATTCCGCATTTTTTTTTCTCGTGTTTTGAAGTCCAGTCTGTACTGATAAAGCCGAGGACGAACGGACGCCGGACGCGTCGCGATCTGCTCAATGGATCAATTGTTTCGACGCTGCCGCTCCATCTGTTTCCTCGCTTTTATCCATTGACTTCCGTTTTTTTTTTTTAACTGCTACATAACGCTCGTTGTTTTTTTTTGTTGTGTCTAACGTGTCCGGTATCGTCGCGCAATAATGCTACTGGAGATCAGATTTCGTCGAATCGATGAGAGTATCATCGCGCATATTATTAGTCATCTGAAGTCCCGAGCTTTCCGCTCGCTCGCCGATACGTAGATCTCTTACACGAGCATATAAAATGACTAGGCCGCAACAAAGGAGAACGATACACAATCTAACAGTCATGACAAATTATCGCCACTCGTCCGGCAACGTCTCATTCTACCTTTGTCGCTAAAAATAGACATACTTTGCCCCACCGGATCGTCGATTATCCGCAACGCGAAGAGAGGCGCGCCGATTGAGTGCGCCGATTCGACGATTCGCAAAGCTTATTTATTTATTTTTAAATCTACTTTATTTCGAAATATTGAGTTGTGCACAATTTTACCGCGCAGATCCGTTTGCTTCGGAGAAAATAAAAATACAATTAATATCTTCCATCAAATTTAGTAGCAAAATTCAATTTGCTTTTAAAAAAATCACACACACTCACATCCGCACATTTTTTCTAGATGTGATTTTTTTGATGTTTTGGAGCACTTGGAACAAGTTTTCATGAAAACTTCGACATTTTTTTTTCACCAAAACAAAGCTCTCTCCATGAGGAAGCAAAAGTTCTTCAACTTGTAATATCTTCGAAAATCTATGGGAATAGCTCAATCTTTTTTTTTAATGCGTCCCTAATAATGTTCTAACGTTATTTAAAAAAAAATTCTAATAACGTAGTCTGGAAATATATATTCTTTTAAAAAGAATATTGATTTTCACACCGCATCATATGCAGCTCATGTTAATTGACACAACTGAGAAAAATTATTACAAATTATTTTTAAAAAGGCTCATTCATTGCTTTATAACACTTGTGATTTTTCGAAAAGTCGCGCTGTGGCGTATTCCCTGAATCGCCTATTAGAATCTGCGTGCTGGGAGAGCCACTTCGAGTCGATCAGTCGTCGAGCGACCCACTCAGTTTGAATGCTCGATAGCCGATTCATTATTACGAAGCTACAGACACCCGGGCATCCAACGATAATGCATACTTTCAGCTATTGTGTAATAATATTATGTGCGTAATCACGTTACGCACACGAGCCTCCGCGAATGCAAGCTCGCCGATGAAAGCGAGCCATACGTCTCTCGCACCCATGCACCGTGCCTCGTATAAATTACACGCAGCTATTTGCATGTGTGCCCGAGCCTTTGTCAATCAGATTGATCGTTTTGACGCGGGGTCTAACCGCACTCTCGAACATTCGCAGGTCAACGTTCTCAACGACACGCATCAACAGTTGATGGTCCATTGGGTCGGCGAGAAATCCAACGTTATAATATGCCTGGCGAGGGACAGTACACCGGTTGTGCGTTTGCAAGAAATGAGACTGACGCGCAAAGTCAATCCCAGCACCGTCTACATAAGCTACGATTACGGCGATACCTTCGTCAACATGAACGAACACTTCAGGCTCGATGATCCAACACCGGAAATTCCTAATCCGGAATATGCTCAGCTTGACAAATTCTACAATCATCCGAAATTCAACACTTACGTACGTATAATATATGCGTATTGCATTGTATGTACACTGTAAAAAAATTAGATTGAAAATTAATGCAGGGTATTGGAAGCTTTTTTTTACATAAACTGCTTCAGAAATTTCGAAAACGTGCGAATTTTACTGTACAATATTTTTATTTTCATGAATATTTTTGTAAATTTCAGTCAAATGATTAAAAATTTGTATACCTGTTATTTTTATTTTACGCAAAAGTGCATTAATGTTCAATTGATGTAATCCACGCGAATTTCGAGTTCCAGTACATTGAATTTGCAATTTAATTTTACAGTGTATGTATTTCATTTACCGGTGCTATGAATAATCGACACGCCACTGTGGGCACGAACGTATGATTGGTTCGCCGTAACATGTAGGTGTTCGGACAGCCCGGGTGCGGAAGTAATTAACATTAATTATCCTTTGTAGTGCGTGTTCGCCGACAGTACGCACAAAGTTATATTCATCACGAGCGACAATGGAAAAACAATCACGAGGCAAAAGCTCGATTTTCATCCGAGCGAGATATCCTTTCACGAGGACAATCCGAACCATTTTTTGGCCTTCGACAAAATCGATCCCAAAGGACAGGTACGTTGAGATTTTTTTTTTTTGCACCCACAACAATTTTCCAGACGATTTGGGGGGGGGGGGGGGGGGGTCGGGAATGATAGGGATGATCACTGATTTTTGTTCTTTCTTTTCGGTGTAGCTGTGGATGACGCGAGATCTGGGAAAGACTTGGATCGTTATTCACGAGTTCGTGAAAGCTTTCTTCTGGTCGAATTCGCAACCAAAGACTTTGTACGTCGAGCGAGCCGAACCATCGGGGCACAATACAGTTCTGGAATTAAATTTGACTACCAATGGCGAACGAGAGCGCGGAGTTAAGATGATCATTGACAATGTCGAGGATTTTCACACTAGAGGAGATTGGATGTTCGCGACGATGAAACACGATCCGGTAAGTTATCGCTGAATTTTTTTTCCATATAAAGCGTGTTTTAAAACGTCGACAAAATTTAATTTAATTTTTTCGTTACAGACCTCGAACAGCACGACACCGAATCTGGATCTTTACGTTTCTTACAAAAACAGAGGCTTCATTCGAGCGGAATTCAATACGGACCACGACCGGCGCGATTACCATATCGTGGACGTCGCGAATAATCGAGTATTTGTCTCCGTTGCTCACAGTGAGACTCAAGTTGATCTTTACGTCCTGGAGGAAATCAGCCCGACCGCCGTTAGATTCACCCTCTCGCTCGAATCTATTCTCACTTTCTTCCCCAACACGACGTGGAAGGATAGTTGGCTCAAGTGAGTAATATCGATATTTTTTTTTATCGACGACATTAAAGTTATAAATACAATATCGTTGGCTGAACGCTGCACTGTAAACAAATTAGTTAAAAATGAATGAACACTATTGGAAGCTTTTTTATATAAACTGTCTAAACTTAAAAACCCAGTATAATTTTTATTTTTTATTAAAATTATTGTAAATTTCAGGCAAAACATTTGCAATTTTAATATGTGGTATTTGTATTTTACAAAAAAGTACATTCATGGTTAATTAATGCAAGTAATGTCATTAAATTTCAAGTTTCTAGTACATTAAATTCACAATTTATTTTTACCGTGTACGGCGTTGTTGGGTACAAATTTTTTATTACAGCTAACATCGATTTTCAATATAAAAAAAATTTCAGTGACGTGGCAGACGAGGTGTTCACGGATCTCTACAAAGTTGAGGGCATGCGAGGAATCTACATAGCGTCTCAAGTGAAGATTGCCCCGAAAGCGGGTTCGATCGGTCCGGAGCATCTCGGCTCCGTGATCTCCTACGATCACGGTGTGACCTGGAACAAGATCAAAGCACCGTCGGTGAATCACGACGGTTTCTGGGTGCACTGTACGAACGACTGCTCGTTGCATCTCTGCCAGAAATTCAGTCAGCTCTATCCCGTAACGAGATCTGTATCGATAATGAGTTCCGATTCGGCGCCCGGTATAATCATGGCGACCGGAGTCATAGGTCAAACTTTCAAGTCGCACCCGGCCCTGTTCGTATCCCGCGATGCCGGTTTAACGTGGAAAATGGTACTCAAAGATTTTTACTTCTTCAACATGGGCGATCACGGTGGTGTTCTCGTCGCCGTTAAATATTTCAAATCTCGCGGTGAGACTCAAGAATTAACATACTCCACCGACGAAGGAAAAACCTGGAAGACTTACAAATTTCACGACGAAATGTTGCGAATTTACGGACTGATGACCGAGCCGGGTGAGAATACGACGGTATTCACGATGTTCGGATCTATGCCTGGTCAGCACAGATGGCTCATCATAAAAGTCGATCTGCGCAAAGTATTCGAGCGTGACTGTACACCCGACGACTTCAAGTTTTGGTCGCCAACGAGTACCGAGCAACCGGTAATGGCGTGCGTTCTAGGACGCAAGGAAACTTATCAGAGAAGAGCGGCCACGTCTAACTGCTACACGGGTATCAATTACAACAGGTCCGTTCAGCTCGAGACATGCCTCTGCGACATCAACGATTATCAATGCGACTTTGGATTCGTTCGTACTGGTACACCGTATCAGTGCATACGCGATAAGAATCTGCAGAAATTCGATCCGTATGCTATACCGGACACATGCGCGCCTGGTAAATTTTATAACAGGACCAAGGGATACCGCAAGATATCTGACGACAAGTGTCAGGGAGGATTTTCAAGAAAATTCGAACCCGATGAGGTACGAATTACAATCAAATCAGAATATGACTTTCTAATTATCATTCGGTGCACACATTTTATATTCATTCAATTAATGGTCTTCTCATTATAGTTTCAAGCTACATATTTTACCTCATATTGTCAACCAATTTAATTGAAATTGAAAAAAAAAATATTGATTTCACCAATTAATATAAATAACGTTTATTTTACAGATTCCTTGCCCGATGGACGGTTTCTCCGAATTTCTTCTTGTTGCCCAGCGCGAGCACATATCTCGTATCGATCTTCGCGACCAGAAGCTCGAGCGTCTTCCGGTTCATGGATTGAAGAACGTCATAGCTATCGAATTCGACCTGAAAAACAAGTGTCTCTACTGGGCGGACATCGTCAACGATACGATAGGTCGTCAGTGTTTCGGCGATGGTCGCAGCTTCCCGGAGATTCTCGTCGAGACAGATCTGAGTTCGATCGAGGGTATGGCCTACGACTGGGTCTCCAAAGTCCTCTACTTCGTCGACGGCGTTAAAATGCGCATTCAAATAATCCGCACTGATCTGAAGACCGGTGGTAGAATGAGAAAAACGATTCTCGGACCGAACAATCTTCAAAAACCCCGGGGCATCGCCGTCCACCCGATGTTCGGCTACATGTTCTGGACCGATTGGGCCCCGGGCAACGCTTCGGTTTCCCGTGCCGATCTCGACGGCAGCAACGTCAAGCGCCTCTTCACCAAAGGAACCGTCGAGTGGCCCAACGGCATAACGATCGATCACATAGCCGAGAGAATCTACTGGGTCGACGCTCGCGAGGATTACATAGGTTCCTCGGATTTCGACGGCAAGCGTTTCAAGAAGATAATTCACGAGGACGAACGTGTCTCTCATCCCTTCGCCGTCGCCGTCTTCAAGGACAACATGTACTGGGACGACTGGAAGCAGTCGATGATATTCGTGGCGGACAAAGATCACGGTGTAGCGATAACGACGGCCCTGGGACAGCTAGCGGGTCTGATGGACCTCAAAGTTTTCGCTCACAGCGTTCAATCGGGCGTGAACAAATGCGTGAACTCAACCTGCACGCACATCTGTCTCGGTGCACCGAACGAAACTTACGTTTGCCTCTGTCCCGACGGTATGGAGATGACCGACGGCAAATGCATGTGTCCCGGCAACGTCAAGCCCTTCGACAACTCCACGTGTCCCAGAGTAGCCAGTACCTGCGCCGCGAATCAATTCGCCTGCGACAACAACGTCTGCATACCCGAATTTTGGAAATGCGACGGCGACAACGACTGCGGCGATAATTCCGACGAGCAGCAGTGCCATCGCTCTACCTGCAGTCCGAGCAACTTCGAATGCGATGACAACAAGTGCATACCGAAATATTGGCGTTGCGATCTCGACAGGGACTGTCGCGACGGTCGCGACGAGTTCAACTGCACGTATTCAAACTGCACGGATTCTCAGTTCAAATGCGCGAACGGACGTTGTATCTCTCACAGGTGGCATTGCGACGGCGAGGACGACTGTCGCGACGGTTCGGACGAAAAAAATTGCTCCACCAACGTACAGCCCACGACTTGCAAGTCCGACGAGATCACCTGCGCTAGCGATCACACGTGCATACCAAAGACATGGAAATGCGACGGCGAACAGGATTGCGAGGATGCCAGTGACGAAAAGAATTGCAACACGGCCGTATGCGAAGCCTGGATGTTCATGTGCGGCTCGAAAGATCACGCCCGCCGTTGCATTTATCAATCGTGGGTTTGCGACGGCGACGACGATTGCAAGGACGGATCCGACGAAGTCAATTGCACTACGACGACCCTCGCGCCTCCTCTGCCACCGATGCTGCCGACGAATTCCTGCAACGACTGGATGTTCATGTGCAACAACAAAAAATGCGTTCCATACTGGTGGAAATGCGACAGCGTCGACGACTGCGGCGACGTATCGGACGAGATGGGTTGCGGCAATGCAGATGGATCGTCCGAATTGCCGATAACAACGGAGCAGCCGAAAGTCTGCAGGGATCATCAGTTCCAGTGTTACGATGGTAAATGCGTCGACGACGCTTGGGTATGCGACGGGATGGAGGACTGCAAGATGGGAGAGGACGAGCAGCACTGCGAGAAGAAACACAGTGGCTGCCGGGATGATCAGTTCATGTGCCGAACGGACGGATCTTGCGTGCCGCTTACGAACATCTGCGACGGCGTCCACGATTGTCCCGACCAGAGCGACGAGCTCGGCTGCCACAACGATCAGCATCCGAGTCCGGCGGCCACGCCGTCCTGCTACGTCGGATACTACCCTTGCGACGAGACCGCCTGCCTCGCTCTTTCGACATACTGCGACGGCAAACAGGACTGCTTCGACGGCTTCGACGAGAGCAACTGCGCGAAGAACAACTCACGCGTGTATCAGGTGATGGTGATGGGAATGGACGAGAGATCGCCGAACGCCACGAGTCTGTTCCTCTTCTGGTGGATGCCGATACCGACCAACATAACGTTCGAATTTTTGCCGTCCATCGCACTCGTGAGACCCGACGCCAAGTGGACGAACGCCACGCAATGGATCGAGGACACGGAGTACGCGTTCAACGGTCTTCAGCCTTACACCGCTTACAACTTAACGGTTTACGTTAAACTGAAGGGACAGAGCACCGTCTTTCCGCCGTACAAATATTGGGTGGTCCGGACGGGCGAGGGCGTTCCTTCGCCGCCGTGGAACGTAACCGCGGTGCAGAAGAATGGAACTCGGGTGGAAGTTTCATGGAGACCACCGCTGAAGCCCAACGGCGCGATAACCGGGTACGAGGGTTTCGTGACGCCTCCGATACCGCCGATGCAACTGTCGCTCCAAAAAACATCGATGATCATAGACATTCCGTTTGAGGCTGGAAAGACTTATTCGTTCTGGGTCATAGCGAAAAACAGGGGGCATAAATCTCTTTCGTCGAATGTTACGACGCTGACTTTCGATGGCGCTGCCAACGTCGACGATATCGAGGATCTTCGAGTTTTGGAGTCGACGAACAACTCGGTGAAGCTCACGTGGAAAGCGTTGAAGGACGTCGATGGCTATCATGTAACTCCCAGAGGTCCGACTTATCCGTCGCCTTATCCAATCTTGCCGACACAATTGACGATGGAAAATACGTTCGAGGTCAAAGATTTGGCGCCTGGTACACAGTACACGTTCGAGGTGAACGCCATAAACAAAACTTACGTGGGAAAAGTCGTTATGGTGAGGGGAACGACTAAGGGTCAGCCCTTGCCACCGGTGTCGCATCTGATTGTTCAATTGGTGAAATCTCGCGGAACCGCGGTCAAACTCACCTGGGATCCGCCGAAGAACACGAGAAAGATGAAGTGGCAGTACGCCGTTCATTACGCTCTCAACATGCAGGATCTGTTCAAAACACCAAAACTAACGACCTCGAACCTCACCGCGTCGATCAAAGATCTGGAAGCCTGCGAGACGTATGTATTCGCCGTTGGGTTACGCGGAACTTACGGAGCTGGACCACTCAGCCAACCTGTTTCCGTAACGACTTACTACGACGAGAGAGCACCGCCCAAGCGACTGAGAGTCACGCCTTCCGACAAAAATACTATTATCGTCTCGTGGAGCGCCAGTTGTCCCACGATCGAAAATCCGATCAAATATACGGTGAGTTACTGATAACCAAGTTTATTCCTCTTTGGTTGAATTTATGGATTATTGTATCAAGCGTTAATCCTGCGAGTACAAGATTTTGCCCATTGGCCATACTCGAATGGTTCGGAAGTTAACACTTCACGTACGACGGTCTCGTACCGAGCCTCGTTATCCAAATTATGAGAATGCGATGGATTTTACACGCATAACGCGTTAATATCTCGGTGAATAATGAATTTTTATGAATTTACAGATATCGGTGACCGAATTGACTCTGAACAAGTCATCGGCGGTGACGCTTCCGGCAACAAACGAAACGATAATAAAGCACACGTTCGAGGGTGTAAAGTACGGTGGAAAGTATCGTATAACGGTTGCGACAGACGTCGAGGCCGCGATACCGAGTCAATCGGTGATGTATGTCGCACCGCCGATATTGCCCCCTCATCAATTGACCGTGGTGCCCGACAACAGTAGTTACGTACTCTACTGGCAGGCGCGCGACATGCCCGACAGTATATCGAGAAACACCAAGTATCACTACGAGGTTCTGGTCAACGAGGGTGCGATCACCATTAACGAAACAACTGCCAAAGTATTCAAGTGTGATCAACCACCGTACATTTATGAAAATGTAAACAAGAGCGCCATTTACTCGTTCGCCGTGCGGATCGTGACCGATGAGGGGTATCGGAGTGTACGAAGCGAAGTCTTCACCACTCAGAGTCTTACCAGTAAGCTACCAAAAATTCCGTCACAATTTATTTTCTTTTTTTTTCACAATTTTTCATTACCTTGTCCAAAAGATGAAATAGCCAATGAACTTGCAATTCGATGATCGAGTAAAAGAAAGAAATAAAAATGATGGGGAAATGTATGTAGGTTCGATTTTAACTGTATTTTTTTTTCTTTCCAGGGTCTGGGTCGACTTCTGTGCCAAGCACATCGGGAGAAGCGGCAGCGTCTGGAAGCCACTTCAACATGGTGTCACTGGGGATACCGATATTCGTGGTGTTCGTCATCCTCGGGGCCGGTATCGCTTATTTCGTCGTAAGGCACAGAAGATTGTCGAACAGTTTCACGCAATTCGCGGACAGTCATTATGATACGAGACGTGGCCAAGCAACTTTCCCCAATACCATGGACGGTCTAGGTAAGTTTTGTTGCACCGCCAATATATACTTTTTTTTTTGCTTATCTGCTCGTGCAAAAAGGATTCTTTGTTCGCAGGGGACGAGGAAGATCTTCCTTCGATTCGAGGCTTCTCGGACGATGAGCCACTGGTAATAGCGTAAACATGTTATTCGTATAAGGTAAAAAAAGAAAAACAAGAAGAAAACAACACACGATATATAACGCATTAAGAAAAAGACACTACTATTACTGATAATTTTTACTATAGATAAAATTTTATCGTGCAATCGGGAGATGATGAGAGCTTTCGTGTCAACGGGGCGATAATTTTTATCGAACGCGTGATTTCGTCCTTAAAATCCGGTCACATCTCTTTCTCCATTTTGATTTCGCGAATGAGCGCTTGTAGTGTAAATGTTATAAGACGAAACAACCAAACAACGCAGACCCTTGCGACACGTGACAGCCCTTATATTACGGAAATATTTGACGATCGACACTTTCGCAATTGTTTATTTTTTATCTTAATATTATTACTGTTGATTTTTTCCTCGTCGTTGATGGGTTGCGAATCACGAGTACCGATTTGTACATATTTCAAGTTCCTGCTGGATCGCAGACTTTGATTCTCTTCATTCTAATTTCATGACTTTTTTTTCATAACCCTTTTACACTTCTTATCTTCTCCCGTTTTCCTTTTTTTATTTTACTCGATTCTCGATTGCCATATTGTGTGAGGCGGATGGAAATTTTGTTTTGACTCGTCTTTATTTGGACGGTGAGGGGGGGGGGGGGGGATTTTTCTTGTATTGCGTCAGAGTAGAAATTTTGTTAGTCCTTTCGAACATGAACTTTTTCAAGATTGTATTTTATTTTAATAGAGGGTTCATTTAATTCGTTATCTCTTTTTGAAACTATTCTTCGTATGATTTTTATTAAATTGGACAGAGTTACCGCCGAGTGGAAGGTTTAATTCTTTACATTTTGAACTCAATTACGAGACTCTTATTCTTTGATGCAATTATTACCGATAAAGGATTAACAACGGTGCACTCTGCTCTGCCGCAGGACTTCCACCCTCGCGGCCTCGGAACGTTAATTTTTGTTCGTGTGCCAATCTAACGTACTCGAAATTTTCGCGTGTTTTCTCGATACTGTTTTTTCCAGTTGAGAGGCTTCGAGTACGCAATACCATTCTACTCTGGGAAGATGAAAACGATATTTTTTTAATTCACCTCAAGCGGTCCTGTGCGTGAGTGTGGCATGAAGAAAAAAAAAAAATCATAAATATGCAGCGCTTGTCTTCTGTTTATCGAATGTGGCTCACATTCTCTCATCAATATTATTACTGCTTAATCCTGCATCTCAGTTTTTGTACTCACTCTTTACTCTCTGATACACATGTTTCTCTTTTATTTAAAAAAATATAACCGGTGAATTACAAGATACATTACTGGTTCAGGTCTTTCTTGCTTTTGTGGAGAATTCCCACTCGACATGAACGTTTATTTCACAGAGAGACTAGATAAAAAAAGGTCACAGTTGCGAATGCCCGTTTCGAGCACGGATTATTACACACACCCACACACACACAAACACACATATATATATCTACGAGCATCATCGCGAACAGTGAGACGCGAAGAATTGGTAAACGTGGCGATCCGCAACGTCGAAGTTCGATCAAAGAAAGATTTTTTGTCTTGAAAGAAAAATTATTCGATAAAACGAATCTACGCGCAGTATTAGCAAAAAAAATGAACTAATAAACAAATGAAGCCGGAGGTTCTTGCCAAAGTCGTTCGCCAATCAAATAATCTATTATTTGACAAATGAGCTTCGTATTTATGTGGTCGCACTGATCGCGGACTATCCAATTCGACGCGTGCTTGCGACGATTACGTTGCGCGAAAGATTTTTATTAATTAATTAAGGGTTTATATATCTTATCTACAAAAAAAAAGAATACAATGAAGAAAAAAAATATAGTATGACTCGACTGAGAAGCAATGGACGGCATGATTTATTCGCGAATCGTTGAATTTGTCAGCTCCAAACGAAGTGCGAATCTCGACGGTTCTTGCGTATACATTTAATAATTATGTTCGAGAGAGGCAAAGATTGTAGTCGTTACGTGTAAATCTTGAGGGGTATAAACGATAACAGTGATATAATATATTTGCGTGTAAATAAATCAAGTTAAGGCAGATGTGGTTGATTTTCTTTTTGTAATTGTGACTACGATAATTTGCCATAGCAGATTTATCTGCTCTGGTTCCTCACTTCCTGTTTCCTGAGTTTAAAGAAAGAGAAGCATGTTGGGCGGGTGAGCGAAAATTTCACTTATGTGCGGCGTGTTCAATGCGTCGAACACGCCGCGTTTAGGAAGTTTCTTTAATATTCATGAGCCTCTCCGGGCCCCATTACTTACGAAACAGCAGAACAAGCCGAGAAGTGAAAGAAATAACACCAACAGGACAAAGGGCATTTGACAGAGGAAACCAATTAACGTTCGGCCCGGGCAAAAACGGACAAAGTAGAGCGCAAAAACGAAAGAA
The DNA here is from genome assembly GCA_917499995.1 of Ichneumon xanthorius. Taxonomy (NCBI): domain Eukaryota; kingdom Metazoa; phylum Arthropoda; class Insecta; order Hymenoptera; family Ichneumonidae; genus Ichneumon; species Ichneumon xanthorius. The sequence continues at coordinate 1,586,164 of OU824203.1, read as the reverse complement.
AAAAAGGCCATATCGTGTGAAGGATCAGCCGTGAAAAAGGTATTCACGAAATTGTGACGAGTTAAGAAGCTTGTGTTTTTCATTGTTTGACCGGAAATACGTCACGCCCTGTTTGAAAATCTCATTATAATAAATTACGTTTCTTATTTTAATTAATACGTTTCTTTTATTTTCGTTATTTTCATTCTTTTATATTCTCTTATATTCCCTTATTTTTTTCTACTACAGTTTAATTTTTGGCTGTAATATAGTTTAATTTTAAGTTTATGATTTGTTATTTTCATTGTTCAATTTTCTGTAGCGGCATTTTGTTTGTCAGCCGCCGTTGTATGTTTTTGGGCAGGGTGTCCTCATGCGGTTTGGCCCAGTCGACGGATAAAATAACACTATTCTATTATATCCTATTTTTCAACCGGAAGTGACGTATTTCCAGGATGACGTCATTTCCGGTCGACAAATCGATATTTTCGAATCGAATGAAAAAAAAAAAATGATGCTCATTTCCACACCACCATGAGGTAGAGCGATTGGCGCGTTATTTTTTATAGTGGATCCCCAGTAGGCCTACCACTCTTAATTGGCTCAAGGTAAATAATACACAACCCGTGACAACGATAAAGCCCAACGATCCGTCAGATTTTATCAGGCGGCATTAAATTTGATGACGACCGAACGAAATCTATGTTTCGACAAATTGAATAGGATATTCGAGACTCATTCACTTGCTGCGATAGTTTATTATACGGTACGAAGAGTTTAACTGGGCTGTCGTAATGAGAATCTGTTTAGATGGCAGCCCGTTGCAGCGACTGGTTAGTGAATCGTTTTCTTGACTACCGTACCGTGAAATTCTCTGCCGCTCTCGGTGGCATTTATGATCCAATGGTCTTTTTTACCGCTTCTTTTTTTTTTTTTTTTTAGATTTTCGAACTTATCTCATCGAGGGTGATGGCACACCGTGTCCCGTCGCATATTCGTCGCACTAGGCCGTTGAGCCCCTTTGGTGCTTGAAGATCGTCCACGTTTATGCACGTTCAAATTTACCGTAACACTAATTGTTACGTGTAATTATTACGCCACGCGGGGCCGGCTGTTATGGAACGCAGTACAGTATGGAACATACTGTACCGTGTATGGAATAAGCTACAGTACTTTGTATACAGTAGTGTACGACTACGATAGCATCGTGCTAAGTGCGATCCGTGCGTGTTGCGCTCACCTCATAGTATTAATCGCAGCCTGCGCCGAGATTTTTTTTTGCCGTAAGTCGAGCACGCGTTCGACTGTGACACGAAAAGTTGCGTGATAAAATTTCTTCTTTTATATATAATATTGTTAACGCGTCGTGACTTCGACGTTCTCCACATCTCGATAAAGGAATTAGTATCAACATTAGTAGTCTAGGTGAAGATACAACGAAACTCTACGTTACTGCGAACAAGGCTTTTCATTAATAATTAATAGGCTTTTGTTTGCGTAATTCATCGTAATTAATATTAAGTCTGCAGTGTTTCGCGCTAAATTGTCGACAGCTGGAGCATTAACGTTATTTCCACGGTAATGGCAAGCAGTTTTTTTTCTCTACACCAGGAGAAATCCCGGAAAAACTACCAAGTCGTATGGTAAATTTTTGCCAGCGCAACCACTAGCGATAGGTGAAATTTTTGGTAGGGTGGCATAACCCCCGGACGGTTATCCTCCGATGAATATCCTCCGAAAGATTAATCCCCAAAACGTCAATTTATTTAAATAATGTGAAGCCTATCGAAACTATCGAATGGTAAGTGCATTCCGTTGGGTACAGACGATAGGTGGTGTTCGGTCAAGTAACTGTGCTAACGTTAGCCACGATATGAAGATCAGAACATTGGCGATTGTAAATAAATCTGGTATCTCATACAATGGATCAATATTATCGTCAGATGAGACTTTCGCTCGGAGGAACCAGAATCGTCGAAAATATATTTTTTCCGATGTGGTGTTCTGTGGTGTCTAGCGGTCCTTGAAGTCCTTGGAGTCCTGGAATTGTCATTGAATTTTGCCTGACCTTGAAAAAGTCCTGGAAATTCCTTGAATTTCACGTAATGTCCTTGAATTTTTCATTTCCCGAAAATTTGAGTTTTGTTAAAAATGTATATATATTCAGTTACCGATATTTAGCGTATCTGGCTGAAAATTTCGTGAATTAAAACGGAGAATTCCGTGGATAAAACCTGAGAATTTCGTTGATTATATTTTTTATGTATGTACACATAAAAACAATTTAAGCGACACAGTATGCTGGTACAACCTACAAACCTAAAACAAACGGTCCGCGATCGCTACGCCACCGACTACTATATTTTTTTTTTAGTAAGAACTTATATTTTCTAGCAAAATGACGGGATATTCGAGTAATATCTGCGACAGCGAAAATTACCATATTGTCTAGCAGAATGTGTTAAGTTGAATACAAATGCTTGCTAGGATTTCGCTGTAGTTTCCATGTACTTGAAAATTCTGGCGGTTTTCACCAGATTTATGGTAATTTCTATCGGATCCATCTCTCAGTGTACTTTTTGCACTCGGTTAAAAAAATGTATATAGGAGCGAGATGCAAATAAATTACTGTCAAATTGCCAATAAACGCTCGGAACAATACCGTAAGAATAATCCCGACAGACTTCCGAAAAAAGGAAGCTATAATTTCACAATAAACCCGACAGACTTTCGTTCCAAAAAAAAGGAAACTATAATTTCGCAATACAATGAAAATTAATGTGTACTTTCCTTTTCGCATCGTTTGATGTCAAATGTATATCCCATTTCGAGGGCTCGCCGTCCATTCCGCGAAATTGCAACTCCTTAAACTAGACCGTACCGCGGGAATTATTCCTCAAAACCAACCCACAACAAAACGGACAATAAAATCATTTGTAATTTTCCCGATCTCACGATCTCCATTTTTACAGAGCTCTTACAAACCGTTTTTTGTTGTTGTTTTATTGTCGTGTTATCTTATACTCGCTTCGACTGGAACCGTACCGCGGGAATTTACTCAAATGCGAAGCTATGTAATCATCATAATCGGGTAACACGACGATCCGTAATTTGCATCCTCATTTTTTTTCTCCATTATTAAGTTTTTTCTGCATGATCTCACAAGCTGCCTCGCGAATGACTTTGGCCCGATGGCAATCGGGGAGGCAAACCGCGCCCGACTCGGTCGTCTTATTACCATTCTTCTTAATTCACCGCCTCCTTATCCCTATTCTTCCATTTCTTCCTCCTCCCCTTCTTCCTCTTGCGGTATAATGAAATTTCGAGGTGACACAGGTTTCTACTTTGCGCCCTCGTTCGCCGCTCTCGGTTACCGTTCACAATGATGTACCGCGGAAGCCGCGCTCCGAAAACGAATCCTGTGCGTGTGCACACCATCGCCCGACGGTGTCTGCGTCGTCAGATAAACAGAGATGAGAAGTACATAAACGCGTAGCGTAAATAACGCTCGTGGGAAAAAAACGTATATTCGCGTAGACCAGCCGGTTGGCAAGGTAGGGGAGAAGAAGTTCGCCGCGTCGAGAGCAATGCCAAGGACACGCGGTCTATAGTGTATAACAGTGCGAAAGAAGGGATTAAACCCCCACTATTAAATGCTACAAGGAGAGATGTGAACGAGGCATGGGAAAGACTGCCTCGAGACTGCGTCGGGGGCGTTATTCGCTATCCAGCCTCAGTACAATTCCAACATCTCTTCACAGTCAGACCCACAAAACTTTCGACCACCTTCGACCTTTTCTTCGGGGACATTTAAATAAAAAGAGTTCGTGCGCGACTTCCGACACTCGCTCTCTGACTCTTACGAGGGAAACATCGAGCAAGGACCCTCCGATCTCTGCGCTGCTTCGTCATCGATCGACTTGGATTAAAAGTGCATTGAGCTGCCGTTTTTTTCATAACTACGCAGATAATATTCAATCCTGAAGAGATAACAATTGGAGATTGATGAAGGACTGAAGAAAGGGTGTGCGGCCCGCATATCAGCATCCGTGCGATTCAGAGATACTTAAATGAAGAAAAAGAAGAATAAGAAACATACGAAGAAGACAAGGTTCGAATAACATATTCATCATCTTCTAAGGAGCCAATACTGCGAAAAAGGATTTTAATAGCATCGAAGAAACTTTAAAAATTTGCGCTTCGACGAGTGACTGTGAAGAAATTCAAGCTCGAAGACTGAAGAAATTCAAGCACGAAGACTGCAGAAATTCAACCACGAAGACTGCAGAAATTCAACCACGAAAACTAAAGAAATTCAATCTCGAAGACTGAAGAAATTCAATCTCGAAGACTGGAGGAATTCCAACTCGTAGACTGCAGAAATTCCAACTCGAAGGATGAAGGAATTCCAACTCGAAGACTGAAGGAATTCGGATTCGAGGACTGAAGGAATTCGGATTCGAGGACTGTGAAGAAGTCTTTTTCGGTGTGTTTGCTTATGATCGAGGATCCAAGGAGTGGAACGAATTTCCGGCGAGTTTGGACTATCCGGAAGACCCTGAAGATTCTTAATGCAGCCGAAAAAAACCCGCGCAACGACACATGAAAAATAAATATCGCAAAGTAGGTAAAGTAGTGGAATAATTTTTTGTTTAATCTTTGGCGTTTTCGTTAATTTTGTTTTTTCGAACTTCGCGAAGAGATCGCAGTCTCTGCCGATGAATCGAGTCCAATGGAAGCTTATCGGGACGAGGAAGAGGAATTCGAGGGTAGTAACAGCGGAGAGCCGGCGAGCGTTTCAAGGATCGTTGAGCAGCGAATAAACGTTCACGCCGTGGTAATCGATCCGTCACAGATGCGAAAGACCGGTGAGTCCGATAGGAGTTTCGTGATACTACGTTAGAATCCCCTCCGCTGCCGACAAGGTAGCGAAAGGGAATATCCTTAAATCGTAAAAAATAAATGCTCAAGTACCTTAAAAAAATTAAATAAAAATTTAAGTCCTTGCTTAAATTGTTCGATCTATTTCCATTGACTGTGTTTACAAACAAAATGCAATTTCTCCGCGCACGTACGAGAGAGGGAGAGCGTCAGAGCTCGACCGCTATAGCGCGTGTCAGCAGTTTCTCGCGGAAGATGATGCCGCGATTTATGAACACACTCGCTCGTATCGCCCGCAGAAACAGCAGTAGCGACAGCACAGCTTAACATCATTCACCAATGTCAAAGCCACTGGCACTCGCACGCGATCCATACCTGTTGCTCCGACGCGCTAGAAACTTCTTTCACGCCTCATTAAAGTGTGTCCGACAGTCACAAATCTATAATCTTCTTTTGCACTATTTCGTCGAAGTCATCTCAGCATGTCCTTCGAAAGATTTTACTGAGAAAATATATATGTGTATACGAACGGTGATAGTACAGTAGTCAGATTGGAAGCGCCATTTCCGCATCACTTTTTACTAAGTGACCGGAAGTCCCGACGATTCTTCCCCCGGGCTCGCATCACGATAGCGATAACCCATTACAAGTTTTTTCTACTCGTACCCGATTAATATAATACATTTTACCGTACTCGCTTTTTTCCCGAGCCTAGGCAAGTCGAGCAATTATGTTTTTTATTGGTTTTCGCGAAAAAAACCGCAACTTCTGAAGAAGAAGAAATACTTTTTCATAACTGCATCGAAGTCATCTCAGCATGTCCTTCGAAAGTTCTCAATAGAAAAATATATATGTATCTATATATGATCAGCGATGATAAGTATTCAGATTGAAAGTCCCATTTCCGCACCGCTTTTTGCTAAGTGACCGGAAGTCCCGACGACGCTTCCCCGGGCTCGCATCACTTTAGCCACATTACGAGTTTTCTTCTCTCGTTTCTGATTAATATAATACATTTTACCGTACTCGCGTTTCTCCCGAGCCTTGGCAAGTCGATCAATTTTTTTTTATTGGTTCTCGCGAAAAAAAACCACAACTTCTGAAGAAGAAGAAATACTTTTGCATAATTTCATCGAAGTCATCTCAGCATGTCCTTCGAAAATTTTTTGTAGGAAAAAAAAAATATCTATATGTATTATCAGTGATGATGATATAGTAGATTGTATAGTAGATTGGAAGTCCCATTTCCGCACCGCTTTTTACTAAGTGACCGGAAATACCGACGATTCTTCCCCCGGGCTCTCATCACAGTTACGATAACCCATTATGAGTTTTTTTCTTTCGATTCCGATTAATATTATACATTTTACCATACTCGTGTTGCTCCTGAGTCGTGGCAAGTCGATCAATCAGGCTTTTTACTGGTTCTCGCGAGAAGAAAAACAGCAACTTCTGGAGAAGAAGAAATAAATGGGTAACATCATCCTAAGTGGAGCGTCGTTTGGGCTCCGTTGCTCCGATGAGGCTTCGAAGAGGCGCTGATGAGTGCGCAGCACGAGTTCGGAAACCATAACAAGTATCGCGAATGTAAAACACAACCGCGGTATGCAAAAGCTGTTTTGCAGTTGATCGTAGCGGGATTCGCAACGCGCTGACTTATTCATAAAGCTCCCTGGATTGAACGAGCGGGGACGACCATAGACGCGAGTTCTCTTCCTCTTTCTCCTTGATGTACAATTACGACGAACATAGTTCCTAGTAAGCTTCTTTTTATTTTCCTTTCCGATGCGTTTCTTCAAAGTAGCAATAACTTATCATTAACTTCGCATCCGCAAATTGGCAACATTTATCCCCGTATTAAAAGAGGATTAATTTTTGCAGTCTGATAAATTTATATTGGACGGAATTGATTTTTCTTTAACATCCTGTTGCATCGACCGACTCGAAAGTAAATACGATAGACCGACAAAATTTCATAAGTTAACACGAATCAATTAATATCATCGGTTATTCTGCTTCCGGCTGACCACAGACGCGAGTTCTCTTCCTCTTTCTGCTCGAAACACAATTACGACGAGCATAGTTCCTAGTTAAACTTCTTCTTTTTATTGTCGTTTCCGATACGCTTCTTCGAAGTAGCATCAACGTATCATTAACTGTAAATCCGCAAATTTTTAACATTTGTCGCCTCATTAAAAAAGGATTAAATTTTAGAGTCCGACAAATTTATATTGGACGGACTTGATTGTTGTTAAAGTCATTTCGCTTGCACAAATTCGAAAGTAAAGTCGATAGACCGACAAAATTTTATGACTTACCTCGAATCAATTAATAGAATCGGTTATTATATTTCCGGTCGTCCGCATGCACACATCCGTGAATGGGCTTCGGCGGTTCTGTACGTACTCTATAATTACTATACATATCGAGCGAGCGTTGTGGATTGGTTGTGTCACTGCCGCCCCAAGTAGGAGAAGTTCCTCCTCGTCGTTGTCGTCGTCGTCGTCTCCTGAACGGGAATATTTCCTGCGGCACGCAAACACCGTTACCGTGACGACGAAAACGCGATTAGACTTCGACAGTACTCTGCGAGACCGGCGTTTAAGCGTCGAAGAAAGAAAAGATTAACCAGAAGCAGAGGTAGCTTCCAGTCTAGCCTTTTGTCCGGAGTCACTCAATGAATTAGTCATAATTCACTAATTTTCGTCCTCCTTCGGAACGTTTCTTCCTTTTTTCGGGCAGGATGTTGAGGAATAAAAAAAAATCGCCTCTTAAAGTAAATTATTCTTAACTCGTTTAATACCTTCCTCCTCTTCTTTATACACTCAACTGTTTCTCGTTAGTCTTCGAAGTCACGGTGTCATTAAATATTTCGCATAATTGTCGGGCAACGGGTCTCCTTGCGACTAACGGATCAGAAGAATGGAAAGAAAAAAAAGGAAGAAAAAAAACGCAATGAGGTTAATAATTAGCCAAGGATTCAGGACGTTTCTGGTTATAATAGTCTGATAAAATCTGCCGAGTCACTCCGACATTTGGCCTGTAAACGATTGTTCATATTTCTTCTTTTTCTTTTTCGTTGCTGTCGAGCGCTTGAACTTCGCTTCGGCGTTTCGCGCGGAAGCTAGGGAAGCGTCGCATGGCAGTGGCCAGCTGTTGTACGTACACTTTTGCCCGCGAATTCTTGTGGCATCATCGTCGGCTATTTTATCGTCGATTTCCTATAAAAGAAGATAAACCGCTACAAAGTACCATTGTTGTATGAAAATTGCGATAGAACTTGTGCCACTTGCGATAAAACTCGTCCGGCGCGCGCGTTTCGCGAGACTCATCGAAAGTGGAACGAGGGTGGAACTTCTTTTTTTTTTTCTCCGGCATTCGATCTGCGCACGGTTCAGCGAAGCAACTTTGTTGGAGCTTTTGTCATGTGAGTAAAACGGTTATTTGCTTTGCGCACCGCTCTTACTCAAACTCATTACAGGAAAGTGTATAGAGAAGAGAGTCGTGCTCGTAAAGGTTGTGTAACTTCGTGTGTCCCGAGGCGATGCTAAAACACCCTCCGGTGACTGCGAAGAAAGCCGATTGGACACGCATCTTTATGTATTTACACCGTGAGAGGTTGTTACCGCTCAGCTTTTTTTTATCGGTCAAGATTATTGTTTGCAACAAGTGTTACGGACCGTACATGCCCCAGGCTATAGACCAGAGTCTGAAACGCTTTCCATAGCTAGTCTTATAGACGGGGCGCGAGGCAAAGGGTAGGATATAAGGGTAGATATCTAAGGTTGTCGAACGAATGGAAAAAGAAAATCTCCAATTGTCAGCGAAGCTTGAGCTGCAAATGGGGTTTTTAGTTATCGCGAAGATGAATGAAGAGACGAGGAAGAAGCCCTTGCAGTTACTACTCGGTTGTTTCGTTGATTCACCGGTTAACCCACGAAGGTAAAGCGCGTCATGTGTAATAGCGTAAGAGCCCGCAGACCAAAGCAGAGTACAGGAAGTTCCGCTATGTCCCACATAACAGGAGCTCACGATTCTGAGACCGATGGGAGGAGGCCGAGGACAACGCGAAGGAGAAGAAGCGAGAAGAAGCTCCCACATATATACATACATATATGTACACACATATTTATATACATATATATATATATATGTTGAGATATATATAAGTTGTCTCGCGGCTCTTCCCCGCGCAGGCCTATTATGCGGTGAACGGACAGTGACGCAGATTTTTTTCATTTCGGGTATAATATCGCGTGACTGAAATCAGAAGGGCGTATCTGCATACGCTTATACACAGAAAATACTGCCCTTATGATTTTAGTCACGCGATATGACGCTCCGGTAACCAGATTCTCCCCACCGTGAAAAAAAATTGCTTATTACCCGACGTCTTATAAGCGATCCTGCGATATGCCTGGGATAGCGCGACGCGTGTCGGGACAATCCGCTTACACTTCCAGGCTTACTGTACATACATAGAAATGATGTACAATAATTTGCTATTTAGTTGTAACGGCAGTAGTACAGAGTCTGTGCAGTCCGGAGCCAGTGGACTTCTGGAGCATGGTTTATCTGTAAATTAAGAAAAAAAAGAAGGAACAAAATATTATAATCGCGCAAACGCAGCTGAGGCGTCGATCGGTTGCGGGCTTCTTCGGACGCATGTTAGACCGGAAGTTCTTCGCTGGAAAATTATCAGCGTAATATAAGAAAGTTGGCAATTTAGTATTCTCGGTTTATGCTCTCCGGTGGGTGGTACATTATAATACATGTTGTTATTGACTTTCTTTGCGGAATGTTACGCGTGCCTGAATATCGTTCACGATTGCGCGAGCCCGCGGTACCAGCGGAAGGTGCGCCGACCGGCGGATAAGGCTAACAGTACCGATGCGCTAAGCCGATTTTCATGGAACAAAATCCCTATCGCCTCTTATTCTCATTGGATATGCGAGGAGTATCCATCGAGGTGTTCTCATCCCCGGCCTGCGGCTTACCGAGGATCCACCTCGCATGGATCGTTAATGTCCAGCGATGTATAAACGAGCCGGGATCCTAACGGTACGTCCCTCTCGATCTTTGCCTGTGGTGATGATCCAGCTGCCTCCGCCGTCGATGTCCACCTTCGCGCTCCCCGGGTAGACCCTCTCCGCGTCCTCCGACACATATCCCACCTAATCGTTTCGACTCGTGGAACTTCACTTTGCGGCATTTAATTGGAATCAACGGCAACTTCTAATCTCCCGCCGGAAATAAGTTGGATCTTACTTTGCATACTGAAGTACATCGTTAACTCATTAAGGTGACCGATAATCCGGTGAAGTCAGCGAAGAACGGTAGGGGCGAAACTTCGACGCTATACCGATGTATGCGAGGTATGAGTTGAGATAAATGTACGGAATATCTTTCTCTGCGCATAGACACTAGCAGGCTCTGGCGCCTCGGTGCCGCGCTACACTGATAAACAAAATGCGGTTGAATAAATTAGATTCGGGCAGCGACGTGCAAATAAATATTCTGTTGGTCGAGCAAAATATTTTAATGCCTCAAAAATTGTTTTGTGGAAACATAACATTTTTTTTTTTTGAACGGAACAATCTTTGATCTTTGCGAGCTGAATATTAATTTGAACGTCCCTGCCCGATGTTTAGTTGATTCAACCGTTTTTTTTTTGTCAATGAGTGGACTGTGGCATTTTTTAATCGGAAATTTCGACATTCGGAGATTTGCCGAAAATATGTCACTTGCGGTTTGAAAAACGTATTTCTCGACCGGTAGTTACTTCACATCGGAAGTACGTTACTCCCGGTCGAAAAATACGGACACCCCGAGTTAAAAATGTTATCTCAATGGAGTAATAAAAAAAAATCCAGGCCGTTCGATACGAAGAAACGAGTGAATCCTCCGTACGTAAATCACGATAAATTCGTCATCAGACCGAATCGACACGGCATAGAAAAATATGCTGGCTGCTCGGAATGATTATCGTCAGCCTACGACAACATCTCGAACACTGGTTCAAGGACCCACCTCGCTCCTCGCCTAGCCTCTCGGCTCATAGTGGTCCTTTTTCTTCTTCTTCTCCTCTCCCCCGACGAATCGACGCATCTCCGCGTCTTCGTCGGTCTCTCACCCACTTCCCGAGTTCGAAGACTCGTACCCGGTCTCGCGGGCAAGGTAAAGGCGAGGCGCAGGTATGGATACAACCATCACTTAGCATACGATATACGTACGAAGGTTATTCAACCCGTTCCTCGTAGCGGCAACAGCAGCAGCAGCAGCAACAAGCCATCGTCATCGGGTTGGACTGTTGGAGTGGCCGCGCACCGCCTGTTGCTTCTCGCAGCGAGTAACGGGGTTCGGAAACTCGGACCTCGTGGAGGTGCGTACGAAGCTACAGGTCCCCCCCAAGCCCAACCGAGGCATTCAGTCAGCCGTGCAGTCGAATGATCGTCCTCTTATGCTCCGAAGCTTCGGGGACTCGCCTTAACTTTACATACAGTCGGGCCTGCACACGCGACACGCCGCGGCACTTCGCTATTGTCTCTCGCGAACGCGCACCACCGTCCTCTACCCACAGTACGATCGATCCATCCGCATTCCGGACGGATATCCCGAACAATCGAATTAGCAAGTTAATTTTATATTTTTTATTATTTTTTTTTTTACTTCGTTCGAGTTTTGATTATTTGAAAGGTAGCCCCCTTAGATTCCGATTAATTCCGCATTATTGTTCCATTCGTTTAAAAAATAGTAGTGTTAGTTCAGTGTGTGGATGTCGCGATAAGGGAGGAGCCTGGATCGCGATAATCTGAGTGGTAAGTCACGATACTGAGAGACAATGTTTTGGGAGATTCTGAAAGAATTGGTTTGGCTTATTTATTTTTTTTATTAAAAAGAAAAAATTTTTTATGTGTAAGGAATTTATTTATTTTTTACTCGGGGATAAAGAGTAGAGCTCCGTGAGCTCGGATAGTAAATACAATGCTGCAAGTACTGACCCGGACGATTCCGATAGTAGAAATAGTCTGTGTACAGCGAAAACAAGTTTATCGCTTGGTGATTTCAATGCCGGGCATGCCGCGCTTCCTCGCCGACAGTACAATGTTATACATATATGTATGTATGTATACCACTGTAATTTGGATTTGTAATGTAATATGGATAGATGTTCGGATGGCGAGTGTTGGATTAGAAATTCAAGAATTTATTATACTCGAAGAATCTGTTCCGCCTGAGGTTGGCGTTCCGGAAACGCCCTGTGAAAATACTCTTGCATTATTATATCGTTTTCTGCCTACGGCGAGTTTCAAGAGAGGGTTTCGGTCTCGCCCCTCGGATGCTTCAAGTTCTGGTTCAAGTTCTTATTTTATAATCTTAACAAAACAGCTGAGTGAAAAAAATGAGATTGATCTTGCGATCGTTATCGTTCTAAGGTTTCTCTCGTCGGACACTATCGTTATAGTGAGATCTCGATCTTTGTAGATCACAAGATCCTGTTACGGTAACTTGAGCGACGCTCGCATAGGATACTCGCAGAATTTAGGAGCTCGTTATACGGCATTCCAGTTACACCCACTCGTTGGCGTGATTTAATGACACATGACAAATCAAAGACGCGGGGAGAGATAGAGAGAGACGCGAGAGGAAGAGCTGTAGCGAGAAATATCCGTGGTACCGTTATCGGCGCCGAGGGACTCTCTCGAAACTGTCCAGGAAAATCAAGCAACGGTAAAAAAAAATAAAAAAAATAAAAATGATCGCTGGAATTCGAGACGCCCTTTGATATCTCGTCCTCGGGTATGTGGGTTGAAATTCGACAATTTTTCATTGGAAATTTCATACGAGATGAGAAATATTAATTAAGTCACTCATTATTTTTTTATATATATTGTAATTTAATTTATTGAAGGTAATCGATGAAAGTTGAACTATGGGCGAGTGATTATATCTTGATATTAAATAATTGACTGCAGCGGAAAGGAGGCGAAACGGTTTATCTTTTTTTTTCATTCGTATTCGGAAAGCAAATAACCGATCGAAACAATCACCTCGAGAATCGATCGACTCGGCTGCGACAATCGAATACGAACGATCGTGACGATCGTCTCCCAATCGGCTGGGCCTTGGTCTGTTAAAGAGACGATAAAGGATTCGTATCATGTTGCTGCTTCTGCCACACACCGCGTCAATCGAGAGACTTGCGTCATTTCGATCTATACCGCTGTATATAGAGAGACAGAACTGTGGGGCAAAACGGAACATTTTTACCGACGTATCGTTTCGTCCTGCTTCCCATCGCGTGGACTACATTAAGTTGTAGTCAACTTTCAGGGACAATATTCGTTCGTCTCAAATCGTTTTCGTACGTGGCTTTTTCGAGTAAATGGAATTGCGTAAAGATCGAGAAGTTTTGTAACTTTATATCGTTAAATTATACGAGCACGGGAGCCGCATTTTGTCATCCGTGGCCGGTCGAAACAGTCGGCCTCGTTTTTGTAATAATTGTCATTCGCGGACCATCATTCTCTATAAAACATCTCTATAAAACATCTCTATAAAACATCTCTATAAAACATCTCTATAAAACATCTCTATAAAACATCTCTATAAAATATCTCTATAAAACATCTCTATAAAACATCTCTATAAAACATCTCTATAAAACATCTCTATAAAACATCTCTATAAAACATCTCTATAAAACATCTCTATAAAACATCTCTATAAAACATCTCTATAAAACATCTCTATAAAACATCTCTATAAAACATCTCTATAAAACATCTCTATAAAACATCTCTATAAAACATCTCTATAAAACATCTCTATAAAACATCTCTATAAAACATCTCTATAAAACATCTCTATAAAACATCTCTATAAAACATCTCTATAAAACATCTCTATAAAACATCTCTATAAAACATCTCTATAAAACATCTCTATAAAACATCTCTATAAAACATCTCTATAAAACATCTCTATAAAACATCTCTATAAAACATCTCTATAAAACATCTCTATAAAACATCTCTATAAAACATCTCTATAAAACATCTCTATAAAACATCTCTATAAAACATCTCTATAAAACATCTCTATAAAACATCTCTATAAAACATCTCTATAAAACATCTCTATAAAACATCTCTATAAAACATCTCTATAAAACATCTCTATAAAACATCTCTATAAAACATCTCTATAAAACATCTCTATAAAACATCTCTATAAAACATCTCTATAAAACATCTCTATAAAACATCTCTATAAAACATCTCTATAAAACATCTCTATAAAACATCTCTGTAAAACATACTGCTATTTGGCATATATTTTTATCTTTCTTCTTTGCTTCCCCATGAACGAAGCTCAGTTTTCGAATCTGTTTGAACCAGATCTTACTTACTTGTTCCGCGAGCTACTACGACACCTTCGTGGCACCATTAGATTACAGAATACAATCGCGTGGTGCAGTAAACAGAAATCTCCTGACCCATATTCGCTTATCTTCACCCATGGTGGGATTCAACCATTGGCATGACCACGCGACCGCACCCGTTGTGTGGAATCCTCGATCCGCGCAACTCGCGAATACCTTCGAAACAATTTTTTTTTCTTCTTTTACTCACCAATTTTGTTTTATGTTTTCAGTATAAAAATGCGGTTCAAGTTGTTTAGCGTCTTCGCGGTCCTCCTGCTCGTGGGATCCAACGATGCCAGGCCTTCGAAAAACGGTAAGTTCGAACTTTATGTCTCGCCACTATTTATTCTATCGAGTACTGTTGAAAAAAAAAAAAAAAATTACGACCGATCGATCAAATTTGCAGAACTTTCAAAAACCATGAAAACTTCACATCTCCTTCAGAAATCCCTGCAAAAAAAGCCAATGACTAAACGCATAAAATGTTCTTACCGAACAGTCGATACTCGACTCTGAATACTACCCACGGTATCTTGACCCCGAGAAATAATAATAGAGCTCAGAAAAAAATGGCGAGTTTCTACCGCAGGAAAGTAACATCTTGATGACCGGTTGTCTTGTCGCAAGAATCGTCATAACCGAGAAACCAAATCCCCCCCTACATCGGCAATCAATTTGCCACAGTTTCTTCCCCGCGTGAAAGTTTCCTGTGGAATAAATGATAAAGCGCTACGTATCGGTGGCTTCTAATGTGTCAACCTTGCGACATGCCCCACATCCGCTTCCCCACAATTTTTCCATTACAATGATAATGGCACGATCGTGCTAATAAAAAAAATTTCCAATAAATAGCACATCGTATTGTAACAGAGAATAATGGTTATCGATATCTCGTTGCAGCGAGTCCGGAAGTGGCTGTCGAAGAGGCGTCGACGACGATCAGCAAGGATGACGATTCTTCGCGACGGCCGATAGAGCAGAGAAGAAGCTCCTCGGCCGTCGAAAGCGATAGCAGGTATAGAGGACGGACGGAGAATAATAGAAAATTAAAAGACATATATTATCGCGCTAGTTTTATACCAGGTATAATAGATAGTTTCAAAACCGACGCGGATTTCGTGCTGCCGAGCGATTGGCACACTCTGGGATCTTCGAGGCCGCTCGAATCAAAATTTCGACCGGAAGCTAACGTGTCTGTACTCCACGATCATTCAGGACGTAAAATCGGTCCAAGCTCGCGACGAAGTCACAACGACAGATTCTCAAAATTACATTCATCCTCTATCGATGAGTTTCGCGGGTTTAACGAGAAACACTCAAAAACACCGGATTTCCGGTCTGACGATCATAACATCGACGCAACGAAAATTGACGAATCAAAGTCTGAGGAAGAAAATTTATCGCGAACTTTTATAAAGGTGAATAATCGTGTAGTCATAAATACACGTAGCTCACCGGCGGGTCACAAACGGCCCCTGAGGCCGTGGCGTTCGCCGGACCCAAATAATCAAAGCGATACGAGCGCAGAGTTAAAAAGCTGGCCGACCGATCCTATAGCGGACGAGATCGATCTCTTGAATTACGAGAAGTATACCGAGAACATAGCGGGCGCGTCGCAGCAATCGTCCACGTTGGGTTACGGTGACGCGCCGATTTACAATATTACAAAAAAGAAAAAACCGAGTGATCAGTCGATCGAGCCTGTCGCCGATGATCACGAGGATTATCATAACGATTTTGTGAATCACAACAACGCCCCGCCGGTGACCAGTGCAGAGTCCTTAGGCACGAGTTCCAGCTACGATAGGGAACCGTTTACGCAGCCGAATGTTCAGAAGATCATTCAGTGGCTTCAGATACCGCCATTAGTTCCGGGACAGAATCAGAGTAGCGTGGGTGATGATTTGGAGCGCGAAGACCCAATCGGTAACGGCTTTGATCAGAGTTATCCTTTCGATCCCGCCAGACCCGTCGCGCAGCCATTGGGAAGTTATTACGAGCCCGAAACGCGTTATCCGACCGAGAATCTCGGATCGTCCCAGAGACCCAATTACTATCGGCCATTGGGCAGCTATTACGAGCTTCAAAATCATTATCCGATCGTGACCCAAAGACCCTCTCAGAGTTCACACCACTATCAGACAACGCAGAAGCCCTACGAGCCATTGACCCACCCCATTCAACTGTTGCACAATTATAACAAACGTCCGGACAGTTTCTACCTGCCCACTGATAACGATCATCCGAATCGTCCAACGAATAGTCCGGGAAATTCTTATCTACCTGCCGACACCGACAGACCTTATCTACCTTCCGGACGTCCTTCGGAGGCGATCACTTTGCCAACTTCCGTAGTAACTCTACTTACCGATCTGGCCAACAAACAGTCGAGTAATTCGCAGAGGCCTACCGTCTTCAGACCAGTCTCGCAAATAAGCCAGAATACGGTGGTTCACATCCTCAATCCAGGATCAAAAGAGCCAAATGTTACCGTCAGCGAGATGAAAGTTCCCCAAGCCCAAAATCCTGATGGATCCTCCGTGACGAATTCTTCCGGAATCGGCGTTCCTCCGAACCTTCACATAATGTTTACGAACGACGAGCTGCAAAACCCCGAGAAACCTTCGCCGGATAGAGCAACGGAATCCCCATTTCAGGACAAGAATTGTCCGACCATTATGATAAACTCGATAACCCGTGTGAACAACTCAATACAGGGCAAGGATGGCTGCACGGACCTAAATATCGTGATAAATTCTCAAGTACTAAGTACAAATGTCTTCAAGCCCGGAGGGTCGGTCGAAGGCGACGGTAGTCTTCAGGACAAATACGTTAATGGAGATTCTTCCGAAAGTCCTTCGGACAATCCTTACGACAATTACAGCCCCGTCTATACGCAGGATCCTTATGCTGGTAGCACAGCCGGAAACGGGCAGGTTAACGGAGATCCCGACAGAAACGTTCTGACGGACGATCAGACGGTTCAGAACGACGATGATAGCTTCATCGCCACTTCGGAAATCTTCCAACAGTCCGAGATTATTGTGAGTACCAGTGATCCTCAGGAAAGCGCTTTCGACGCTGTTGGAAGCGAAATTGCCGATGTGCCCGATGTCGGACCCGGTATTGGCGATTCTGCGGCTTCAACGCTTGGCAACGCGCCGGTTGCTCAAGCCGTGGTAGCAGAATCTCTATCACCGGTGGGCCAAGCCATCGGAGGATCTGTTGTGGATCCTGCGCCGATCGCGCAACTTCCGCAACTTCTGCCGGTTCTTCCGGCCGTTGTGGCAGGCGCTGGCGGAGCGCGTCCCGGCGGCGCGCCTGCATCCACTGCTCTCACCACTGCCGTTGACGACGACGACGACGACGATGACGACGATTTCGATCTGAGTCCTTTCGGTATCATGGAATCGATGGGAAACGTCTTTACCTATTTTACTTTTCTCAATCCTCTCAATTATGGTTTCTTCAGCATGGCCGCCGCGCCATTCGCCGCAATGGCTGCCGGGGTCGTCGGTATCGCGGCTGTCCTCTTCCCCTGGACACTACCGGGTGTCCTGGACTTCGGTCGCGCCGCCGACAAGGTCACCATAAAATTTATCCCGAGCTTGGACGAAGTATTTAAACATTCGGCGCACAATTATAGAAATTGGAACGAGTGGAAGAGCAAACGGAAGAAGAGAAAGAGATGAACTCGAGGAGACTGAAACGAAGAGATATTTATAGTAAATAAAAATTGCATAGGCCATGGTACACGAATCCGTGTGTGGATGACGAGGCTAACATTTGCCGTGAATATTGCTATTATTATTAATTTGTATTCTTCGTTAATAGAGATCCTGAATCGTAATCGATCGCGGAAGATTAATGATCGTCAGGCCGTATATCCAGACCATAAAATACTCTCGTAAAGCCAAAACGGAACTCCGTATTTTATAGCGAAAAATAAACGAATAATGTCTAAGAATCCCGGCACGATCCTCGAATCGGTATTAATTTTTAGTAACATTAGTACGTAAGTCTATTTATTTTTGTAATTACAGAAGCGATTATAGATTTAAAAAGAAAAAGTTTTGTAGACGAACCTTCGACTGTAGAAGTGGTTTTAGCGATTGGATAATGTAGATTTTCATTTAACGTATTAATCCCATGCATTTCGACATTTCAGGGCATTAATAGCTTAAACGCTGACAATTTCACATTGTAACGATAATAAATTATTAGAAACGACAAGTCTTTTCATTTATTGGATCTAGCATTTTTGTTACTGTACAATTTATGTAACACCCGTACGAATTTTGTTACAAATTTCGGTGAGTATCCATTTCATTAGCTCCGACTGCCTAAAAAAAAAAAATTTGCTCAATTGTCAAACAAGAAATATAATGAGCACTGAAATCGACTGAATGTTCCTGACGAGATATTCTCTGATTGCAGGCTCGAGCCTCCCAGCCCTCAGCGCGAGCTGAAAGATCTGCAGTACATGGATCAGTCTATGAGGACGGTAGCGACCCAATTGCTCAACGTTTCGAACACCGAAGAATCGACCGTCGGCCAGGACGATCGTAAAGTCGCCAATGGCGACCTCGCTCCGAACGTTCTGCTGATTCGCAAAAAAGTCACCAATGCCAATCCTCCGGCGAGCGTCGATCAACAAAATTTCAACCTGAACGCCAAGAGCGATATGGAATTGGTCAAAGAAATAAACTCAGAAATCGGTTCGATGGAGTCGATGGGGTTGGGTTTCGGCAGGCCGGTAAATTCGAAATTCGGCTACTTCGAATTGAGTCACCCGGGTCAAGCGATGGCAATGACCGAGGAGGAATTAGAACGAGAGTTGATGAGCAGCACGACGAGATTGATGACGGCTCACAAAAACAATCCCACAACAACCGGAGGAATATCTACTTGGATCCTCCTAAATCCTCCCACGACGACGAGCAAACCCGCGAAGCATGATCACGGCAACGATATCGGCGAAAAAGAAGTCAACGTTCGATTGCAAACCAAGTCGACGACACCCCAGCAAATTTCCGAGACCACCCAGAAGAATGACGTCCAAACGACTGCGCAAAAGACTGTTCCGAAAGCTACGACGCCGATGGAGAAAATCACCACATTGACTAAAGCTCCAATGCCGATCGTGAAGAAAACTACCTTGACGGTGCGACAGCCGAGTACGGCGAAGCCCGAAAAATCGACGCAGACGACGACCAAGATTGAGAAAATGAAAACAGCTCAGACTACGTCGATGGCTCAGACGACGCGGAAAGATGCAGCGACGACACCGAAGTCGGTTTCCGGGACGAAAAAGATCGTCACCGCGAGTCGCCCGACACAAAAATTGAAGGTAACGACTCCAAGATCAGCAAACGTAACTTCGAGGCCGATGACGACCAAAATGACGCGGCCGAGTCAGTCGGCAAAGCCGAAACCTTCGCCGACGAGAAGAGTAACGACTAAGCCGGTTGGAGAAGGTACAAAAATTTCGAATACCCCGAAGATCGAGAAAGTCACCTTCAGGCCCGTTCAGATGATAACAACGCCGAAGAGTCTGGTGGAGAGCGTCGAGAGACCGATTTTCGCCACGAAGCTCAAGACTTCATTCGTTGCGGAACAGAGTTCCAAGACGACGTTGGCTCAATCGACGGACGCGACGACGCCGAGGAGCGGCGAAGGAGCGAAGATAAAGGAAGAAACTCCCGACAACGATGTGGTCCAAGTGTCCGTCAATGCGAAGCCTCAAATTTCCATAGTAACGAAACCCAACAACGTGCTCAAGGTTCAGTTGAAAAAGCCCGTGGAAGCCCCGAAGATCAAGGTCCAATCCGTCCAAATCAACGAGCCTGTTCTGCGCATCGAGAAGATCGAAGAAACGAATTCGGTCTCCCAGAAGGATTCGCTCGAACCCGCCGACTTGCCGATCCTGGACAATTCCAAAATCGATCTGAAGTTCGATTTCAATCCGGAGCTGACGAAAATCGACGTGGCGACGTCCACGGTAGCGACTACGAGGCTCTCGGCCACAAAGAGACCTCACAAGAGGAAGAAGAACAAAACTCGCAGGCGCAAACCCACGACTTCCGCTCCAACTTCCGTCGCGACTTCGGCGACAACTTCGGCAGAAACATCGGCCGAAGCTACAGCCCCGAGTACGTCGACCTCCTCATTCTCCACGTCCACGGAGACCGAGGAAAATTTGACCGAATCCGGTGTGGCCGACAATTCGATACAAGAATCAAAAGTGGCCCCGGAGTCGAAGGTCAGCCCCGGCAAGACGAAGACCAACAAGAAGAAGCAGCAGATCCAGAAGCCCGTTGGAACGCAGTTGTACAATTTTCTCAGCCGCGAAATAATGCCGAGTTTCGGGATGATATCGCTCGTCGGTTTGGGCCTCGGTCTCGCTTCCTACTTCCTCTATCCGTTCGGCGGTGTCGCGGCGCGAAGGAACTACGTCGTCGAGCCGAATTACAAGTACAATCTCGACGAGTACGGTGGCAATTACGGACAGAACGAGGAGGAAGTGTTTTCGAAGGTTCTCCAAGGCATGACCAACAGCGACGGCAAGTACGGCGGTATTAAAGACTACGAGAACAATTACTACAGATACCAGCAATTCGACGGCGCTTACACGGACTCGACGACCACGACGAGAAGGGGCGATCAACGACATCCAACGTCATCGGCGACGAATTACCGACCTCCGGCGCAGACGACGGCCTACGACAACAAGTACAGAAACACCGAGTTCAAGTATCCCGACTTGACCACGACACCGAATTATTACGAGAGGCACAAGGAATCGAGCTTTTTGGGAAAGAAACCCGTTAACGGGAACAGCAGATTCGTGGTCGGTAACGTTCCGAAAGAATACACGTACAACGATAAAAACAGCAATCCGACCCCGGTGACGAGTCAGACGAATTTCGAACGCGATATAGTGAAAAATAATAAATTTGGTAAAAATCCGGTGGATGTTTCTCAGCCCTACGGGCAAGCGGAGCCTCCGAAGGCGAACGAAGATTACGAAGAGATCGTCATTACTCCGGCTGCGGTCGCGGTCGAACACGGTCCGAGATCTCTGAAGGCCGATTTCACGGGATCGAGAAGGAAGAGGGAATCCGTGATCCAAGTTATACCTTCGAGAACGGAGATAAAGAAGGAGGAGGAGGAAATCGAGAAGGAAGAACCGCTGAGCAACGAAATTCTCGATATAATCGACTCGGTTATTCCCGTCGGTGCCAGTGGCGATGGAAAAGAGGGGGACAAGATGCATTCGGAGAACGAGGATAAGAGGATGAACGAGACGGCGAAGCGAACTGCCGAGAATGGCACGAGCAAGAAGATCGACGACGGCAGTAAAAATAACAACGAAACTGCGGAAGCGACTACGCAGTCGGCGGCAAACGCCACGGCGAAGGCTGCGGTGGAAATCACATCAGCGTCCGCCTCGACGACCGCAGCCCCGATATCTTCGACCTCGACGGTGAAGAGTCTGACCATCGACGAGATTCTCGGCACGACGGTGAAGATTCCGAGCATCGACGAGATCCTCGCCACGACGCCGAGCTCGATCAGCAAAGATCCCGACGACTCGAGCCTCGAGTGGTTCGATCTCACTACAACGGCAAAACCTCAGGAGGAACAACAACACTTCGGTGTATTTAATTTTGTCAAAAAACTTGCCGAAGTCAAATTCAAACTCGGATTGGCGATTTTGAAACACGCCAGCGAAGGTTTCGCCAGGTATCTCGGTCACGTGCAGAAACGGGTCAATGGCGAGGAATGATATTTACAACAACAAAAAGTATTAAAAAATTCGCACACGCATCGATAATTGCCAGTGTAATGATAAAAATGATAATACGTACCTTAAAAGTATCTTGTGTTTCAGCTTCCCGAATGCATCCGAGCACTCCTTCGATCGGCGAACCAGTGATCGGGTGCATTCCATGTGGCAATTATTTTTCAAAATCTTTGAGAATGTTAAAAATTAATTCCGAAGATAGATTTTGAAAGATTCAATACTCGGCGCTCTCTCTATTTCTCTCTATATATATATGTATGTTATATATTTAAGGAAATCGTACTCGTTCATACTTAAGAATTTCTGTAAGGGTTGAATGAATTTTGCAAAAGGGTTTTTCGTATAAACTGCAAAGAGTGCAGAAGTCATCGTTGTCTGCACTCTTGTAAAGTTATCTTTCCAATCGGTCTGACGTGGGAGATTCGTGACGACCAATTTATGATATTTAAAATTAGTTATTGTACACCTAGCGATTACAATACTGTAACATGTATTATGTAAATAAATATCTAAAACGATAAACACAAAAACGATGCTCCTGTCCTTTTTTTTCTTTCACTAAAGAAATAAATGGCATCTTTGTTTCGTTTGGATTATACGCATAGAGCACATTTTTTTTCTTTATAGTTGGACGATCAGTCTAACCCGCTTCGACTACTAATTCTACGGAGCAGCAGGTCTGGCGAGTAAGCGCATTTATAACATTAAACAAAAAATAAATAGATTGACGTATAAAAAGATAAAAATAAATAGATTGACGTATAAAAAAAATAAAAATAAATTTAAAAAACATTGAAAAATAAATAAATATAATCTACAGAAATTTCAACTAGCTGGTTAAATCTTACCCGGTGAAACGACCCATCGATATTTTACTTTAATCGCAATTAATTTGTGTGTAAAAAAAAATGTTAAGCAGGGCCGATTCTTCCTTAGCTGGCAGAGACAAATTAATCGACACGCTCCGTGGATGAATCCTATGTTAAAAACTCTACGGAAGACAGGGCGGGGATTTTTTCAATTTTCCGCTCAATCCCCAAAAGCCAATGAAAATGACTCATACTCGCTTCTCGAAAGTCAATTCTTTTCTGCGCCTCTGAGACCTTCGATAAAAGTTCGTGGAGTCCTCGTCGAATTCGTACGGCAGAGCAACGGGCGGTTCAATAAAATTGTTCGATCGTTTCTTCCTTCCGAGAATCATGGGAATCATCATAGCCATTGTCGCCGGAAGCATACCAGCTCCGACAGCGGCAAGAACAGCTGAATTCGAGGGTCTGCCGACGATAGTGTTCCTGATGGGTCTCCTCTTCAACGGAGTTGGAGTTTGAACTTCATTTTGGCTGGCCTCGTACTCCTTCTGGCTCTGATCGACGGTCTTGAAAGTTCGTTCAACTTCGAGCAATCCGCCGTGCGAAGTGGTAGTGTTAGTTCCGTTAAGGGACGGTAGAACGGTCAAACGTACCTGGACGAGGATATTTTTAGTTCAAGTGCGAAAAGAGCTTGGACGATCGAAGAAATTCAAGTAGAGTGAAGAGTAGAAGAGAGTCGGGTGTAGCCTTCCGAAAGAAGATATAAACCGCGTCCCCCCTCCCTCCCGGAAAGAGCGTAGAAATTCCGCATCGTCTTCCGGTTCATTTTCATCCGCGAAGAGTCGATTTTTGTTTTTGTATTTTTTTTTTCTTAAATCCCTAGACCAACCTGGCGTTTGGAGGTCATCACGGCAATGGTCCCGTCGTCTTCGTCCTTCACCATCGACGGCCTCGATATCGACATATCATTCTTTACCCCGATTTGTGAGGTGCCGTTAACGGTATCGAGCTTGAGCGATCTCTGACGAGATTTCGAATAGCCACGATTAGTCGACAGAAGAACCCACTGACCCTCGCCGTTGGACGGATGACTCGGCGGGTGATCCATGCCGAATGGATAGTGCGATTGTTGATGCGGTCGATTCAAATGATCTTGTTCCAAGTCGTCATCGCCACCGGGTCTACCGAAACTCGGTGGCGAGTCTTTTGGTGGATAATTGTTATTATTATCGTGCCAGTCGTGGGGCTCGTCCTGCTGAATATACTTGTTAGCGTTGTAATTATTGTTAATGTTGCTGTTGCTCGTAAATCTGTCCCTGTTGTTGTCGTAGTTTGAGTACGTTGGCTTGTTGTTATTCGAAATCTGTGAGTACTTGTTCCAAGTGTTCGGGAAATTCGAGGGTCTGTCGTCCGTTATGATGTCGCTGTTCGGTCTGTAGGAGTCCGATGACGGAAATTTTTCCCACGAAGACGCTGGTCTCTCGGGGGGCCATTTTTGAGCCTGACTCGGATTGCTGTCGAAACGGTCGGCGAAGTAGGATGGTCGCGTCGAAGTTGACGGTCTGCTCGGCGCCAAGGGCCTCGTTTGTGGCCTGCCGGGTTGATAGATCGGCCCGTTATTCCTGAAAATTGTATCGTGCAAAGTAATCAAAAATCAATAAACGACCGTCCAATTCGATACATGGAACATTTTGTACTAACCAGGGTTCATTATTGACGTAAGCGGGCCGCGATGGACGATTCATGTCCCATGGTTTTTCAGTGATGGGCTTATTCCATATCTTCACATCCGGCCAAGGTCGCTGAGGGTTCGTATTTGCTTGCCACTTTGAGATCTTGCTCTTCGACCAGGGAATAGCTTCCAGAGTCACCCAGCCGTTTTTCTCGTCGTTCGGATTGGTTCCGTAGTATTTGTTTCTTTTGTCGGTGTCATTGAGCTCCTGAGCGCTCATCTAAAAAATTATGGAAGAAGAAATGATAAACTTGAAGATCGACCTTGAAATTGCAAGAGCTTGCAGACGCTTTCGGTTTGAAAATCTCAGCTTTTGACTGGACGTGACTTTATACGAGAAAACGTCACTGAGATTTGAAAATCTCATTTTTCGACCAGAAGTAACGTATTTCCCGTATGACGTCACTTTCCGTGGAATAATGAAATTATCAAAGCGGAAATGACGTATTTTCTGACATTAAATGGGATTTGATGAATTTAATTGAACTTAAATTTAAGTCGGGGACATTAATTATTTCCAGCCATCCAATTATTCGTTTCGTTGAAACTCACGCCTGCTGATTCCAGCGTCGAATTGAGAACACTTTCCGTTCCGTTGGTCGTCCCGGGATCGTATTCGGTGCTGGAAGTCGCGTCCCCACTCGTCGTCTTGTCGTCGTCGAGTCCCTGAGGAATCTTGACGCGAAAGGGATTGTCGTCGTCTCTGTCAGTATTGCCCTTAATCTTGTTCGCGTACTCGTCGAGAAATTTGTTCAGCACGTCGGGATCGAACGTGGAAGATTCGACGAATGAATTGCGACGTTCCTCATTCGCTTTCAGGCTTTCACGGATCATCGTCTCGTCGTCGACATGGAAGTTTGACCCAGATTTACGAGCGTGGGAAGCGGCTCGTGACACGCTGACGCCGCTTCCGTTTGCATCCGTCTGACCAATCCTCCTCAAACCCCCATTACTCTCAAATGGATCCGTAGAATTTCTTCTCACCTTCACGTAGTATCTCGTATCACCGGTGGATTCTTTAAAGACCAAGCCGAAAAGCAGCAGAATAACTAGAGCTCTTCGTGACGACTCCATCATCTGGAAAAAATCGTGAAAAAGAAAAACAATGTAAAGTTTTCAACCGCGATTCTCCACAACAATTCCCTATTGGAATTTTCCATCATTCCACGCTACGAATCTGATCGAATTTCCTATGAAGTCTCGCTAAAAATCTGTGTTGAAAAAAATGATACTATTGTTCGAATTATATCTGATGAATAGCGAGCTCTTAATCGAAGACAAATAGAGGTACAAATAATAAAGGGAGACTATGTATGAGAATGTTACTATCGTTACTTTGCGGCTGGACTTCACTCGACAGAATTTTAATTTTTCCACACGATCGCCAATCACACACAAAAATAAGCACCAACCGTCGTCTGTTCTTCGACAGCGGGATTTCCGATTTCGCGCGTTGTTGTCACATATAAACGGAGGCTTCGATTTGTCGGGTCAATCGAAAGATCGATGTAAATACGAATTCGCGTTATTTTTGCGGTTCTCCACCGAACACAACCGGGTATTCTCGCCAAAAGTTTCTTCTGTTTAAGAGTAACAATGACCTTAACTCGTGAAGGTCTGAGATAGCTCTGGGACTCGGTCTATGGCCTCGTTTGCTTTTAATCCAGGTCCCCACTTCGTTCCCAAAGTGGTCCACATTTTCCGTCCCGCTCGCTACAAGCCGTTTGCCGTTTGTCTGTTCCGCTGGCGATTCCACCTGGAGCTTATTCCACCGGCTTGCCAAGAGAACGTACATCTACTTACTCTCTTTCACTGCCACCTGCGCGAATAAGAGTAAGAGAAGACGAGGTATAATCCCGAGACGACTCACTCTCTCGATACTATCTTCCTCACAGCCATTCACCGATACCCCCTTTTTTCTTATCATATCTAGGAGAAGTTCCCACCTTTCGATGCAATGAAAATTTATTTATCTTCGGTCTGAGCTACAAACAAATATGATACCCATATTCTTCACGAGGAAGCTATGTAAAAATTTCATTTTACATATTTTTTATAACACTTTTTTCGGGCTTCGGACTAATCGAAGAAATATGAATTAATCTGAGATCGCAAAGTAAGCGAAGATATATCATGGCTAAAAAAGCAAATCAGAATTATTATCACCGCCAAGCATCCGTTTATCATATCGATTCCTCGAACTCTCAGAAGCCTATTTTTGTTGTTTTTTTTTCCCGACAACGAATCCGAGTCGCACTTCGTCACGGTCTAATTTTCGCACGATATCTCTGCGATGGCCATTGAGACAATCTCACACCTTTGAATTACCCCCCGCCCTCTCGCCGATGCCGTCGCCTCGAAGAATTTATTTTCTTTTCATCCAACCCGGGAGAGCGAGGCACGCGAGAAAGGTATCCACCCCTCGTTAAAATCTCTCTCCGTCTGTGTATTACCGAGGAGAGAAGTATGAGCAGCTCAGTCGCAGGTAAACAGTGCATATTATCTTTTATCAAAATCCTACTTTCACCGGTTAACGACAGCTCGACCTGGAACTGGTTTGCTTGGTAAGAATCTAAAAAAATATATATATAAAAAAATAGGTAGATCTTCTCATCATTGCGGCCGGCGCAGTCGTGACCACTTGCAATTGATAGCGAGATCTCCCCTATAAGGTAGGTCATCGTGTGGCGTCATGATAATACCAGAGTAAAAACTAGCTTCAGAGAGGCAACTACATTCGTTTTAGACGGGTAATCTCGAGCAGCTCGAGCTCCCGACCGGTCACGACAACTTTCTTTATAAAGCATCGTTATATCGAAAGATCGACGAGGACACAACCAAGAAACTAAATTATACCCTCTCGTTAGTGCCTCTCGCGCAACACCGTTTTCCCTATCATTTTAACTTTTATTTTTTTAAATATTGCTTTATGATTTATTCCATTCTAATGATTCCTCGAGACTTTCGAGACTTTCGCGACTTCTCGCCGCTGGGTCAAACTAGCGGAAAGTGAAACTTCGCCGGAGACCCGGAAAGACTTTTCTTACGCACTTTTAAACCCTGAATGTTTGCGATGCGATTATTTTTAATGCTCGCAAATGCAGTTGGCGAGCTTCTGAGCGAGTTTCGAAAAGTTAGAGAGACTGGAACAAGGGACGGAATTACTTGGAAGAGTGTAGTTTTCTACTACCTGCGCACGCCGCACGGGAGAACAATCTTGGACTTTCGTAGACTATATACGAAATATAGATCGCCAGCTCCAAGTTAACGACTGACAATTGAGAGCACGGTTAATACGCGGCTCTAATGAAGATCTCTCTATCGTTAATTTTTGCCCATGTTTCCCCAGTGGCCCAGAAACCGTTCTTAATTCTTTTTTTCTTCATCATCATCATTGCTCATTTCTTCATCGTTCTCTTCTTGCTGCTTTCCGACGCTCTCGACAATGTTTCGCGTTCGGCCGCACAACTGCTGCTTTTTCGTGACTTTAATTGTTTTGCCTTTTCTTTTCTCTTCACGTTCGATTTTTTTTTTACTTTTTTTAGCTCCGAGAGATATAAACTCACTATTATAATGCTCACAGAAACAGTTGAGGATTTTTACAGCGAATTCCGAAAAGTTAGAGGATCAAAGGATAGAATTACTAGGAAGGGCGTACTTTAACTACTTCCTGCGCACGCCGTACGGAAGAATCATCTTTGACTTTCGTAGGCTATACAGGAAATATAGATGGTCACTTGCAACTTAACGTCTGATGATTGAGAGCACGGCTAGTACACGGCTCTAATGAAGATCTCTCTGTCGTACATTTTTGCCCATGTTTTCCCAGTGGCCCAGAAACCATTCTTAATTCTCATTCTTTTTCTTCTTCATCATCATCATCATCATCATCAACGTCCCCTTCTTGCGGCCTTCCGACGCTCTCGACACTGTTTCGCGTTTGAGCGCACAACTGCTGCATCTTCGTGTCTTTAATTTCTTTGCCTTTTCTTTTTTCTTCACGCTCGATTTTTTTTCTTCTTTTGGCTGCGAGAGATATAAGAACAGAGTGTTGTCCGAGGCGCGTGCATCGGCGCATCAAACCCCCCTCGTCGCCTTCTTGGCTTGGCGTACTCGAATCGAGAATCGGGTCAGTCGCGGTGTGATTACCGCAAAAAGTGCTTCGTGCACTGCGCTAATGCTACTTTCATTGTTCGCCAATCTACCGGGGACCCGTCAGGACTCTATGTCTGTTTCTCGTACTGGCTTAACGGTAATTCGGGTCACCTTAAAAATTAAAGATCCTCAAGTCGGTAATCTAGATTTTGGTTTGTCAAAGATCGAGCTCGATAGTATCCAACCTATTTTTTTATTGAAAGTATTTATTTAAATGCCCAATGTTACTTTCATTGTTCGCCAATCTACCGCGGACCCGTCAGGATTCTATGTCTGTTTCTTAAACTAGCTTAATGCGGTTCACTTTAAAGATTAAAAAAAAATTCTTAAGTTGGTAATCAAAATTTTGGGTCAGACAGATTGTTTTTATAAAAGGTCGAGCTCAATGGCATCAACCTTATTTTTTTTTCACCGAAAGTATTTTTATTTTATTTCTACACTCTGGATCATTCAAGACAGAATCTTATTTTGAGTCTGCAAGTTGCTCATTCGTCTTCGGCAGGCTTGTTGTCGCCCGAGGGAAACAAAGCTGAGATTCCAATCAGCATATTACGGTCCATATCCGAGATGGAAAAACTTTCTAGGGATATTGAGCGGCTCTTTCCTTTCTACCGTAGTGGTATGTACGACTCGGGTTTACAACTCGACGGAGAAACATAAGCACGTACAGCAGTGAGCCAGCCACAGAGATGACCCGGTTTCCGGTTGCGCGCCTCCTTTCTTGTCGCTTCATCGAATGACGTTCACGATTCTATTCATATTTTCATATTCATCAGCTCGTCTGACAAATCGTGTGTCCTCTATGACTCCACGTTTCTTCAGATATTTATGTAAAAAAAAAATTATGTCTTTTCCAAGAAGGCTTCAGCGATGTCTTTGTCCGCCATTATCGTGGCGGACGAAAAGTTGGACAGTGGATCGCGAATGGCGTTAACTACGCGCGTCCCCTATCGCTGGTTACACACTTCTCACCTGCCCGAACTAAATACCCTACGGAAAGATGCGTGCCCGTTGTCGTCGGATTCTCTCGGTGAGCTTTCTTTAACAGTCCCGAACAACTGGAGCTCAGCGGGACGATTAAGAGATTAGTCAGAGTAGAGTTCTTCCCGCGCTCGCGTGCGCACCGACGTCGACAATGGCGAAGAGGAAGTCTACGAAGAAGAAAAAAAAACAACAGCGACGAAGTTTCACGCTTTTTAAAAAAACCATTTCCATTCGCTACAACGGCGAGTTCTTCAAAGACGAATAAAGATGCGATACCCCCGTAGCTCCGGTTTAGTTGACGACTTCATGCAACGCTGACAACGTCGTACAAGACTCTCAATTTTTTTTTTTCGACTTCTGCATTCGCTTCCGAAACGCGCGTCACTTTTATTTACGTATGGCTGCCGATTTCGCGTCGTTATTTCTCGATCATCAATAATGTTGACTGGCGATTTAGCACTTGTCAGACTCCTGTTGTGCCTGGTGATTGCTAGAAACGTCTCGCTTTGCTCGGTGAGCTCGGCGAGTCCGACGGAAGAACCGGAAGTGGCGAAGGTACCGGAAGCGTCGCAAGTGGTACCGGAAGCGTCGCAGGTGGTCCGCACCTCGGTGACGCCGATGAAACCGAGAATCGTCCAGCGAACGACCGTCCTGAAACGCGCGAATCGTCTTGGCCACGAGGACAACTCCACGTCGACCTTGAAACCTCTAAATTACGAGGACGATAATTCGACAACGACCACTCGTCTTCCGGGTCCGCTTTCGTACGAGTCTGCGACGCGAAAAACTGCGAATTTTCGACCGAGCATTCATCTCGGTGAGATAAACGGCTACGAGACACGAAAGTCTTCGACGAATCCGTTCAACAACGTGCAGCACGTGAAGTTCGAGAATTCCGTGAAAATCGGTGAGTCGGATACCGATGGAGCACGGGCTTCGAAAACTTCCTCGTTCGTTCACGGGCCCGAGCGAGCGACAGCGGCGGTCGTGGGAGGAAAGAGAAACAATCGCGTCAAGTTCTTCGAGACCGACAGTCGATACGGCATCGACGTACCGGTCGAGCATCCGCAGCAGGAATACTTCGAGCAACAGAACGAACATGCGGAAAATAACGATGACGATGACCATCATCATCATGATCATTATCAAAATCATCAACATAATGATCATCATTATAATCATCAACATTACGATAACAACGGTTATAATGAACCCGCGAAGGTACCTCTGGATCACGAAACTCTGGTGACCTTCGTGCACCCGCAGGATCATTACGCCGAGGTCACAGCGAGACCGATGACATTGGGAAGACCCGTCTATCCTTCGATTATAAGCGAACAGGTGCACGTTCAGGAGTACAAGCCGGTCACTGATAATGTCAAAACGATTTACGTGAAGCCGTCGAAATTTCACGGTGAGGTCGAGATCGTGACCCCGGTACCGGTACCGGTACCGGTGCCCGTGCCAGTACTGGTACCGGGACCGGTACCGGGGCCAGTTCATATACACCATTACGAGTACGGGACACCCGCGAGTGCCGAAGCTATTGCGAAACCGGAAGTCCATCTTCATCATCAGGGCGGCTATGAGGTTTTGCCGCAGGAGGGACACGCGGCCAAAGTACCACGGCCAGTTCATATACAACATTGCGGGTACGGGGCGCCTGCCAGTGGCGAAGCTATTGAGAAACCGGAAATCCATCTTCATCATCAGGGAAGCTATGAGGTTTTGCCGCAGGAGGGACACGCGGCTAAAGTACCAGGGCCAGTTCATATACAACATTACGGATATGGGGCGTCCGCGAGTGGCGAAGCTATTGAGAAACCGGAAGTCCATCTTCATCATCAGGGAAGCTATGAGGTCTTGCCGCAGGAGGCACATGCGAATAAAGTAGCAGGGCCAGTTCATATACAACATTACGGGTATGGGGCGCCCGCGAGTGGCGAAGCTATTGAGAAACCGGAAGTCCATCTTCATCATCAGGGCGGCTATGAGGTCTTGCCGCAGGAGGCACATGCGAATAAAGTAGCAGGGCCAGTTCATATACAACATTACGAGTACGGGGCGCCCGCGAGTGGCGAAGCTATTGAGAAACCGGAAGTCCATCTTCATCATCAGGGTAGCTATGAGGTCTTGCCGCAGGAGGCACACGCGGATGACACAGGAAAACCCGAGACTGTTCTGTATCTTACTTCTCACCGAGAAACTGCTTACACGAGGACGAGAAAGTTTCCCTACACGTTTCATCATCCCGGTTTAGGGTATCAGGACAACGAGTATCATTTTGTTCAGGAGGGGCCTCATTCTCATCCGAGCAAAGGGAGGAGGTAATTGGGTCAAATATTCCGAGAGAAATTTTTTACGAGAACTCTATAGAAATACGAAGATATGCCGAGAGAATATTATTTTTTTCTTTTTCTGTTTTGAATTATGCAGAATATCGCCTTGGAAGAAGATTTTGCATCTTATCGGCACGTTTATTCCACTCGGTTTGCTTCTCGCTACGCTAACGCCGAATGTCGTTAAAATCGGAAACACGACGTGAGTAAGCTATCGGCTCTGGCACTCTACGGCTCGATTGTTATTGAAGCGTGTAATTTTGGTTTTTTCGAATATGGTGTCGATCAACATGAGGTTCTGTTTTTTCTCTCACACAGACAATCGACTGTCGTCTCAAAACTCAGGGCCGTCGACCTGCCTGTAGAACACAAACAGGCCAGACTCATCGACGAACTAGACGGGCAGCAGAATACGTGCGAGGATAAATCTATCTGCGAATTGATCGTCGGTCGCAGCGATCCGATATCCAATTTGCTACAAAATATTTTGTGGAGTCTCACGACCAAGTAAATAATAATATCGTTTTCTGCAGGAAGTGACGTATTTCCAATAAGACGTAACTCCCGGTAAAAAAATTAAATCTTCAAACCGGAAGTGACGTATTTTCGGTACGATGTCACTCCCGGTCGAAAAATGCAATTTTCAAACCGGAAGTGACGTATTTCCGCTGAATCCGGTAAATTAAATATTTCCAGCAATTCCGGCGAATGAAATATTTCCGGCAATATCGGTGAATTAAAATGTACAGTTTAAATGAGCGATCGCTTAATTTTTCAGGTCGTCCGACGAAGAAGCGAAAAAGCACGATCTGCACGATATCTTCGAGGCTGTGAAAAGAAAAGACTGTACCAACATCGATTGTCGAAGATACAAAGATCAATAATCAAAAATTATTCGCATCCTTTAAATTTACATTTTTTGTTTTTTTTTTTTTATTGACTCTAATCGCCCTATCGCGCGAGATTCTCGTGAGAAAGTGAGGTTGAAAAAAAGCGAAAACTTTTTTAAATATACGCTACCGATCACGAGTCTCGGAAGTGACCTCCACGGCGTAAACTCCAGCTTCGTCTCTTTCTCATTTCTTCCTTGCCCCGTTTCCACAGTCTCTCTCCGTCTCTTCGATTCGTCGGTAGATTCGTTCGCACACAGAATAAGTGAAAGTAGTAGGAAGTGGGTCAGAGGTGGGTCGGAGCCTCCTGAGACATACCTCGGGGAATTCCTTCTCGCTCCGGTCACTCTCTCGCTCGCCACATCTCCTTCGGCTCTTCCTCCTCTTCATCTAACCCTGCGCTTCATGCATCATCGTCCCGGAAGTCGGGCCGAATTCTTTTAGATATATATGTATATATATTTTTCCATCATCGCCATTTACGAATCACAGGATTATTGCATAAGTACAATTAATACAAAAAAAAAAGAAGAATAATGATTAAAATAAGTGTAGAATATTTTCTTTCACCCAAATCGTCGCCGGAGCATAAACGACGTTCAAGCCAATTCTAACTCGCAGAGTTGTCGTTACATTAATTATAACAATAATCAAATGATGAGAAAGAAAAAGAAATGACGGTGCCTCGAGCATTAAAATTATTTCAATTGTACCCTCTTGTATTGTCACATTATCGAACGGTGTACAATTTCACGGTGGGTCTATAGTTTAATGTCGTAGATTTTTTCTCTCTATCAGATCGTGTCGTGAAATTGTCCAACTTCTGACCTATATTTTCTACAGGAGTTTCCCTAAAGCGAAACCGTTGTTGATGGCCGACTATCGGGGCGGTGCACGCGAGAATGCACAACTATATGGTACGGGGCCGCGATTAACGCGATCGCGACAGGCTTCGGGAGAGTGCCTTGGCGACGGACAGCGCGACTGCTCGCACCCGAAGATATCGAGCGTGTGGGGAAGGTCCACACGCGAAAGAGCCGGAGATTCGCAAAGCGTGCATGTTCCGTTTCTCGCGTAGGTTCGTAGACAACGGCGACACGCGAGACCCGCGCGATACACGTTGGAAAGTTCGAGAGAAGTGTCCAAGTACGACTTCGAAAAAATAAATGAAAAGAAAAAAAAGGGAAAAAAATTATGACGACAGTTATCGGTGCGGTGGCCGTTTTGTCGCGGCCGATACGCACCGACTTTACCACTGGGCAGCTCACTCTCAGCGGCTAACCGGTTGGACGACGATGGGATCCTTGCGGAGGAAAACTCTCCTCTGCAAACAATTTTCCCCGTCGACGATGCATCGGTTTCTCCGATACACTTCGATTTCACGTGTAAAGACAAGTGAAACGAGCGTCATCGATACAAATTTAAATACCGAAGTGGAGAGTTTGCTAGATATGAGTATTCGCGCTTTAATCGGCCGAGCGGAAACTGAGATAACAGTACATGGATCGGCTTTGAGTTCCGATACCGGATGATCGGATGTAAAAATCTTCTCGAGCTTTATCGATGGTTGTTGTTTTGGCAGTGCTTCGTTTCTACAGATTTCAACTGAACACAGACCCAACTCGACACAGGCAACTGTACACGAGAAAAATCGACACATCATCAACTTGCCACAGCAAAACTCGACTCATTTCCAATTCGACACAGTAGAGTTTAATTCATCGCGAATTCAACACAGCAAAACTCGACACATTCCCGACTGGACACGTCAAAACTCGACTCGTTATCAACTCGACACGGTAAAACCCGACGCATCACCATCTCGACACAATAAAATTCAACACATTATTAACTGAACACGACAAGACTTGACACATCAACATCTCGACACAGTAAAATTTAACACATTACCAACTGCACACGATAAAAATTGATATACCGCCAACTCGATACGACGAAACTCGCCACACCACCGACTCGACACAGCAAAACTCTACACAGACCCAACTCGACATGGCAAAACTCTACACAGACCCAACTCGACATGACAAAACTCTACACAGACCCAACTCGACACGGCAAAACTCTACACAGACCCAACTCGTCCGGCAGAACTCTACACAGACCCAACTCGACACGCAAAACTCTACACAGACCCAACTCGACACGCAAAACTCTACACAGACCCAACTCGACACGGCAAAACTCTACACAGACCCAACTCGACACAGACCCGACTAGACGCAGACGGGACGTTTGGTAAACGAGCTTTGGCGCAACTGAACACGGACCCAACTGGCCTCGCGCCATATTTGATCGATAGGATAAAGAAGAATAAATACCGACCGTTCCAACTTTTATCACAATCGAGACTAAAAAATTGATTCATTGTAGAGTGAACGACGTTCACACTTAGATGGCGTTAGTCGACAATTATCTCTCTTAAAGTTGAAATAAAACGGCGGGCGACGCCGCGTGTACGGGTCTGCGGCTCCAGTTAATGAATATTTTAAGGCGGCATCACACATATATTCCCAACCACTAGTTTAATTCAAACAAAAATTCAAAACGTCGTGATACGCCAAAAATTTGAAAAAAGTGAACCGTATTAAAGATTTCAAGACCTTTGACATTGCATAATAATAATGTGAAAAAGTTATTAACAAAGTACTTTATATTGTTTTTTTTAAATCAGAAACCCTTTAATTTTTTCGTATTAAATAAATTTCTTAATTTTTCACATTATTATTATGCAATGTCAAAGGTCTTGAAATCTTTAATACGGTTCACTTTTTTCAAATTTTTGGCGTATCACGACGTTTTGAATTTTTGTTTGAATTAAACTAGTGGTTGGGAATATATGTGTGATGCCGCCTTAAAATATTCATTAACTGGAGCCGCAGACCCGTACACGCGGCGTCGCCCGCCGTTTTATTTCAACTTTAAGAGAGATAATTGTCGACTAACGCCATCTAAGTGTGAACGTCGTTCACTCTACAATGAATCAATTTTTTAGTCTCGATTGTGATAAAAGTTGGAACGGTCGGTATTTATTCTTCTTTATCCTATCGATCAAATATGGCGCGAGGCCAGTTGGGTCCGTGTTCAGTTGCGCCAAAGCTCGTTTACCAAACGTCCCGTCTGCGTCTAGTCGGGTCTGTGTCGAGTTGGGTCTGTGTAGAGTTTTGCCGTGTCGAGTTGGGTCTGTGTAGAGTTTTGCGTGTCGAGTTGGGTCTGTGTAGAGTTTTGATGTGTCCAGTTGGGTCTGTGTAGAGTTTTGCTGTGTCGAGCCGGTGGTGCGTAGAGTTTTGCTATGTCGAGTCGGTGGTGTGTTGGGGTTTGGTGTGTCGTGTTGGCGATATATCAATTTGTGTCGTGTCCAGTTGATAATGTATCAAGTTTTGTAGGGTCGAGTTGGTGATGTGTCAAGTTTGGTCGTGTCGAGTTGGTGATGTGTCGAGTTTTGTTGTATCGAGTTATTCATGTGTCGAATTTGTCCGTGTCGAGTTGGTGATATGTCAAGTCTTGTCGTGTTCAGTTAATAATGTGTTGAATTTTATTGTGTCGAGATGGTGACGCGTCGGGTTTTACCGTGTCGAGTTGATAACGAGTCGAGTTTTGACGTGTCCAGTCGGGAATGTGTCGAGTTTTGCTGTGTTGAATTCGCGATGAATTAAACTCTACTGTGTCGAATTGGCAATGAGTCGAGTTTTGCTGTGGCGAGTTGATGATGTGTCGATTTTTCTCGTGTACAGTTGCCTGTGTCGAGTTGGGTCTGTGTTCAGTTGAAATCTGTAGAAACGAAGCACTGCCGTTGTTTTTCTTTTTTTTCGTTTCGACTGTGAGACTTCGCACGTAGCGAAGTACAGAAGATCCGAGTCGTAAACCGCCGCGTGGACTACCAAATCGTTTTCTTGACGTTACCGATTCCCCTTCGACGATCCACCGGTTTCTCCGATACACTTCGATCTCACGTGTAGACCACAAACGAAACGGGCGCAATCGAAATGAGTTTGAATACCGGAGCGGAGAGTTTGTAAGATACGAGTATTTGCGTTTTAATCCGCCGAGCGGAAACTGGGATTAGCCGTAGATTTTTTTCTAGTCGTTTTTCAGTTCCGACGATCCGGCGTAAATCCTCTCGAGCTTTATCGACGGTTGCTGTTCTTCTTTTTTTCCCCTCTCGACCGTGAGACTTCACACGCAGCAGAGTACAGAAGACTCGAGTCGTAAAAGTCATTTCGCGTGAACTACTAAATCGTTTTCTTATCGTTACCGATTCCCGGGAAAGTGAACGAGCAGCTCCGAGCAACCGAGGGATCACCCGTCGGACGAGGCTCTTACGCGTACCATTGACACCAATTTTCCAGTTTCTAATCCTCAGAACCTGAAATATATCGGTACACGAAACATCCAGCGGGTGTTTGCTCTGCGGGCAAGGTTAAGCAAATAGCTTTAAAAAAAACAAGAACTCGAAGACACATGCTTGAAATAGGTTTTCCATAATTCACATTGCCGTTTCGTTTTGACGCCGGTGAGACCGTATATCGAGCGCGCGTTGGACACTTTCGACATCCACCTTCTCTTCCTCTACGATATGTCAAGGAAAACGAGTATTTAGTGGTACGGGATTACCGGTAGGTACGTCTGCTTTGTACCTTGCGATGCACAATGATCGGGAACGAAGAGGCGAATGTGCGCAACGAGAGGCCTTGAGCATCGTCGTGACAAAGCTCGTGGGCACGTACGTGGGGTTTTTATTCCATCGTCTCGCAGGCCGCAGCGAGCGAGTGAAAACTCATTGCGAACAGCTATTGCCTTCTGAGCGATGGAAATAATGGAAATAAAAATTCGACGATATCTGCACCGAAAACATCAGTCGTGTAACTGATGCTGAACTGATTCAGCGACATCCTGGCAAACATTCGTACTAAACTATACATATTCTGTTAGAAAAATATGGTAATTATCGCTATATCGTAATTTTTGTTAGAACAATAAGTTCTTGTTATTAGAAAATGTAGTAATTGGTGGCGTCGTGAGCCCTTTGATTTAGGTTTGTACGTCATACAGGCATATTATGTCGCTCAAATTTAGTTTTATGTGCACATACATTAAAATTTGGGGCATTTCTCAATTTTTATTCACGAAATATTTTGTTTTATCCAAAACAGATGAAATAAATGAACCGAAAACATCAGCCGCATAACTGAAACGAGGTTGTACAAATAAAAGCGAATAAAACGCTCGATTTCTTTTCAAATTTTATATCCGACATAAAACACGGCGTCCACTAGTTCAGCCAGGAATGAAAATGGTAAAAGTGTTTGTTCCGATTAATTCTAAAGATTCCGACAGTCGGAATAAACAGTAAGACAGTCACGGAGATCTCGGAGGACAGAGATAAGGAAACCCTCTCCGTGTCCCCGCGATTCACCCACTGATCTAATTTGCCGAGAGTTTTCCATCGCCCAAAAAGAAAACGCTCGTTAACTATTGCCACTCGAGAATCTCTAATTATTTCTCTCTCGATCTTCGTGTGCTGCACCGTGCCGTGTGTCTCTCTCTCTCTGTGTGTGTCTGCAATAATAATAAATTAATTTGCACGAATCACGAATCCGCGAAGTCGGTGCCAGGTAAGAGGCGCGAAACGGCGCGTCGTTTTCGAAAAGGCTCTCCGTTTTAACGAGACACAGGGTAATTCCATATCGAGAGGAATTTGCGGTCTCTCCGTCGTCTCGCCAACACGTAACACGTGTCACCCCGCGTGTGCCGAGCGTACAGAGTCGTTCGGAGAGCAGCAGGTTCTTCGGTCGCACACTGCCTGGCTCCTACACTCGCAGTCGTCGACACTTTTCTTCGGACTTTCTTTTTCTATTTAACCGATCGACGAAACAAGTCGCAGTGAGAATCGTCGGGCCCGACCCAGCTGTTACTCGGGCCTTGTGAATAATTTTTGTTTAATTTTCCGTACCCACAGCGACGAGGTCGAACACGTGCTGGGAGGTTACATCGTGCCACACGCATCTCAATTTCTATACAACGCTCTTGACACGTACGCGCGACACCGAGACTGACGGGGTATTGCGGGTCATCGGATAATTGAAGTCGGGCTACAAGTCAACTTTAGCGACGACATTTGCATATTTTATAGCTTCAAAGTTTAACGAGATTTCAAAGAAATGACTAGTAAAAAGGAATCGTTTTTATGTCGCTTGAGAATTGGGAAATAAACGGTAGAAATCTAAAGCGGCACAGGATTTTTTAAAATACACAAATGTTGTACAAAAAAGTAATCTAAATCCATTTTTAATTGGGTAAATGCGGGTCATCGGATAATTGAAGTCGGGTACAAGAGAACTTTTGCGACGTCATTTGTGGATTTTATAGCTTCAAAGATTGGCGACATTTCAAGTGACTAGAACAACGGAATTGTTTCTTAAGTAGCTTAAGGATTGGAAAATAAATGTGGAAATCAAAAGCAACGGAGAATTTTTCGAAATACTAAATTTTTGTTTTATTATAACTTTCATCGACATTTTTTTAGATTCTTGTTGTATAAACGAGATTAAAATAATTTCTATAGCAAAACACCGAAAGCTTATTAAATTCATAAAATAATTTTGATTTATAAGAATTTTTTTATATGACCCATATTCACCTTTCCGTAACATGCCTCACTCGCATCGAGCCGACCACCATATCTGCGGTATGCATCAGAGAAGGAAGAGGATGCCGAGGTTACGGATGCGCGCATCGTGGGTTACTCGCCACTGGACTTTCACTGCGAAGGTCTCTGAACCCTGAGAGCGTTGTGTCCTGTCGTCGGGCCGGCCTCTCGTGGCCCCCGACGGCGGCGAGTGGATAGTCCCTGCATCGATCAGACACCCTTGAAACTCGGCAAGTTCGTGAACTTGAAAACGAAACGAGCGTGACGGATAATGATTGTCGATATCACAAAATATACACATTTAAAAAAAGTTGTACAAAAATGTAATCACGGTGCACGAAGCTTTTATCATATGTAATTTAATTAAAAACTATAATTTGGTATAATAATGTAGTTGACATTTTTTAATGGTAAACCATATGATATGAAATGAAAATCGTCGGGAGACACTGTCGTGTCTCCCAGTGTATTCTCGATCTCGATTTGGAAGAACGAGATCTCAGCGAAGAATTAGGATCGGCACGGCACGCCGGCCACTTTCCATCGTGAACCAGATCGTCGCAGCGAGAGAGCTCCCGGTGTCTCCTGCTTCGCCTCTTTCATCGCAATTTCATAAAAACGTATATTCATACAAAACTCAAATAGTAGTAGCAAAAGTGCATTTACTGACAATATCGTGAAGTTTTATACAATACCTATATACATCTCACTATATAGTATTTACACCACTCACATAGACCTTGTCATAGACATTGTCAATGGGCCATCGCCCGGAGTCTTTCAGCCTAGGGTCATCGCCATTTTCGGGTGGATTTTTATCCCTTCAGTTTGTTATACTTATTGCTGTAATTTGTTGTAAAGTTTTCGTGTCTGGGTTATGTATTATACTCCTTTTTATATGATTTCTGGGTCCTCTCTATTGACCATTAATCTCAAATATTACTTTTTTTATTTCGCTTTCAGATGAATGAATCGTGCATTTTCCGTGTTCATTGTCCTTCGCATCTTCGGCTCAATCCTCTCGCTGGACTGCTCAATATTTCCTGTCGTCTTCTCGTCATCGCTTCCCTACGAACCCCCCCCCCCCCCCTCCTCCCGTGCCGCCAGCTTCTTTCACAACGCTTTCTCTCCGTTTACCTGTCTCACTTTCTTCTGCCTCTCCTCCTCCGGCAATTTTTGGGCAGACACACTGGCTCCGTGAGGGGCCGATGACTTTTCGCGGTTTAAAACCACAAAATAACGGCAAGGATTGGAGCCACGTGCTGCCTTGAATTATTATTATCAAAGTAATCGGAGCTCGCACTCCACCTGTTACTATCAAACAGTCATTTTCTCGACGAAAATTGCGGGTGACAATAATTATGCGTTTTAGGGTGATAGTAATTATGGAACAAGTGGACAATCGCCATGAGCTTGATAAACTTGGAAATTGTTGTGGCATTGAAGGTTCCATTAGAAATAATTAATACTCATTTTATGCTATGATGTGCTTTTTACTTTTCGCTGTTTTTATTTCTCTTCATTAAAAAAAAAAAATGCTTAGAGTGCACCGACTAAACGGGGGAACGAAGTGCTCGTTTTTCTTTATTCAAGCTTTTCTTCATTAACTTTAACTTTACCATTTAACTTTTTCTGCATGAAAAAATTAAAAAATTGTTCTTACAATGTAGCGGAGATCACGATTAACAGCCAGTAAACTCGACGGCAAGTGACGACCGCATCGAATGTTCTTAATTGAGGGACCGAAGTGCCGATCGTTCACGTCGATTGATTCGCGTGATTGAGAGAGAAAACGGATGGTTGAATTGTTCATTCACACGCACTGAGGAACAAGGGGTTTGTATGGGTGCGCATGGGTGGCGGGAAGGCAGACGGCATACCAAAAGCCTCGTGTCGATTGTAGCATGGTCTGGCTCTACGGGTGTATGTCCATCGGGCGAGCACGCCGGCAGAAGGCAGAGGGAAGAAGTGGGTCAGTGAGAAGTCTGCAGCGACATGAGGAGTCGCCGGTGAACCGCCGTCAGTCTCGTGAAGATATTCCGGGAGTCAACAGGTGCTCGAGCAACCGAACGCAACCAGACAACGAGCTATCCGACAACTCGTATTGTTTTTGTTTTTTTTTTTTAAGTTATATTATATAGTTTAAAACGTCATAAAAATTGATACGGTAAAACCGGAGCGTGTCATGGTTCCTTGAAGGAGAGCCTCGAATTACAAGGCCAAAAGGGAAGGAAGAAGAAGAGGAAGAGATCGGCGCCAACACCGGTCTGCAATTATCGAATTATCGCTCGAGGTTAATCGCTTCGTGACGTTAATCGACGATTGACAATTCGATAATAGTCATCATGGCGAAGCTACAGGTGAGAGTAACATTTTGTCACGTACGGATCTTGGTTCTGCGATGCACGATTAAACAAATTTCATTGGCACATTTTTTTTTAACGATCATTAGATTCAAATTCGCGTAGTTGTTTCCAGGTAAAAATTAGATCAGGCCGGCGTTACGTATCTCTGTTCGGTATTTTAATTTCCATAAGAATTCTAATAAGGCTCCGCTACTTACCCGGTAAAAACGCCTTCGCGTTTTTCTTTTCTGCTCGACTGAAGCTGATGCACGCAGAATTAGCTTATTCCACTTCCCACGACGTTTCGGACGATAGAGTTCGATATAATGTTTCAACGATATGATATAGTATGATAGGAAAAAAAAACTAGATCGGCTTAATTGCCGGGCAATTAACGTCTTAGCGTTGCATTATGTAGAGCGGAAATACCGTGTGCGTGACACGGTTCAGGGGCGCATACATATACGTATCGCACGTAATGCCCGATATTTCCGTAGACACGATGGTACACATAAAATCCATGCTGTACTTTTACCTCGCTGAACCATCCTCAAGCGTGTTTCTGCATATACGGGAAACAGTGTTATCGCTTCCTCTTCCTTCTCGATTCCTTTATAGATTTGAATTTATTAAAAATAAAAAACAAAAAATAAAATTATCGTACATCCTCGAGTATGCGAGGCAGGAACTCACCGGTGAAAGTTGCTGCGGGCAGAGAAGATTTACAGGGCACTCATGCCGCCGGGGGCCCGGCAACACACACTGTTCGCGAAGCCGTGGGGAACTCGCGCGAGCTGTTGAGAAACGACGTAGAAAGTGAAATTGCCGGATGATCCGAGTGCCTCGACTGCGGGAACTACATATACAACGTATCGATAATTAGAAAAGTCGATTGGATCGATGGAAAAAGTTTTTTTTTCTTCTCTTCTCTATTCCTATTTCGCAGGACAACGCTGGTGGACGAACGAAAAAGCGGTGAATAAGAGGAGAGGAAAAAAAAGAATGTTAGTCTGTTACCGCGTTTATCGTTTAAGGAGGCTGTTGCCGCGGCTGCTTCTACGGGTACCGGGTGGGTATCCCTAACCGATAATAGAAAGTAAACCGACAGCAGCTGGCACTGTCGGTTCGGAGAGTCAACCGCAAAAACAATTTTCTCTAATGCCCCAACTAAGAATGCCGAGTGAGGCTGTTACAGGCCGGAGCCTCGGGAGCGTCGCAATTTCGCAGCGAACGATTAAATTTCTCTGGTCGAAATATAACGTTGGGGACGACGGAGTGAGATTGCATCTCTCGGTATCAGCGAGCGAGTCGCCACTGTGGAACAACTGCCGGATGAGTCAACCGTATATTTTACCCCCTGTGGCGCGTCTCGATGTAAACGACGACGCAACCGACTACTGCAATGAACGCGCGGGATGTACACGATTGTGCCGAGAGTTGCCGCTCGCGATGACCGACAGCGAACGGTTGTACTTGAGATTCGCGGAGAAATCGGGATACGGTCGCTAATGACGGATTAATATTTTTGTATTCCACACTTTTCATATTCAGCTTTTCTTATTTGGTTATCTATTTATTCGACCCGAAATGATGGCAAAGTAAAAAGTCATTTTGAAATACAGGGTAAAAGTTCCGAATGTGTCTTAGCCCGATTTGCAGGTTTTTTCGACACCCTCATGATGGATTAAGATTTTTGTATTCGGTACTTTTCATATTCAGCCTTTTGCTTTGTTTTCGTGATTTTATTTTCTAGATTTTCATCTAAACGTATTGAGAATGTTCCAAAACGTCGAAAAATGACATTTCGTAAAAATTTCTTGAGTGTCAAACCTGTAAAATTAAACCGTCTATAACGCAAGAACGGCTTTAACAATCGGGTCGAAATGTGGCACGCAAGTAGAGCAGTTAGGTGCCTCTATTACAATGTACGCAATAATTGAGACATTCGTTTAGATTTTATCAGATTTTGAATTTTTCGGAAAAAAGTTGTTGGCGCCCTAGTTTTCCAAAATTTTCATTTATCGGGCTGAAATTTTCTTCAGAAGTAGACAGACATCAACACTTTTCGCTATTTCTTCTTTGGTTATCCATTTATGTGACTCGAAATGATGGTAGAGTAAAACAAAGGCCACTGAAATATAGGTTAAAAGTCGTGAATAATCGCCTGCCCTAATTAGCATGTTTTTTTGATAACTTCATTACTCATAGTCTCTGCGGGCGCTAATATATCGCGAAGTGGTCTGAACTCCAGCGAGTAGAAAATGCGCGCAGTGGTCACACCGGAGCGCATCGTGTGCATGACTATTTACGCTTCTCTCACTATACACACATGGATATAGAAGAACGTACCAAGTTTCTCGAACACATAGCTACCGGCTGTGGGTACTCATAAATATGTATAAGGTTGTCGAATGAAAGTATGCAGATTGATTAACCGTCCACGTTTGCGCGCGGGTCTCGGTCGATTAACATAAAAATCCTCGATCACCTTCGTGCTGGTCTATTAGCGGTTCCCCCGTCGTTACGAAGACTGCAAGAGAAACTCCGTTAAAGCCATATATCTTATACGCTGATTTTTTTTTTTCAGGTGATCCTGGGGGTCATCCTTATTGCCGGAAGTCTCCTGGCATCTTCGGCCGAAATTCCGAAGCCAAGTTACGCGAGGACCATGCTCAAAGTCTCTCGAAGCCTTCCCGGCGAGACGGAGGAGCTGAAGGTTCGTACGAGCGAGGGCAACGTGGCTACGCTGATAGTAAAGCGTCGCGAGAAGAGCGAGAACACATTGGATCAACAGGCGTCTCAAGCTTCGAGGGAAATAAAGGAGGGCATGAGATTCCCCGAGAAGAACGATAGCGCATCGACTCCTTCGGCGAAGAAACCGGAAGTCGAGGCTCAGGAGCGGAAGGACGAGGT
Organism: Ichneumon xanthorius; assembly: GCA_917499995.1. Taxonomy (NCBI): domain Eukaryota; kingdom Metazoa; phylum Arthropoda; class Insecta; order Hymenoptera; family Ichneumonidae; genus Ichneumon; species Ichneumon xanthorius. The sequence continues at coordinate 1,541,233 of OU824203.1, read as the reverse complement.
CAGAAGAACCGAATCGGCTCAGGTGGAGCAGATCCGCTCGAGGACTTCGATCGCCGATCAGAACTCGAAACCCTTGGAACCGGAAGTGCCGAGAATCCCAAAGAACAGAAGCAGCGAGACAAATTTCTCGGAATCCGACAAACAGGCGTCGAACACCGGTAGGAAAATCGATTACGGAAATTGGACGCCGCTCAGCAAGGACGGTCGAGCTCTCGACATAATCGGCTCGACGACCGAGCAATATCTGAACTGGAAGCCACTTCCGTCGGATCCGAGCATTAATTCGGACGACAGGACGAATTACGCCCGATACTCGAGCCCGCAAATACGTCGCGAAGGTTTGATCCTGGCGAGAAATTTTCAAGATCGTGAAAATCGAAAGATCGAAGCCGATGGATTGATGCGCGCGAGAATAGTGGGCAACGAACCGGTTCACTACGCTTTTTTCCCCCATCAAGCGAGGCCGCTGACGAGAACGAACATCGGTGCCAATCTTTCGAAAAATCGTGGTGGTAAAAACGTGCCACCGGAAGTTACCGTGCGATCGGAGATAAACGTCAAGTCATTGCCGAAGAGAACGCCAATGTCGATGGATGCCGACGGTACGCCTGTAATTCACGGTATCAGAGTTCCCGACGAGCCGATGGATGAAATTGAAACGTGGAGGAACGCCAGGGTCATCAATAACAAATTGACCCCCGACGGAGCGGCCACTGTGACACACGAACCGACGCCGGCTTTTTACTCCGACGGTGCCGCGGAGAGGCAGAGGTTCGAGCGATTCTTCAAGGACGTCAACCGCAGGTATTTGAAGTCGTTAAATACTCCTTTATCCTTCTGGTTGCTTCGACTGATTAGTTCACCAAAACATTTAAAAAATTCAAGTATGTCCCCTTAATCTCCCGCTCTGAATTGCAGATACGGAAGAAACTTCAACGACGACCGGAACACCTACTTCGAGTGGGACCCTAAGAGCCATCAGAATTCAGCTCTGAACGCCGAAGTCTACGAGACTCGGAACGAGAATTATCGTTCGAACGTGCAGAAGCGAATGCTTCATCCCGACGCAACCCAGTCATACCCGAATTCCCAGATGTACACACCGGAGAGTCAGAAAATCTCGCCCTTAGCACTGAAACCCGGAGCCCGAGCTCCGGTTCTCCAGTACGCCCATCCGGAATTGGGAGTCCAACCGGCGAAGATTATCAAGAACGAGAAGAAACGCCCGGACAATTTCCCCGAAAATCAGAACTCCTTCACCGAGCAGAGGCACAAGAAGAAATACGTGTTGAACGACAAGAACGTTGTTGACTCTTACAACCACAAGAATTACTATCCGAATCAACATTTCTACGGTCTCAAGCAACCGATCGATCAGCCGTTCTGGGTGAAGATATCCGAGAATCTGAGAAATCAATTTTCGACCGGTGTCGAGAGAGTCTCGCAGCTCACGAGGCCGGTCTTCGATCCTCTGATGGAGGCGACCCAGAAGATATCGCAGAATCTCGGTCTGACGAAAGGTAAGGAGGCCCAGGATAAGATTGGTACGGTTGCAACGGGCTCGTCGATCCTCATACCTGCTCTCGGCTTAGTGGCTTCCGGCGCTGCGCTCGGAATCGGAGCTGTCGCTGTCGGGCGTTATCTGGACGTGGACGTGCTCAAGCGATCGAGGGAAGGCGATGACGGTAAGGGCGAGCTTGAGAGCCGCCGCGCACTGGGAGTCATCTATCCGTCGACCTTCAATCAGCAGCCTGACGGAAACTGGAAAGAGGAAACATCTTCGCCGTTGCCGGAATCGAGATCGTTCGAAGTGAGTTCGAACAAATTTTATCAGCTTCGGGACGACACCCCGGTGAACAGTGCGGTTCGGAATGATGCCGGTGTTTTCATGGTTTTGGAGGAAGTCGACGACTCCGAGAGAAACGAAAATCGACCGACGAAGCCGGCGATCGATGAGACACGCTACGTCGAGACGGGGAGAAGGCGCAGGCGCAGCGCCGACTTTTTGGATATCTTCAAGGCCGAGGACATGCAGGACCTCGTGAGGAACAAGCGTCTCAGAAGGACCGGAGCCGATTCGTTGGCGGAAATCGTCGAGATCGATGTGCCGGCCAAGGGCAAAATCGACGTGACCGAATATCTACTGCCGATTAGGAATATCCTTAAAAACGCCAACGACGACATAATCGTGGTTAACGACGATGTCCAATCGAACTCGGTGTCGGAGAACAACGTGGATCCCGACGAGCCCGCCAGCGATGATGATCTCCTCCAGGTCGAAACTATCGTTCAAGAAACTTCGAGATTGCCCGGGGGCCCCAGATCGAGAAATCGTCGCAGTGCCGACAGCGATCAGGAGCTGGACGATGCCTTGCAGAATCTCGAGAACGCCGAAGTGGCGGAAGCCGCTCACATTGCTGGGGACTGGACCAACACACCGTGCGCCAAGAGGATATTTTGTGATGCCATGATACAGAGGGGACACGACGCTTCGATATTTATGGAGAAAAAAATGGAGGCTCTTCTTGGACTGTAAGTACTAACTGGTAAAATATCATTCTGCACGTTGCCATCATTTTTCGTCCGATGAGAAAATCAAACGAGTGGGAACTAAAAGTTGCATTTCCGACATCATTTTTAAAAATCGCATTCACACGAGTGGAAGCGGAAGTGGAATTTCCTTTTTACCGACAATCTTTTGTCCCTTCGACACATTGTGATGATCAAAGGACCCAGCACGTTCCGGCGTGCCGTGGTGCGCACGTTTTCCGGCTCTGCACAAACCTATCTGTACTGACTACTGCAACGGATACCGAGCGAACGCGCATCGGCCAAGCGGAACCGTGCACTACACACGTATAACTTTCTTCTCCTGCTTTCGCCCGCACGCATAAACGGCCCACTGACTGATTCAACTTTTACCTCTTAGCACAGTTTCACTCGTCCGGAGTCCCGCCAGTGGATACCCGGTCGGCGTCTCTTACACATAATAATTCCTGCTTCGCTCACTCTGTGTGTCTGTGTGCTGTGTGCATAAAACGCCAATGGAACTTGATGAGCAACCTAAAAAAAAAGCGAAACAAGACGCGAAGTCTTTAATGAAATTGAGATATAACAGAGAGCCCCAGTGTGCTGATCCTTCGCCACTCAGTGATAAAACCATCAAAGGCACACGGGTCGAGAATTCTCTTCGCGGAAGTTGTCTGTGCATTGATGGCTTTATCCACCGTCCCGACGGCACGAGAGTCTTGAATTTCCCGCTGTGGTTTCAGCCTCGATAAGAAAAGTCAATGGTCTACTCATTTAGCGCATACCGCCAGTTTAAATCACTTATAGCTGTATTTTTATTTTTTAAAGTAATTCCATATTTTAAGTAACTCTTTTTTTATAATCAAACTCGATCCCGAAAGTTGTTTCGCACGCGCTTAATGCGTGCGAAGCGTTACTCTCCAAGAACGGCTAAGCCCCGGCGAAAACCTTGATTGTGTCGTTGTTGTTTTTTTCTTCTTATCTTATAGAATACAGCCCGGAGCCGCATTGCAGGTGTCCAGTCACTTTCAGGAGGTCATGGAGGCCGTCAGGAGGCACGATTGTTCGAGTTTCTTGTGCCCTCAGGCGAGGCCCGGCAACGTCTTCTTCTGAGTTACAGCCCAGTCAGAGGAAGAGGGATACCGACTCGCGAGACATAGAAGCGGAAATAAATCGACACACCGCGCAGTCACAGCCACTGAACGAGATATGTGAAGATTAACAAAAACCCAATTGCAATATAATTCTCTCGTGGCAACCCAGATACGAGGGTCTCGTACAGAGATTCGACGATAATATTATTTTCACATGATACGAGAACCCTCCAAACATCGTTGAGCCTCTGTACGACGTAGCGTATGAAGTAACGCCAAACTGTAAATACCGATCGTTATAATCATCGTTCACACAAATTTAATTTTAACTTTTATTAGATTTATATTCATACATATTGCGACCTTGCGATATCATATTATTATTATTAAAACAAATATTTATTTCATTTCCAGTATTCGCGCGTTAATCTCGAAAATGTTCGATGCTCGAATATAATTGTCGATGACGGAGTTGAGAGTATAACGTTCTAACGTACGATACCGAGCGATTGTGAGGAGACGCTTTTACGTACGATAATAGGAAATAAAACGACAAATTTTCCTCTTTTTCTCGTTCTTTTAATCCTGCACGAAGTTTTAATTTGGTTAATGAGATAATCGATAACGGTGGCGCGAGCGGAGTTTATCTTATAGCCGTAACTTCGTTCATTTAACGACCCCACCGCTCGTCCAGCCGCGGGATGGTCTCTATAGTGCGCAGGGTAATTTTACAATGTGCGAAAGAGCATTCGTCATTCGGTAGTGAGAGTTCATCGACAGGAGCTACGAACTCGAAGGGATACGAGCAGTAGAGAGGAATGATCAAGTTATCGGAAAAGTCGTTGTACGACGAGGGAAAGCGTTCCGTACCAGTTCTTGAAAAGTGCAGCGAAACGAAAGAGAATTTCGTTGAGGTTTTTTGTCCCGATGTGGAGTTTGCTTTTGGCTGGAACAGATTCAATCTTCGTCTCATGGGTCTCTGGCCCGATCAGGCGCACGAGAAAAGTCAAGCTAGCGTGATAACGAGGTACAGCCCGCCATTATGGATCGGGCTCGTGTTCAGCTTCATCGTCGCTCCTCAAGCTCTGGCACCAATCGCATATACATTCGTTCTCGACGAACTTATACAACTTGTGGCCTGTTTGGCCGGAGCCTTCGGTTCGATGGTCAAGATTGTAGTGCTTTGGAACAACGGTGAAGGTACGGAAAATAAATTGATTTAATAAAAGGTGTTGGAAAGACAAGAACATGGAATTCGGAAGTGCGTGAAGACGTACCGCTGAAGTTCTAGCGTGGTGCCTTTCGTTCCTGACCGATGATTGGACGCGAAAACTCTCGTCGAAAGAACGAGAGTTGATGATGACAAACGCCAGACTCGGTAGAAGCATATCCATAGGATTTAGCATTCTCATGCATTGCCTCGTGTGTTCCTACTGTGTTGTTAAGGTTTTTGTGAAGTGTATCTAGTGACAACAAAATAAGCTCTAGCGGATCCGAAACTATTTAATTAACACCTCATTTTTAGTGCTACGAAACAAACGTTAAATGTTCGTAAGAATTCTTTTTGGGGCTAAAGTACAGTGAGACATTGAAAGTCTCGATTTTATGCACGAAAAATCGTATTTTTGGGATTAAAATAGAAAATATTGGGTTGGGAGTAAAATAATTGTCATATTCGTGATCAGCGAGAAAAAATACGTGGAATATAGCCTTGAAACAAAAAAAATCGATTGAACAACGATTTTTTTACTTTTTGAGCCACTTTTGAAAAAATTGCGATTTTCGTGATTTTTAAAGGTCGATATCTCGGCTCCCAATGGAGCTAGGATCAATCCGGGGTGTCCAACGTGTTCTACGGGAAAAAATACATAAGATAGGCCCTGGTGTGAAGTTTTAGAATCTTTTTATCGTTCCGTTCGAGGACGTTGAAAAACGTGAAAAATGGATGGGAAAGGGCAATTTTTGCAATTTTTGATGAAATATTTGTTGTCGGTACGAAATGTTTTTTTCCGTTTATAAAATTAACTGCCACGTATTTTTGTGCGCTGAACATGAATCTGCTGGCCTTCTTGTGCGTAAGTGCAGTGGGACATTTGTATCTTCGATTTGATGCACTGAAAACGGGTATTTTTTAGAAGCAAGGATGTTTCGTCGCTAAAGATATATAATTTAGTAAATAGTGAATTATTAGTGAAATATAAAATAATACTAATTTATCGTGGTTCGGGGGCTTCGCAACGTCGCTATGGAATATGAAATTTAGAAACCCAAAATTTAGATTCCCTGAAGTTTTCCGGAAATGCGTCACTTCAGGTTTGAAAATCTCATTTTTCGACCGGAGGATCGAAAAATCCGATTTCCGAACTGGAAATGACATATTCCACGCTCTGACGTTATTTGACGTTGTCCCACCTGTCCAGGGGTGGAACAAACATACAAAAGAATCCACAACTTCACGGAAAAAACGACCTAGTTGTGGCAACAAAAAAAAATAATAATTAACCCAACCAACTATCTTAGTGCTCTGAGCGCCAGTCGATAAATTGGTTGGGTCAACGACTTTTAGATGGTTAGTTTCATAATCGCTGGACCAACTAACTTATTTATCAACCATTTACTTATTTGCTCCGAGCATTTTCTTGGTTGCTCGAATGATTTGCTTGTTTGGTACAGCCAGGCGCCTTGGTTGATCGAACTTATGTGTCTAAACAATCAAATCTATGCCTTATGTTAACTTCGTTGAGACAACCAAGTTACTTATAGGTGTGATCAACCCACTTAGTTGTGGCAACTAATAAGTTTTTTTAAGTAGCTACACAACTGAGTTGGTGTCCGCCGCGGATTTACTTTCGGATGAGTAGTATTGCCAGATAAAAATGTTATTTAGCACTATCGACAAAACTATTAGCCTTTAATAGCTTTAGCAATAATTTTTAATTATATTTTCATCTTTGCATATTCCATATTGGTTTTAATTTCCGTTTATTTCGCAGTGAATCCGTAAGAATATGTGGTCTGACAGGTTCCCAACAAGGAGTTTCATTAACCCTTCACGTACAGGTGTGTCGTTTAGCGAGAACCTAAAATTTGCCAACACGCAACCTTCGACCGTTTCGAGTAAAAAATTAACGTGCTAAAAAAAATCTGAAAAAATTTACAGTATATTTACGTACCTTGAAGTGTTATTTTTTCGATAACGCAAAAGAAAATGTATTACGAACATCCGTATTGTTTTTATGCTTAAAAAGAAACAGAAATTCCATTTATTCATCGATTGTTTTTATTAAATAAAAAAAATGCATTAACTCATTAGCAATAAATAACTTATTATCTATATAGCATACTTTGTAGTCACCAAAACCTGTGGTGATCAGCAACCAGACTATCCAGTTCGATGTACATCTCCGGCTGTATGTCTTTTGCGGCAACAATGTCATATATCTTTCGCAATATAAGAAAAATGTCCATACTTTCTCCCTTCGGTAAATGTAATCACCTATTAGCATTGGAAAAATGTAAACAAAGTTGATAATTTCACTCACTGACATAGACAGTTTCTTAGCTTTTACTTCTTTGTGCTTAAGGAGCGGTGGTTTATTCGATATGTTATTAGCAGTATAATTGAACGTACGCATTCGGTCGTTGATTATTTCGAGAGGAATTTTTTTCTCTGCTTCGAAAACGTAATGATAGAGCACCTGAGCCATCCCATATTTGAATGCCTCCGCCGATATATCGTGGAACGGATCCATATAGTAATTATCATAAATATGGAAAAATTTGACTTCATTCCAAATGGACCGTTTTTTTCACACCGCTAATATCGTAACCACTTTTGAGGTCGTTCTCATAGTCCTTGGAAGATCTTCAACTTTCAACTCTTTCAGCAAAATCAACGGAAGTTTTTACTCTTCAGCGATCTTACTTTTTGGTGGGATCCCCACATAATTGTTCTTTAACAATTAATTTACAGAGATGCTGGCGATCATCCGTAGTAAACGATCCCGAATCATGAGCCTGTAGGAGCGTTTTAATTTCTACATCCCTATAGCAGAAATCGGAGATCGACTGAAAGAAAAAATAATTATAGACAAGCGTTGAAATATTTATAATAAAGCCACAACTTACGTTCTTGATGTCACGGTTGCTATTGGTCGTTGGAAACTGCTCTGTGGCTCTGAGCGCGGAGGTTTCTGACTCGCTCGTTCACTGCGGATTGTCCGGTTGCTCTACGACAGCTTCTTCTACGACGTTCCCTTTTGACTGACTGTAATGAGCATGAAGTGCAGCGATCTCGATTTGAGATGGATCGTTCACGTGCTCTGAATTATCATAGACATAATTAGAAACATTTGATGTCGAGGCTCCTGGGTCGATTGTGAAGTTTAGTGGACCAGCAGTCAGCAATGAATCATCTGGATGAAGTCCTTCGATTGGGATGTTCAGTGATTTGATGGCCGTATCAGCTTTTTTGTCGTTATTGTTGGCGGCCAGAATCACGTATTAAAATAAATGCTTCACTTTATGAATCATAGTAAATAACGAACAAATTTTAATTTCTTTAAAATGAACCCATTCTACATGAGATGTGCTACTGGGATACGGGTTAGAGTGGACAGATAACTCACAAAACATTAGGATATGAAAACGTGCAGGAAAATTACGCCATCACCTTCGGACATGCAAATAAAAATTGATGTTATATGATACCGGGGCTTTCATGATTAATGCCACTCCTGCAGTCTTTTCTAAAACAAGTTCTTTCAAAGGACCCGCTTTGGGCACTAAGCTGTTTAACATGTGGAACTCGAACGTCTTCGATGCTTCGATACTAATTTCTTCGTCTGTCAGAAATAATGTAAGCCTTGTCAATTGCCTCCGACGATAACAACATCCCGAAAAGCTTCAAAACTCGCTCTTCGAACCCTCAACTTCGATCTGTTAAAATTTATATCGCACTCAATACTTTACTAAATAGTTCAGTCGTTTAGTCAATAATTTGTAAAAATGTTCGTTCTCATACACCTCGAGGGTTTCGGCAAGTAATACAATAGCGGCTCACTCACTGGTATGACAGCGCCAGGCTTCACTTCTTACCAACTAAGTTAGTGTGGCAACCATTTAAGGTGGTTGCGTCGATAGCCCTCCTACAGTGTGCCACTCACCCGTCAGCAAGCCTTAGCCGTACTAACAACCATAGTTGGTTAGAGCGTCTACAAAATCCGTTGTCCATGCTTTACCATTGTGAATACGATTTTAATAGTTTGATTAAGTAATCGAGTTAGTTGTGTTTACTATTCGCGTCAACTAACTTTTAATAGCAGATGGAACTAACGCTACGTCGTTATTCTAACGAAACATATTGTTATAGTAAAGAATATATACTCAACTAATAAACGGTTAGTTGACCCAAACAAGCATTTTTTCCCCGTGTTTCTAAAATATATAATAGATAAATATTTATAATTTATAACAAAAATATGATAAATAATATAAATTTGGCACCCTCGGATCCGTTACGGTGGTGAACTGATTTGTTCGAAGTACGATTAACGAAAGACAATTCGTAATTTTAGACTTTGCCATTGTTTTATTTGGATCTCGATGCCAGGAATGCTACCGAATTGGGCAAGCTGCTCTTGTACCCATCGTGTTTGCCCTTCGATCTGAACAAGCGGTCGAATTTCGCATTTACATGGATCGGACAGCTTCTCGCCACTTTCAGTGCGACGATCGCTTACACAGCCTCGGACTGTTTTGTCGCTATGCTGGTTATTCATCTGTGCGGTCAGATCGCTATACTTCGCCATACATTGGCGACACTACTCGATAATGAAAACACTTACGATCGTGAAACTTTTCGGAAAAATCTTGCAACTATAGTTAAACGACACAAGACACTGATCGGATTGGCGACGGTGATCGAGGACACTGTCAACTTCATGCTACTCATTCTGACACTCATTTACACGGTTCATTTTTGCTTGCAACTATTTGGTCTGATGACAGTGCGTATCGAACAGCCACTTTTGCCTTCATTAACCTTCAGCACGCTGCGAACTTTAACATCTAAACACTTTGTCTTGAAATCGTAAACTCGAAGAGCGTATTTTTTCGTAGGCAGTGACGGAACGCGAGTCTGGAAAATCTCCAATTCTTCAAGTTATTTTTTGCATTTCTTATCTCAACGTCACGATAGTTCACCTCTTTCTTTACTGTTACGTCGGAGACATGCTTATAGAAGAAGTGAGTCGAAGACAGGATAAAAAAAAAAATCAAACTGAGTGTGTCACAAATATAAATCATCGAAAAGATGATTCATATTTAATGTTTTTATCGATTAACTTTTCGGTAAGTGTTAATTTATTTATTTATGACCGACGATAGAGCGAGGCACTCGGGCTGGCATCGTATTCCAGCAAATGGTACAATTTGTCTGGCAAAGACGCCAAAGATCTCTTATTCCTGATGTACCGAGCAAGAGCTCCGCTCCAAATAACAGCAGGGAAGTTCGTGGCATTTTCGCTGGAGCTCTTCGGCAACGTGAGGATTTTTTCCACGACACTCTCGACACAAAAAACCACCCCGATTGGCAAGTGTTGTTGTTTCAGATACTGAAAACATCGATCAGTTATTTCTCCGTGTTGCTCACGATGAAAGAACAATCGACAGACTAATTCGACGACTCTCGTCGAATTTATAAAACGAATTACCCATCGATAAAGTTGCCCACTCTTAGATTAAATGTATAGCTGTTTTTGAAACAAATAAATATTGTTCGAATTGCAAAATGTGAATTTTCAACAATTGCCAGGCCCGAAATGCTCAATTCCATTTTACTATACACGTTGAAAAATACCGGCTGACAACACAACATTTTGTGATGTGCAGTAACATGTGAATTGTACAAAATCCTTTCACGTTATGGTAGGAGGTAAAATGACAAGGACGTCAACCGCAGGTATTTATAACCGGAGCCGATTCCTTGGCGGAAATCGTCGAGATCGATGTGCCGGCCAAGGGAAAAATCGACGTGACCGAATATCTACTGCCGATTAGGAATATCCTTAAGAACGCCAACGACGACATAATCGTGGTCAACGACGACGGTGTCGGAGAACAACGTGGATCCCGACGAGCCCGCCAGCGATGATGGTCTCCTCCAGGTCGAAACTATTGTTCAAGAAACTTCGAGATTGCCCGGGGGCCCCAGATCGAGAAATCGTCGCAGTGCCGACAGCGATCAGGAGCTGGACGATGCCCTGCAGAATCTCGAGAACGCCGAAGTGGCGGAAGCCGCTCACATTGCTGGGGACTGGACCAACACATCGTGCGCCAAGAGGATATTTTGTGATGCCATGATACAGAGGGGACACGACGCTTCGATATTTATGGAGAAAAAAAATGGAGGCTCTTCTTGGACTGTAAGTACTAACTGGTAAAATATCATTCTGCACGTTGCCATCATTTTTCGTCCGACGAGAAAATCAAACGAGTGGGAACTAAAAGTTGGATTTCCGCCATCATTTTTAAAAATCGCATTCACACGAGTGGAAGCGGAAGTGGAATTTCCTTTTTACCGACAATCTTTTGTCCCTTCGACACATTGTGACAATCAAAGGACCCAGCACGTTCCGGCGTGCCGTGGCGCGCACGTTTTCCGGCTCTGCGCAAACCTATTTGTACTGATTATTGCAACGGTGTCCTATATATATAAAAAGAAGTGTCGTCCGAATTCTGATCTGCTGCTTCGTTTCCGAGAAAATTGAGAAGCAAGAATCCACTTCCGGCATTTTTGAGTATATATACTTGGTAGAGTCTCGTCAACTCGCTTAAAAACAAAATCTTTTTTTAAGCACTTGGCGTCGAGATGCTACAGCGTCTCTTGATTAAGTAACTCTTTTTTAATCAAACTCGGTCCCGAAAGTTGTTCCGCACGCGCTTAATGTGGACCCCCACTGGCGCGTTCTCGCGGCACCTTTTCAACGCTTTCTAAACTCTTCAAGAACGCCTAAGCCCCGGCGAAAACCTTGATTGTGTCGTTGTTGTTTTTGTTTTCTTATCTTATAGAATACAGCCCGGAGCCGCATTGCAGGTGTCCAGTCACTTCCAGGAGGTCATGGAGGCCGAGAGGAGGCACGATTGTTCGAGTTTCTTGTGCCCTCAGGCGAGGCCCGGCAACGTCTTCTTCTGAGTTACAGTCCAGTCGAAGGGAGAGGGACACCGACTCGCGAGACATAGAAGCGGAAATAAATCGACACACCGCGCAGTCACAGCCACTGAACGAGATATGCGAAGATTAACAAAAACCCAATTGCAATATAATTCTCTCGTGGCAACCCAGATACGAGGGTCTCGTACAGAGATTCGACGATAATATTATTTTCACATGATACGAGAACCCTCCAAACAACGTTGAGCCTCTGTACGACGTAGCGTATGAAGTAACTCCACATTGTAAATACCGATCGTTATAATCATCGTTCACACAAATTTAATTTTAATTTTTATTAGATTTATATTCATACATATTGCGACCTTGCGATATCATATTATTATTATTATAACAAATATTTATTTCATTTCCAGTATTCGCGTGTTAACCTCGAAAATTGTTGATGTTCGAATATAATTGTCGATGACGGAGTTGAGAGTATAACGTTCTAACGTACGACACCGAGCGATTGTGAGGAGACGCCTTTTTACGTACGATAATAAGAAATAAAACGACAAATTTTCCTCTTTTTCTCTCTCGTTTAAACCTGCACGAAGTTTTAATTTATTTAATGAGATAATCGATAACGGTGGCGCGAGCGCAGTTTATCTTATAGCAGTAACTTCGTTCTTTGATTCTTTGGTTCGTTCGAATGGTCTCTGTAGTGCGCAGGGTAATTTTACAATGTGCGAAAGAGCATGCGTCATTTGGTAGTGAGAGTTCATGGACAGGAGCTACGAACTCGAAGGGATACGAGCAGTAGAGAGGAATGATCGAGTTATCGGAAAAGTCGTTGTACGACGAGGGGAAGCGTTCCGTACCAGTTTTTGAAAAGTGCAGCGAAACGAAAGAGAATTTCGTTGAGGTTTTTTGTCCCGATGTGGAGTTTGCTTTTGGCTGGAACAGATTCAATCTTCGTCTCATGGGTCTCTGGCCCGATCACACGCACGAGAAAAGTCAAGTTCGCGTGATAACGAGGTACATCCCGCCATTATGGATCGGGCTCGTGTTCAGCTTCCTCATCGCTCCTCAAGCTCTGGCACCAATCGCATATACTTTCGTTCTTGACGAACTTATACAAGTTGTGGCCTGTTTGGCCGGAGCCGTCGGTTCGATGGTCAAGATTGTAGTGCTTTGGAACAACGGTGAAGGTACGGAAAATAAATTGGTTTAATAAAAGGTGTTGGAAAAAAAAGAACATGGAATTTGGAAGTGCGTGAAGACGTCCCGCTGAAGTTCTAGCGTGGTGCCTTTCGTTCCTGACCGATGATTGGACGCGAAAACTCTCGTCGAAGGAACGAGAGTTGATGATGACAAACGCCAGACTCGCTAGAAGCATATCCATAGGATGTACCATTCTCATGCATTGCCTCGTGTGTTCCTACTGTGTTGTTAAGGTTTTTGTGAAGTGTATCTAGTGACAACAAAATAAGCTCTAGCGGATCCGAAACTATTTATTTAACACCTCATTTTTAGTGCTACGAAACAAACGTTAAATGTTCGTAAGAATTCTTTTTGGGGCTAAAGTACAGTGAGACATTGAAAGTCTCGATTTTATGCACGAAAAATCGTATTTTTGGGATTTAAATGGAAAATATTGGGTTGGGAGTAAAATACTTGTCATATTCGTGATCGGCGAGAAAAAATACGTGGAATATAGCCTTGAAACAAAAAAAAATCGATTGAACAACGATTTTTTACTTTTTGAGCCACTTTTGAGCCACTATAGGTGTGATCAACCGACTTAGTTGTGGCAACAAATAAGTTTTTTTAAGTAGCTACACAACTTAGTTGGTGTCCGCCGCGGATTTTCTTTCGGATGAGTAGTATTGGCAGATAAAAATGTCATGTAGCACTATCGACAAAACTATACGGTTTAATAGCTTTAGCAATAGTTTTTAATTATATTTTCATCTTTGCATATTCCATATTGGTTTTAATTTTCATTTATTTCGCAGTGAATCCGCAAGGATATGTGCACGGAAAAAAATGCTTGGTTGGGTCAACTAACAGTTTATTAGTTGAGTAGATATCGGTTACCATAACCGACTAAGTTGGTACCAACTAAGTTGGTGTGGCAACCATGCAAGTTGGTTGCGTGCAGTCGATAGCCCTTTGGCGGAGTGCAACTCACCCGCCTTAGCTGCAGTAACAACTGTACTTGGTTAGACCGCCTACAAAATCCGTTGTCCATGCTTTACCATTGTGAATACGATTTTAATAGTTTGATTAGCTAATCGAGTTAGTTGTGTTTACTATTCGCGTCAACTAACTTTCAATAGCAGATGGAACTAACGCTACGTCGTTATTCTAACGAAACAGATTGTTATAGTAAAGAATATATACTCAACTAATAAACGGTTAGTTGACCCAACCAAGCATTTTTTTCCGTGTTTCTAAAATATATGATAGATAAATATTTATAATTTATAACAAAAATATGATAAATAATATAAATTTGGCACCCTCGGATCCGTTACGGTGGTGAACTGATTTGTTCGAAGTACGATTAACGAAAGACAATTCGTAATTTTAGACTTTGCCATTGTTTTATTTGGATCTCGATGCCAGGAACGCTACCGAAGTGGGCAAGCTGCTCTTGTACCCATCGTGTTTGCCCTTCGATCTAAACAAGCGGTCGAATTTCGTATTTGCATGGATCGGACAGCTTCTCGCCACTTTCAGTGCGACGATCGCTTACACAGCCTCGGACAGTTTTGTCGCTATGCTGGTTATTCATTTGTGCGGTCAGATCGCTGTACTTCGCCATACATTGGCGACACTACTCGATAATGAAAACACTTATGATCGTGAAACTTTTCGGCAAAGTCTTGCAACTATAGTTAAACGACACAAGACACTGATCGCATTGGCGACGGTGATCGAGGACACTATCAGCTTCATGCTACTCATTCTGTCACTTATTTACACGGTTCATTTTTGCTTGCAACTATTTGGTATGATGACAGTGGGTATCAAACAGCCACTTTTGGCTTCATTAACCTTCAGCACGCTGCGAACTTTAACATCTAAACACTTTGTCTTGAAATCGTAAAGTCGAAGAGCGTATTTTTTCGTAGGCATTGACGGAATGCGAGTCTGGAAAATCTCCAATTTTTCAAGTTATTTTGTACATTTCTTATCTCAACTTCACGATAGCTCACCTCTTTCTTTACTGTTACGTCGGAGACATGCTTATAGAAGAAGTGAGTCGGAGACAGGATTTAAAAAAAATCAAACGGAGTGTGTTACAAATATGAATCATCGAAAAGATTATTCATATTTAATGTTTTTATCGATTAACTTTTCGGTAAGTGTTAATTTATTTATTTATGACTGACGATAGAGCGAGGGACTCGGGCTGGCATCGTATTCCAGCAAATGGTACAATATGTCTGGTAAAGACGCCAAAGATCTCTTATTCCTGATGTACCGAGCAAGATCTCCGCTCCAAATAACAGCAGGGAAGTTTGTGGCATTTTCGCTGGAGCTCTTCGGCAACGTAAGGATTTTTTCCACGACACTCTCGACACAAAAAAACCACCCCGATTGGCAAGTGTTGTTGTTTCAGATACTGAAAACATCGATCAGTTATTTCTCTGTGTTGCTCACGATGAAAGAACAATCGACAGAATAATTCGACGACTCCCATTGAATTTATAAAACGAATTACCCATCGATAAGGTTGCCCACTCTTAAATTAAATGTATAGCTGTTTTTGAAGCGAATAAATATTGTTCGAATTGCAAAATGTCAATTTTCAACAATTGCCAGGCCCGAAATGCTCAATTCCATTTTACTATACACGTTGAAAAATACCGGCTGACAACACAACATTTTGTGATGTGCAGTAACGTGTGAATTGTACAAAATCCTTTCACGTTATGGTAGGAGGTAAAAAGACGTTTTTTTTCGTCTGCAAGACGAGACGAGCGGAAACTCTTGATTCTTCGATGCAGTAATCTAATAGGTGTAATTGAATAATCAATGGTGCGCCAAAGCGACTCAAATCATCTTATAGACATGATTATTATTTTTTTCCAACGATGATGTGGCCCGTCGAAGGGCAATTTTTTTAAATGGAGGAATGAGCATGCGTATCGATTGAGCATGAGCATGAGCATCGAGTCTATAAGCGGAACGAGACAATTACAGTTGAATGAGAGGGAGTGGTAGAGAGCTATGGCCGCGGCATGGAAATTCTCGATGAGTGATGCGCGAGATAGTACGTCACCGATAAACGACAAGCGTAGTGAATTGACGGGTCGATCGGTTCAGATTCGTGATCCTAATGTCGAAATAGCTTTTGGTTGGAACCGATTGACTCTCCGTATCGTCGGACTTTGGCCCCACCAGACCTGTAAAAAAAGTCAATCAAACCTAATAATGAAATACTTTTCACCGGTGTTGGCCATTTGGCTGTCGGGCTTCATAATTGTTCCAGAAGTCTTGGCGTCGCTCGTTTACACTTTCGTGCTCGATGATCTCATCGAACTCATTGTAAGCATTGTTGGGTTCATCGGTGTGATAGCGAGAATCGTAGTGCTGTGGTACAATGGTGAAGGTAGAGTAATTTATAGTCGTAAACAAAAATCTCCACAACTGAACAAGCACAGAAGATTGCTCGAAAAAGTTTTAGCGTGGTGTCTTTCCATGATGATCGAAGACTGGACGCGAAAACGTACGGCTGAGGAAGAGGAATTGATGATGAAAAATGCCAGACTCAGTAGATGCATTTCGATAGGGGTTAGCATCCTCGCAATGAGCCTTTTGGGGTCTTACATTTTAACCAAGGTCTTTATGCGTTTCAATATTTTTATTTTATTTTGAGAGCATGAAGCTACTCGTGATAGTTTTGAGAGTATAAAGTTTGTCGTTGTTTAGTGGAAAATCGTATTGATTAAAATTTGTTCGCTTCACGATTCCCTCAGACACGAAAAATATACTTTTTGTAAGTTAAAATATGATTAACGATTCCAGTCTGTGCCATTGTTCTATACGATCTTCGATACTCCCAACAACACAAACCTCGGCAAACAGCTAATGGTTCCCAGTTATTTGTTTTTCGATTTGAACAAACGATCGAGTTGCATTATCGTCTGGGGCGCGCAATTCTTCGGCTTTTGCGGTGCTGCGATGGCCTACTCGAGCGCCGACAGTTTTGTTGTCGGGCTGATTATTCACCTGAGTGCTCAGATCAGTATCCTTCGCCAGGCCTTGGTCAAGCTCAATGACGATGAAGCGTCGGTGGGTCCTACAATTTTTCATGAAAAGCTTGCGATTATAGTGAAACGGCACAATACTCTCACGCAATTGGCTGGAGTGATTAAGGACGCCGTCGACTTGATGCTTCTTGCTATGCTGCTGGTTTACATGATTCAACTTGGCTTACAACTCTTTCGTCTGATGGTGGTTTGTATTAATTACACCTTTCTTGTCGCATTGACATTTTAACGCTTTCATTTATTTTTATTACTTATACTTTTTCCTTACATAATAAAAGAATTAATTGTATTGTAGGCAGTGACGGAACGTGAGCCAGGACAGTTTCCATTGGTTAAAGTTATTTTTTGTATTTCATATCTGAATGTCACACTCGTTCACCTCTTTGGTTATTGCCACATTGGTGAGATGCTTATAAAAGAAGTTAGTTGAAAAATGTGAGACGTAAATGTCGTTAAAATTGTGGTACAATGTTCACGCACTCCCGAGAAATCGTCTGTTTCGGCATCTTCTTTTTTTCTGGGTTTTTCTACTAAGCCAGGTAACACTTTCGTTTATTTATTTGACACTGATCACAGAGCGAGGCAGTTGGGCTGGCGTGTTATTCGTGCAAATGGTACAATTTGTCAGACAGTGACGCAAAAGATCTCATGCTCGTGATGCAACGAGCGAGAAATCCACTGAAAATATGGGCGGGACAATTCGTCCCTCTTTCACTGGAGCTCTTTGGCAACGTGAGCAATTTTTCTCATGATACTTACGAACAGTCAAATAAAAACCGACTTCCAGACATCCACCATTACAGGTGGTGAAAACATCGGTGGGTTATTTCTCTCTGTTGCATACGATGAACGAACAGTCGTCCCAGTGAGGACAAGCCGCACCGGAAGCGTACAATTAATAAATGTAAACTAAAAATCTCGTCATAAATTAAATGTACAGTGATTTTTCAAATAAATAACATATATCGTGCAACAGTTTACAATTATTTTTCAATTCACTTTCCACTGATAATTTCGTGTTTTTGGTATTTTTATTTTACCGAATATTGTCGGGTGCCACTTTGCAGGTGCCCAGTCACGTTTCAAGAGTCACTTGGAAGGCGCCAGAAGCAAAGCGCCTCCGATCAAAAAGCAATCGGTCATTTGCTCGACACTGTAAAACATTTCAGTTCTTGTTACAGTTTCGATTCACGACGGAGCGTCACGGGAAGCAGGAAGACATAATATGACATTTTTGTCTATATGGCAGTAGCAACGTAGCTTGCCCCACTCCCTTTATTCTCCGATATACGAATCTAAGTTTAATGGGATAATCGATGGTAAGCGAACGTAGTACGGAATAATTTTTAACTCGAAACTTTTACTCCTCAATGACTCGGGGAGGCATTTTTTCCATTATCCCATCAACTTATGTACATCAGAGTGTGCAACTTGTAACGACGGTAAATTCGAAGGAGCATGCGCCAGACGAGGGCAGAAATCGCGATGGGGGAGGGAAAATAGAAAAATGGGGGAAGTACCGGGAGCTACAATGTCGTATGATGAATACGATATGTCGTCGCAAATTTTCAAAAAATCGAGTGAATCCGTGAGAAAACCTTCGAAGTTTCTCGTCTCCGAGGCCGATCTGGCTTTTAGCTGGAATCAAATTAATCTTCGTCTGATCGGACTCTGGCCCGATCAAACCTGCAACGACAATTTAATTACGAGATGCAGTTCACTGATGTGGGGTTTTTTGCTGTTCAGCTTCGTCGTGGCACCTCAAGCTCTGGCACCGATCGCGTACAACTTCGTGCTCAGTGATCTCAGCGAACTCATTAGTGCAGTAGCTGGACACGCCGCTGGGGTCTTTAAGATTGTAGTGCTCTGGTACAACGGGGAAGGTAAAATAATGTATAAAAAAAATTAAAAACAAACCGCGTCGCGTTCCGAGTGGGCAATTAAGAGTGCTCAAAAAAGTTTTAGCGTGGTGTCTGATCGCGGTGTCTGACGACTGGACCCGAAAACTCTCGCCGGCCGATCGAGAGACCATGATGAAAAATGCCAGACTCGGCAGAAGCATCTCTATAGGAGTTACCATTTTCGTGCAGTGCCTTGTGTGGTCTTACGTAATTCTTCAGGTTGTTTAACAGTTTAGTAGTAAAAAACGTGCAGAGTGATTTGCACATGACTTCCGCATGTTTTACGGTATTCCGCATAAATTTCTCTATGATAAATTTCATTGTTTGATTGTAGCTTACGCATAGCTTACGCAATGTTCACAAAAAAATAAAGGAACATTATGATGAAGGGATATGAAAATTTAAATGTTTAACTTTTTTTAAATTGTATTTTGGAGTCAAGTCTAGAAAAACGATAGGTGCAAATTACTTTGCACCTTTTATCATAACATAAAAAATGTCTACATCTCATAAAATTAAAACCGCCAAAATTTACACCAGCATTTATGATAGGGAAATGCAAACTGAAATTTGCGGATTTCGTCGTTTTAAGACAAATTTTAATCTATTGTTCACCGCTGATTACAAAACTATAACTCGTTTTACTCTTTTCGTGATATTTAATTCAGAAACTCGTGTCAGGCGTAAAAAAACTATTTTTTTTTTACGAAAACGGCTTTCTTTATGCGGAAGCAAAACAAAAAAACTCATCTTCAGTTGACTATCACAATTCGAAGCTCTCTGATCTACTTGAGACGCGTGGAAAATAAAATGTGTTTTACGATTCGCGAATGATTATTCGCGATTTCAGACTTCGTCGTTATTAACTTTGAACCTCGATGCTCCAAATGCTACGGAATTGGGCAGACAGCTATTCTACCCAAGTTATTTTCCTTTCGATCTCAGCAAAGCATCGAATTTCGCATTTGCCTGGTGTGGACAATGCCTCGGACTTTTATATTGCGGACTCGCTTACTCAGGCACCGACAGTTTCGTTGCGATACTTGTTATTCATCTCTGCGGTCAGATCACCATACTTCGTCACTCAATAGCTAATGTGATCGATGATGATACATCTATAAGCTACGAAACGTTTCGGGTAAAGCTTCGGCTGATCGTCAAACGACACCATATGCTCATCCGATTCGGTACAGTGATCAAAGAGACGGTGAGCTGGCTACTCCTCGTTCTGATAATAGCTTGCACAATTCAACTTGGATTACAACTTTTTCGTTTGATGGCAGTGAGTTTAGATTTGGAATTAAAAAACAGAAAAAAATAAAATAATTCATCGTGCAAGCATCTATAAATTATTTCGTAGGCAGTGACGGAATACGAGCCAGGAAAGTTTCCATTTGTTCAGGTTATTTCATTACTGTCATTTCTCAACGCAACGTTCATTCACCTCTTCGTTTATTGCTACGTCGGTGACATGCTCATAGAAGAAGTGAGTTTTCGAAATAACATAATACAGGAAAACAGAAAATCGTAATCGCACTCGAAATATGGAGTGTGCATATGTGTTTGCACTCTAAAAACAAGTGGTCCATTTTCGCACGAGTGTCTCTGTTATGTATCAGATATATTTAGGTACCTGATGGCATGTTTGTTTCCGACTAAGCGCAGAGCGAGGCCCTCGAGATGGCATCGTATTCCTGCAGATGGTACAATTTGTCTGGGAAATGCGCGAACGATGTAAAACTCTTGATGTGCCGAGCGAAAGTTCCACTGCAAATGTGGGCAGGCAAGTTTGCCCCATTTTCACTGGAGCTCTTTGGCAAAGTGAGCCTTCTGTCACGACACTCTCGGCCACTGGAACGATGCCGATTGAAAAGTAGTATATAATTTCAGGTTTTGAAAACATCGATGAGTTATTTCTCCGTATTGCTAACGATGAAGGAACAATACTCGGAGCGATGACGAACACGTCTCGAAAAATTTCATGACGACCATTTAACGTACAAAAATATTTGAAATGCATAATAAATACAATTGCGTAAAAATAAACGATTTTGAGAATGGCTCGAGCATTATTTTGTCGTCACCCAATATTTATCAAATTTTTACAAGTGTATACTATAAATCGCATAATCTTTTTATTTGTATTACACATATTTGTTACCATTTGAGGATTGATCGTTAATCACGGATCTCGTATCAAACCGAACGATACATTCAGTGTGAAAATTAATCTTTGGTAACCCGTAAAACCGAAGACAATAACTGTCTTTTTCACGCGAAGTAAGGTGAAATATGACTATTTGTTCAATTGAACATCCATCCCATCCCTCGTCACATCCCTCGTATATCTTTTGATATACAGAAACTAAAGTTTAATGGTTTAATGGAAAAATCAATAATACGTGAACAGAGTTCGAATCATCTTATGAACGAACCTTTTATTTTTCAACAACTCTCCGATGTATTGATTCTCGAACGCGCAGGCGCACATTGAAGCCATTTTTTTTATCAAGAAGAACATAGGTCAGTCGGATGTAGACATCGAACAGGATAATATACAGTTGAGAAAACATGGCCAAAGTATCGGGACCCTCGACGAGTATGTTATCGCACCCTAACGAAGAATGCAACGACGCGACGACGCAGTTGACAATGATAAAAAGTCCTGAGTTGGCTTTCGGTTGGAGTCGATATAATCTTCGTCTGATCGGACTGTGGCCCTATCAGACTTGTAATAAAAATTACCAACGACTGTTAATGAGATACGGTCCGCCAGTGTGCAGCATATGGTTGTTGAGCTTCGATGTGATTCCCCCAATTTGGGCACCGTTCGTTTACACCTACGTACGCGATGAAACGATCGCATTGATCGGTTTCGAAGCAGGATTTATCGGCGCTATAGCGAGAATAATGGTTTTTTGGAGAAGCAGCAAAGGTAACGGTAACGGTATTCAAGAAAAGAATGGCGATTCGAACGCGAGGATGAAGATTGTTCCCAAAAGTTTTAGCGATGTGTCTGGCGTTTCTGTCCGAGAATTGGACGCGAAATCTTTCAACGGTGGACCGTGAGACGATGATGAAGAATGCAAAACTCGTTAAAAACATCTCTATAGGAGTTACAGTTTTAGTCCAGTGCCTCTATTGGTCCTACGTGATGCTTAGGGTTTTTATGGAATTCAATACAATGTACAGTAAACTCCCTCTAACTCAACGCTCTCTAGTAAGCCATTTCCCCTCAATTCTCTATCATCGCGAAGCCACAGACGAGAAGGCGCTACCCCCACTTTCGTGAATTCGTGTGTCACCTAACCTAACCTATACCGACCTAACCTGACCGTTTCGTGCACTGCACATGGTCCACGGTAGGCTGTGGTGGGGTACTCTTTCTAGGAGGCCGGCCACTCTATCTAGTACCATGGAAATCCGATCCCAACAGCATTGAGTTAGAGGGAGTGGACTGTATATATATATTTTTTTTTCATGAACCATCGCGAATCCCTGATAACCGAATAATCGTTGAATTGAGTACAGTCAATTGTCAGTTGCCTGAAGAAATACTAATGTGTGCGTGCAAAATCATTCGAAATTACTGAAGTATGCCAAACCGCGAACTAAAAATAAATAATTGTTGTCACAGTTGTGAAAAACTTTTGAAAAATCAGTCCGATAATAATTCGGTTACTCTCCGATGCATTTGGGAAGTGAAAAAGAAGTTTCTATTTCGCTCTACTACTCACGAATGTGCATTCCTCGTTTCAGGCTTTGCCATTGTTATATTTGGACCTCGATGACCCGAACTCTACGGAATTGGGCAAACAGCTGTTCTTTCCAGCTTATTATCCTTTCGATCTAACTGATCGAACCAATTTCGCGATTGTCTGGTTCGCACAGGGTTTCGGTTTTCTCTGTTCGGCATTCGCTTATCAAGGCGCTGACGGTTTCGTCGCGATGCTGATTATTCATCTGTGCGGACAAATGACTATGCTTCGTAACGCATTGATAAATCTCATCGACGGCGACATCTCTCTGAGCCAAGAGAATTTTCGCGTTAAGCTCCGAACGCTCATAAAACGGCATCACGCACTCATCAATTTAGCTAACGTTGTAAAGGACACCCTTAACTTATTGCTCCTCTTTTTTATACTCTCATACACAATTCAAATTTGCTGTCAACTTTGTCAACTTATGGACGTGAGTATTCATTGCAATGTTTCATTGAAATTTCTCCTACCGAAAACGAATCTACGTTAACCTTATCACGTGCGGGAGCTCCCCGCAAGTGATAGGAATAAATATAAAAATTGCAGGAGTATTCCTTTATCTTCCCTTCTCTATTTCTTTTCTCATGTTTTACGTCGCTCGACACCGCGCCCGGATATTGCTAGTTTTTTTGGTATTATTTTACAGACACTAACAGAACGCGAGCCAGGACAGTTTCCATTTGTTGAAGTCATCTTTTGTATATCATTTCTCAACACCACGTTTGTTGCCCTCTTTATGTATTGCTACATTGGCGACATGCTTATACAAGAAGTGAGTTGATCAGAATGATAAAGAGGAAGAGAATATTAGTGAAGCTTTCAATGAGGCGGACATGTATAAAAACACGAGAAATATTGACGTGAATGTGTTTACAATTATAATATCTTATCTGCACACTGTGTCGAGGTGGTCCATTTTGGCACGTATTTTTCTATTATTTATTGCCTGGTACTTGGTATTTTTTTATATGTCGGACTGATTCCAGAGCCAGGCACTCGGACTGGCATCGTATTCTTGCAAGTGGTACAATTTGTCCGGCAGAGCCGCCATTGATCTGAAGATCGTTATGTGCCGAGCGGGAGTTCCACTTCAGATACGGGCAGGCAAGTTTAAGCCTTTTTCCCTGCCGCTTTTCACCAACGTGAGCATTTTTTCACTCATTACAGCCAATGAGCCCGCAACTTGCGAGTGGTATGGTTTCAGATAGTGAAAACCGCGATGAGTTATTTTTCCGTATTGTTGACGATGAAGAATCAATTAGCAGAATGAGGACGAACAGCATCGAATTAGTGAAATTTATCGAAGACAATTACGTGAAAAGATCTAACTACTGACTGATATTTATGGCCATTTAACATATAATAATGTTTGAAATTAATAATAAATACACTTGTGTAAAAAAACAATGTTGGGACAGTTTCGAGCATTATTTTGTCATCTTCCAATGTTTGCCAAATTTGTACAGGTGTATATTATCAGCGCAAAAATAAAATGATTATTTTTTGTTGTTACACATGTTTGTTACAATCTCAGAATTGATCACGGATTTCGTATCACATCGAACTGTACATTAACTGTGAAAATGAACTTTTAGTAATGGGTAAGACCGAGAACAATGACTGTCTTTTTCCCGCGATAGAAAGGCGAAGTATGATTTTTTTTTCAATTGGACATACATCCCACCCCTCGTCATGTCCCTCGATGGTTTCGTATACAGAAGCCAAAGTGTAATGGAACAATCAATAATATGGGAACGGAGTTCGAATCATCTTATGAACGAAACTTTAATTTTTCAACAACCTTCCAATTTGTCGGTTCTCGGACGCGCCTGCGCACATTGTAACATTTCTTTGTATCAAGAAGAACGTGAGTCAGTCGGATGCAAATATCCAACAGGAGAATATATAGTTGGAAGAAATGGCCGAAGTATCGGGACTCCCGACATATGAGTCGTCTCGCCCTAACGAAGAGGGCAACGAGTCGAGGACGCAGTCGACGATGATACGAGATACCGAGTCGGCTCTTGGTTGGAGTAGATACACTCTTCCTCTGGTAGGACTGTGGCCTTATCAGACCTCTAACAAAAGTTACCAACGTCTGTTAACGAGATACGGTCCGCCAGTGTTCAGCATATGGTTGTTGATTTTCGATATGATTCCTCAAGTTTTGGCACCATTCGCTTACACATTCTACCGCGCTGAAATTATCACCTTGGTCGGTATTGAAGCGGGCCTTATCAGTATTATAGTGAGAGTTATGGTTTTTTGGAGGAATAGCAAAGGTAACAGAAGTTAATTCATGGCGAAGGAATGGCGAATCCAAGGCGTGGATGAAGATTATTCCCAATAGTTTTAGCTATGTGTCTGGCATTTCTGTCTGAGAACTGGGCGCGAAATCTTTCGATGGTGGATCGTGAAACAATGATGAGGAATGCGGAACTCGTTAAAAACCTCTCTATAGGAATGACACTTTTCGCCCAGTTCGTCTGTTGGTGCTACGTGATACTCAGGGTTTTTATGGAATTCAATATAAGATATATCTATATATTTTTTTCATGAAACCTCGCAAATCCCTGATAACCGAACACTCGTTAAATTAAGTATAGTCGATTGTCAATTGCGTGAAAAATTGCTAAACCGCGAAATATGCAAAACTGTGAGCTAAAAATAAATAAACGTTATCAGAGTGGTGAAGTACTTGTGAAAAATCAGTTCGATAAAAATTCGGTTACTCTCCGATGCGTTTAAGAAGTGAAACCGTTTCCATTGTGAACTACGAATTCACGAATGTGCATTCGTGATTTCAGGCTTTGCCATTGTTTTATTTGGAACTCGATGACCAGAACGCTACGGAATTGGGCAAACAGCTGTTTTATCCAACTTACTGTCCCTTTGATCTAAGGGATCGGACCAATTTCGCCATTGTCTGGGGCGGACAGTGCTTCGGTTTTATCTGGGCGGCAGTAGCTTTCCAAGGTGTTGACAGTTTCATTGCGATGCTTATTATTCATCTTTGCGGACAAATTACTATTCTTCGTTACGCATTGATTAATCTCATTGACAATGACAATTCTCTGAGCCATGCAAATTTTCAAGTTAAACTTCGGGTGCTCGTAAGACAGCACAATGCACTCATCAATTTCGCAAACGTTGTCAAGGACACCCTTAACTTATTGCTTCTCATTTTCATACTCTCATACACAATTCAAATTTGCTGTCCACTTTTTCAACTTATGGAAGTGAGTATTGATTGCAATTTTTTATTGAAATTCTACTAAATAAAATTCTTCTCACGTTTTTCATCACCCAGCACCACGCGCTGATATTGCTAGTTTGTTTTTGCATTATTTTACAGTCACTAACAGAACGTAAGCCAGGACAGTTTCCATTTGTTGAAGTAATTTTTTGTATGGGATATCTCAACATCACTTTTGCTGCCCTCTTTATTTATTGCTACATTGGCGACATGCTTATACAAGAAGTGAGTTGATTAGAGTGATAAAGAGAAAAAGAATATTAATAAAGCTTTCAATGAGCCGAACATGTAAAAAAAACGCGAGAAATATTAACGTGTATGTGTTTAAAATGATACTATCTTATCTGCAAGCTGTGCAGAGGTGGTCCATTTTAGCACGTGTTTTTCTATTATTTATTGCCTGTTACCTGGTATTTTTTGTTCTTTATGTCTGACTGATTGTAGAGTGAGGCACTCGGACTGGCATCGTATTCTTGCAAATGGTACAATTTGTCCGGCGGAAGTGCCAATGATCTGAAGATGATTATGGGCAGAGCAGGGGTTCCACTCGAGATACGGGCAGGCAATTTTGCGTCTTTTTCCCTGCCGCTTTTCAGCAACGTGAGCATTTTTTTAAACTCATTACAATCAATGACTCGGCAACTTGTGAGTAGTATGATTTCCCCGAGTATGATTTCAGATAGTAAAAACGGCAATAAGTTATTTTTCCGTATTATTGACGATGAAGAATCAATTGGCAGAGTGAAACCGAACCGCGTACTATTTGTGAAATTTATCGACGACAATCATGTGAAATGATCTAACAAGATGCTGATATTTACGACTATTTAGCGTATAAAAATGTTTGAAATTAATAGTAAATACCATTACGTAAAAAAACTATTTTGAAAATGGCTCGAGCATTATTTTTGACGCCTTCCGATTGTTATCAAAATTTTACCGATGTATACTGTACAGTGCAAAAATACAAAAATTATGTTGTTCTTACACATATTTACTACAATCTCAGTATCGATGGCCAATCACGGATTTTGTATCAAATCGGACGATACATCAACTGTGAAAATGAATCTTTTGTAATGCGTAATATCAAGAACAATGACTGTCTTTTACCCGCCATAGTAAGGCGAAGTATCACTTTTTCCACTCGCCATGTCCCTCGATCTTTTCATATACAGAAACTGAAGTTTAATGGAACAATCAATAGTACGGGAACGGAGCTCGAATCATCTTATGAACGAGACTTTAATTTTGCAACAACCCTCTGATTTGTCGGTCGTTGGACGCGCCTGCGCATATTGTGTCAATTTTTTAGTATGAAGACGAACATACGTCAGTCGGATGTAGGTATCGAACAGGAGAACGTACAGTTAGGGAAAAATGACCGAAGTACCGGGACGCTCGACGTATATATCGTCGCACCCTAACGAAGAGGTCAACGAATCGACGACGAAGTCGTCAATGATAAAAGACCCCGAGTCGGCTTTTGGTTGGAGTAGATACACTCTTCGCCTGATCGGACTGTGGCCCTATCAGACTTGCAACAAAAGTCACCAACGTCTGTTAATGAAATACGGTCCGCCGGTGTGCAGCATATGGTTGTTGACTTTCGATATAATTCCTCAAGTTTTTGCACCGTTCACTTACACCTTCGTACGCGATGAAATGATCATCCTGATCGGTATCGAAGCGGGACTTATCGGTGCTATAGTGAGAATTATGGTTCTTTGGAGAAACAGCAAAGGTAACAGTAATTCATTCAAGAGAGGAATGGCGATTCGAACGCAAGGAAGAAGATTATTCCCAAAAGTTTTGGCAATATTAGCCCAAAAGTTTTAGCGACGTGTCTGGCGTTTCTGTCTGAGAACTGGACGCGAAATCTTTCGATGTTGGAACGTGAGACGATGACGAGAAATACGAAACTCGTTAAAACCATCTCTATAGGAGTGACACTTTTAGTCCAGTGCGTCTATTGGTCCTACGTGATGCATAGGGTTTTTATGAAATTCAATACGAAATATACATACATATATTTTTAATGAACCATCGCGAATCCCTGTTAACCGAACATTCGTTGTATTAAGTACTGTCGATTGTCATTTGCCTGAAGACTTACTAAAGTGTGCGTAAAGATTGAAATACGCGAATTAAAAATAAATAAAGGTTGTTTCTGTTATAAGTTGTGAAAAATCAGTAAGATCGAAATTCGGTTACTTTCCGATGCGTTTGAGAAGTGAAAAAGCCGTTTCCATTCTGAACTACCACTGACGAATGTACATTCGTGATTTCAGGCTTTGTCGTTGTTGTATTTGGACCTTGATAATCAGAACGCTACGGAATTGGGCAAACAGCTGTTCTATCCAGCTTACTGTCCATTCGATCTGACGGATAGGGCCAATTTCGCGATGGTCTGGGGCGGACAGTGTTTCGGTCTTCTCTGCGCGGTACTTGCTTACCAAGGCGTTGACGGTTTCGTCGCAATGCTGATTATTCATCTTTGCGGACAAATTACTATTCTTCGTTACGCATTGATTAATCTCATTGACGGCGATAAGTCTCTGACTCATGAAAATTTTCAAGTTAAGCTTCGGGTGCTCATAAAACGACATCACGCACTCATCAATTTAGCAAACGTTGTCAAGGACTCCCTTGACTTATTGTTCCTCTTTTTCATACTCTCTTACACAATTCAAATTTGCTATGAACTTTTTCAACTTATGGAAGTGAGTATTGATTTTTATTTTTCATTTAAATTTCTCTCTACAATTTGTCCGTGCAAGTTATAGAAATAAATACGAAAAGTGCAGAAAAACTCCTTTATAGTGCTCTCTTCACTGTTTCGTTGACTGGCACCGCGTGCAGATACTGTCAATTTTTTTTAATTATTCTGCAGACACTGACAGAACGTCAGCCAGGAGAGTTTCCATTTATTGAAGTTATCTTTTGTATATCATATCTCACTACCACGTTTATCGCTCTCTTTATTTATTGCTATATTGGTGACATGCTTATACAAGAAGTGAGTTGAACAGAATGATAAAGAGAAAAATAATATTAATAAAGCTTTCAATGAGAAGGTTATGTACACAGAGAAAATAATCAATTGAGTCAACCAAATGTGCGCCCACGCATGGCGAAACAAATGTTTAGTTGTTCGAAAAAAAATACCTCGTTGATCAAACTAACAGGCCATCGAATTGAATGTTTCTTTACTTACGGGACAATTATTTCGTTCAATCATTCAAAAATTTGTTTCGCCACCCGTAAGCGCTCATTTTGACTGAATCGATTTTTTTATCCGATGCATAAAAACGCAAGAAATATTAACTTGCATGTGTTTACAATGATAATATCTTACCTGCACACTGGGTAGAGGTGGTTTATTTCAGCACATGTTTTTCTATTATTTATTGCTTGGAATCTGGAATTTTTTTTTTTGTATGTCCGACTGATTGTAGAGCGAGGCAGTCGTACTGGCATCGTATTCTTGCAAGTGGTACAATTTGTCCGGCAGAAGTGCCAATAATCTGAAGATCATTATGTGTCGAGCGGGAGTTCCACTTCAGATATGGGCAGGCAAGTTTACGCCCGTTTCCCTGCCGCTTTTCAGCAACGTAAGCATTTTTTCACTCGTACAGTCAATGAGCGAGCAACTTGCGATATGTATGATTTCAGATAGTGAAAACAGCGATGAGTTATTTTTCTGTATTGTTGACGATGAAGAATCGTTTCGCAGAGTGAGAACGAACCCCGTCGAATTTGTGAAATTTATCGACGACAATCACGGGAAAGGATCTGACTGTCTGATATTCACGATCATTTACCATATCAAAATGTTAAAAATTAATAATAAATACAATTATATAAAAAAAACGATTTTCGGAATGGGTCGAGCATTATTTTGACGTCATCCAATGTTTATCAAGTTTTTACAGACGTATACTACAGTACAAACCTGAAAAATGTTATTTGTATAAAGTGCACAAACACAATTTTTGTTGCTGTTGTCGTTACATATATTTGTCTCAATCTCAGTATTGGTCATTAATCACGGATTTTTTTTATCAAATAGGATGATACATTAACTGCAAAAATTAATTTTCGGTAATGTGTAATACCGAGCACAATGACTGTTTTTTTCCGCGATAGTAAGGCGAAGTATGACTTTCCAATTGGACATCCATGGATCCCCTCGTCATGTCCCTCATTTTTTTCATATGTATAAACCAAAGTTTAATGGAACAATCAATAGTACGTGAACAGAGTTCGAATCATCTTATGAACGAAACTTTTATTTTTCAACAACCCTCTGATTTATCGGTTCTCGGACGCGCTTGCGCACATTGTGGACATTTTTTGTATGAAGACGAAGATGCGTCAGTCGGATGTAGATATCGAACAGGAGAACATACAGTTAGGGAAAAATGGCCGAAGTACCGAGACCCTCCACGTATGTGTCGTCGTGCCATAACGAAGAAGGCAACGAATCGACGACGCAGTCGACAATGATACAAGACCACGAGTTGGCTTTTGGTTGGAGTAGATACAATCTTCGTCTGATCGGACTGTGGCCCTATCGGACTTGTATTAAAAGTCACCAACGTCTGTTAATGAGATACGGTCCACCAGTGTGCAGCATATGGTTATTGAGTTTCGATATGATTCCCCAATTTTTGGCACCGTTCGCTTACACCTTCGTAGGCGACGAAATGATTACCTTGATCGGTATCGAAGCGGGACTTATCGGTGCTATAGTGAGAATTATGGTTCTTTGGACAAACAACGAAGGTAACGGTCGTTAATTCACGAAAGGAATGGCGATTCGAATGCGAGGATGAAGATTGTTCCCAAAAGTTTTAGCGATGTGTCTGGCGTTTCTGTCTGAGAACTGGAAGCGAAATCTTTCGCCGGTGGATCATGAGACGATGATGAGGAATACGAAACTCGTTAAACGCATCTCTATAGGAGTTACATTTTTAGTCCAGTGCTTTTATTGGTCCTACGTGATGAATAGGGTTTTTATGGAATTCAATACAAAATATATATATACATATACTTTTCATGAACTATCTCGAATCTCTGATAACCGAACAATCGTTCTTTTAAGTACAGTCGATTGTCAGTTGCGTGAAGAATTACTAAAGCGTGCGTACAAAACTGAAATATGCCAAACCGCGAACTAAAAATAAATAAGTGTTGTTGCAGGTATAATTTGTGAAAAGTCCGTTCGGTCAAAACTCGGTTACTTTTCGATGCGTTTGGGAAGTGAATAAGCCGTTTCTATTCCGAACAACTACTCACGAATGTGATTTCAGGCTTTGCCGTTGTTCTATTTGGACCTCAATGACGAGAACGCTACGGAATTGGGCAAACAGCTGTTCTATCCAGCTTACTGTCCCTTCGATCTGAGGGATCGGATCCATTTCGCGATTGTTTGGGGCGGACAGTGTTTCGGTCTTCTCTGGGCGGCATTCGCTTACCAAGGCGCCGACGGTTTCATTGCGATGCTAATTATCCATCTTTGTGGACAAATGACTATTCTTCGTTACGCGTTGATTAATCTCGTTGACGGCGATAAATCTCTGAGCCATGCAAATTTTCAAGTTAAACTTCGCGTGCTAATAAGACGGCATCACGCACTCATCAATTTAGCAAATGTTGTCAAGAACACCCTTAACTTGTTGCTGCTCTTTTTTATACTCTCTTACACAATTCAAATCTGCTGTCAACTTTTTCAACTTATGGAAGTGAGTATCGATTTCAATTTTTCATTTAAATTTCGCCGACAGAAAAAAAAACCTCGTTAACCTTATCATGTACGGGAGGTCCCCGAAAGTGATGGGAATAAATTTTAAAAAATTGCAGGAGTACTTCTTTATATTGCAACGTTAATGCTCTTCTCATGTTTTTCATCGA
The DNA here is from genome assembly GCA_917499995.1 of Ichneumon xanthorius. Lineage (NCBI taxonomy): Eukaryota > Metazoa > Arthropoda > Insecta > Hymenoptera > Ichneumonidae > Ichneumon > Ichneumon xanthorius. Next base: position 1,509,336 of record OU824203.1, on the reverse strand, counting down.
CCCGCACAGCGAGCTGATATTATCAGTTTTTTTAAATTATTTTATAGACACTGACAGAACGTAAGCCAGGGCACTTTCCATTTGTTGAAGTTATCTTTTGTATGTCATATCTCAACGCTACGTTTGTTCACCTCTTTATTTACTGCTACATTGGCGACATGCTTATACAAGAAGTGAGTTGATCAGAATGATGAAGAGAAAAAAAAATTAAAGAAACTTGAATGTGACGGACATATACAAAAATGCGAGAAATATTAACATGCATGTGTTTCGAATGATAATATCTTATCTACACACCGCGCAGAGGTGATTCATTTTAGAACGTGTCTTTCTATTATTTATTGCCCGGTACCTGGAATGCTTTTTTTTATGTCTGGCGGATAATAGAGCGAAGCACTCGGACTGGCGTCGTATTCTTGCAAGTGGTACAATTTGTCCGGCAGAAGCGCCAATGATCTGAAGATTGTTATGTGCCGAGCGAGAATTCCACTTCAGATATGGGCAGGCAAGTTTACGCCCTTTTCGCTGCCACTTTTCAGCAACGTAAGCATTTTTGCACGCATTACAATTAATGAAACCGCAACTTGCGAGTGATATGATTTCAGATAGTGAAAACAGCGATGAGTTATTTTTCCGTATTGTTGACGATGAAGAATTAATTGGTAGCGTGAGAACGAATCCCGTCGAATTTGTGAAATTTCTTAACGACAATCACGTGAATGGATGTAACTATGGACTAATATTTACGATCATTTAACGTATAAAAATGTTTGAAATTAATAATAAATACAATTGTGTAAAAAATGGTTTTGAAAATGTCTAGAGTATTATTTTCATGTCATCCAATGTTTATCAAATTTTTCCATGTGCATACTATGAAGCTCACAAATACTTTTTTTTTATTTGTTGGTGTTGCATATTTGTTACAATCTCAGTATAGATCGTGAATCACGGATTTTGTATCAAATCGGATGATACATCAAATCTGAAAATTAATGTTTAGTTGTCTGAAATTTAATCTTTAATAATGCGTAATACCGAGAACAATGACGGACTTTTGTCCGCGATAGTAAGGCGAAATATGGCTTTTTTCAATTGGACATTCATCCCACCCCTCGCCAAGTTCCTCGATCTTTTCATATACAAGAACTAAAGTTTAATGGCACAATCAATAGTACGGGAACAGAGGTCGAATCATCTTATGAACGAAACTTTTATTTTTCAATGACTATCTAATTCGTTTCTGGGACGCGCCTGCGTACAGTGTGCGCACTTTTTGTATCGAGAAGAACATGCATCAGTCGAATGCAGATATCGAACAGAAGAACATACAGTTGAGCAAAAATGGACAAACTATCGGAGCTCTCGACGTATGTCGCGTCGCGCCCTAACGAAGAGGGCAACGACTCGACGCCGAAGTCGCCAATGATAAAAGACCCCGAGTTGACTTTTGGTTGGAGTAGATACAGTCTTCGTCTGCTCGGACTGTGGCCATATCAGACTTGCAATAAAAGTCACCAACGTCTGTTAATGAAATACGGTCCACCAGTGTGCAGCATATGGTTGTTGACTTTCGATGTAATTCCTCCAGTTTTGGGACCGTTCGCTTACACCTTCGTACGTGATGAAATGATCACATTGATCGGTATCGAAGCGGGACTTATCGCAACTATAGCGAGAATTATGATTCTCTGGAGAAAGAGCACAGGTAACAATGATTAATTCAAGAAATGAATTGGCGATTCGAGCGCAGGAATGAAGATTGTTCTACAAAGTTTTAGCGATGTGCCTGGCGTTTCTGTCTGACAACTGGACACGAGATCTTTCGACGGTGCATCGTGAGACGATGATGAGGAATTCGAAACTCGTTAAAAGCATCTCTGTTGGAGTTACACTTTTGGTCCAGTGCGTCTATTGGTCCTACGTGATTGCTAGGGTTTTTATGAAATTCAATACGAAATATATATGCATATATTTTTCATGAATCATCGCGAAATCCTGATAATCGAACGATAGTTGAATTGAGTACGTTAAATTGTCAATTACGTGAAGAATGACTACAGTGTGTACAAAATCATTCGAAATTACTGAAATATGCAAAACCGCGAACTGAAAACAAATAAATATTGTCACAGTTATATTTTGTGGAAAATCAGTTCAATAAAAATTCGGTTATCCTCTCGATGCGTTTGGGAAATGAAAAAGCCGTTTCTACATGAAACTCCTACTCACGAATGTGCATTGGTGATTTCAGATTTTACCGCTGTTATATTTGGACTTCGATGACCAGAACGCCACGGAATTGGGCAAACAGCTGTTCTATCCCTCTTACTGCCCCTTCGATCTGAGGGATAGGATGAAATTCGCGATTGTCTGGGGCGGACAGTGTATCGGTCTTTTCTGGGCGATAGTGGCTTACCAAGGCGTTGACGGTTTCGTTGCGATGCTGATTATTCATCTTTGTGGAAAAATTACTTTTATTCGTTACGCATTGATTAATCTCATTGACGGCGATAACTCTCTGAGCCATGCAAATTTTCAAGTTAAACTTCGGGTGGTCGTAAGACGGCATAACGCACTCATCAATTTAACAAACATTGTCAAGGACTCCTTTAGCTTATTGCTCCTCTATTTTATATTCTATTATACAATTCAAATTTGCTGCACACTGTTTCAACTTGTAGAAGTGAGTATTAATTGCAATTTTTCATTGAAATGTCTCCTGCCAAAAAAACACGCATGTTAAATGTTAATAATAACGTACTGGAGATTCCCGCAAATGATAGGAATAAATGAAAAAAATTGCAGAAGTACTTCTTTATAGCGTTCTTCTCAATTTTTCATCGTCCTCCACAGCGAGCTGACATTACCAGATTTTTTGTATTGTTTGACAGACACTGACAGAACGTAGGCCAGGACACTTTCCATATGTTGAAGTTATCTTTTGTGTCTCATATCTCTACGCCACGTTTGTTCACCTCTTTATTTATAGCTATATTGGTGACATGCTTATACAAGAAGTGAGTTGATCAGAATGATAAAGAGCAAAAGAATATTAATGAAACTTCCAACGAGACGGACATGTATAAAAATACGAGAAATGTTAACACGCGTGTACTTAGAATGTTAATATATAACAATCTACACACTGTGTAGAGGTAGTCAATTTTAGTTCGGGATTTTCTATAATTTATTGTTGTTTGGTACCTGGCTGTTTTCTGTTAATTTTTATGTCCGGTTGACTGTAGAGCGAGGCACTTGGACTCGCATCGTATTCCTGCAAGTGGTACAATTTATCCGGCAAAACTGCGGATGATCTGAAGATCGTTATGTGCCGAGCGAGAGTTCCACTTCAGATATGGGCCGGCAAGTTTACGCCGTTTTCGCTGTCACTTTTCAGCAATGTAAGCATTTTTACACTCATTATAGTCAATGAGCCCGTAAAGTTATCGGCTCATTACGTAAATCACAAGTGTGACTGGTATGATTTCAGATCGTGAGAACATCGATGAGTTACTTTTCCGTACTGTTGACAATTAAGAATTAATTGACAGAGTGAGGACGAACCGTGGCGAATGTGTCACAATTATCGACGACAACCACGTGAAAGGATCCAACTACTGACCGATATTTATGACCCTTTAAAGAATGAAAATGTTTGAAATTAATAATAAATACAATTGCTTAAAAAGCGATTTTGGGAATGGCTCGAGCATTATTTTGATGTCATCCAATACTTTATCAAATTTTTCCAGGTGTATACTATAAAGCGCACAAATAAAATGTTTTGTTTGTTGGTGTTGCGTATATTTGTAACAATATCAAGATTACTCGTTAATCGTCGATCTAGTATCAAATCGGACAATTCATTAACTGTGAAAATTAATATTTATTAATACGTAATACCGAGAACAATAACGGTCTGTTTCTGGCGATAGTAAGGCGAAGTATGACGTTTTTCCATTTAGACATGCGTCCCACCCGTCGTCCTGTCCACCGATCTTTTCATATACAGAAACTAAAGTTTAACGGAACAATCAATAATACGTGAACAGAGTTCGAATCATCTTATGAACCAAACTTTTATTTTTCAACAACCCTCTGATTCATCGGTTCTCGGCCGCGCCTGCGTACATTGTGACAATTTTTTTGTATCAAGAAGAACATGCGTCAGTCGGATGTACATATCGAACAGAAGAACATACAGTCGGGAAAAAAAATGGCCGAAGTATCGGGTCCGTCAACTTATGTGTCGTCGCACCCTAACGAAGCGGGTAACGAATCGACGAAGACGTTGACAATGATAAAAGACCCCGAGTCGGCTTTTGGTTGGAGTAGGTACACTCTTCGTCTGATCGGACTGTGGCCCTATCAGACTTGCAATAAAAGTTACCAACGTCTGTTAATGAGATTCGGTCCGCCAGTGTTCAGTATATGGTTTTTGGTTTTCGATATGATTTCTCAAGTTTTGGCACCGTTCGCTTACACCTTCGACCGCGATGAAATGATTACTTTGATAGGTACTGAAGCGGGACTTATCGGTGCTATAGTGAGAATTCTGGTTTTTTGGAGTAACAGCAAAGGTATTGGTAATTAATTCAAGGCAACAGTAACTAATTCAAGAAACGAAATGGTGATTCCAGCGCCACAATGAAGATTATTCTAAAAAGTTTTAGCGATGTGTCTGGCGTTTCTATCTGAAAACTGGGCGCGAAATCTCTCGACGGTGGATCGTGAGACGATGATGACGAATACGAAACTCGTTAAAAACATCTCTATAGGAGTTACAATTTTAGTCCAGTGCTTCTATTGGTCCTACGTGATGCATAGGGTTTTTATGAAATTCAATAAAAAATATATATACATATATTTTTCATGAACTATCGCGAATCCCTGATAACCGAACAATCGTTGTATTAAGTACAGTCGACTGTCAGTTGTGTGAAGAATTACTAAAGCGTGCGTACAAAATCATTCGCATTACTGAAGTATGCAAAAACGTGAACAGAAAATAAATAAATGTTGTCTCAGTTATTATAACTTGTGAAAAATCAGTTCGATCAACATTCGGTTACTCTCCGATGCGTTTGGGAAGTGAAAAAGCCGTCTCCATGTCGAACTATTACTCACGAATGTGCATTCGTGATTTCAGGCTGTACCATTGTTAAATTTGGACCTCGACGATCAGAATGATACGGAATTGGGCAAACAGCTGTTCTATCCAGCTTATTGTCCCCTCGATCTGAGGGATTGGACCAATTTTGCGATTGTCTGGGGCGGACAGTGTATTGGTCTTCTCTGGGGGACATTCGCTTACCAAGGCGTTGATGGTTTCGTTGCGATGCTGATTATTCATCTTTGCGGACAAATTACTATTCTTCGTAACGCGTTGATTAATCTCATTGACGACGACTATTCTCTAAGCCATGCAAATTTTCGAGTTAAACTTCGGGTGCTCGTAATACGGCATAACGCACTTATCAATTTCGCAAACGTTGTCAAGGACAGCCTTAACTTGTTGCTCCTCTTTTTTATACTCTCATACACAATTCAAATTTGCTGTCAACTTTTTCAACTTATGGAGGTGAGTATTGATTACAATGTTTCATTGAAATTCCTCCTAACGAAAAAAATCCACGTTAACCTTATGACGAACTGGAGGTCCCCGTAAAGGATAGAAATAATTATGAACATTTCAGGAGTATTCCTTTACAGTCCTTTTCGCATTTTTTTCATCGCTCTGCACAACGAGTTCATTTTACCAATTATTATTATTTTTTTATTATTTTACAGACACTGACAGAACGTAGGCCAGGACAGTTTCCATTTGTTGAAGTTATCTTTTGCATGTCATATCTCAACGCTACGTTTATTCACCTCTTTCTTTATTGCTACATTGGCGACAAACTTATACAAGAAGTGAGTTGATCAGAATCATGAAGAGAAAAAAAATATGAATGACACTTTCAATGAAACAGACACATATTAAACCCGAGGAAATATGAACGTGCACGTGATTAGAATGATATCTTATCTGCACACTGTGTAGAGGTGGTCCATTTCAGCGAGTGTTTTTCTATTATTTATTGCCAGATACCTGATTTTTTTTTGTCTGTCTGACTACAGAGCGAGGCACTCGGACTGGCATCGTATTCCTGCAAGTGGTACAATTTGTCCGGTAGAAGCGCCAATGATCTGAAGATTGTTATGTGCCAAGCAAGAGTTCCACTTCAGATATGGGCAGGCAAGTTTACGCCCTTTTCGCTGCCGCTTTTTAGCAACGTAAGCATTTTTGCACTCGTCACAGTCAATGAGCCCACAAATCACAAGTGGTTGGATTTCAGATATTGAAAACTGCAATGAGTTATTTTTCTGTGTTGATGACGATGAAGAATTAATTGGCAGAGTGAGAATGAACTCGGTCGAATTTGTGAAATTTGTCGACGATATTTACGTGAAACTGACTGTAATTACTGACTGATTCAATATTTATCAGTTATTGATAATATATCATGAAACCGAATAAAAGCCCGAGATCAGTTCTTGCTATCCTCATTCAACGATTGCTGGAAAGCAAATGCCCACGACTCCTTGAACATGTTTCCGAATCTTTTTTTAAAACGATTGTTCTATAGCTCACCGATGGCCACGTACCCGTATATCCGCGATAATATTATCAACTTTTCTACGCATCGAGGTAGAATAAAAATATATATTTTTTTGAAAACCATTTATGTAGTTTCACCGGAAAACTTGCGTTCACTGCTCACGCATACCGTATCATTGTGAAAACTTTGTACGCATAATGGCGGTATAAATCTTTTTTTAGAAGATAATGTATCGCTCGATCGTCCGCCTCGAAGGCGCACCGCAAAATTATACATGCGCGAAACCTTTTTATTTGCAAACTCCCTGTGCATTATTAAACTTTACGTGGAAATGATCCGGCTGGATGGATACTTTAAGCTATATCGGTTTTATTCCGTATTTTTTACATCGAGCATGCGTAGTTTATCAGGCGAAAGTTTTCTTCGGTACAATAAAAAAAAACACGTAGCGAAACAGCAGTATCAAGAAACTTGTACCACGTCTGTATCGATGAAGGATAATCCAAGTATGCTTTCGGTGTTTCTTGCCTCCATTGACTTTAACTTCTTATCTTTTTACTTCCTCGTAGAGGGACTTTTGTTTCCCTGAACATTTATTTTGTCCGAGATTTTTATGGAATCGTGTTCAAAATGTTCCAAAACATCCGAAAATCACATCTAGAAATTGTGTTCGGTGTATGTTAGTGCATGTGCTAAAAGTTAACCTTTTAAGGTTAACTTCTTGGACCATTCTAAGTCTTAGAATGACTTAGAATGATCAAAGCAACGTAAAAATTTAAAATTTTCGGATTTCACTTTTTTAAACACGTTTTTTCGTTAAACCATAATGAATTTCTCAGAATACGTGTACGCCTACGGCTGGAACCGTTTCAACATGGGCGTTATAGGAATTTGGCCCGAGCCGAACGAGAATGTCTTACTGAAAAATCGCGCCTGGTTCTACGCATTTTTGATATTCATTCTCATATGGATACCTCAATTTGCCAGCATTTCGGTACTCTGGGGCAACATCAACGAGATCATAGAATGCCTCTCGACTAACGTACCGGTCGCAGTATCGGTCATGAAACTCGTAGTTTTTCGTTATCAGAGAAAAGGTACACATCACACAGTTTCAACCATTACTATTAATTGGCCGACATTATTTGTTTGGTTTCAATTAAATTATTTAAATTACATTAATTGAAGTGAGTCAAGTTGAACAAAACAAATCGGGTGTGAAACTTGTAATTAATTTGTCTCGCAATGAAATCAGTATGAAAATAATTTTGTTCGAAGTTCTGAAACATATGCTGACGCTCGTTGAGGAGGATTGGGCCTTGCGGTGGACGGATAAACAGGAGGAAACTATGATGAAACCAACGAGGATCAGCAGAGTCGTTTCGCTGCTTTCAGTTATTGTAACGATTGTTCTTCTCGTCGCGCACACGGCTTCGGCGGTTCGTCCTTTTGGCGAAAAAAAATACCGCGAGAAATAATTTAGATTAAAGGATACATATTTTTCCTTCAGACATGGATCGGATTTAAAAATCTAAAGAATCCAAACGTCGAACCTCGTCTCTCGATTGGCTTATTGTATACATGTGTTTTTCCTTATGACACGAAAAAGTTGGAACATTTTATACCAACTTGGCTAGGCCAGTTCACCGGTACTTGGTTCGCCATGACCGCATACTCGGGTCCCGACGCTTTTCTTGCAATGCTCATTCTACACCTGTGCGGACAGCTAGCAATCGTGCGACTCGATTTGAAAAACATCGTCGACGAAAAATGTGTCGACGATCCTGAAGCCTTTCGACGGAAGCTCGCTAATATCATCAAGAGACACGAGGAACTCATCAGGTTTGATTATAGGGGAAACCGGGGCAAGATGGGCCCCCGGGGCGAGATGGGCTAGTGAAAAATCGGGCCGACCCGGGGCGTAATGGGCCACCCCAAAATGATTAAAAAACATATGAAAACCTGGAAGGGAAAAATAAAAACCTTTCGTGGCCAATGACAGAAGCAGAGAAAACGCAAAATCGGGAAGCGGGGCAAAAAGGGGTACAAAAAAAAAATTGGAAAATTTACGGGTAGCCCGTTCCGCCCCAGAAAATTTTCATTTGGGACGGATTATAAAACCTATGAAAATATCATTGTTGGGTGACAAATAGTAGATTATACTTTCGGCAGCGTTGTAGCCGCGTTATTTGTTTAGGGGGCCCATCTTGCCCCGGTGTCCCCTACTTTCTTTTTCTTCACAATGTTACAATGTTACAATGTTACAATGTTACAATGTTACAATGTTACAATGTTACAATGTTACAATGTTACAATGTTACAATGTTACAATGTTACAATGTTACAATGTTTTGCTTTACGTAGGCATAGCTCGGTAAGAATATAGGAAATCACATCTAGAAATTGTGTTCGGTGTATGTGCGTGCATATGCCAAAAAGGACGTTAAAAGTCCTTTTTATTTTATGTAATACCGAGAGAATTATTAGCAACATTTTTTATGTGTAGCCATAATTGGCACAAATCTGAGCAATGTCTCCGTAAAAATTGTATCTATATAAAGAGCTATAGGGAAGATGTATGAAAATGTATCATTCGATGATAACAAAAACAACAATAAATTTCACAAGACGAAGCGAGATGATCGAGGATGCTTTTAATCCCATGCTTCTGGCTCAAATGCTCGTATGCACCTTCACCTTTTGTTTCCAAGGTTTTTCCATGTTGACGGTAAGTATTTCGAATTTACGGTACTTACAACAATTCAGACCTCCAAATCCCCGAAAGCAAAGTGAATCCTGCAAATGTTAGATTGAGGAGTGAATGAGTTTCCTATGTTTCTATGTTGTTAAATTATTTCTACTTGCAGCTATTGACGGAACACAAAAAGGGTGAATTTCCGTATATGACTATGGCCGTCTTTGTTATTCAGGCAATTGACACTACATCCCATCTGTTTATATATTGCTGGGTCGGTGATGTACTTATCGCCGAGGTGAGCCATAATTAATGATTACCAGTTGTCAAAAAATTGTATTTCAATGCTCTTGGTTGCGCAGAGCACCGACATTGGATTTTCACCATATGAGAGCAACTGGTATCTCATGTCTCCTGCCGAGATCAAGTCACTCATGTTTATTACTCATCGATCGAGAACTCCGCTGGAAATAACAGCGGGCAAATTCTGCAGTTTCTCCGTCGAATTGTTCACTGTTGTAAGGCTTATTTCTTTATTTATTATAATTTGACGAAATAATTTGGAAATTTAAAAAAACTGCAATAATTTTATCTACTTTGCACCATATTAATTTACGCCAGAATTGCACTCGCTTTTCGAATTTTGATGTGAAAGCACATTAACAGTTCATCCCCACTCTTTCGTGCATTGAACAGAGCACAGAGCCACTACGTTTTGTCAGATGCGATGTGTTAATAAGTAACTAAAAATCGGCGGTTGAAAAAATCTTTAGATTCAATATTAATTTCGTTCTTCAGATTATGAAAACTTCGATGGGATATCTCTCGGTGTTGCTGGCCATGAAGGATGACTGATCGAGTAATTAATATGGAAAAAATATCTTGTAGAAGTGAATGCAATTGTTAACGAGATTTAACATTATTCCCTTGTAACTAATAGCAAGTGACACAGTGGCTCTAAATGATCATTAGCTTTATTTTCTTATCACATGTCAAGTATGCGAAAGGAGAAAGATTTGTCATTTTTTTTTATAAAAAAATAAAATAAACCGATAAACGATAATGAAATATAATACCGTCGAATAAACGCCCGAATTCAATGTTTTTAATCCTCAGCGAACGACTGCTGGAAAGCAAATGCCCACGTCTCTTTCAACATGTATCCGAATCTTTTTTTAAATGAATGTTCTATATAGCTTCATCGATGGCCACGTATCTCTCGCGATAATATTATGAACTTTTCTACGCATCGAGGTAGAAAAAAATATTGACTGTTTTTTTAAACCATTAAAGTAGATTGACCAGAAAGCTTGCGTTCACTGCTCACGCATTACATATTATTTTGAAAACTTTCTACACATAATGGCCGTATAAATCTTTTTTTAGCAGATAATATATCGCTTGATCGTCCGCCTCGAAGGCGCACTACATCATGTTATCTGCGCAAGACTTTTTTATTCGAACTCTCTGCACATTGATAAACTTTACATGGGAATGGCCCGGCTGGATGGATACTTTAAGCTATATCGATTTGATTCCGTATTTTGTTGCATCGGGCATGCGTAGTTTATCAGGCAAGAGCAAGAGAAAACCACGAAGGCACACAACAGTATCAAGAAATCTGTGACACGTCGGTATCAATGAAGGATAATCCAAGTATGCCTCCGGTGATTCTCACCTCCATCGAGAGAGACTTTTCTTTCCCTGAACATTCTTTTTTTTTCTTAAAATTGTTCTGTGGGGGTGGTCAAAATATTATAAAACATCCGAAAATCGATCTGGAAATTGTGTTCGGTGTATGTATATGTATATGTGCTAAAAAAAGAGGTTAAGAGCGTTAACTTCTTTGATTATTCTAAGTCGATTAGACATTCTTAGTCATTTGAAAAGCTTTCTTCACGTGGTATCCAACAATTAGCGAATATACTTTCCTATATAAGGACTTTGGGGAATAAAATAACATTACGAGGAAGCAACGTAAAAATGTCAAATTTTTAGATTTCTTTTTTTTATCATGTTTTTTCAATAACCCATAATGAATTTCTCAGAATACATTTACGCCTACGGATGGAATCGTTTCAACATGGGCGTTATAGGAATTTGGCCCGAGCCGAACGAGAATATTTTACTGAAAAGTCGCGCGTGGTTCTACGCAATCTTGATATTCACTCTCATATGGATGCCACAATTCGCGAGTGTCTCGGTCTTCTGGGGCAATCTCATCGAAACCATCGAATGCCTCTCGACTAACGTGCCGGTTGCAGTTTCGATCATGAAACTCGTAGTTTTCCGATCTCAGAGAAAAGGTAGTCGTAGTTTCTGCGGTGGACATTATCGGATTATTATTCTGGTGCAAGTTCGTAATTATTTTGTGTCGCAATGAAATAAATATGAAAATATTGTTTTCGAAGTTCTGAAGCATCTGTTGATGCTGGCGGAGAACGATTGGGCTTTCCCGTGGACGGAGGAACAGGAGGAGATTATGATGAAGCTAACCAGAATCAGCAGAGTAATTTCGCGGCTTTCAGTTACCGTGACGAGTGGGCTTCTCGTCGCGTACACGGCTTCGGAGGTTCGTGCTTTCGGCGAGAAGAAAAGGAAAAAACAAAAGTATCGCGAAAAATCATTTTGTTAAATTGAGAAACGTTACCTTCAGACATGGATTGGATTTCAAGATTTCAATAATCCCGATCCAAACGCCGATCCTCGTCTCTCGATCGGACTTTTGTATACGTGTGTTTTTCCTTACAATACAAATAAGTTGGAACATTTTATACCAACTTGGCTCGGTCAGTTTGCTGGTACTTGGTTCTCCATGATCGCTTATTCGGGTCCGGACGCTTTTCTTGCAATGATCATTCTTCACGTGTGCGGACAACTGGCAGTCGTACGACTTGACTTGAAAAATATCGTCGACGAAGAATGCGTCAAAGATCCTCAAGTCTTTCGACGGAAACTCTCCGATATCATCAAGAGACATGAGGAACTCAACAGGTTTGGTTATACTTTCGTTTTCTTCACAATTTCACAATTTTTTACATAGCTAGATAAGTACACGAAAATAAAAAATTAAAAACAAGAGAATTAGCTATCTTTTTTCCGTGTAGCCATCATTGGCAAAAATCTGAGCAATGACTCTGTAAAAATTGTATCCATATAGAGATCTATAGGAAATATGTGTAAAAATTTATCGTTCTATGATTAAACAAAAACAACAATATATTTCACAAGGCGAAGCGAGATGATCGAGGAAGCTTTTAATCCGATGCTTCTGGCTCAAATGCTCGTATGCACCCTCACCTTCTGTTTCCAAGGTTTTTCCATGTTGACGGTGCGTATATCGAATTTACGATAGATGTAATAGTTCAGACCTACAAATTTCCGACAGTAAAGTGAATTCTGTAAACGATAGATTGAAGAGTGAATGAGTTGTTTTATCTTTTCGTTTTCTTAAAATCAATTCAACTTGCAGGCAGTGATGGATCACAAAAAGGGTGAATTTCCGTATATCGGTATGGCATTCTTTGTTATTCACGCAATTCACACTACATCCCATCTGTTTATATATTGCTGGGTCGGTGATGTACTAATCGCCGAGGTGAGCCATGATTAATGATTACCAAACGTTAAAAAATTGTATTTCAATGCTCTTGGTTGCACAGAGCTCCGACATTGGATTTTCGCCATATGAGAGCAACTGGTATCTCATGCCTCCAGCCGAAATGAAGTCACTCATGTTTATTACTCATCGATCGAGAACTCCGCTAGAAATAACAGCTGGAAAATTCTGCAGTTTTTCGCTTGAATTGTTCACTGATGTGAGGCTTTTTTCATTATTTTGGAAGTTCTTTGAATCTGCAAACTTAACTAATTTACACCAGATTCTCGAATTTCACTCGATTCTCGAATTTTTATGTGAAAGCACGGTAACAGTTCATCCCCACTCTTTCGTGCATTGAATTTCGTGCAACTACGCAGCTGCGCATGTACCGCGTCCGCGCAGGCGCAGAGCCACTACGATTTGTCACACGTGATGTGTTAATAAGTACCTAAAAACAGGCAGTTGTAAAAATCTTTTTTTCCGACTTCGCTAAAATAACCGGATTTTCACCGCGTGTAATGTCTGTAGTCGAGTGTGAAGTAAACTTCACCCTCGGCGAAACTCCCGCACTTCCCTTCCTTGTAGGATTATATAGTATGAGATTCAATTTTAATTCCGTTCTTCAGATAATGAAAACTTCGATGGGATATCTCTCCGTTTTGCTGGCCATGAAGGATGACTGATCGAGTAACAAATATGGAAAAAATATCTTGTAGAAGTGACAGCGATCGTTAATTAGAATTGACGTCATTCGCTTGTAAACAATATGCAATAACACCAATATGCAAGTGACACAATGGCCCGAAATGATTGTTAACTTTATTTTCTCATCACATCCGAAGTCTGTAAAAGGAGAAAGTATGGTCATTTTTTAAAATAAAAAAAATGACCATGGATAATGCAACTGAATAAACGCCCGAATTCAATGCATTGTACCCTCAGTCCATGACTGCTGGAAAGCGAATGCCCACGTCTCAACGTGTCTCCGAATCTTTTTTAAAAAAATGAATGTTCTATAGCTTCACCTATGACCACGTATTACCCGCGATAATATTATCAACTTTTCTACGCATCGAGGTAGAAAAAAAATATTGACCGTTTTTTTAAATCGTTTATGTAGTTTTACCGGAAAGCTTGGGTTCACTGCTCACGCATTACGTGTTATTTTGAAAACTTTTATCTGCATAATGTCCGGAATAAATCTTTTTTTAGAAGATAATGGATCGATTGATCGTCCACTTCGAAGGCGAACCACAATATGTTACATGCGCGAGACGATTTTATTTTCAAACTCTCTGCGCATTGACAAACTTTACGTGGGAATGACCCCGCTGGATGAATATTTTAAGCTGAGTTGGTGTTATTCTGTACTTCGTTACATCGGGCATGCGTAGTTTATCAGGCAAGAGCTGTCTCCGGGATAATAAAAAAATCACGAAGCGCCACAGTAGTATCAAGAAACCTGTGTCACGTCGGTATCGATGAAGAATAATCCAAGTATGCCTTCGGTGATTCTTGCCTCCATCGATTTCAACTTCTTTCCTTTTCACTTTCTCGTATAGGGACTTTTGTTTCCCTGACCATCCTTTTTTCTCTCGAGATGTTTGTGTAAGCGTGTTCGAAATATTATAAAACATCCGAAAATCGGATCTAGAAATTGTGTTCGGTGTATGTATATGTATGTGCTAAAAAGACGTTGAGAGGATAACTTCTTCGAATATTCTAAGTCTATTGGACATTCTCTTTCATTTGCAAAGCTTTCTACACGAGGAATCCGAAAAATTTGCGAATATACTTTCCTGTATAAAGAGTTTTGCGAATAAACTAAAATTACAAGGAAGCAACGTTAAAAGTTCAAATTAAAAAATTTGATGCATTTTAATCACGTTTTTTCGATAACTTATAATGAATTTCTCAGAATACGTGTATGCCTACGGCTGGAACCGTTTCAACATGGGCATTATAGGAATTTGGCCCGAGTCGAACGAGAGTATCTTTATGAAAAATCGGGCCTGGTTCTACGCACTCTGGATATTCACTCTCATATGGATGCCACAATTCGCGAGTGTCACGGTTTTCTGGGGCGATCTCATCGAGACCATCAAATGCCTCTCAACTAACGTGCCAGTTGCAGTTTCGATTATGAAACTCGTAGTTTTTCGATCTAAGAGAAAAGGTAGTCGTAATTTCTGCAATGGATATTATTGGACTTTTATTCTGGTGGAAGTTCGTAATTATTTTGTACCGCGAAGGAGTAAATATGATAACATTGTGTTCGAAGTTCTAAAGGATCTGTTGATGCTGATGGAGAAAGATTGGGCTTTCCCATGGACGGAGGCACAGGAGGAGGCTATGATGAAGCTATCGACAACCGGCAGGGTAATTTCGCTGCTTTCAATTGTCGTGAGGAGCGGCCTATTCGTCGCGTACGCAGTTTCGGAGGTTCGTTCTTTCACCGAGAAGAAAATTACAAGACAGTATCGCGAAAAATAATTTAGTTAAATTGAGAAACGTTACCTTCAGACATGGATGGGATTTCAAGATTTCAACAATCCCGATCCAAACGCCGATCCTCGTCTCTCGATCGGACTTTTGTATACGTGTGTTTTTCCTTACGACACGAAAAAGTTGGAAAATTTTATACCAACTTGGCTCGGCCAGTTCGTCGGCACTTGGTTGTCCATAAGCGCTTACTCGGGTCCCGACGCTTTTCTTGCAATGCTCGTTCTACACCTGTGCGGACAGCTAGCAGTCGTACGACTGGATTTGAAAAATATCGTCGACGAAGAATGCGTCAAAGATCCTCAAGCCTTTCGCGGAAAACTCTCCGATATCATCAAGAGACACGAGGAACTCAACAGGTCTGATTATACTTTTGTTTTCTTCGTAATTTTACCATTTTGCTCTACGTAGGTATAGCTCGATAAGTACATCGGAAATAAAAAAATTAGAAACGACAGAATTATTAGTAATCTTCTTTCCGTGTAGCCATCATTGGCAAAAATCCCAGCAATGACTCTGTAAAAATTGGATCTATATGGAGATCTATAGGAAAGATGTAAGAAAATTTATGATTCAATGATTAAAAAATAACAACAATAAATTTCACAAGGCGAAGCGAGATGATCGAGGAAGCGTTTAATCCAATGCTTCTGGCTCAAATGCTCGTGTGCACCCTCACCTTCTGTTTCCAAGGTTTTTCCATATTCACGGTGAGTATTTCGAATTTACGATAATTGTAACAATTAAAAACTGAAAATTCCTGACGGTAAAGTGAATTCTTCAAATGCTAAATTGCAGAGTGACTGAGTTTTTTTTTATCATTTTTTTATCAATTACACTTGCAGACTGTGGTGGATCACAAAAAGGGTAAATTTCCGTATATCGGTATGATCTTCTTTATTATTCACACATTTCACGCTACATCCCATCTGTTTATATATTGCTGGGTCGGTGATGTACTGATCGCCGAGGTGAGCCATGAATATTAATTCCCAATAATAAAAAAATGGATTTCAATGCTCTTGGTTGCGCAGAGCTCTGATATTGGATTTTCACCATATGAAAGTAACTGGTATCTCATGCCTCCTGCTGAGATCAAGTCACTCATGTTCATTACTCATCGATCGAGAACGCGGCTGGAAATAACAGCTGGGAAATTCTGCAGTTTCTCCCTCCAACTGTTCACTAACGTAAGACTTATGCCATTTTTTATTGTAATTTGACGATGTATATCGCAAGTTTTATGAATCTGCTATTTTGTTTCTGTTTTGCGCTCTATTATTTTACACAATATTTTCACATGTTTCTCGAATTTTTACGTAAAAGCACGGTAACGGTTCTTTTCCACTTTTTCGTGCATTGAAGAGGGCAAGTGCAAGTGCAACTACGTAGCTGTGCACTTACCGCGTCCACGCAGGCGCAGAGCCACTCCGATTTGTCACACGCGATCTGTCCATAAGGAACTAAAAACAACCAGATGCAAAATCTTGAGCTTCAATTTTAATTCCGTTTTTCAGATAATAAAAACTTCGGTAGGATATCTCTCGGTGTTGATGGCCATGAAGGATAGACTGATCGAGTAACCAGTATGGAAAAAAATATTTTGTAAAAGTGACAGCAATTGTTATCTGGCTTTAACGTCATTCGCTAATAACCAATGTGCCATAACACCAATATACGAGTGATAAAGTGGCGCGAACTGATTGTTAACTTTATTTTCTCATCACATACGAAGTACACAAAAGGAACAATTATTGTAGTTAAAAAATAATTAACAAATATAAAACCAAAAAACGTTGACTTATGAAAAATAATACAACCGAATACAAGCCGGAATTCAAAGCTTTCTATCCTTCGTCGACGATTGCTGGAAAGCGAGTGCCCACGTCTCCTTCAACATGTCTGCGAATCTTTTATTAAAACGAATATTCTATAGTTTCACGAATGGCCTCGTATTACCCGCGATAATATTACCAACTTTTCCACGCATCGAGGTTGAAAAAAAAATATTGACTGTTTTTTTAAACCATTTATGTAATTTGACCGGAAAGTTTGGGTTCACTGCTCACCGATTACGTATTATTTTGAAAACTTTCTACGCATAATGGTGGAATAAATCTTTTTTTAGAAGATAATGTATGGGTTGATCGTCCGCTTCGAAGGCGCACCGCAATATATTACCTGCGCGAAACCTTTTTTATTTTCAAACTCTCTGCGTATTGAACGAGCCTGCTGGATGAATATTTAAAGGTGAATTGGTTTTATTCCGCACTTTGTTACGTTGGGCATGCGTAGTTTATCAGGCAAGAGCTGTCTCCGGGGTAATAAAAAAATCACAAAGAGACACAGCAGTATCAAGAAACCTGTGTCACGTCGGTATCGATGAAGGATAATCCAAGTATGCCTCCAGTGATTCTTGTCTCCATCGATTTTAACTTCTTTCCTTTTTACTTTCTCGTAGAGGGACTTTTGGTACCCTGACCATTTTTTTTACTCGAGATTTTCGTGTAAGCGTGTTTAAAATATTATAAAACATTCAAAAATCGGATATAGAAATTGTGTTCGGTATGTGTATATGTATATGTGCTAAAAAAGACATGAAGAGGATAACTTCTTTGACTATTATAAGTGCATTGGACATTCTTTCTTATTTGCAAAGTTTTCTCCACGTGCCATCCGAAAAATTAGCGAATAGATTTTCCTATGTAAAGGGTTTTGCGAACAAAATAAAATTACGAGAAAACAACGTAAAAATTTCAATTTAAAAAATTTCTTTTCATTTAATCACGTTTTTTTGATAATCCATAATGAATTTCTCAGAATACGTGTATGCCTATGGCTGGAACCGTTTCAACATGGGCGCTATAGGAATTTGGCCCGAGCCGGATGAGAGTATCTTCATGAAAAATCGCGCATGGTTCAACGCACTCTGGATATTCACTCTCATATGGATGCCACAAATCGCGAGTGTCACGGTCTTCTGGGGCAATCTCATCGAAACCATCGAATGCCTCTCGACTAACGTGCCAGTTGCAGTTTCGATCATGAAACTCGTAGTTTTCCGATCTCAGAGAAAAGGTAGTCGCAGTTTCTGCAGTGGCCATTATCGGATTATTATTCTGGTGGAAGTTCGTCATAACTTTGTGTCGTAATGAAATAAATATGAAAATATTGTGTTCGAAGTTCTGCAGCATCTGTTGATGCTGGCGGAGAAAGATTGGGCTTTCCCGTGGACGGAGGAACAGGAGGAGACTATGATGAAGCTAACCAGAATCAGCAGAGTAATTTCGCGGCTTTCAGTTACCGTGACCAGTGGCCTTCTAGTCGCGTACACGGCTTCCGAGGTTCGTTCTTTCGGCGAGAAGAAAAGGAAAAAAGTATCGCGAAGAATAATTTTGTTAAATTGAGGATCGTTACCTTCAGATATGGATTGGATTTCAAGATTTCAACAATCCCGATCCAAACGCCGATCCTCGTCTCTCGATCGGACTTTTGGTTACGTGTATTTTCCCTTACGACACGACGAAGTTGAAACATTTTATACCAACTTGGCTCGGCCAGTTCGCCGGTACTTGGTGCTCCATGATCGCTTATTCGGGTCCGGACGCTTTTCTTGCAATGATCATTCTACACGTGTGCGGACAACTGGCAGTCGTACGACTCGATTTGAAAAATATCGTTGACGAAGAATGCGTCAAAGATCCTCAAGCCTTTCGACGTAAACTCTCCGATATCATTAAGAGACACGAGGAACTGAACAGGTTTGTTAATACTTTTGTTTTCTTCACAATTTTACAATTTTTCTCTACGTAGGCGTAGCTGGATATTTATCACATAAATTAAAAATTAGCAACGACAGAATTATTAGCTATTTCTTTTCCGTGTAGCCATCATTGGCAAAAATCCGAGCAATGATAAAAATTGTATATATATAGAGATCTGTAGGGAAGATTTATGAAAATGTATAATTCAACGATTAAAAAAAAAAAACAACAATAAATTTCACAAGGCGAAGCAAGATGATCGAGGAAGCTTTTAATCCGATGCTTCTGGCTCAAATGCTCGTGTGCACCCTCACCTTCTGTTTCCAAGGTTTTTCCATGATGACGGTGAGTATTTCGAATTTACAGACCTGCTAATTCCCGATATCAAAGTGAATCCTCCAAATGCTACATTTAAGAGTGAATGAGTTTTTATATTTCTATCTTTTTTTAAAATCAATTACACTTGCAGACAGTGATGGATCACAAAAAGGGTGAATTTCCGTATATCGGTATGGCCTTCTTTGTTATCCACGCCATCCACACTACATCCCATCTGTTTATATATTGTTGGGTCGGTGATGTACTAATCGCCGAGGTGAGCCGCGATTATTAATTTCCAATAATCAAAAAAAAAATTGATTTTTAATACTCTTGGTTGCGCAGAGCTCTGATATTGGATTTTCACCATACGAGAGCAACTGGTATCTCATGCCTCCTGCCGAGATCAAGTCACTCATGTTTATTACTCATCGATCGAGAACTCGGTTGGAAATAACAGCTGGAAAATTTTGTAGTTTCTCCCTCGAATTGTTCACTGGCGTAAGGCACATTTAATTATTTATTGTACTTTTACGACTTAACACGAACGTTTTTTACAATCTGCTAATTTTTTAAAATCTTTTTTGCGACATCAAGAGCGATAGCATCTTGACGTTAAGTACTTAAAAAAAAACTTTAAGCGATATTAATTTCAGACGTTTCTTAAATGTTTTACGTCAAAGCACTACAATAGTTCCTCCCCACTCCTTTGTCCGGGGGGACTAGGGCGAGATGAGCTAGCGAAGAATCAGGCTGACGCGGGGCGTAATGGGCCACCCTAAATAAGATAACTAGAAGGCTGCAACGGCGGATTACCTGCAACATATTCCGAAGTAGTTTTGCCCGCTGAACACGAATCTGCCAGCCTTTTTGGTCTAAAGTGCAATGCTACATTAAGGGACTCGATTTTATGGACGAAAAATAGTATTTTTGGGATTTAAATGGAAAATATTGGGCTGGTAATAAAATAATGGTTATATTCGTGATCAGCGGGAACAAATACGTGGAATATAGCTTTGAAATAAAAAAAAATTGGTTGAAGAACAATTTTTCACTTTTTGAGCCACTTTCGGAAGAATGTCGATTTTCGTGATTTTCAAAGGTCGATATCTCGGCTCCCAATGGAGCTAGGAGAAATCCAGGGTGTCCATCGTGTTCTACGGGAAAAAATATACGATATAGGGCCTTGTCCGAAGTTTTAAAATCGTTTTATCGTGCGGTTTGAGGACGTTGAAAAAGGCAAAAAATGGACTTCAAAGGGGTAACTTTGCAATTTTTGGACGAATTTTTCGCCCGGTCTCCTGCACCTCTACCGCGTTTACGCAGGCTCAGAGCCAGTACGAATTGTCACACGCGATGTGTTAATAAGTAGCCGAAATCACCCAGTTACAAAAATGTTTAAATTCAATTTTAATTCCGTTTTTCAGATAATGAAAACATCGATGGGATATCTTTCGGTGTTGATGGCCATGAAGGATAGACCAATCGAGTAACCAATATAGAAAAAAGGTCTTGTAGAAGTGACAGCAATCGTTAATTAGATTTAACATCATTCGCTTGTAACCAACATGCAATAACACCAACATACAAGTGACACAGTGGCGCGAAATGGTTGTTAACTTTATTTTCTCATCACATACGAAGTATGCAAAAGGAGAAAGTATTGTAATCTTTTTAAATAAAAAATATTAAACCGAAAAACTTTGACTTTTATGAAATATAATACAACCGAATAAAAGCCCGAACTCAATGCCTCTCAATCCTGAACTGTAATATACTCGCTCGACGGTCGTCGAAAAACGAATACCCATGATTCTTCCAACACGTCTCCGAATCTTTTTTTATAAGGAACATTCTATAGTTTTACCGACGGCCACGTAATACCTTCCGATATTATTATCAACTTTTCCACCCGTCGAGATACAAAAAAAAATCTCTTTTTAAGACCGTTTATATAGTTTGAGCGGAAAGCTTGCGGGTCACTGGCCACGTATTACCAGCGATTTTCGTTTTCAAGACTTTCCACGCACGACGGAGGTACAAATCTTTTTTTAAAAGTTAATAGCATCGTTTGGGGTATCCAGCTCGAAAGCGCACCGCCACGCATATTATCTGCACGAAAGTTTTTTAGTTCCAAACTCTGAAACGCATCGACGAACTTTACGTGGGAGTGACCCGCTGGCTGAATATTTTAAGCCGTATCGGTTTTGTTTGGCATTTTTAACATTGGGCATGCGTAGTTTTGCCATGCCCGGAGTTTTCTCCGATGGCAACGAAAAATCACGACGCTGCACGGCAGTGATCGAGAAACTTGTGACACGTCGGCATCGATGACGGATAATCAAAGTACGACACCGGTGGTTTTTCATTCAATCGATTTCAATTTCTATTTTTACCTCTTTAAGTATTGGTTATTTTTTTTAAATTTTATATTTTCAATAAGTCGGGATGAATTTCTCAGAATACATATACGCCTACGGTTGGAACCGGTTCAACATGGGCGTTATCGGAGTTTGGCCTGAGCCGGGCGAGAATATCTTACTGAGAAACCGCGCCTGGTTCTACTCACTTTTGATATTCATTCTCATATGGATACCTCAATTCGCCAGCGTTTCGGTATTCTGGGGCAACCTCAACGAGACCATAGAATGCCTCTCGACTAACGTGCCGGTCGGAGTATCGGTCATGAAACTGGTAGTTTTTCGTTATCAGAGAAAAGGTAGAAATCGCACACTTTCTGCGATAAAAATTAATTGGCGGTCATTATTTGTTTGATTAAAATGAACTTATATTTATTTAATTAATTCAAGTGAATCGAGTTGAATGAAACAAATCGGGTGTGAAACTTGTAATTACTTTGTCTCGCAATGAAATAAATATTAAAATAATCGTGTTCGAAGTTCTGAAAGATCTGCTGGATCTCGTTGAGGAGGATTGGGCTTTGCCGTGGACGAAGGAACAGGAGGAGACGATGATGAAGCCAACGAGGATCAGCAGAGTCATTTCGCTGCTTTCCGTTACCGTTACGAGTGGTCTTCTCGTTGCTTATACGGCTTCGGGGGTTCGTGCTTTTGGAGGGGGAAAAAGACATAACTGTCACGAGAAATAATTTGGTTAAATAGATAAATATTTTTACTTCAGATATGGATTGGATTTCAAAACCTAAACAATCCACACATCGATCCTCGTCTCTCGATCGGTTTTTTGTATTCGGCTGTTTTTCCTTACGACACGAGGAAGTTGAAATATTTTATACCAACTTGGATCGGACAGTTCGCCGGTACCTGGTTCTCCATGATCGCTTACTCCGGTCCCGACGCTTTCGTTGCGATGCTTGTTCTCCATCTGTGCGGACAACTGGCGGTCGTACGGCTCAACTTAAGAAATATTGTCGACGAAGAATGCCTCAGAGATCCTCAAGCCTTCCGACAGAAGCTCTCCGATATAGTCAAGAGACACGAGGAACTCAACAGGTTTGATTATACTTTTTCGGATTTTAAAAAAATCCGAACTATGCCTCCGCAAAAATTTTATCTATACAAAGATCTATAGTGAAAAAGAAATGTTATTCGATGATTAAAAAAAAATCACAATTTTCGAAAGACGAAACGACATGATAGAGGAAGCTTTCAACTCTATGCTTCTGGCTCAGATGCTCGTGTGTACCATCACTTTCTGTTTTCAAGGTTTTGCCATGTTCACGGTGAGTCTTTCGAATTGACAGTATCCGTAACAAGCCGGAACGGCAAATTCTCGGTAGCGCAGTGAATCGTGAAGACTCCAGATCGATGAGTGAATATATTGTAACCGAGCGAATTACAGAGATAAGGATTATGAAAAATAACAAACGGCGAAATATTTATTAGCTCGAATAAGAAATCGTAATCGTAGCGTGATTGTGAATAAGTCTGTTCGCGTTAAAGTCCCGAAATAGACTGTCGATAAAATTTACGATCGCTGTGAAGTCGATTGTTTGTTCGTCAGTGGTATCTCATGCTATTCGAGCGGCTCGTCATGATCGCTCACCGATCAATAAATCGTGTATCCTATTGGATGTACGATATTCGTTACAATACACATTATTTTTCCCATCCTTCGATCTTTTCTGACTATTCCACTTGCAGACAGTGATGGATCACCAAAAGGGTGAATTTCCGTATCTCGGCATGGCCTTCTTTGTGCTTCACGCAATTTACACTATATCGCATCTATTTGTATATTGCTGGGTCGGTGATATACTGATCGTCGAAGTGAGTCACGATTACGAATATCCAACCATTAAGAAAAGTCATTTTTAATACGCTTGGTTGCTCAGAGCTCCGATATTGGATTTTCACCGTACGAGAGTAACTGGTACCTCATGGGCCCTGCCGAGATCAAGGCGCTCATGTTCATTACTCATCGATCGAGAACTCCACTGCAAATAACGGCCGGAAAATTTTGCAGTTTCTCCCTCGAATTGTTCACTGGCGTAAGGCTCATTTTATTGCGAATTCTAATTTTACGACTTTATACAAAAAAAAAAAATTCGCAGATCAGAGCTGGGCAAATACCCCAAGTACTGAAAGCACGTAATAAAGTTCTTGAGTACTGACCTATTCAGTATTGACGTATTGGTAGAACTGCACCCAGAAAAAAAAATTATTTGACGGCCACCGTTTATTGGGTTTAAGTAAAATATTTATTTGATTTAAATAAATATTTATTTCTCTTAAGTAACTATTGACTTAATTTAAATAGATATTTATTTAAATCAAATAAATATTTTACTTAAACCAAATAAACGGTGGTCGTCAAATAAATTTTTTTCTGGGTGTGAGTTGCCGAAGTTCTGAATACTAGGCACTGACTCCATATTTGATGCTTCAGTACGTACTCCAAGTACTCAGTGTATTTACCCAGCTCTGCCGCAGATTGATATGCATGTCGTTTTTTTCGCTCGTATATTTCACATACGGGTGAAACGATTGGTGGCGGTAAACATAACTCAATTTTTTATTTCTCTCTTCAGATCATGAAAACATCCATGGGATATCTCTCGGTGTTGCTGGCCATGAAGGATAGACTGATCGAGTGACCCACACGAACAAAATATTTTGTAGAAATGACAGCGATTGTTAATTGGCTACGACGTCATTCGCTTGTAACGTACATTTTCACACCAACATGCAAGTGACACAATTAAAACAAACAATTATAGCTTATACCTAGTCGCACAAATGTAAGGATACAATTACAATTGTTTACCGGGAACATCGATTAAGTCTGATTTACTGTACGTTTCACTCGTACCTCCACCGCACTTGTGGAAATATTTTCATCGACGAAGAGAGAGAGAGAGCCGCTGATGTATCAGAAATAAACGTTAATAGAAAAATATATTTTAGTCGCGTACGCTCGCTCACTCGCCATCCACTCCATATAGCTCCGACAAAGTTTCCTTCTACGCATATCGTGATTTCCCCGAAGAGGAAACGAATCGAGCGTGAGAGTTCGGCACACCCAGGTGTGTACACGTACCATGGATATTGAATATTTTATTCGGGCTAATGCATGTATTCACTGCGATCATGCGTACTTCACCGCGCGTAAGAATTGCCCAAGATTTTCGCCCTCCGAGCGAGGAGTGCTTCAGTGTACATCGCGAAACTACAATAGAAATGGCATCGATCGAATCTGTTCAAGGTACATTTCGGGACGAAAGAACTCTGAAGCAGACGAAGGTTCTTCTGTAAAGGAGTAAAATAGTGTAAACCGGAATTAACGTAAGAAAGCTCTGCAGATTTCAAGTGGGCATATGGCTGGAACCGCTTCAATCTGCGGATCATCGGCGTCTGGCCGGAACCGAACGAGGGACCGATAATGCGTTATCGTTCGTGGGCTTACGTGCTTCTGGTCTTTCTCATAATTTACGCGCCTCAAACAGCGAGCGTCGTAGTTTTCTGGGGCAACTTGAATGCGACGATCGAGTGTCTTTCGACCAACGTGCCGGTTGGAATATCGGTTATGAAACTCATCATTTTTTCACGCCGTCGGAAAGGTGAGTGTTCGTCTCGTGGATATTTTTTTTTTTTTTTTTTTTACTATAGTACATTTTTAACAGTAACGTGAATATTGTGTGCAAAGTGCTCTCCACTCTTCTCGACTTGATGGCCAAAGACTGGAATCCGTCGAGGACCAAAGAAGAACGAGAAGCGATGAGGGAAGTTGCAAAAATCGCGAGAGCCATTTCGGTGCTCTCCGTTTCCCTCACAAACTCCATGCTCGTTGCCTACGTTTCAATGGGGGTTGTTCAAGCTTTTTTTCGCTCCAAGTGCGACGATAGAATAATTATACATTTTGGGAATTTGCATTTTTAAAAAATCATTTTCACAGGCATTTTACGGGATGCAAGAGCGAAGTCAGCCTCGCAACGATTCTCTTCTGAATCCGGGCTTTCTTTACTCTTCGTACTTTCCTTTCGACACCGAGGACATGTCCAGATTCGCGCCGACTTGGCTCGGCCAGTGCGTCGGCACTTTGCTGTCGATGACCGCCTACTCCGGACCGGATAGTTTCATCGCCATGCTCGTGCTTCACGTCGTGGGGCAACTTTCCACGATAAGAATTGCCCTCGTCAAACTGATCGACGAGGAGACAGTGGAAAATTCAAGTATCTACTGGAACAAGCTCATCGCCATAGTTAAAAAACACGAGGAGTTGAACAGGTTCCTAATTTTACGCAAATAAGCCAAAGAAAAAAAAATACCTATAGGTGATAAAAAAACGTAATTTGGATAAACTTTTTTTTTACAAGTTACGCCGAAACTATCGAGGAGACTTTCAACGCGATGCTCCTTGCCCAGATGCTCGTTTGCACCGTGACGTTTTGCTTTCAAGGCTTCGCTATGTTCACAGTAATATTTTCTCCATTTTCGATCGATTGTCTTTGACACTTTTGCGAACGATTTTTGTCTGATTTTTCGACGAATTTTTTTATTTTTCAGACTCTGATCGAGAGTATGGGCACTGGTGATTTTCCTTGGCTTCATGTCGTATTTTTTATCATACACGGTTTCTACACTATAATTCATCTTTTCGTTTATTGCTACGTGGGCGATTTACTCTCCGTCGAAGTGAGCGAAACTATAACAGCGCTTACACAACAACAAAAAATCCACCAATTTCTGAATGGAAACAGCAATAATTCCATCCAGAATTTTAAAATCCTCCGAAAGAAAATAGCGCGAATATTACACTTTTTTTTTAGAGCACAAGTATAAGCTTCGCGGCATACGATTGCGAATGGTATCGGCTATCGGCGAACGAAGCCAGAGCTCTAATGCTTGTAACTAACCGATCGCGAATCCCGTTGGAAATTACGGCGGGGAAATTTTGTGCATTTTCATTGGAACTCTTCAATGGAGTAAGTTTGATCTTACCTTCAATGAATCGTTTCTTTTTTTTCGTTGTTTCGTGATGAAAATCGATTTTTCTATAGATCATGAAGACATCGATGGGCTATCTGTCCGTTCTACTCGCGATGAAGGATCGCTTGATAGAATGAAAGAATTTTTGACCAAGCGTTATGGACGTTATATATGTCAATTTATATCACACGCGATTTTTTACACGATTTTACTCCCTTATAGAGAAAGCTATGGTTTTTCTGATTGAAATAAATTGAAAAATTGTTTTTTTTGCCCAAAATGGTCGAACCACCCAAAATTGAACCAGCCAAAATCAAACGATGGATCGATTTGATCAAATAATTGACGCCGAGAATGTTCTATCGATACCGCTTAAAGAGTCAGATGGAGCGTATGATATCGAGGAGGAGAATCGAGTCTGTACTTCCTATCTCAATATTTATAATATTTTTCCCATCCATCAATCTTTCTATCTATGCCACTTGCATAGGGTGATGGATCACAAAAAGGATTTTTAATTTATCTCTTCACATTATGAAAACATCCGTGGGATGTCTCTAGGTGTTGCTGGCCATAAAGGATAGACTGATCGAATTACCCAGAATTTACCACACAAACATTTTTTTTGTAGAAATGACAGCGATTGTTGATTAGCTACGATGTCATTCGCCTGGAACTTAAATGTTCACACCAACACTCCAGTGACATGGTCCCGAGAAATTGGAATAAAAAAAAATAATCGTTTACACCTGATCACATAAATTGAATGATATGATTGCGATTGCTTACCCGCACAACGCTTAAGTCTGATTTACTGCACGTTTCACCTCACACCTCCCTCTGTATGTGTGGCAATATTTTCATCGACGAAGAGAGGAGAACTGCTGATGTGTCAGAAATAAATGTTACGAGAAAAATATACTTTATTCGCGTACACTGGCGCGCCATTCAATGACTGATCGTTTCGTCAAAGTTTTCTCCTACGGATTACCCCGAGGAGGAAACGAGCGTGAGAGTTCGGCATCCGGGTGCGGAGACGTACCATGGATAATGAATATTTTATCCGAGCTATTGCATGTATTCATCGCGATCATGCGTACTTCAGCGCGCGTCAGAATCGTTCAAGATTTTCGCCCTCCGAGCGAGGAGTGCTTCAGTGTATATCGCGATACTTCGATAGAAATGGCATCGTTCGAATCCGATCAAGGTACATTTCGGGACGAATGAACTCGGGAGCAAGCGAAGCTTCCTCTGTAAGGAAGCAAAATAGTGTAAACCGGAATTAACGTAAAAAAGCTCTTCAGATTTCAAGTGGGCCTACGGGTGGAACCGTTTCAATCTGCGGATCATCGGAGTCTGGCCCGAACCGAACGAGGGGCCGGTGATACGTTATCGTTCGTGGGTTTACGCCCTTCTCGTCTTTGTCATAATTTACGCACCTCAGACGGCGAGCGTCGTAGTTTTCTGGGGCAACCTGAACGCGACGATCGAGTGTCTTTCCATCAACGTGCCGGTTGGAATATCGGTAATGAAACTCGTCATTTTTTCACGCCGTCGGAAAGGTGAGTGTTCGTCGCGGGGACAATTTTGTATAGAACATTTTTAACAGTAACGTGAATATCGTGTGCAAAGTGCTCAGCACCCTTCTCGACTTGATGGCCAAAGACTGGAATGCTTCGAGGACAAAGGAAGAGCGAGAAGCGATGAGGGAATTTGCAAAAGTCGCGAGAGCCATTTCCTTGCTCTCCGTTTCCCTCTCGAACTCCATGCTCGTTGCCTACGTTTCAATGGGGGTTGTTCAAGCTTTTTGTTGCTTCAAGCGCGACGATAGAATAATGACAAAATTTGGGAGTTTGCATTTTTTAAAATGATTTTCCCAGGCATTTTACGGGATGCAAGAGCGAAGTCAGCCTCACAACGATTCTCTTCTGAATCCGGGCTTTCTTTACTCTTCCTACTTTCCTTTCGACACCGAGGACATGTCCAGATTCGCGCCGACTTGGCTCGGACAGTGCGTCGGCACTTTGATGTCGTTGACTGCCTACTCCGGACCGGATAGTTTCATTGCCATGCTCGTGCTTCATATCGTGGGGCAACTTTCCACGATAAGAATGGCCCTCGTCAAACTGGTCGACGAGAAGACAGTGACAAATTCAAGTATCTACTGGAACAAGCTCATCGCCATAGTTAAAAAACACGAGGAGTTGAACAGGTTCCTAATTTTACGCGAATAAGCCAAAGAAAAAAAATACCTATAGGTGATTAAAAAAACGCAATTTGGATAAACTTCTTTTTTTTACAAGTTACGCCGAAACTATCGAGGAGTCTTTCAATACGATGCTCCTCGCCCAGATGGTCATTTGCACCGTGACGTTTTGCTGTCAAGGCTTCGCTATATTCACAGTAATATTTTCTCTGATTTAGATCGATTGTCTTTGACACTTTTACGAGGAATTTTTTAAAATTTTTCGGAGATTTTTTTATTTTTCAGACTCTGGTCGAATCCATGGGCACTGGGAACTTTCCGTGGCTTCATGTCATATTTGTTATCATACAAGGTTTCTACACTATAATTCATCTTTTCGTTTATTGCTACGTGGGCGATTTACTCGCCGTCGAAGTGAGCGAAACTATAATAGGGCATTCACACCAACAAAAAAATCCATCAATTTCTCAATGGAAAAAGAAATAATTCTATCCAGAATTTTTCAATCTTTCGAAAGAAAATAACGCGGCTATTGCACTTTTTTTTTAGAGCACAAGTATAAGCTTTGCGGCATACGACTGCGAGTGGTATCGTCTATCGGCGAACGAAGCCAGAGCTCTGATGTTTGTAACTAACCGATCGCGAATCCCGTTGGAAATTACGGCGGGGAAATTTTGTGGATTTTCATTGGAACTCTTCAATGGAGTAAGTTTGAACTTACCTTCACCGAATCGTTTCTTTTTATTCATTGTTTCGTGGTGGAAATCGATTTTTCTATAGATCATGAAGACGTCGATGGGCTATCTGTCCGTTCTACTAGCAATGAAGGACCGCTTGATAGAGTGAAAGAATTTTTTGACCAAACGTTATGGACGGTTACATATGTCAATTTATGTCACACGGAATTTTTTACACGGTTTTTGCGTCCTCAAAGAGAAAGCTATGTTTTTCTGACTAAAATAAATTGAAAAACTGGTTTTTTTGCCCGAAATGGTCGAACCACCTAAAATCGATCCAGCCGCCGGCAAAGAGTCGATTGCACTCACGGGAACATCAATGCTCCACGAATACGATTGTTTGCATCTCGCGTAAAAAGTTTGAACTCGATGCTGGTCGATGGAAAATCGATATTCGACGTATGCGGTGTGAGTGGTCGTTGACTTTCTGTCGCGCGTGAATCAAGTGTAGAGCAGCGTCGTATTTTATTGCGAATTCTAATTTTACGGCTTGATACGAAAAAAATCGCATCCGCATATTAATATGTATTTCGCTTTTGTATCACTCGTATATTTCATATACAAGTGAAACATTTGGGCGCGGTATACGTAAATCGATTTTTAATTTCTCTCTTCAGATCATGAAAACATCCACGGGATATATCTTGGTGTTACCCATAAGGATAGACTGATCGAGTGACCCATATGAAAAAAATGATTGTAGAAATGACAGCGATTGTTGATTAGCTACTACGTCATTCGCCTGTAACTTAAATTTTCACGCAATTGTTCACCGGATCAACTGTTACGTCTCATTTACTGTTGGTTTCACTCACACTTCCACCGCACTTGTGGCAATATTTCCATCGACGAAGAGAGGAGAACTGCTGATGTGTCAGAAATAAACGTTTCTAGAAAAATATATTTTATTCGCGTACGCTAGCTCGCCATCCACTCCACATCGTTGCGCCAAAGTTTCCTGCTACGGATTCCCCCGAAGAGGAACCGAAACGAGCGTGAGAGTTCGGCATCCGGGTGCGGACACGTAACACGGATATTGAATATTTTATTCGAGACATTGCATGTATTCACCGCGATCATGCGCACTCCACCGCGCATAAGAATCGCTCAAGATTTTCGCCCTCCGAGCGAGGAGTGCTTCAGTGTACATCGCGATACTTCAATAGAAATGGCATCGATCGAATCCGATCAAGGTACATTTCGGGACGAATGAACTCGGGAGCAAGCGAAGCTTCCTCTGTAAGGAAGCAAAATAGTGTAAACCGGAATTAACGTAGAAAAACTCCGCAGATTTCAAGTGGGCCTATGGCTGGAACCGTTTCAATCTGCGGATCATCGGAGTCTGGCCGGAACCGAACGAGGGACCGATAATGCGCTATCGTTCCTGGGTTTACGTCCTTCTCGTCTTTCTCGTCATTTACGTACCTCAGACAGCGAGCATCGTAGTTTTCTGGGGCGACCTGAACGCTACGATCGAGTGTCTTTCCACCAACGTGTCTGTTGGAATATCGGTAATGAAACTCGTCATTTTTACACGACGTTGGAAAGGTGAGTGTTCGTCTCGTGAACATTGTTTTTTTTTGTTCTTACAAAGAATTTAACAGTAACGTGAATATTGCGTCTAAAGTGCTCTCCACCCTTCTGCACTTGATGTCCAAAGACTGGAACCCTTCGAGGACGGGCGAAGAGCGGGAAGCGATGAGGGAAGTCGCAAAAATCGCGAGAGCCATTTCCGTACTCTCCGTTTCCCTCACGAACTCCATGTTCCTTGCCTACGTTTCAATGGGGGTTGTTCAAGCTTTTTTTCGCTTCAAGTGCGACGATAGAATAATGATAAATTTTGGGAATTTGCATTTTTTTAAAATCATTTTCTCAGGCATTTTACGGGATGCACGAGCGAAGTCAGCCTCACAACGATTCTCTGCTGAATCCGGGCTTTCTTTACTCTTCGTACTTTCCTTTCGACACCGAGGACATGTCCAGATTCGCGCCGACTTGGCTCGGCCAGTGCGTCGGCACTTTGATGTCGATGATCGCCTACTCGGGACCGGATAGTTTAATCGCAATGATCGTGCTTCACATCGTCGGGCAACTTTCCACAATACGAATTGCCCTCGTCAAACTGGTCGACGAGGAGACCGTTAAAAATTCAAGTATCTACTGGACCAAGCTCATCGACATTGTTAAAAAACACGAGGAGTTGAACAGGTTCCTAATTTTACGACGTTAAGCCAAAGAAAAAAAATACCCACAGTTGAGAAAAATAAAAGTAATTTGGAAAACTTTTTTACAAGATACGCCAAAACTGTCGAGGAGTCTTTCAACACGATGCTCCTCGCCCAGATGCTCGTTTGCACGCTGACGTTTTGCTTTCAAGGCTTCGCTATGTTCACAGTAATTTTTTCTCCATTTTCGATCGATTGTCTTTGAACCTTCTGCGGGCGATTTTTGTTTGATTCTTCGGAGTGTTTTTTTCTTTTCCAGATTCTCATCGAGTGCATGGGCACTGGCACCTTTCCTTGGCTCAATGTCGTATTTTTTATCATATACAGTTTCTACACTATAATTCATCTGTATATTTATTGCTACGTGGGCGATTTACTCTCCGTCGAAGTAAGTGAAACTATAACAGCAATTGCACAAAAAAAATCCACCAATTTCTGAATGGAAAAAGCATAATTCCATCCAGAATTTTTTAAATCCTAACAAAAAGAAAAAAAATTGCACGGCTGATACACTTTTTTTAGAGCACAAGTATAAGCTTCGCGGCATACGATTGCGAGTGGTATCGTCTATCGGCGAAGGAAGCCAGAGCTCTGATGCTCGTGACTAACCGATCGCGATTCCCTTTGGAGATTACGGCGGGAAAGTTTTGTGCATTTTCATTGGCGCTCTTCAACAGAGTAAGTTTGATCTTACCTTCACAGAATCGTTCCTTTTATCGTTACTGCACGATCGCAATCGATTATTCTATAGATCCTGAAGACATCGATGGGCTATCTGTCCGTTCTACTGGTGATGACGGATCGATTGATGGAGTGAAAGAATTTAATGTCCAACCGTCACGGACGGAACTTTGATGTTACATGTGTCAAATTTATATCACACGGGATTTTTATAGGATTTTTTTATGATTAAAATTAATAAAAACTCTTTTTTACTGCGAAATCATCGAACCACCCAAAATCGATCCAGCCACCGGCGGACGACAGTCCATTGCACTCGGGGCAACGTCAATGCTCCACGAATGCGATTATTCGCATCTCGGGTAAAAAGTTTGAACTCTAAGCTTCGGAACCGTGGTCTGTATACATGAAAATTTGAAGAGTTTGGATAAGCTGGCAAAGAACGACTATTTGCATTTCAAATTCGAGCATGCGCGATCGTGAATCGCGGAAACGCGAACGATTTTGCGCACGAAACGTTATTCGCAGGAGGCACCGTCAGTAACCGGAAAAATTGCCGCAGAGCAAGCTTCAATGGAACATAGTAAGGGTGCGTGAAATGTTATTTTGTTACTGTCATTGGGACGCGACGAGAACGTTAAAAATTCTTTCACTGACGCTCGTTTCTTCAGGATTCGCGTACGCCTACGGGTACAACTTTTATTATGAGCATATATTGGGCATGTGTGCAAAGAAGGGCGAGGGTTTCATAGCGAAGCGAAGAGCTTGGGTCTGGGTTCTTATGATATTTGGCTTCATCTGGCTTCCCCAAGCAGCCACTTTGTTCATCCTTGCGGGGAATCTGAACGCTTGTATTAAATGTCTCTCCACTAATCTGACACAGGCAATGTTGATAGCCAAAGTTGTTATCCTTCAATATCATAGAAAAGGTAAACTATTTTTTTTAACCATTCGAAGGAGTGTGATCGTAATCGCGCTCTTTGATCTTAAAGCCATCGGCTCTATCCTCGTCACGATCGCCGAGGATTGGCTGAGAGTCGAAACTAAAAAAGATCTCGACATAATGTTCGAGACCGCAAAACTCGGCCGATTAATTTCTATAATATCAGTATTTATTGTAAACATAATGTTCATCGTCTACATCTTCTTTCGGGTAACTACAAATCCGATCGAATGCCCGATTTTCATAGAGTGCCTGATACGATCCATAAAATGTGCTTAGATCTGGCTTCTGATGCAAAAGCCCGATCCGAACATTGATCCCCGATTGGTGATCGGTTTGCTACATGACTCGTACATTCCCTTCGATACAACGAAACTTACGACTTTTGTGCCGATCTGGATCGGCCAATTCTTCGCGACATTTTTGAGTATGGTGTCGTATTCCGGACCGGACTGTCTGCTATCAATGGTGGTTCTTCACATGTGCGGTCAGCTGAGGATGATTCGTTATTCCCTCAAGTCCATCGTCAACGAAACAACTGTACAGGATACCGCGGAATATTGGCGGAAAATCGCTGCCATCGTTAAGCGACACGAACATCTAAATCGGTAAAATCAAACTATGGGGAAGCACATTTTTGTTTTCTTTTGTTTTCATTATCTTTTTTGTTTTTGCCACTAAGTCTGGCAACATTAATCAGGGACGTATTCAGCACGGTACTTCTCATTCAGATGCTATTCTGCACAGTGTCTTTCTGCCTCCAATGCTACGTCTTGTTCACCGTGAGTCGGATTACGTATGATCAGTTATTATTTTTAAAAAATGAAAAATTAATTTCCAGATTTTTATGGACGGCAACAGTTCTCCCCTTGACGTACTTTACACGCCGTTTTGTGTACTCTATGCCACTGACACGCTCGTACATCTTTTTGCCTACTGCTACGTAGGAGAAAGACTTTTGATTGAAGCGAGTGTCTTTACATTTTTTTTTTCCATATCGATGGTCTGATGTCAGAAGGGTGTACACTTCATGCCCTTTTTACTTCAGGCCATCGATATAAATGTTATCAATGAAGGTTTTTTTTTGTTTTTTTTTTATTTTTTTTTTTCTATCGCACTCATAGAGTACGAGTATCGGCGATGATTTCTACATGTCTGCATGGTACGACCTGGCGCCCAGGGAAGCAAACGCCTTTCTCTTCGTCAGACACAGATCGAATATGCCGCTTGAGATAAAAGCCGGTAAATTCTGCACGTTCAACGTGCAGCTATTCAGCAGTGTGAGTAATTGACTTTTGCCAGACGAGTCAAGGGTTGCGAGATTTTTGTAACTCACCCCCTAACCCAACAGGTAATGAGAACCTCCATGGGATACTTTTCAATGTTGATGGTGCTGAAAGATCGGATGATCGATTGAGTGCAAGTCTTGTCAAATTTTCTTCTCTCAATTATTTTTCTTTTTTTCTTTTTCACAATACACTTGTAGGATGAAATAGTACAAACTCTGTGAACTTTTTTGGGGTACCATCATTATCCTGAACTCTGTAACCAAATATCATTTATTGCACGAAGTGTTTTCTTCTCTTTGCACCAAGCACTTCTCACAACATAGCAACGAAGAACAAAAATTATTGTTTTGTGTGAAAGTAATTGAAATATTATTTCACGTAACTATCCGATGTGGTTTGGACTTTGAACGAGGTTTACGAAGGAAGCTAACACAGGGAGCGATCGAGACTCGGATATGAAGTTAAGTTCATTGCACTCGCAATAATGTCAATGCTCCTGCAATAGTATTTTTTGCATCTCGCGGGTAAGAAAGTTTTGAGCCGATGCTCGGTCCTGGGTCTATGAAAATTTGAGGAGTTTCGACAAGTTGGTAGCGACGACTCGCATTTGCATTTTATAACTTCGCATGCGCATGGTTGAACGACATGGCGGAACGATTTTGCGCAACGGACCTTTTCGGCAGCGCACATGTCAGTAGCTCGTAAACCACCGCAGCGTAGATCTCGATGGAAGGTACCAAAGGTGCATGAAGGTTTTTTTTTTTTTATTGCTGTGACAAGAATCTTGCGAAATAAACTGGCTTGACGACCCTCTTCAGGCTTCGCGTATGCCTTCGGGTGGAATTGTTATTATCAGAAGATATTGGGTATATGTTGGATGGAAAACGAAGGACCTGTGGCTCGACAAAGAGCTTGGGCTTTGACGCTTCTGATATTCATTTCGATCTGGCTTCCTGGGGCAGCTAGCTTAGCAATTCTGTGGAATGATTTGAACTCGAGTATCAACTGTCTTTCCACCAATATGCCGATAGCTGTGTCAATGGCAAAAATCATAGTTCTTCAATGTCACAGAAGAGGTAAAAAAAATACTTCAACAAGACTCTCCACCCCCGTATCGAAGGTAACTTCTCTTCGTGACTTTTCAAGTCACTGGCTCAATCCTCGGTAAAATTGTCGAAGACTGGGTTAGAGTGGAGACTAAAGAAGAGTACGAAACTATGCTGGAGATCGCCAGAATCAGCAGATTTATTTCCATACTGTCCGTATCCCTTACCAACATGATGTTCCTCGCCTACGTCGTCTCGCGGGTAACTCGGAGTGGAAACTTCGATTGATCGTACGTTACATGGTTAAAAATGGTTTGCACAAACAATTCTCGTCCACGGAGAACCATCTTTTTTTTTCTCGTTCATTTTACAATTTTTTTTTTTTTTTTTACAACACACTGTACCCTTATTTTTTTTAATTGTGAAATCATCGGGTAAAAAAAAATTGTGGGCCTTTTTAGGCAAGAAACGTTTGTTAAGATCGCAAAATTTTTTAACGTGTGAGCGTCGTCAATGATCTGCTATAGTTTATTGATTAATTAATGATTGTGCGATAAAATTTAGCTCTGGATCTCGGTAAGAAACGGCGATTCGGCGATAGATAACCGATTGGCTTCCGGTTTGCTTCACGACTCGTACTTTCCCTTCGACACAACGAGACTGACGATTTTCGTGCCGCTGTGGATCGGCCAATTTTTCGGCTCGTTCCTGGGTATGATATCGTATGCTGGACCGGACTGTCTCGTTTCGATGATGGTACTTCATTTGTGCGGTCAACTGAGGATCGTTCGTCATTCGCTCAAAAGTCTCGTCAATGACACGACTCTTCGGGAGCCGGAAAAATATTGGCAAAAGATCGGCGATATCGTCAAGCGACACGAACAGCTGAATCAGTAAGAGAGCCGTAAAAAATCGCGCGATAAAAAAAAGCAATGTATCAAACTTGTGAAATGAATTTTTGTTTTGCGAGGCTGTCGTTAAAATTAAAGGACACGTTCAGCTCGATACTTCTTGTACAGATGGTGGCATGTTCGATCACATTTTGCTTTCAGTGCTATGCGATGTTTACCGTGAGTAAAATTCGCTAGCACAGATGAGGTTAAAAAAAAATTACATCGAGATACTTTCAGACTCTTATGGATCGAAACGGTGCACCTTTTCCCATTCTTGAGCTCACGTTTTCTGTTCTCTACGCCATTTACACGATCATACACTTGTTTATCTATTGCTACGTCGGTGACAGACTTTTCGTCGAAGTGAGTGATTTTTAGCTTAATCCACTGATCAAATTTGCAAAAAAAAAAAAAATTTTATAACGTTTAAAATTTTTTTAAAATAATTTAGAGTACCAGTCTCTCTGATGATTTCTACGAAACCGCATGGTACGACTTGGATCCGAAGGAGGCGAAAGCCTTTCTCTTCGTTTGTCACAGATCGATTGTTCCACTCGAGGTCAAAGCTGGCAAATTCTGCACCTTCAATCTGCAGCTCTTCAACAGCGTAAGCAAAAAAAAGATCCTGTTTGCGCGATTCCGTTACGTGTTGCGTGTTTTTTTTACACTCCATACAGATAATGAAGAGCTCAATGGGATATCTTTCAATGCTGATGGCGATGAAAGAGAGATTGACAGAATGATCACATTTGTCATCAATGTTTGACACATTTATTTTTAAAAAATTGTTAAATAAAATCATTTAAAAAATCCACGGAAGTCGAGTGAACTAATTTTGATCCCTAATTTTAACATACCACAGGATTCCGCACATCTCACCAAGCAACAATTTCACTCACTAATTTCATCCCCAACCGACATAAATGAACTGAATTGGCGTGGAAATGGAATTGAAGAAACGAGGAAAAAAAAAGTTGAAATTCCGAGCATTTTGTGAGAACTTCGCTTGAACAGTTCTAACAGCGCTATCGATAGGGGTTAGCACCGGACACAGCCGGAAAGCACCGACCACTTATATCCAATTCACGGAGTTTGAGTTGAAAAGCGTTTGGACAGTCTATAGAATCATGATAGATTTAAGAGATTCACGTGACGGTACGCGGAGGGTTGGTATTTCCAAACTGACGAAGCATGCGCGGTTGTGTAATCGAAGGGGAGCTTTGATCGAGTGGCCCTTTACTCGTGTGAGCATGTCAGTGACCGGAAACCCATTGAACAGTGAGCTTCGATGACACAAAAAAACAGTATGTGAGATTTTTTTTTTTTTTGCTACGTCGAGCCGACAACGAAATAAAAATGTGTTAACGATTTTCCTTTAGACTTCGAATACGCCTATGGTTGGAATGTTTTTTATCAGTACATATTAGGAATTTGTTCGAAGAAGGGTGAAACTATAGTGGATCGACAAAAAGCTTGGGCATGGGCGCTGTTGATATTCGTGTCTCTGTGGCTTCCTCAGACTGCGAGCTTGTCGATTCTCTGGGGCGATATGAACATGATTATCAATTGTCTATCGACGAACATGTCAATGGCAATGGCGATAATAAAAATTTTGGCTCTTCAATATCAGAGAAGAGGTAAAATCCTTTCGAGCCACTCCATCTACGTAGTCGATCATAAAAGAAATATGATTCCTGTTCTTTTGTTTATTATTATTTTCTTTAAGTTATTGGCTCGATTTTGGTTGCGATCGCCATCGACTGGGCGAAAGTTAAGACAAACGAAGAAAAACGGGAGATGAATGAAACGGCTAAGATCGGTAGATCCATTTCTATCGTTTCGGTATCTCTTACGATAATAATGTTCATCGAGTACGTCGCGTCGCAGCTGTGGATTCTCGTTAAAAATAATAATACCGGACTCGATCCCAGACTATCGTTCGGTTTGCTTCACGTATCGTACTTTCCCTTCGACACGACGAGTCTTATTGTTTTCGTGCCGATATGGCTTTGTCAATTTTTCGGCACACTGCTCGCAATGTCCTCGTACGCCGGACCCGATTGCATCGCCTCGATGATGGTCCTACATTTGTGCGGTCAGCTGAGGATCATTCGTAATTCGTTGAAAAATCTTGTCGACGAGAAGACTACCCGGGAGCCTGATAAATATTGGAGAGAACTCAGTGATATCGTTAAGAGGCACCAAGAGCTCAATCAGTAAGTGCAAACAAAAAAATCCGATCGACTTAGTTGGATGTTTAATAACACTGGGTTCCTTAATTCGCACGTTTCTAATCACTGGCTGCATTCAAGATAAATTTCAGAGAAACATTAAAACTATTCTCTGTAAAGCCATTTCCCGCTTGAAAATCTCCGTTTTGAACCGGAAGTGACCCAAAGTTCATGCGGGAAAACATCACTTCCGGTTTCAAAATCTTGATTTTTGACCGGAAGTGACGTCATAGTGTGCAACCTCACTTCCTGTTTGAAAATCATATTTTTCAGTCTGAAGTGACTATAACGTCACTTCAGGTCTAAGGAACACAAGGAAGTGGGTAAACGTATGTGATATGTCTCAGATGTATTTGCATTTCATCTCGAGTGCAGTCATCGACAGAAGCGAATGAATTAAGGAATACATCGTATTCCTTAATTCATCCTTATTAATTTCTTAATTCAACGAGGCTCGCATTCGTCATAAAGGACACATTCAGCACGATACTTTTAATCCAGATGCTGGTATGTTCGGTGAGTTTTTGCTTCCAAGGCTACGCCATGTTTACGGTAAGTGTGTGGAAACGTTATAAAAAATCGCGTGAAATCACTTGACCATGAGGATGATTTTGAGTTATAAATTTTTAGACCCTGATGGATCGAAAGGGGGAACCTCTTCCCATTCTTGATCTCGCATTTTCCATCCTCTACGCCACTTACACTATCGTACATCTCTTTATACATTGCTACGTCGGCGACAGACTACTTGTCGAAGTGAGCGAACTTTACCTTAAGGAGCTCTTTAGTTAAGACAAAACAAAAGTAAATAAAACTCTCCTTCGCCTAAATTCATGTAAACCGCCATTAAACGGCTAATAAATTCGTACAGTACAGAGTTCTTGACTCGCATTCCTTCGGTTTCACAGAGTACGGGCATTTCAGACGATTTTTACGAGACCGCATGGTACAATTTGGCAGCTAAGGAAGCAAAAGCTTTCCTCTTCGTTTGCCACAGATCGAGAATTCCGCTCGAACTCAAAGCCGGCAAATTTTGCACTTTCAACCTGCAGCTCTTCAATAGTGTAAGTAAAAACAGAATTTGCCTTTGACGAGTACTGAGTTGTTTGTACCTTCCCAAAAGGTATTGAAAAACTCGATCGGATACCTATCTATGTTGATAGCCATGAAAGAGAGATTGATCGATTGAGTCCAATTGGGAAAATATTGTATTCGATGATGTGTCCATGTTTAACTTATCGCTTCTTCATACAGTCATTGAATAAAGTGATACAATGATCTAGCTCAAGTCAGACGGACACCACAGCTTGCGCATGATAAGATCATTGATCTTCTCGATCGAACATACGAATAAGTTCCTCACCCAATCAGAACAAAACATACGACTTCGTTGTATGTCGAGCGGCATTTACTATTGATGCACATATTTTTCGAATTTAAAAGATTTTAAAATAAACCTTCGCCGGATGTACTGTCGGTTGATACTGAAGAAAGAGTACGATTCAATAACGATAAAGAACATCAAAGTTAAATAAACACTCAATCGCGTACAGATACGGTCATTGCGATCACTATTTCCTTTTCAGGAAAGTTCATTCGTTGCAGTTCAATAGTTATGCGAGCGTATCTTTACCTCGTCGAATACCATGCAGAAATGTTTTTTGTGTATTGTTCGTTCCCCTCTTACGCAACTTCATGACAAATGTACGAAAAGCTTCGCGCTGTAGAGACGGGGCTCGTGAATCATTAAACCGCCCTAAGCTTGCGTGGTGGCGAACGGGAGGAGCGCATTTGTCCGAGCATTTTTGTCCATCGGGGGGGGGGGGGGGGGTCGACGTCAGTGGTCGTAAAAACGCGATAGAATAAACTTCGATGGCAAATAACGAAGGTGCGTGCAAATCCGAGTGCTACAATGACGAAGTCATTAACGAGGGGATAAATGTTATTCAGGCTTCGCTTATGCCTACGGCTGGAACGTTTATTATCAAAAGCTCGGCCTTTGGCCA
Source organism: Ichneumon xanthorius (assembly GCA_917499995.1). Taxonomy (NCBI): domain Eukaryota; kingdom Metazoa; phylum Arthropoda; class Insecta; order Hymenoptera; family Ichneumonidae; genus Ichneumon; species Ichneumon xanthorius. Next base: position 1,468,182 of record OU824203.1, on the reverse strand, counting down.
AGGGAGGGTGAAGGACCGATTGGCCAAAGAATAGCATGGGTTTGGGCTTTTCTTATAGTCATCTTCATCTGGCTACCCCAAATCGCCGGTTTGATCATTGTCTGGGGCGATCTCAACTCGAACGTTGATTGTTTGTCCGTTAACATACCCATAGGTATCTCGATAGTGAAAATTTTGGCTCTTCAATGTCAGAGAAAAGGTACGAAGTGCTGAGTGCTCGAACAGTTCGCCGAAGAATTTTTTGTTTTTCTTCGATTCTCTATCGTGCGAAACATAATTTAGCTGGGTAATTTCTTCAAAGTAACTGGTTCGATTCTTGTTTCGATAACCGACGACTGGACGAGAGTGCGCACAAGAAAAGAAATCGAAATTATGATGGAGACAGCAAGAATTAGCAGATTCATTTCGATATTTTCGATGTCCCTTTCCGTCGGCGCCAATCTCAATTATACCATTTCTCAAGTAACTATTTACGGTGCACGATGAAAAATATAAATTTTTCTCGAAAACGGCATACTATTTTTAGCTCTGGGCGATGATGTATAGAACAAACGATGTTTACATCGACACCCAATTGACGAACGGGCTCCTTTTCGAATCGTACTTTCCCTTCAACACGACGAGTTTGAATATTTTCGTACCGCTCTGGATAGGTCAATGCTTGACCTCATTGATATCAGCAACATCGTACAGCGGTCCAGACGCTGTGGTCTCAATGATGGTGCTGCATGTGTGCGGTCAGCTTCGGGTTATTCGTCATTCGCTGAATAATATTGTGATCGTTGGCCGAAAAAAATATTGGCGAACAATCGGTGCTATAGTGACTAGGCACGAGGAGCTCAATGAGTAAGTATTACGGAAGAAAAGAGCTCGATCGTTAGATATTACAGTTTAATAACGCAATTTTTTCAATGAGGCTGGCTTTTGTCATAAAAGAGACCTTCAGCTCGATACTTCTCGTTCAGATGATGGCCTGTACGGTCACCTTTTGTTTCCAGGGCTATGTTGTTTTTTTGGTAAGTTAAATTAAAATTTAGGCACATTTATATCTCTATCACTCACAACTCTACCAGAAAACATCTCTACCGTATTAGAACTATACCAAAAACTCTTCCAGAATTGAGAGTTTTATTTAAATTCCGGTAGACTTTTTTTCTTCAGTGGTAGAGATTTTGGTAGAATTCTAATACGGTAGAGTTGTGTGTGGTAGAGATGTAAATGTGCCAAAATTTAACGATTTTGAAAAACTATTGCGGAAAAAAACTATAAAAAACTATCGTCAGTTTAACTATGGTCTGTATTGCGTATTTATATACTATATTGTTACCTTTGATTAATGATTTTTATTTTTTTCTTGAGATACTTTCAGACTGTAATGGATGAAAACAATGACACAGACATGTCCGCCCTCGATATGATGACCCCTGTACTATATACCGCTTATACGATGACACATTTATTTATTTATTGCTGGGTAGGAGATCGACTCTTGGTTGAAGTGAGTGCGGTTTTTGAATTCAACGAGATATACATTTAGATATTAAAAGCCCTTCGATTAGTCGTGTTTCTTCTCTCCGGCTCCAGAGCAGCACCCTTTCTGATGATTTTTATGAGGCGGCATGGTATGACTTGGCGCCCGACGAGGCAAGAGCCTTCATCTTGGTGTGCCAGAGATCGAGAATACCTCTCGAGATAACCGCTGGTAAATTTTGTACGTTTAATCTGGAGCTTTTCAACAGTGTGAGTACGATCTTTTTTTTCGATGTGATCATGAACTGGTACAAGGTAATAGAATTCGTAACTTCAACAGATATTGAAAAATTCGATGGGCTATCTCTCAATGCTAATGGCTATGAAAGACAGATTGATAGATTAATTTTCATAATTTTGTATAGAATCGAAAAATCAAGATGACACAGTATAAACACGCTTTATTGTATAGAATATTAAAAAGCATCAGCATGTATTTACTTATTCAGAAAAATCTCCTAGTCGGACGTGCACAATCTCCTCCATATATTCGCTATTACACATTGCAATTGATTTTTTCACTGGATGTGAAATCATGAGGGATAACGTCACTTGCGGTCGAAATTGAGATTTTCAAACGGGAATTGACGTTACACAGAATCATTTTCATTTTGCTCTGGAATGTATCTCGAATGCAGCAGTGAAAGAAACCAGTAAATTAAGGAACACAGGAAAGTGGGCAAACGAACATGTGTGATACGCCTTAAATGTACTTGGAATTCATCTCGAATGTAGCCAACTACAGAAACGGATGCGGATGAATTAACGAATACACGGTGTTCCTTAAGTCATTCTCAGTAATACCTCAATTTAACTGGCTGGCATTCGCCATGAAGTACAACACATTTAGAACATACGACTTCACTGTATGTTCAGCGACATTTACTACTGATGCACACATCTTTGGAATTTACAATATTTAAGAATAACGGTCAGCTTCGGGTTATTCGTCATTCGCTGAATAATATTTTGACCGTTGGACGAAAAACATATTGGCGAACAATTGGTGACGTCGTGACTATGCGCGAGGACCTCAATAAGTAAGAATTGCGGAAGACAAGTGTTCGATCGTGAGATATCAAGGTTTAATAATACAATTTTTCGCAATGAGGCTGGCTTTCGTCATAAAAGAGACCGTTAGCTCGATGCTTCTCGTTCAGATGCTGGGTTGCACGGTGAGCTTTTGTTTCCAGGGCTATGTTGTTTTTTTGGTAAGTTAAATTCAAATTTGATGACTTTGAAAAACCAGTGAGAAAAGAACAATTAAATCGTTTTCAGTTTTAACTTTGACCTGTTCGATCAATGATTTTCTTTCTTGAGATACTTTCAGACTGTGATGGATGAAAACAATGATGCCGAAATGTCCGCTCTAGATATGCTTGTCCCTGTACTATTTATCACTTATACGACGATACATTTATTTCTTTTCATCACTCGGTGCGGAAATGGCCACTTTTCCGCCCGCTTCGCGTGCGTAAAACCGCCATTTTCGCACCTTGTGATGAAAAATTTCGTACATCCCTAGTGCGAAACACTTTTTCTAACTCGTGTGAGTACAGCACTCGCCTTCGGCTCGTACTGCAAACTCACACTCGTTAGAAAACGTTTTTCGCCCTCGTGGAGTAATGTACTATTATGGCTGGGTAGGAGACCGAATCCTGGTCGAAGTGAGTGCGCTCTTTGAAATCAACCAGATATGCCTTTAGATATTAAAAGCGCTTCGATTGGTTGCTTTTTTTCTTTCGGTTTCAGAGCAGCACCCTCTCTGATGATTTTTATGATACGGCATGGTATGACTTGGCGCCTAACGAGGCAAGCGCCTTCATTTTGGTGTGTCACAGATCGAGAATACCTCTCAAGATAACTGCTGGTAAATTTTGTACGTTTAATCTGGAGCTTTTCAACAGTGTCAGTACGATCTTTTGTTTGTCGATATGATAATTATCTGATAAAAGATAACATGATTCGTAACTTCAACAGATATTGAAAAATTCGATGGGCTATCTCTCAATGTTAATGGCTATGAAAGACAAATTGATAGATTAAGTTTCACAAAGAAATCAAGACGTCACGGTATAAGCACGCCTTATTGTATAGAATATAAAAAACAATATGTGTTCACCTATTCAGGAAAATCTCCTGGTCGGACCCACACGATCTCCTGCATTTTGTTATTACAGCAATTATCATTTTCGGTATGTATAGTCCTAGAAGACCCTTGTCCTACCGTACAATAAATCACTTCATTCATTAATTGATGAATTCATTCTATTTTCTTTTGCACATTGTAATTGACAGTGCGTCAAAAATTGTCCCTTCCCGTTTAAAAATCTAGGTTTTTACCCGGAAGTGACATAATGAGAAAAAACTCCAATCCCGGTTAAAAACTGAGATTTACGATCAATTCGCGTCGTTGCGAATTTATCATCCGTTCGCATCTTGTATTTCGTTCAGAGTCCATTATCCGTCCGTATCTTGTACTTCGTTCAGATTGCATCATTCGTTCGTATTCTGTACGTCGTTCACAGTCCGTCATTCAGTCTATGATCCATTCGTGCCGTTCATCCCGTTCGCAGTCTATCAGTCTATCATTCGTCCCATATGCTCGACGCAAAAGCTCGCTCCGGTGCGTCTCTCCGTATATCTGGAATGGTACTGATACTGCGCATGCTCATTGATCGCGCATGCTCGCCCTCTCGATAGCTTCGCAGCGCACGAACATCATCTATAATTCCGCAGATGGTGAATTACTCAAGAGTTGTACGCTTAGCAAACTCATCATGTCATAATTTATTCACTAGCAGGACGTAGTTGAGCACTCGCAACTTTTCTTTCTCTCCGAAAAGTGTGAGGTACGAGGGAAAGTGCATTGACCCGAACGGAAACGGATATATCAGGAATACTTGATGAATAAGCTCGCTCGAAAACTTTTAGCGTTCGCTTCTTCTATACCCTCGCGACTTGATTATGCAACGATTCACCGTTTCCACGCGATCGTATGATCACCGTAGTTTGCTGAACGTAACAGATGTAATCATTTATTCCTAGTCGTGCACGGTAGTTATGGACGTCGATCAGTTATGCACCCATGCTTTGCGAAAAGCCAGTTATAGTCCCTCGTTTAATATTCAGCCACGAGTACGAGTGTAGAGCTACCGAGAGATATCGAGAAAACTATTATCGAAGCGAAGACTTTGTATACGCGAACAGAGCGTGTACTTTGTACAGGGGAACGAGACAATCGGAATATAAAGAACCTATAGACTATTAGTCTCTACACTGTGAGTACTTGGCAAATCGTCGACGCGAGCATTTTTTTTCCCCCACCTTGGGCGACAAACGTCGAGGAGAGGGGGTTAGCGCTACTTTTTACGGTCTATGCGGATCAGAACGAAACCGACGCTCCTCCGAGGCACTTCTACGGGAGCTATAGCATCGATGTGGGTCAGTAGTATCTATTCGAGCGTATTTATAGATCGATCGAACCATATAAGACACTTATCCGTCACAGCGTATCTTTTTACCCTGCTAAGGGAGGTCGGCTCTTGTAGAACAGTGCTACTGAGATAGCGAGTTCAACTACTCGTTCCTCGCGAGTATTACCGAATATCAGTCACTTTCCACGGGTGCTGATACAAGCCCGACGAGAACTCACGAGCACTGCCCTCTTTTGGACGGTTCGCGAAGCTTCGAATGGGTTCACTCGCTCGGTGCTCTCGTCCCAAGCTCCGGGACAGTGTGAGCACGACAGTTCACTTGACGCGTTTCTCTTTTGGGCAAAATTGTTCTACAAAAGATCGCTACAACAAATACAACAGGACTTGCAGATCCTGAGCGTATTGCGGATTCTTGGTCATTGCCGGATGCCGTGGTCGAAATGTCTGCTTTTGAACAGTAAAAAAAGTGCACCAACACAACTATCGTTTCCTCGGTCGAACCGACTGTCGTGCAACCCGCCAGGGTGTGCAAATGTGATACAGTATTGAGAGATAACAGCGGCTGCAGTCGTGAACTGTATAAGCGAGGAATTGGAAAAATTGATGAGAATAGTGGCTAGATGGCTCACAGAAAGCTGAAGTCTTAAAAAGGGAAATTACAAAAAAGACAGTATACGTACGGTATTTTTAATTCCATTAGCGATATTTCACATCTTTTTCATTATCAAGAACGCATGCATCCACGAAGCAACATTAAATGAAGATAATGATATAATAATATTTAGCTGCCACGTAGTCGCAGGGGTTCGCTCGCTACGATTCTGACATTTTTTTTCTTTTTAATATTTATGAATTAGTAATTGTCGCTCCATATACGCGTAATTCGAGTAAAAGTTCAAACAATTACTTTCACCTCTTATTTCCGTCACAAAGCGTAAGGAAAGTGTCTGAAACGCGAGTAGAGTAAGTCGACGATGCGTCTCGGTACACGCGAAAGTAACTAATACGAGTCCATTATGAGAGCGGCTCTCTTCGTCACAATGGAGAGAAAACGAAAGGACAGCCGAGGGACTTTAGCGTTCGATGCACATGGACAGAGTTCTGTCCGCTTCACGCATTGATGAGAACGCAATGTTCTTATAAATTGAGCTCTCTCACCTCGTCTACAGCTAGTTTCGTTCGAGTTACCGTATAAGCTTGTCGTCACAACTGTGTTTCATTTTTATTTTATTTCTTATTTCGTTGAATAATAATAAATAATAAGAAGTAAAAAAATCATGAAGAACTACTGGCAGATTATAGTTTTTCTTGCTGTGCTTACCTGCGCCGTTGTCGCGAGGAACGCTGATAATTTTAGTTACGAAAGGGACGGTAGAAAGGCCACTGGCTCGATGCTCGCCGAAATAGCCAAGGAACTTGTTCAGAGGTCGACCAGCAGCAGTCAGGTATGTCATCCTCGTATAAAAGGCCCGCACTTTCAAAAATCCTCATCCACCGAAGCACAGTTAAATTTCACGTATAACATTCCGTTCCGTACGTGAAACGAGATTTATGTCTTGAATTAAACATAATTAAGTAACTGTCAGTTTGTACTTCCAACACGATTCGATTACACTCTTTGTCACATTTTGTTGTACTATATCATCAACGTAATTGCTTCGCTCGCGCACTTTATCACGGTTGTTTTGCATGCTCACGACTCACTAGAAACGCGCGCGGCTTTTAGGTTAGGTGTGCCTGTGTCGTTCCGGCGATACTGGCGCTACTTGGCTATCAACGAAATCGGACTTCGCGATTTCGATATACGAGGAAGATTAGTTCAGTGTGCGAACCTAGTGGTCAAAGCCGAAAGTGTTCGACCATGACCACTTGGTCAACGCTGTTTTCCTCTCAATAGCCTTTTTTCTGTCCATTACAAAATAAGCCCTCGGAATGAGACTATTGAGAGGCTTCAACGAGCAAAAAAAAAGAATTCGCCGCAACAATCGCAATCTTGCTTGAGTCTCCTTCGACGTTTCTCAGGTACTGAACTTGAATCTGTCGAATCTTCTTCTATTACTGGTACTCAAAGCAGTCGTATTCGGAGCTGGTTATCTCGGCGGAAATCACAGCGCCAGGGGTCGAGAAACGGACAAAGGTGATTTATCAAACTCGTCCCAGAGCTTCGCGTCTACCAATAAATTTATAGGGCGTTTACGTATTTCAAACGGGGCTAAAAATTGTAGAAAATGTCGTTACGGAGGGTGAAGTTGCCTTGGCTCTCGGCTACTTGATTGGAGACACCTGCCTCTACAGAGCTGCCTGCGAAGTGCCCAGTACCGCCAAAGAATATCTCGGTGCTGTCGAAATGATCGTTCAGACAATGAAGCTCATGCCACAGTTCGTAGTTTTTTTTATATTACTCCCAGAGATTTCGCCTAAAAATAGCTTGAAATTTAACTCTTTATAAGTCACACCTCTATCCCCACTCCTAGGCGCTACCTTAGCAACGCTTGGCCCCCACTCCACGTCCGTTAGTCCCTTTTCGGTGCGGTTTCGAGCATTGTGACTTATAAAAGGTTAAGCCGAAATACTTTTAGTTCTTCGTATTATTTGCTGGTTCAACGTTCTATAAATAATCGGTGTATATTTTTCTCACAGATCTACGCAGATGGACAAAGGATACGAGAAGACGATTTCGGACTTCAGAAAAGCAATCGAGTACGGTATGACAAGCCAGTGTCCACCTGAGTACACTTGCAAAAAGGAGAGCATCCAGAATTTCTTAAGACCGGAATGAAACTTCAAATATCTTCCGTAGGAGAGGAGTGATTGTTTGTATTTCTTTTCTTTCTTTTTTATGAAATGTGCAAAAATGAAATTGTCGTATAGGTTCCCATAGTTATATATATCGTGATTTATCTTTTTATTATCAAACATTGAATTTGATGGAATAATTCATGCGACGAATGCGTTACAACCCAGCGTTATTCGAACGGTATTCGTATTCGAAAAAACTTTTTTAAAAAAAAAAAAAAGGTCTCATGTACAATATATAATTACAGTTTGTTCCGTAGTTCTCGTAGAAAAAAAAATTAATTTTGTGCGAACAATGGATAACAGATTTATTTTCTTCTATTGATTAAGTAGTAACGATTATCAGCGTCTTGCAGCTGATATTATTTTTCTGTTCTAAGTTGTCTCACGAGAAGATTTTCTCAGTGACTTTTACTTAATGTGACTTTCACTAGGACAGAGGAAAAAACCTGCAATAAAAACGATTATACGTATGTAGAATCGTAGTCGGCAGTAACGGCGCGTCCGGTGAACCAGAGATGTGAATTATGCGACGAGGTACGGATTGCGTGCGGCGAAATGAAAAAATCACTCGCATGCTTGTGAGTAAAAGTATATATATTAAACTAGCTGCAACGCGTTTGGAAGATGAGATTAGTGACTCACGACGAAAAAAAAAATAAAAAACGATTAGCTAAAAACATTTTGACTAATCTAATAACAACTATCAAGCGATTATCCAATCGAATTGATTCGAGTTGAATAAAAGCGCACGTAATATATAGTTGGTAAAACTCATGAGATAACATTTTTCAATTTGGAGTTGCTCGTCTACGAAATTACTCCGCTGTGCCCCCAGTATCGAATAAGTTTAACTACCTGTATCGCAAATAATCGCAACTACTGATCGAAAAGTATATTCGTTTTCGCTGCCTCCGATCATCGCATGCTCTATGAAAAGCTTTGTCTGGTGTATCTAGGAAGAAACTTTGGTCATATGTACTTGGTTCGGGTAAGCGCACTTCCGCCCTTCGTTGGATCCATCATACGATCCCAGTTAGTTTGACCGACGACAAAACCCACCGCACGCATCTTCTCCTGCTCCTTTCGCTCCTCCAGATCTGCCCATCGAACCTTCAAACACACACCATTAGACGATGGCCATAAATTTAAGTATATAATTATATATAATCATGTTTTGTTGAACGGTGTATAGCATCGATCGTACAGATCGATTGCGAACGATTCGCAATGGGCGATTTCTGTAAAGTTTTGTTAGACTTTCTATAGAATCGATCGTACAGATCGATCGCTATTGGTTCGCCATAAGCTATTTCTGTGAAGTATTACACATATGTATTCGACTTTCGCATTGTCACACAATTCTGTTGCGACACCGATTTTTAAGATTTCTTTTATAACTAATCTATACCATTTTCGCCGATTAAATATCACCGACCGGACATTAAATTGTGTATCGCTTGCGAGCAAAAGAGTTGTTTTTTCTCCCGTATCTGCGAATGCCTCAGAGGGGCCAAATTACTAAAACGAATGATCAAATTTACGAACCCTTTTCTTTCCAGATGTATCTTCCATGTTGTAATAGTCGGGCACTTGAAGGAAATCTTCCATCGTGTGAGGCGTAGTCTCGTGCTTTTTCTTTGCTAATCCATCGAGACGGTCTAAGAAAAAGCAATAAAAACCCTTTCGTCAGTAACCTTTTCCACTGCTATCGGCGCGGAAGTGTCGAACTATGACATTTACCTAATTTATCCTCCGCTTCCATTCTCTCCCATTTGCTAACAGTCTAAGAATTCGAATGAGTCAAATGATTATATGAAATTCTTAAGACCTAGAATATGTGTTATGACGATCGTTCTCACCCCTACGTCGTGAGGATCCTCCTGACTATCCTGGCTATCGTCATTCACCGGTGCTTCGGGTGCCTGGACATCTTGCGTATCCTCCATTTGAACCTGAAGGTAACATTTTTGTTATTACTTCAAAACTGCGCTACATTTCTTTGCGCTATTTTTGTGTGCGACAGGTACCTCTTCGATGGATTCTTCCTGCAGCAAGGACGTAACATCCAATTTCTGATGATAACTAGGCGTCGGCTCGAAGTAGTCAACGATTCTGTTGATTTCATCCTCCGAACGCTTGTGGATGTTCCTCTTCAGGCATATCTGTGTGTCCATCTCCATCTCGCACACATAAACCTGGAAAAAAATGCTACGTTGTCAAAGTCCGTTTGACACAGACAAGTTTGCGACGATGGTGCGAAGGACCGCTCACCCGGAAGCCTTTCGTCTTGGCGAAACTCCACATCTCCTCGTAGTCCGAGATCTTCTCATTTATCGAATCGAGTATGATGAAATTGAAAAAACCATCGGTTATGTTTTTCTTGAATGCCTTTATCAGCGACGTTATGTAACTTTGTTCCATGGCCTCTTCGTACTCGTACACCATTTCCTATGTACATAATACCGTAGTTTGTACACAATATGTATTTACTGACAAGTTATTATGGCCCGGAAATACGTCACATCCGGTTTAAAAATGTCATTTTTTCGACCGGAAGTGACAAATTTGCGGTATGGCGTCACTTGAGGTCTAGCAATGACATTTTTAAACCGTAAGTGACGTATTTCCCTTGGGGGACCCCGTGGATGCTTGAAAATTGGAAGAAACAACTTTCCAAAATATGTATAAGATTAATTCGATCAGCGAACAACGAGATGAAAAGGATGCTTACTTTTGTTGTAACTTTCTTCCCATTGTCGTCTTTAGTTTCAACCTCTTTCTCCGTGAGGAAGTAATCGTCGATGCTCAAGATTCTTGGAGCGGAACCGCCTTGTTCCACTTCCTTGTCCTGCAAGAAACAACGTGGGGATGAAGACGTGATGGAAAACACGTCGTCATAAAAAGTGGTCCACAGTATCTTACCTTGATAAGTTTCGCAACGAATGATTTTCCACTGCCCGGTGGACCTCTCAAAATAATAACTATTTTAGGTGGTCTGTTCTGTCTGCCCGGTGTTCCCAGCAAATCGTCAACCATCGTGAAGTTCGGGGTCTTCGGCAGTTCCATGGTCTTCGGAGGTTCGACGCTCTTAGGCATTTCCATGGTCTTCGGGGACTCGATCGGCTTCGGCGACACGTCCGGCTCCACATGTTTCGTCTCTTGCTCGCTGCAACAAAGTGTATCTCTCTTATGCGACGATTCTGATTTCAACTATATTCACTTACGATTATTACGATAATCGGAATTCAATGTTTTTTTTATCTATAAAACAACGAAATTACACGTCGTCAAGCTTTATCAAATCCTAGACTATACTTCGGTTTTTTTTGTTCTTTCTATCTACGAAAATCGTAAAAGTTTCGCCGCAAAAAAGTCGAAAAAATAAACGATAACAGGATAAACTTTTAAGTGTAGAAATATAATCCTTGTTCTCAAGGAACAACAGATCAGAAGCGATTGTGTTAATTCCCTAGGGAATCGACAAAGGGATTCGTAAATAGATAAAGATTTTTTTCCTTTAATTCGTAAAAGCCCTAGATTAATATTAAAACAATTCGGATACTTTGATAAAATTCATCGCTGTTATGTCAACAACTAAATCGATTCTTTTCTTTTCTTTTACAAGTGTATCTGGAACTCATCCAAGTTACGTTCAAACGAAATTTGCGATCTCCGAGATATTTGGAGAGTACGCTCAATGTAATAAATGAAGCAAACGATTTTCATTCATAGTTAGTCACGGCGAATGGTTCAATGCATAAATGTAATATTTTTCACGGTTAATCGTACGCACCATGCATGCGCACGTCCAACAATGTGTATTACACAATACACGGTATAAAATATACCTATTCACGACATGATATAAGAATACGTGAGCGAGCAAGTCGCTAAAAAATTATTTTTCAGCATAACAATGTTTTTTCGTTTTGTTTTCACCTTGTTTGAAGATAACAATGACAATGAACGTCAGCGGCACGATTGATTCGTATATCTGCACTCGCGCGCAAAACGCAGCAATAGCATGAAGTGAAAACTGCAACTAATCTTCACTGTCATTATAATCGAAAGAACTAAGGCCAGAGCAAAAAATTGTTGTGATAATGGTTTTAACGATGGCAGACATTTTTTTTCTCAAATAAATCAGGCAATGATATCGAAAACGTATTTTCAATTGGAACATTGCTGAACCGCAAAATTGCTCGGCTAAATCATATGATTCTTAAAAAAAATTGATTTTTTTTCAATGGGCATAGATATCGAGATATTAACGTAGCTCGGTGAGCAAAATTCTCAGTATTGTCCACGGCAATAAAATTTTTTAAACGGTTGATATTTATAAATGTGTAGCATACCTGTTTTCCTGGGATGTGGAGTCAACCGGTTTCTTCGCCGAGCTCTCCTGCCCGCTAACATTTCCTTTAGATCTAGCAAAATCGACAGTTTCAAACATTCATAAGATCCATTCCGTTCGCAGAGATTGAATTCTCAAATTTTTTTACCGCTTAAAAAAAATCCATTGGAAAACGATTAAAAAAGTATCGTTGTCAATGGTTTTTTTTTTAAACAGAGCTGGTAACTGTTTGTCGAACGCTTCGCGCTTAACGCTTCGCAATTATTCATAAATTGCGTGAACTAAAGCGAAAAGTGCGGAAGCTAAAGTACGAAGCTATCGAGAAACAGGACCGGTCGATTTTTGGGTGAGTATTATGAACTTATTGGATTACCTTTCATCGTCTTTGCTATTTTCTCTGTTCAACTCCTTTCTTATTTTCTCGGGTCTCTCACGTGTCCTGTCTGCTTACAGGAAAATCATTAATGGCATCATACGTTCAAAAAGTGCATATGTAAATAAAATAAAACAGATATCTTAATTTGTCTATCAAATTGTCTAATCAAAGCGACAAATTTTAATAAATCAAATTTATTATGGAATCTTTTTCAACTCCAGACGCAAAATCATGCGTAAATTGGATAGCAATTTTTTTTTATGTTCCGATATATTTTGTATAAACATTTCGTAAATGTGATTCTACCAAAGTTATATCGGAAAGCTTATGGAACACAAAAATGAAAAAAAAATATTGGCCGAATGCTTCGAGCACTAATCAGCGTCACTCCACTGATTTCTCCCTCGACATCGCCAAGTTTACAGGTGAAAATTATGCAACTAACTAGTGTCAAGTAAAATCTACGTTTGCCGCAATCTGACAAAGGATTACCTTTGCTGTTGCTTCTTCGTTGTTGAGATCGATCTTCGCGATGTTTGTTTGAGTTTCGTTCCCACTCTCGATCCCTCTCGATGCGTCCGCGTTCGCGATTTTCCCGGCTCTCTCTGCCCCTGTCCCTGTAATCAGCCGACTCACGATCCCTCCTGTTCCTATCGTTTCTATGCAGAGCGTTTCGTCGATCGCGCTCGAAGGTTCTCCTTTCCTCCTGAATCCAACTGGGTTCTCTCGTTTGCTGTCCCGTAGGGATCGTCTCGCGTTCCGGAGGTCTCCGATGCAAAGCTCTCAGGTCCGAATCATAGATCTTCATGCGATCCGTGTAATCCTTCAAATTCTGCTCGTTCTCGACCCAGTGCTTGAAGTCTTTCTTCGGATACATCACGTGCTCGGGCACGATCGGTTTCAAGTTTCCGTGGCCGTAATCGAAGCACTGGGCCGGTGTCACGTAATCGTGAACTATAACGCGAGGAGCGTGAGCGTAATCTATAACGTTGGCCGGTGTGTGTTCCGTAGGTATCTCGTCGGGAACGCCGGTGCCGTGATTGTAATTGAATTGTTTTTCTATGCAGAATTCCTTCTGCGGGCCACCGCCTCGGGCGCCCTGATGTTTGTCCGGACGTCGAGTCACGCAGCTCGTGGCACCGGCTCGATTGTTGTCGCCGAACCCTCCGGAAGATTCGTCGAAGAGTTTCTCGACTGGACCACCTTTGTCCATCATTCTCTCCTCCGAGCCGAAGGACCGTCTGCTTCCGTCCGGATCACCGGCACCAGAGATCTCTTGATCTATTCCCGCGGGACATCCTGTCGGCGGGGCTCCGGGAAGATCGGCGGTTCCGGAACGTTGATCCGAGTCGCCGAATTTATTTCTCGTGAACGGCTGCCTCCAGCCTGGTCGGTTTTGTCCTTGAGGACCGGGCTCCGACTCCACCGGTTCCCTATCGTCGAGCGCGTCTCCTCCGAAGGCCCTTTGATCCTGGTCCCCTCCTCTGAACGCCGGTGGCAAATTGTTTCCTTCGAAATCCTCGTTCTCTTCTGGAGGCGTATCGTCCGATTTTTCGGCCAGCGGCGGTGGTCCATCGAGTTTGAAAGCCATGAGCGAAGGAATGGCTGACGATCTGGGAGCGTCGAGATTTCCTCGGGGAGGGAAAGCGTTTGATCCGAATGATGGCCTAGCTCCGAACACAGCGTCATTCTGGTCACGAGGTTCGAACGGTCGGTCGGTGGGAGGGCCTCGCGGGCCGAATGGACGATCGTTCAAGCCACGAGGGCCAAATTGACCGTCGTTTGAATCTCGAGGTCTAAAATCGCCGGGTCCTCGAGGTCCGAAATCGGGAGGACCTCGAGGTCCGAAATCGGGAGGACCTCGAGGTCCGAAGTCGGGAGGACCTCGAGGTCCGAAATCAGAAGGACCCCTAGGTCCGAAATCAGAAGGACCCCTGGGTCCGAAATCTGAAGGACCCCTGGGTCCGAAGTCAGAAGGACCTCTGGGTCCGAAATCGAAAGGACCTCGAGGACCAAAGTCAGAAGGACCTCGAGGACCAAAGTCAGAAGGACCTCGAGGACCGAAGTCAGGAGGACCTCGAGGTCCGAAATCTGGAGGACCTCGAGGACTGAAATCAGGTGGACCTCCAGGTCCGAACGCTCCGATGGGAGAGCCTCGGGCATTGAAACGATCGTCTTGCGGACCACGAGGACCGAAGGGTCTCATGTTCGAGGTATTAGGACCGGCGAACGGAGGTCCCATGTTTTCCGGCGGGCCTCCCATTCCTCTTGGGCCGAAGGGAGGAAAGCGGGAATCGTTTGGACCTCGGGAGCCAAAAGGCATCGGGCCTCTCGGCCCCATCTGCATTCCCCGTGGACCGAAAGGAGCGTCGAAGGGAGGTCGTAGATTAAAACCGCCTGAAGGCGATCCGAAGGGTCCACCCATGTTTCCTCTTTGCTCGAACGGCGTATCAGGGCCTTTGATGACCGGTCCTAAATTCGGCAAATTCGGAGGAGGTTCCATATTCAAATCCTCTGGTTTCGGATCATTCTCGCCCATGAATGGTAGGGAATCTGATTTTTTCGAAATTTCTTCCGGCATGTCGCGAGATTTTTCGAGATCGGGAGGCTCAGATTTTTCTTTGGACGAATCGATGGAGGGATCTTTGTCGGCTAATTCGCTAACGGGTTTGTCGATTATGTCGTCGACAGCGAAATTAGCCGACATCCATGGAGGCATTGGTAGTGGGGGCACAGTTTGTCGCGACGGACTGTCGTTGGAGTCCGCCGGAGGCCGCGACTCGAAGTTATCTTCCGCTTCCTTGCGCTCCTCCATGGAATGAGGTCTCTGCATTCTCTCAGAATTTTCTGAATTGGGAGCCCGATTATCCGGTCTACAGTTATCTGAACTGGGAGCTCGATTGTCAGGTCTGCAGCTGTCTGAGTTGGGAGCTCGATTGTCGGGTCCAAAGTTATCCGAATTTGGAGCTTGATTATCCGAACCACGGTTATCTCGTTGCTGCGGACCTTGCTCGTTTCTCGAGGATGGCTCGAACTCGTTTCTCATACGATTGTCAGGCGGTCCAAACTCGTTGCCCATTCGCGACGGGAAATCTCCCAATAATCTTCGAGGTCCTGCAGGCGCGTCCGGTCCACGAAGGCTGGAATCACCGCCACGAGGTCCAGGGAAATCTCCCCGAGGACGAAAGTCTCCGGGTCCACCAGACTTGAAGTCTCCTGCACCGCGTGATTTGAAATCTGGACTACGTCCGTCGTCTCCCGGACGAGAGTCGCGTGATCCCGAAGAACCCGCAGCCGGACCTCTTCCTCCGAAGCTATCCTTGTTGCCAAAATCACCGAAGCTTCTTGACGAAAATGGCGAATCACCAGTTATCTTTCTGAAGCTTTCACTGAGCGACGTACCGGTAGAGATGGTTTTGTCCGTACTGAGAAAACTTCCGAAGTTCGAAGGTTTGAACACATCCATAGCGGCTTTACGCTTCTCCATCAGCTTCTTGAGCTCCGGCGACATGGCGTTCGCAGGATCGAACTGATTGCTTCTACCGAAACCCCTCGAATTCGAACCGAAGGAATCTCGATTTCCATCCCGCGACTCGAAACGATCTGGCGGTGGTTGACGTGCAAATCTGTCGTTCGATTGACTCATGCGATCTCCGCTCGATCCCTGACGATCGTTCGATGTGCCGAATCTATCCCCCGATGAAGTTCCGAATTGATCGTTACCAGAGCCAAAACGATCGTTAGAGGATCCAAATCGATTTCCACCCTGCCTGGATTGATCGTTACCCGAACCCGGTCTGTCATTGTCAGATGTGAAACGATCATTGCCCGAACTGAAACGATCGTTACCCGAGCCAAAGCGCTCGTTGCTCGAATTGAAACGATCGCGATCGAAGCTATCGCGATCGGAATCGAATCGATTGTCTCCATGCTCTTGTCTATCGTTGTCCCGGCCGAATCGATCACCTCCGCTCTGATCTCTATCGAATCCGGCTCCCTGAAAACGATCGTTAGAATCGTTGTTTCCTAGACGATCATTGGATCGAAAATCGTTTCCGCCTCTACCGACAGGACTGAAGTCTCGGCCAGAGCCATCGCGTCTTATATTTTCACTTCCTGAGCCGAACGATTGATTACCAGAGCCAAAATCTTTGTTGGATCCATCGCGTCCGAAATTTTCGTTGGAACCGAATTGACCGGAGCTATTCGTACCCGTACGATCGTTGGGAGGAGGTCCACTGAAACGTTTACCATCGAAGCCGAGTCGATCGTTTCCTCCGATGGAATCTCTGCTCGGCGGTGGACCCTGACGGGCATCTCCATCGTTTCTGAACGATCGTGAGTTTGGGTCTTGTGTATTTCCTTGTCCGGTCCTCTGCCCGGTATTCGATTGCTGTTGGACGTTGGAACCTCCGAATCGGGGCGGTGGTAGAGAAAGGTTCGGCCCACCGGCGGACAAGTTTGGAGGAGCGTTTGAAAAATTTTGAGCACCCGCGGGTGGCATCAGAGG
Organism: Ichneumon xanthorius; assembly: GCA_917499995.1. NCBI lineage: Eukaryota > Metazoa > Arthropoda > Insecta > Hymenoptera > Ichneumonidae > Ichneumon > Ichneumon xanthorius. The sequence goes on along the minus strand of OU824203.1, from coordinate 1,451,176 downwards.
CGGTGGTTGCTGAAAATTTCCCGGAGGCTGATTGAAATTCGTCGGTGGTTGATTGAAGTTCGGCGGTTGTTGATTGAAGTTCGTCTGCTGTTGATTGAAGTTTGTCGGTTGTTGGTTGAAGCTTGTCTGTTGTTGGTTGAAGCTTGTCTGTTGTTGGTTGAAGCTTGTCTGTTGTTGGTTGAAGCTTGTCTGTTGTTGGTTGAAGTTTGTTGGCTGTTGACTGAAGTTTCCAGGTGGTTGATTGAAGTTGGTAGGCGGTTGATTGAAGTTTCCAGGTGGTTGATTAAAATTCATCAACGGCATCGGAGCTTGTTGGGCGTTGTTGACAGGCGGTGGAATCGATTGGGCTTGTTGGTAACCCGCAGTGTAATTCGTCATGTTCATTCCGGCGTTGTACTGAGCGGCCCATTGCTGCGCAGCCCAAGCTGCTTGATTCATGTTCGGTGTCATCGTCGGCGCTCCCATTGGCATCGCTGTTTCACCGCTATTCGCCTGCGCCGGTTGAGGACCCATTGGAGGTCCCGGAATATCTTGTTTTCCCGTTAAACCGAGCGTCTTACCGATGCCCAACAGATTATTTATCAGGCTCTGATTTTCCGTGCTCGACAGAATGTTCAGGATCTTGTCGTCTCCGGCCATTGACTTGTTCTTCTCGGCTTCAGCCTTTGCCGCCGCTTGCTTCCGTTGCTCGCGCTTCCGACGCATTTGCTCCCGTTTCTCTATCAGCTTCTCTCTCCACGACGTCCACTTTGCCTCGTCCTCCTTGTACTGTGTCTGCGAATAAATTGAAGAAAAAAAACCGTCATTTGAAGGTATTCTTTATTTAGAATGATTACAAGTTGTTTATGTATTTTCATGTTTTTTTAATAGACTGAACTTTAAATTGTATAGAACTTTATTTCTGAATTCACTTACCTTTGCCGGATGATTGGCATTTTGTTGCTTCCACTTGTCGAACTGTTCTTCCCATTGTTTGAACTGAGTGTCAAATGTTTTTTCGGCAGCCGTTAGTTCTTCGTCGTCGGATTTCAATTTTTTTGCACTACCGGTTTCTACGTTGGAGCTAGAGCCGCGTTTACCGTTGAGATTGTTGTCGGAACTCGAGATATTAGAATTATCGTTGGGCAATGGTGGCTGACCGGGGGGTAAGGGTGGATTACCGGTCTGTTTCGAAGATGGAAATAACGGAAGATTGTTCTGATGGGGCGGCGGTATACCGGCGAAACCATACGCGCTGCTCTCGGGTGGCAAAGGAGGCTTAGCGTTCGTGTCCTCTTTGGGAAGCGGGGGAGGCTGACCGACGGCCACCGGAGGCATCTGGGCAACGCTTGGTAAACTCTGCGAAGACATCTGCTTCATCGTCTCTTGATACTGGAAATGAAATCGAAACCTTTCTGATCTAATTTGCCATTCTTTTTTTTTTTTACTTTTTTTTTCTTCGACGATTATCGACGATAGAATGGTCTCGACAAAGGCTTGTACCTTTTCCCCGTACTGAGCTTGCCATTGCTGGTACTGTTGTTGCCACGTCTGCCACTGGGACCAGTTTTGCTGCTGAGCGGCTGACCATTGCTCCGCCGTGTATCCGCTTGGTGCCTGAGTAACGTTGTTCTATCAATCTTTAGATTCACTAGACTATCGCGGTTTGGCAATCATCAAATTATGTATTAAAAAAATAAATCGTATCTCAAAAGCCTTATTTCATAAAAGCTTCCGAGTGAAGTCTTTCAGGGACTCTTTTAGACTCACTCCTATACCATTATTTGAAGCTCCAAGAGAGTTTGGATTTCATTCTTTTTTGCGACCATTCGAAGCCTTTTAGAAATGATAAGTTTTTATATTGAAAAGTTTCTAGATTCATTTGATCAATCGAATTTGTCAAATTGTCAAATTGTCAATTTGTCAATTTGTCGAATTTGTCAAATTTGAGATATTTCAGATTTTGTAAAGAAGAGGATTTTTTTTTTTTTTTTGCAGCTAAGAAACTTTATACTTACTGGCTGATTATAGTACTGCATGTAAGCCTGCATGGTGGCCATGGGATCTGCTCCTGGAGCAGCATAGCCAATCGGTGGCTGCGGCATCGGGGCTGTGATTGGTGCAGCCGGTAATTGCCATTGGTTCCAATTTTGCATTTTTTTTCTTTTCTTTTCTTTCTCTAATCCTCCATCAGCGTAGCAAACAGATTTTTTTTTTGCTCGCTAACGCATGTTGAGGATTTTTTAAGGGCCCTTGTCCATTCGGACGCTATCACGTGTTTACAAAAAGTTTTTGTTACAATGTGCAAACATCTAGGACACGCTGTAAAATGGGATTTCTTCATTTTTTTTTTTTTTTTTTTTTAAACTTTTCCTTTATAACTATTTTGTATAAAATCAATAAAGTGTTTATGTTAGGTCACAAAAACCAATGAGCTCTTGCGATACTGAGTACTGTGCTCTCGCGATAGCAAAAAAATTCTATACTTTCATTCCTTACGACTAGATCGTACGTACATTCAGTACAGCTTCGAATAATCGTAGCGCTGTTTGTAATTCAGGAGTAACGACCAATTTTTTTTCATTGTTTCACTCGCAGCGAAAGGCTCGCTGGGAAAGGAATAGAAAAAAACTTGCGTGGCTATGCCGAGTACAAGTGAAACAAACAGCTCTACAGTTGCCTTATTCGAATGTACGAGAAAATTATTGAATTGTGTAACTCTAATTTGGGCACAAACAGCTCCGAAAAGACAACGAGAATAAATTTCCATCGGAGGAAAAAAATTCACGGTCAAAGGCGCTTTCTAAGACTTAGAAATAAATCGTTCAACAATCCCTGATGCATAATCAATGGCTCTGCGAAGCCTCCGGTTTCTCGCAGCGTAACAATGTACAACGAGCGTCGATTATTATTTTGCGCCCAAAAAACAAAATTTCTTACTATTGTCGATAAAACGCTAACAATTGGTATATCCGTCAATGAGAGCTTGGAGAACAAAAAAAAAACAAACGGAAAAAAAAACGTGACGTCAGACTCTCTCGAGAGAGAGTGAGACGAAATTTCAGAGAAAATGCGACTTCACAGCCATTTTTTAAAAGTGAAATGTCCACAGTTTTTGGACTTGTATAACGAACAGTAGCGAAAAATCATAATCATAATTATTGCGTCCACGGAGGCACCGTGCCATTCTCGCACCGAGCGCATCCCTAGGCTTATTGATTTTTCGTCGCAGAGAGAAGCTCGCTGCGATCGAGCACGGAAATTGCATCGGACTAGGCGCGATGCGAACGTTAGCTCCGGAAAGGAGGCGAATCTCTCACCGGTTCCGGCTCGTGACCGGGTTAGCAAACTTCGTTGGTCGACCGATTTAAGGATAAGAATTTTCTTTTTTTTACAAGAGTTTACTTACGTCTTGGTTAAGCGCGTGAAAGGCTTGAAGAAATAATGCTGCGAGTAGCGAGTGTGCAAGGAGAGAACACGACACAACATCCGCCACGGGCGGAACGTTGGAGACTAAATTATGCTGTGCGCGTGTGTGTGTGTGAGCTGTAAAATTGAGAGGTACGATAGCTCGATTAAGAAAATGGACGCCGGGGTGCGTCGTCGTTGCTGGCGCAGCAGCAGCAGCCATTCGCGAAACCGAATCGTCAACTTACCGGTAAATTAACCATCTCGATAAATGCTTCCACGAAACGTACTCGTCTTTCATCCAATACTGTACGTTATTTTTTTATCACAATTGTACATGAAAATTAATATACCACTTTATGCATAAAACTTCCTGTACCGGCACATTAAATTCCATACGATTTTTGTTACAGAGTACCCAAGTAGTACCAATTTTTCACATGTTAACAAAAAAGTTGTCCGTTGGTTGACTTATGACCGGCAACATGTTATGCGTAAGCTGTCCATGTCCGACAGTTGACTTTCGAACATGGGATAAATAAGTCAACCAAACGGGCAACTTTGGCACCCAAGAGGCGGTCGGGGGAGGGGGGGGAAGGTCATAACGGGTTTATTTCGAAAGATCTTTACGTTCCATCCATACGAACGTGTCCAGGTGGAAGGGTTGTACAAAGAGGAACAGGCTATAGTCATTCGTCCAATCGAAATCCACGTCACGTCCATTGTATTCAACGCGAGGCCAATGGGAACTCGTAAACACGATAATATCGCGCGAAAAGGATAAACGTCCCAACGGATTCCCGCCATATTCCACTCGGTGTCTCTGGTCTCTGTGATGTTCTGTGAGATGTGTCGTCCTTACGGGAATTGAGATTCGCAAGCCTTTGCGTCGAATATTCGTGACTCTCGGTGAAAGGCAAAGACGCGGCGACATCCGGCTAAGAAACTACGACGGTACGTAGAATATTTTCATTCAGCTTATCGCCATTACAACAGAAGCGTCCTCGTCGACGCTCAACAGGCATATTTCGACGAGGCTTTTTTTTCCACCGTCGAGTCACAATTTTCACTCGACAAATGTCGATGCCTGATTGTTCGCCCGTTCCACTTGCAGCAAATCATGTTTGTCCCCGGAATAAACAACAAGGAAATTTTTTTTCAACCCAGCCAAACAGACGTTTCATCGCGCCAACGGTCGATTGTTTTACGACAAACAATTTGTTTCCACAGATAAGATGACCACGCCTACGAGAGATTTCTTGCGCAGACCAGATGCGAGACGCCGCAGATCGGTGCGCCAGGCACTAGCTGTTATTCCGGACATGACCGCCTCCACAGTTTCCCCTGGTAAGTAAGACAAACTTTGCCGAGCCAGTGGTTTTTTGATGGGAGAAATCGCGAAGCATTTTTTGGATTGATTTTATTTCATAGGGGACCCTCTTTTAGTGGAAGTCAGCGCCATGGACAACATTATGAACAGTCGATACAGCATTGACGCTTGGAGTCCCGCACCCAGCCCGGACGAGCTCGTTATACAAAAACGTGGTAGAAGACGCAGAACCATCGTCTGGTCTCCAGACGTAGATGCTAAGCGAGACAGTCTGTTCAGGTGCGACTTTTTATTACTTTCGTGCTGCTGATACAATTCGTTTATTTTTTTCTAGATTATAATAATGATAATAATAATAATTATTATTCATATTTATAGATATTGATAATTTATTACCATATTGCTTCTTTTACAAATACAAATAAAATAGTGCTTTTCAATATTTATCTAACTCGCTTATCGTTCGTATAATCGAACATATCCTTGTTTGACTTCAGAGCATATATAAAATTAAGTGAATAAGAATAAATATAATTAAATTGGTTCACTGTTGCAACTTCAATAACCGTAGATGATAAAATTAATATTGTATTTTTCATGGTATAAAGGGATGACAAATTTATTTATTTTTCCCACAGTTTGAGTTCCAGAGATCGTACGCCAGTTAAGAGTCCGTCAAAGTCTACGATAGTATTGAGAAGTACGCCGAGAAAGAGGCTGATGCTGGGCGGTGAAACTGCCGAGTCGCAGTTGACGACACCCGAGAAGAAGAAAAAAGCCCTGGACGTTCAAAAATTCGGGGACGCGAACGGATCCAGCCAGAAGCAATTTGCCGGCACTCTGGTGAACGGTTTGCGAGGCCTGAGTCAGGATCAATTGGTCAAAGTCATAATGGATTTAGTCTCGATGCAGGAGGACGGCGTTTTGTCCGGCGAAGATAAACTGAGGGATGTTTTATTAAAGAAAATGCCGGTCGCTGATATTCAGCCGCTGCGCGAACGACTCAGCGCTCTGAGACAGAACGTGTACGCCAGTCTCGTTTCGTCTAACGTTGACGAGTCCGCGTACAGCCGGGCTTACATTCATCTGGATGCCTTTGAGGTACGTTATGAACGAAATTTTTTACGAGCTGCTAAAAAAAGATGATTTTAACTGTAAAAATTACGAATATTTCGCTTCTGTGCCGCCACACGCAAGCGCTCATTTCGGCGGACAATCCATCAAGGTCTAAATTTCAATATCTGTTACCATCCGACTCGACCAAATTCTGTTCGTTTTGTAAAATATATTATTTTCTTGCTCACAGAAAGCCCTGATCGACCAGGGTAACAAGTTGCTGGAGTCTCAGCACTGGACTTCGGTGATGCAGTATGTTTTTGCCGCGTGGTCGATAACTAAGGATCTACCAGAATGGGAGAGTCAGGGACGCGACAACACGACTAAAAAATGCTTCTGTCGATTATCCAAATTTGCCAAGCAGGCTCTCCGAAATGGAAACTTCACAACGTCCACACTTGACGTTTACGCTAAAAAGTTAGTCCGATTATCCGCACGATTGATTTTCTTTCGATACTAAAGCAGATTGTGTTATTTTTATTTGTTTTTTGTTTTGAAATTTGCAGACTCGAAACAATGGTGCAGGAGTGCGATGATTTGAAAATTTGTCTTCGAATGGCGAACGAGGGAAATCTCGATTCCTAGACGCCGATAAAAATTACGTTTGCGAATCCAATCGCATACATATATATATTTAATATATATTGTTTCATTAATTTTACACACATTGGACGTTGGGGAATCGGACCTTATCTTTGACTTCTATCTCTCTAGATATTAATGTGTTAAAACTTTGTAACTAAAAAAGTGCGGCAGCGTTGACGCGTCGACGTCAGTTTTTGCCCGAGATCGATATAGCTCCCCTCAGCCGTTAATACTTACCTATGCAGCTCCGTCTACGTCGGACAAAACTCTTGCAGAGGTATCTATTAACGGTTGAGCTATATTGGAGCTATATCGAGAATAACCCAAAAAATTATTTCCGCTGAAAATTAATTGTTATTAGTTGAATAGACAATTCATCAACGCTCCCTTCTGTTGTATTAACTAACGAATATTTAACTTGCCGATCGTGGCACCGCAGACTCGCTAAACATCAGGCATGCCTAGACTAAGATTATTTGTCGGATTATATTCAGTTTAACTTTAAACAATTTACGAATTCATCGACCAGTGTATTTATAATGTTATTTCGACCGGTGCGGACACGACTTTTTATTATAAGCGAGTAACTTTTTTGTTTGTTGTTAAAGTATCAACAGACGATTGGTTGACCTGTCTACATTATTTAATTAGTAATTATATCATTGCTTGACTCCAAGTACATTCACGCCATGTTGCCTTTAAAAAATGTATAATCGTGTCTTTTTTTTGCTTATATTAAATTTTCTATGAAGTAATAAACGTTTACAAACTCAAACACGTTACCTATTTCTTGATTCAAACATGCTTTTTCGGTACTGCGATCAATCCCCTTTACATGTCGTTCCAACCAAGGAAAGAAAATGGGTGCGAGACAAGAATTTTTTTTAATGAAAAACAATTTATTCATTATAATATATCGTGCAATCTTACATAATCTTGTCATTATTATTTTCAAAGGCACACATTTTTTATTAATCGGTAAAATCTTTTTTTGTCAGTTACCTTCAAGATTTTGCTCGCTTGCGTACATAGTATTACCACGTTTGTATTTTACCCGTGTTTCCATTACGTTGGCCTGGGTAAGTGAGTCCCTTAAATTACGCGCAAACAATAGCCCCCCTATTGCAACGGAACTTGCAGCTTTTTTTTTTCTTTTTTTGTAATAATTTCTTAATAATTCGGATGCGTCGATGTTGCAATATAAAAAAAAATAAAAAATAAAAAGAAGAACATTACGAGCGTGTAATGTGATGTCGCTGTTGGCAAGCTTAAGAGTTATACTGTCTTTGACGAATATTTTCCGAATCCGAAGTGCAGTACCGTCGGGACTGGGAAAATTTCGTACGAACAAAACGTGAGACTCAAGTTTTTCTTCACAGAAAACATAATTTGACTTCATCTAAACACATTCATTTAGATGAAACAAATATAAAATAATTCACGAGTGTTCCTATATTAACACGGATAACGACGAATGCAAAAAAAAAAAAGAAACTCGATGAAATGCACAGATTGATTATTCGAATCGTATTATTGTAATGAATCATATTGTCCAACCATGGGATGCTTCGAGACAATTGTCGAGAGAACAAAGTTCCAGACGGGAAACATTGTAGTGAGTGCACGTGTACGAAGGACTGAGTAGACGCGTGCAACAGATTTTTTGTTTTTCCCTTTATGTTATCAACGGATTCGCGCCCGTGTCGAGACGAGCGAGGTTTCATTTGTTCTTAATTAAAACAGAAAACGAGAAAAAATACAAGTAACGAAAAATCAAACGTTACGAGAGTTCAATTGCAACTATTAAAAATGAAAACAGTAACTTCTAAGTTCGAAACGTGAGAACGGAGCGCATCGTGTCACTCTCGCATGATCCGCAGGTAGCTCGATAAAAGAGACATAACATATAAAAAATGTAGGCATGATTTTTAGCTTCCTCGACGGATTACTACGCGCGATTATTAAATAATAATATAATATCTGCAACATTACAATACACTATTAAAAATACCTAATAAGATAAAGCTGCAAATTGAATACTGTGGTGATAAATGTTTCGGGTATTGAGAAACTCTTGCAGATTTTTTGTTTATTTTTCTTAGGGCCTCTCAGTCTGCTTTCGCCGGTTGACCTCTCGGATATAGCTGTAAGAGAGAAAGAAAATACATGTAACTTAATTTTTAATAACAAAAAATTAATAATTGAATGATACATTTCAAGAAGTGAGAAACTTACACCCAACAAATTTCGGGGTACGTAGCCCTCTCGATGTCCGAGTTTGCTCCACCACCATTCCCTCTCGTTGTCATCGCCCTTCCGAACGATCACCAGCGAGTCGCCGTTCTTGAGGGTCAGCTCATCGCTGTGTTGAGCATCGTAGTCGAAGACCGCGTACACTTGTCCGTTGTTCATAATGCCCAGTTTCTCCTGAACGCCTGTAACAAGTAAATAAAACAAGTGTGAGAATCATAGAGAGTCGAACGGCCTTTTATACGTAACTAAAAGGAGGTTCAGTCAATATACACGATCAAATTTGAAGGAAGATTTCGCCCGACAGATATCTGTATGCTATAAAAATTGAAATTCCGAAATTATAGCATATAGAATAGATTTCAAAATTGCGAAATTCCATTTCATATGCAATAATTTAATAGTCCCTCGAAACGTCTAACTCGGAGTGCCGAACTTAATCGACTTATTGAAGTTGTATCAAACTATGAGAAGAAGTGATTATACGAAATATGGCCAGTAGTTTGCTCATTAGGAGAGTGAAGGACGTATTGAGCAGGGATACTTACTGTACAAATATTCGGAGCACCCGTCAAATCCCTCTTCGTCCTCTTCGCATTTCTCGGCCGCGGTCTCGTGGTCTGACAATGTGGTAGCGAAAATGCAGGCACCGTGCTCCACGAGAAACCTCACCATGGCGAGATTGTTGCAGCTCGCAGCGCAGTGAAGAGGCGTCCTGCAATAATACACATTGACAACGGTGGTCGCTTCAAACAGTATTTTCGCCGCTTCCAGTTGCAAAATCTCTTTTTTCGACCGGAAGCGATGACATACGGAAGAAATTTATAAAAACTAACCATCCGTCGCTGTCCTGAGCGTTGACGTCGCATCCAAACTCAACGAGGAATTTGACGATCTCGAGATGTCCAGCGCATATGGCATTGTGAAGTGCCGTGATTCCCTCGTCGTTCGCCGAACTCGGATTCGCAACTTCCTTGGCGGTCTTCTTGACGAGTTCGAGTTCACCCTCAAGGCTCGCGTCGAGCAAAAGCGCCAACGGGTCGAACGAGACCCGCCTCGATAGATTTGCTTTGCCCGTCGTCGACTTAAGGTTGCCCTTCTTCCTTCTAATAACGTCGGTCGTCTTGGATTCGTTGTCCTCTTCGTTTCTTCTGTCGGCGTCCGTCTTGTTGATCTTCAGTTTGTCCTCGATGTTGATGACGTTCAGGGCGTCGACGATGTCCGAATCTTCCAGTTTATCGTTGCTTATAACTTCATCGCTGACTCCCAAACCGCTCGACAAAGGCTTCTTGCAATTATCCGTCACGTCCGGAACCGATTGTTGTTGCTGCTGCTGTTGTTGCTGTTGTTGTTGCTCGGTCTGCATAAGGTCAGCCGGAATCTCCGTTTCCGGAAATAGAAAAGCCGGTGGCATCTCTATTCTACGATTTATCGAGACTCTGACGTTGGGCTTGTCGAAACGCAGTCTCGGCTGTTCCGAAAGCGGAGCCTTTTTCAGCGTCAGGCGACGCGCTTTTATTATCTGGTTGTTGACAATTTGTGTTTCGATCGGTGACTCCGGAGGCTCCGAGGTAGGAATCGGCGGGATGTCGTCTTCCTTCTCAGCTCTGGAACGTTTGGACGAAACAAACAAAATTAATATAGAACGAACACCCAAACGAAACAACACTCGATAACTCATAAAGTGAATAATTGTTGTAATAACATTTTTAAAAAATTATAAGTTGGTGCTGCGAATACATCTTCTTTCACACACATGAGATAAATTTTTGCAAACGTCAGAGCAGACTCACTGGAACAGTAATATAAGCCTTCGCACGCGGCTGTCGATAGCTGAGTCGACAGAGTACATCAGAGAGACCGTAAGAGATACGGTGTTGATAAACGCTGTACCGGAAGTACCGTATTGTGTTGTTTTATTGTGCAATGTCTACGAGGTAAAAAAAAGGCGCGCGTAGCAAAACGAATCGAAGCAAAATAGTACGTGACTGCCTCTCGCGCCTCTATCAATCGGTGGCCTCGCGGTTACTAAGGTGTCGCTCGCCTCGAAACTCTCTGTTGTCCCACCGAGGATTCACTCGCACAGTCGTGGTGAGAGATTCTATTTCGGTATCTATTATTCGGAGACAGGCTGCGATTCACTCGCCAAATCGATCGTGTACCAATTAAACATTTATAATTAAACTAAATCGTTATAATAGTTTTGTCAATGTACGAGTAAGGTTGATTGACACGAGCTCCCGAATGCTTTTATATCGACTACCTAGATCAATGATCGCAACTCGATAACTGTTCATCGTGCGATGTTGTGCAATTAACGAGGGATCGTTGATCGGAGAGAAGCGAAGATAGACGGAGTGACGACTAGACGAAATAGATACGCGAGACACCGATTGAATAATCGTTACGCACGAGACGGGATTCTCGGGATAGCGCGAAGTTCTTTTCGGTACTGCCGTTCAAATTACAAATAACGGTCGAAATTTTTATGAACAGAGTAATCAAAACGATGATGCATGGGTATTTCGAACATACGCTTTTAGTTCGCAATAAGCTCATAATAGCAACAAAAAAAAAAATTAAATAGAAAGATGTGACATTGAAGCGCAGAAAAGTTTGTTTACACAAACACTTCAATGTTTACAGTCTAAAATAAATTGTTTACATGTTTTCATTGCCTCCGTTCTAGTTTGCCAAATGACGAGACGAATTCTCACGTGTGAATCGTTTTCTCGCTTTCTCGCATTTTCCTGGCATCAACAGAGATATATTTTGGCCGATGAAACTAACAAATTTTGGCTTTCCGCGATGTATATAAATATATATATAGTAAATTTCAGACCGTACTTCGTTCGTCGAGAGGATTTATCAGAGAGCTCAGCCGATGATTCATACAACATATAGAGCAGTTTACCTCAAACTTAGAGTGATGGGCGGTGGTTTAGCGTCTGGTGGAGCGTCAGGTCCGTTAACTTCGGCCTTCTCGTGATGCGTCAGTCTCGGCGGAGGATTTGGCTTGCTGGGCTTCGGCGGTAGGGCCGGTTTTGTCTTGTCCTCGCTCTTGCCCTCCCCAAAGTTCATCGGCTTCCTATCGCTCTCGGCTTTTAGTCTTTCGAACTCGTAAGGCTTTTCGGCAAGCTTCGACGGTGGCTCGAACTTTGCACCGTGATCATGCTTCGCTCCTTGGCTCGACGTGTGCTCGAGCTTGTTATCCCTTCCCGTCTCGTACTTGGCTTGTTCCTGTGGCCCCTTGAATTGTTGGAAATTCGTCGTTCCCTCGTACTTCGTCAATTGTTCGTGTTTGAACGGCTGAGAATTATGATCGTACTTCGTCGTTCCCCTCAGCTCGTGTTGTTCGTGCTTGAACTGATGAACCGCTGGTAGCTGCTGCTGCGTTTGTTGCTGGGGCTGTTGAGCCGTCTGATCGAATTTCGAATTGTGATGCTGATCGTGCCTTCCCTGAGAAGTCTCGTATTTCGATTGCTGCTGCTGTTGCTGTTGCTGTTCGTGCTTCGTCGAAGTCTCATATTTGCTGCTACCCTGTTGCTGACTACCAATGATGATCTGTTCGTGTTTGTTGCTAGATTGTTGCTCGTAAGGTTTCGTCGGTTGTGCCGTTTGCTGATCGTACTTTCCCTGTTGATTGTCGTGCTTCGATTGTTGGCCATCGTATCTCATCTGCTGCTGCTCGTACTTCTCTTGGCCTTTGGCGCCGTCGAACTTCGATCTATCGTTTTGCGACAAATCCGTCCCGCCGCCGGTCGAGCCCGGCAGTTGGGCTTGATTGTAGCTCTGACTCGGATAACCCGCAAAATTTCCATTGCCCTGGGTCGCGTGGCTCATTCCACTGGGTGGAAGGTTCGGCGAGTTTTGGGAACGATAAGAGCTGAATTGTCCAACCGGTTGCGTGGTGTGCTGATAATTGTGCCTCGACGAATAATTTCCATCTTGGCTGTTCCCCATGGTTTGGGCCTGCTGCTGCTGAGACTGAGAACTCTGCGAATTTTGGGCGTTAACGCCGGCGTAATTTTGCGAGCCGGCCGAGTGACCGCGACCAATGAGACTCAGCGTTTGCGGCATTACCGGATGTATCTTCGTCGATGAGGTCTGATATATCGGCGATTTAACCGGGAAACTCGGTGCCACGCTCGACACTGGTTTTTGATGGGTCTGCAAGTTTCTGTGATTGTGCGCCTGGGTAATCGATTGACCGCTCGCCAGACTCGAGTTCGACGAGTTCGTCGAGCTGTGCTGCTTCTGCGACGCGCTGGTGTGTTGCAACTGCGACGACTGCGAGTGATTGACGTGAAGCCTCAGATTCTGAGAGGCTGCTTGAGCTTCCTGGACAAACACGTTGTGACCGCCGCTCGGACTGTTTGCGCTCAGTTGCTGATTGTTATTATTGTTGTTGTTGTTGTTACTCGAACTGTGAGTCGTCAGGAGATTGCCAGGCTGCGGCGCGTAACCCTGGGGACTGTTTTGCTGCTGCTGTTGCTGCTGCTGCTGCTGTTGGCTTATTCCGAGAAGCTGCGATTGACCTGATTTTTAAACAAAAAGACAATGTGTTATTAAATTTGCATATTTGATTCATCGATTTATCGGGACACGTATGAAGTGTCCCGATCAATCGACGAAAATGAAGGGCCTATTACAATGTATGAAGGGCAATATGCGAAGAGTCGTCACTCATCGCTGTGCGAAAATTAAACTCGCTAATTCGAGCGGTATTTCAGCTATCGCGGATCCCGACTATTTAATTAACAGATTGAGCAGTATTCAAGTGCATTACAGACATTCCAAAAATGGGGTCACTCGAATATCGCACAATACAAATTACCTGCGTGAAAAAATAACACTATTGTAGTTCCATCAATGATAAATGAAAGTGCAAGATTGAACTCATTTTTTTTACTAAACCAAAAACAAATTCAAAAGAGATAAAACAAAGAAAAATAAACTGTGTTACTAATAACTCGAGTTGAGCAATATCACTATATTATATACATTATTGTACTTATAGCTATGACAGTATTCTTTTAAATTTATAGGTATTTATAATTTTTAGTTTGTACTTTTGTTTGTGAAACTAAAGCCGGACGGTGCGATCGGAAAATTATTAAATAAATAATGGTGGACAATATCTTGTTGTAAAAAGCAGTAAATTTGTTTACTGTGTAACGTATTCTCGTCATTATGTACAAGGACAAATCCGTTAAATAAATGAAATTAAATTAAACTAAATATGATATGAAAGGGCTGAAATCGACTTACCCTGTATGTGCGACTGGGACTGGCTGTGAACGATTTGATGACCGAACTGTTGAAAAGCCGATCTCTGTCCGATCTGTGAGGCGCTCGCGCTGTGCTGAATCTTGTTCTTGTTGACGTCGTCCTCGGTGGCTTTGAAATTAACTGTGAACTTTGTGTTGTACGGCAGGGTCTGATACTTGGGATCGTTCTTGTTCAGATTGAAGTCATTGTCGTTCGGTATGTGACTGTAGGGTTCGATAGCGGCGATGTTTCCCGCCGGTCGCTGCTTAACGACGTTGCTGAAGTCGTGCTTAGCGTCCTGCAGAACTCCGGGCGGCGCACCCTGGCGATTAGCCGCCCCGAGCTGTTGACTCAGTCGCTGATTCAGCGCCCGTTTCCGCTGAAGACGTCCCTGAAGCTGAGCTATCCTGGCGTCGATCGAGGCCATCTCCGCCTGACGCTGAGCCAGTGCGAGCCTCTGCTGCGACACGACTTGATTCTGCTGCTCGTTCATCTTGTTCCGATACTGAAAACATACGAATAACCAGCTCGTCAGTAAACGGCAAGCGCGGTGGGCAAAGCGTAATCGAGGTGGAGCAGAGACGGGAGAAAAAAGGCGGCCAAGGTTTCGGTTCCTCGGTGGGAATGACGCACGGGACCGGTGCTCCGCCGGTGTCGGGCCGACGCTGTGCCAATACCGGCCCCGGTGTTCCCAATCGGGTCTTTATTGAAAAATGTTCATTTTCATGTTTGTCAGTTTAGGTAAAATAAGATAATGATCTTCGACTTACCATGAGCTCCCTGCGTAATTTCTCGAGTTCGGCACTCGCGGGTGTTGACATTTGTCCGTTTCCCCCTGGGCCACCTGCGGTACCGCCATTGTGACGTCCCCTGAGCTCCTCGAGCTGTCGCGTCAGCTCCTCGACCTTCGCCACCGCCAGCGACAGTTCCTTCTCCTTCTCATTGAACAGGGCCCTTATGCAGTCCAGATCGGAGGCTGAAAGAACAGTAGAGCAACGGTATAGTTCGTGGGGAAACTCGTGGTTAAGGTGAGCGATGAAACTCCCGCGGTATTAGCGGGCGGGAAAGGATATAGAGAACAGTGGGACGATGATAGGAGCCACCGAGACGAGGAGACAAAGGGCTGTTCCCTGTTCCGAGCGGAGGACAATGGACCGCGCGACGTCGAGGAGATCCTCGATCCTCTCGTCGGAGATCGGCGGAGTACTCGACCTCGAACCACCTCCGCATCCGCGGCAACCCTTTGAAAAATCTCAACCTATAGCGGCGGCTTAGACGCGAAAAATCAATTTATCCTCACCGGAGCTAATCGAACGAGCCTGATCTTTCGCATTCACTAAAATGCACAATGAAATGGTTTTTTTTCTCTCTTTTCTTTCTGTAATCTCAACCGTAACCAACGAAGAATCGATTAATGAAAAAATTAAAATAAAAATCTGTGGAACTTTTTTGTCCAATAATACAGGGAAGCCCGAAGCGTGAAAATTAATTATGGCAGCTGTAATATATGCTTCGGAATATAAAAATTTACGCGGTTCGAGTAGCGATATTATCTGCAATAACGGGCCTGATCTTTCGCATTCATAAAAACGCGCACAATGAAACGTTTGTTGTTTCTTTCCGTAATCTCGAGCGTAACCAACGAAGAATCGACGAATGAAAAAATTAAAGTGAAAAACAGTGAACCTTTTTTGTCCAATAATAAAGCGAAGCCGGAAGCGTCGCTGTGTATACAGTTTAAAAAAACAAGCGTGAAAAATGAATTCCGGCAGCTGTGTACGTATATTTCTGAATATAAAAATTTCCACGGTTCGAGTACCGAGCGTGGGCGGGATAAATTTACAATCTGCAATAAAATGCATAGAGTCGATAAACCCTAAAACATCGTCGCGGTGGTTGGGACGTGAAAAAAAAAAATAGCCACCAGCCGCTCTATGTGGTTTGGTGCGATATTGGGTAGACAAAGAGTTGTGTACCCAGTATAAAACGAACTCATTTTACGCTCGCATAAACCCGGATGACGCTGCGCTTCAGTAATATCGCTGAAGCTGCGATACGATGGCTCTTGGGGCTTTTGTGCTTGACCAGGCCGCCGAGTATCTGCTCTCTCGTGGTCACACCCGAGCGAAGGACCGCATCGGCTTTATCCCCGCTCTCCGCGCTTCGGCCTTTTTATTCTTTCTCTCCACGGCGCGAGAGCGACAACCAACAGTCGACGATAAAATAAAGAAAAAACAAAAAAAAAAAACACTTCGTATAACGCCAATGCGGCTCTCGTTATCGTCCACACAGGTTACAAGCCGTTCGCGTTATTGGGAAGATCAAAGGTGCGCTCGAAACACAAGTTTATATCCGTATACATAACACAGCAAACCCGGCCCGAACACCCTCTCGACTCGCGGATTTCGCTGTTTCTCGCTCATACGGCAATCGCGACACGGCAAACAAATATAAAAAAAAAAATGCTAGAACGAGATTACACGTATGTTGAAACCGTGCATTTATATATACACATTAACGACTTCGAATCTCGGGCTTTTTGTCGTACTTTTAAGTGCCCTCGTAAAATTGCCGGAGATATGGACAATTATCTTCCGAGATAATAAAACTGTTTGAAATAAATTCTAATTAACGCGTCACTTTATAGCTGCGTTGCGAGCAATTAACGGACGATGAACAAATATCGATGATACCTCACTTTTTATCCCCTCTGCCTCGCGAGAATCGTGTGTGAGAGTGCTTTTATGGAAAAAAAAAATCGGTTTCTCCTATCGATTATTCAACTCAGTGCATTGACGTTAGAATTTTTTTTTTTTCGTTCTCTTCGCTTTTCTTCAATCTTTGACGTCAATCGTTATAGCGGGCGAATGGAGAGGGAGAGGACGCTGGGGGAGGGGGAAAAGAGCTCGGATGTGCATTCGATGCGCATTTCCGAAGGATCATAAAATCAGGAATTCATAGAAATTGGGATGCTCGAGGAGAGAGGGCATGGCTCAAGATTTTAATATCTCTCTTTTGCCAGCTGCGTGGATAATAACCATGTTCGCTGGTATTTCATCGAGCGTTCACGGGGATGCGATGGAGGGCTCTTCTTCTCCTCCACGCGCCTTTTTCTCTCTTCACAGTATATGGGTATAAACGAGCTGTGTGCTTCAAGCCCATCTACGACTCTCAGATGGTTAACTGCACTCTCAAACCCACTCCATCGCATTCAAAACTTTTATAATCCTGAGAGGCAAGAGATAGGCTGAGAGCTTCGACGGTCCGGCATTGCTCACTATTTCATTGGTATTCACGGAATAAATAAATATTCAATGGATCCAAGGGTGAATAACGAAAGTAAGCTCGGCGAGGGAAAAGTAACTTTGAGAACCCATCGCCGAGATTGTTACTCTTATAATTAAAAAAATTGTTTGTAATATTTTTGCCATTCTCATGCCGCGTTCATAAGAAAGGCAGATACGGAAAATCCGAAAAGTCGTTCATCGGTTTTTACCGATGAGCAGAAATACTGCACCATTTTTCTGGAATACAAACCGTGTAGTATGCGAGAGCGTATCGACTCGGCGTAAGTAACGAATAGAAGGAAAAATTGACCCGGCGGTATCGAGAACGAAATTCCTGTACTCCGTAGCGGAAAACCGCTGCAGGCCAAGACTGGAGAGAAAACCATTTAAAAAAAAGTTTATGATAGGTAAAAAAGAAAAATAGGTCGTTCGATGTTCGAGGAAGTTGCTCCGGTGTGCGAAAGTGCTTCGATAGTTTCGAAAAAAAAAACACACACACCTCTATGGTATCATGTTCAGCATTGAAACGCTCGCTCGGACGTAAATTCCTATCGCGCAGTTGAATCTCATCAATGAAATTCCTCGTCAATGTCCGATATTAAAAAAAGTTATTTTTTTTCTTCGTGTCTCACGTGCGGATAATTAACCACACGAATATACGCCTTGGAACGGAAGGGTTTGACACGGTGAGTTAATGAAGGGAGTCTAACAATGATGAATTGTACTGACACCACTATCGGGAAGCGGCGAAACAATGATGCGAAAGTGTGGTGGAGCGAAGCCGAGAACCGGAAGGAACTTAAAAAAAAAGAAGAAAAAATAGCGTCGAACGATATATGCTGAGTAGGATAGCGAATAGTAGATGTGTGAGAGGTGTCGACAGAAAATGCAGCTGGCACGGACAGAGGTGGTTCGACTGGCTGAATTTATACGTACGGTTTTTCCCCTCAGGCGAGAGCGGAAAACCGGGAGAAAGAGAGTAAAGCGAGAGAGACAACAGGGTGACGGCAGCAAAACGAGAATCGCATTGTTGCTAGCGGGAGGTAGACGCGAAGAAAAAGAAGAAAAAATGAAAAATAAAACAAGCGAAAGGCTGAAGAAGTGATGAAGAGGTACGGAGAGCAGCCGGTCCAGCGCTTTCTCCCTCACCCTCGCCGCGACCCGACCACAATGACGACGTTCCCGCGCAGACCATGCGACGGGCACTCGAGATTTCTAGGGATTTGAGTATTCGTGCGAGAATGCACAGTCATTGGCAACGTACAGTCGATAGCAGGACTAGGCAAGACATCCCAAGTGAGATTTAACCATCGACACGGCTACGGGACCGCAGCAGTTGCCGAGGGTATTGTAGTCGGTCGGCGTTCAAGTCGGTAACTGCCCGACCCCGGTATTGAGTTGGTTTGACATCCCAGGTGAGATTTAACCACCGACATGGCTACGGTACCGCACCAGTTGCCGAGAGTCTCGTACTCGCCCGGCGTTCAAGCCGCTATCGGCCTGACCCCGGTATTGAGTCGGTTTGTCATCCCAGGTGAAATTTAACCATTGGAATGACTACGGTACCGCACCAGTTGCCAAGAGTCTCGTACTCGCCCGGCGCTCAAGCCGCTATCGGCCTGATCCCGGTATTGAGTCGGTTTGTCATCCCAGGTGAAATTTAACCATCGGCATGGCTACGGTACCGCACCAGTTGCCGACAGTCTTGTACTCGCCCAGCGCTGAAGTCGGTATCCGCCTGACCCCAGAATTGAGTTGGTTTGACATCCCAGGTGAAATTTAACCATCGGCATGACTACGGTACCGCACCAGTTCCCGAGAGTCTCGTACTCGCCCGGGCTCAAGCCGCTATCGGCCTGATCCTGGTATTGAGTCGGTTTGTTATCCCAGGTGAAATTTAACCATCGGCATGGCTACGGTACCGCACCAGTTGCCGACAGTCTTTTACTCGCCCAGCGCTGAAGTCGGTATCCGCCCGACCCCGGTATTGAGTTGGTTTGTTATCCCAGGTGAGATTTAACAAGCGGCACAGCTACGGTACCGCACCAGTTGCCGAGAGTTTTGTACTCGCGCGGCGTTCAATTCGGTATCCGCCCGACTCCGGTATTGAGTCGCTTTGACATCCCAGGTGAGACATAACGACCGGCGTGACTACGGTACCGCACCAGTTACCTATGCTCTTGTAGTTGCCGGGCGCTCAAGTCGGTATCCGCCCGACACCGGTATTAAATCCGTTTCGCGTACGGCAGCCAGTCTGGAGCCGGCGATGTACCGTTTTTCCAGTTACGGCAGCGAATGTCGATCCCTCCATTGTTACGCGAATGAATACTACTAGAGGAGTTATAGGAATAATGTCGTTGCGACGAGAAGCGCAAAGGAAATAAAAATTCTTACTCCATTTGCTCTAGAAACAACGACCTCGCTTCCATCGACAATTTTCAGTATCAATTTGTAATTTGTAATGCCACGACGGTCATGCCGTGCTGGAAATCAATGTAGCGTTCATACGCTCCAGTGGCCGGATCGATTCGGTATAACAAAACGGAATAAAAGAACTAAGAAACTTCGACTTGTTCAATCGGTCGGAAGTTTTTCAAGATGCGCTCCATCACATCGCTATATCGTTACACGTATTTTCTTTTTCTTCTTCTCCTTCTTCTTATATTCTTCTTATTACACCCTTCACGATACGAAGCTTCGACCTTCCTGCTTCAATACGTATAACGAATGAACGTTTTATGCAATTCCCCTCCGATAACTTTTTTACCCCTCTCCCCCGTCTCTCGGCATAAACTCAATTTGTAATACCGCTCCGGCAATATCAGTGCAATAATATCCCTCGTGCTCTCGGGGGAGCTTGAAAAATTTGCCGGCGTAGCTTCGAAGCTTCTCCCCTTTCCGGAGTTAGGGGGATTACACGTGGGGGGGAAGAATCGAAGCCCCGAGACTTCTCGGGAATCATTACGACTGTCGGAGGATGGATTGAAAGAAAATATCGGATGGCACCTCGTGCCGCGTAGCATCAAGATGCGCTTCATCCCCCAGCTACTCGTCATATTTTTCTCCTTTTTTTTTTCTTCCTTCTTCCTTCTTCGTAATCCGATACGTCCCGCCAAGCCACGACGATGCGGACGCTCCGTTCCCTTGCCAAGGGAATAATTCGATTCATCCTTTCTCGCAGTCCCAGCGGAATATAACAGAGTTCGAGGAACGAAACGAAAAGCGTACCAACGGCAGCGGCAACATCTCTGCACGTACCACGACTACGCAACCGCAATTTATTTCAACGTGGATATCGCCGTCTAGTTGCATAGCCGCTGTTGTTCGACTGCACTATCGGCCAGACAGATGCTCGACTCGTAAAGTTTACGCGAAAATTGGCATGGGTGACGTGGGGGACAAGGTGAAATACGTGACTTAAATTCTTTCGCTAGTTTCCACATCGTTCTTTAGCTTCCCTCTCGACTCGGTGTTATTCTTTTTACCCTCGAGGTGGAAGTCCGTTTCTCGGAGCTCTTATCCGTCAGTCGACCTTTGACTGTGAGGTAGAGTGGGCGAAACCATCGGCAAGAGTTATTTTAACCCTTTAAATACATAGGTTATTTTTATAAGGCTAGTCATATAATAAAAAAATATATACTAATATTATTATACATAATATATAATAATATCTGTATTCAAAGATATAATAAAAGGCTAGTTTTTACCTGTTCAAGATTTATTTTTTATTTATTTTTTATCGTAACTTTGCTTTCCAATTTAAGCCTTCCAGGTTCGCAATTAGGTGACCGGTATTCGCACACTCTCCAGGATCTCTCGAGAATAATTACGGGAGAACTTGATGTGCGCTCAAGTAAGAGCGGCGATGTAACTGTGATTGCATCGTGTGCGAACTCCGCTTCGCATCGCCGTTCTGTCTGGTTCGTTTCCTTCCCAAAGTCTCGGCAACGTGTTCCATGCTATTAGCTAACAGGTGCTCGATGCAGGATGTCTCGTTGAACTTCGCACGGGTCGCATAATATACCATACGCAACAGACACATCGGCGCCCCTGTGAGAGACCTATGTGCGCGCTTTGGAGCCGTATTACCCAGCCGGGAACCTCTCTCCCTCTCTCAAGGGTCAATCGAAATTCGAGGGCGCGAGACTCGAGCCCAGCTCAACCAACCGGGCCACATATGCCCAAAGGGGAATTCCGTTCCGCCAATTTCTCCACACGCGTTGGCTTCGACTCTGTTTCATTTCCCACATAACCAACGCCAAACCCCTCCGATCCCGCACCACCCTGGAGTTAAACGGATTTTACGCTCTGTTATAAATTAGATTCGGAATTAATTACAATTTTTTTTTTCGGCATACGAGCGTTACTATAAATTATTAATTTGTAACAAACGAACTTGGGCTTTTTGCGCTTCTACTGGACAAGTGGCCGAAGGCATTTGTTGCAACATTAAATGATTTTACTGGAGTCAAACGGATTTTACGATCTGTTACAGGATTAATTTTTTTTAAATGTCTGCACACGAGCCTTGCTATAAATGATTAATTCGCAACAAACGAACTTTGGCTTTTTGTTATTACCAGACAAGTGGCCGAAGGCATTTGTTGCAACATTAAATGATTTTACTGGTTCCCTTCGATTTTGTCGTTTTTTTCATGTATGATTTTTATTGTCACGACTGCAGGACGAATAAATTTTTCCTTTGACATACATCGAGATTTATTATTTACCTGTCGGCGAAATTTCATCTGGTTGCTCGAACCTGAAAATATAAAATACTCGCGTCCCTTCCTTTCGGTTACAAGTTACAAATGAGCTTAAAAATATCGGTTTTTTGAAAGTGCTTCGCGTCGACAAGATACCGCGTCTCTCTACGAGTTTCGATTTTTTTTCCACGTTAAAGGAGAAATATGCTCCACTGTTGCATACGAAACAATTCCGCGTGTACACTCTACCGAAGCACGCGCATTCGAGCTGTTGTATCCATCAACCGGAAAGAGACGGAGAGAAAAAAAATGTCCTCTCGTCAATCTCGCGGATTCTATCCACGTGTCGATCTATTTCGTCGTCATTCGTTTTCACCATTCCCGATTCCAATTAGCGCAAAGAGCGACGAGTTCGGTCGCACGTGCTTCTGGACGCGATCGCGATTAGTTGCGTCCAGTCGTGACACCCGTTACAGATAGGTTGTTTGCTTTTTTGTTATTTGTTTTCTTTCGTTTTTTTTTTTTCACACCAATCCGCTCGAACGAACAAACGAGCGAACGAACAAAAAAAAAAGAGAAAAAACACAGAACGAACCGTGATATGTTATCTTAATTGGCGTCTGCGTCGCCCGAAGAGTACAGATTAATGAGTTAGCATTGTTATTCGTTCTCGTACCGGGCCCATTTTTTTTGTTCCTTTTTTCGCCGTTAGGCTTCGTTTAACAGAGCGTCGGAGAAAATCCTTTTGTTTCACTCGATCGGATTGGAGATATCGATGTGGCTTTTGTTTCCCCGGTAGTTAAAAGAGCTTTGCTGCCCGATAGCAATTTTCGCTTCAACGAGTGATACAGGTCGTTTCGCACTCTGATCTAAAAAATAATGTAAAAAATTGGTACTTTTTATCGATATCTTGCTAGTCTCCTCCGGCGAAGAGATCCGTAGTTCAAACTATTTTTTTCATCCCCCATTCATTTGCGAGTTCCTCGCAGTTTCGAGGATCGTCGTTCGCAACCGGGAAGCATTTAACAGTTAAAAGAGAATCACAGCGAAACGGAACCTCTCGTTTGCAGGAGAGGAAGCGAGCGGAGCTCTGGCAGTGAAGCCATGGAAACCGATATTGAGAAACGACGGAGAAACTTGAAGAGCTGACACTTCTAATTTTTTGTTCCAACAGATAAAACTCGTTCCATTCGTTCTATTTAATCATCGCGAATCTCTGAAAAAATTCAACCGCTAGAATTTCCGTTTCAGATTTGAAGTCCTTCAATTTTTGTGTGTCAAGCCACCACTTTTTTGTAAACTTTTAAAACTGTTAATTACAAAAACAAACAAAAATGTTTGTTTTAGTAATTGAATTACTCGTAATTCTCCAATATTTTAACATTTTTTCCTCCTCATGATGCCAGAAACTGAGTTGCCAGCGGCTGCACCGTTCGTTCAACCCGTAATGACTGCCGTGAGTAAAAGCATCGCTCGTATGCCACGGTGCACCGCTACTTTTTATCCCCCTCAACGTGATAAAGCAGCGTGCAGCGGATGTGCGCGGCGGTGACTCCGGAAATAAAAAAAAAAATAAATAAAACAAAAAGAAACGTCGCAAAAGACGAGTCCCTGAGAGGAAAAGAGGAGTCGGTTGACGAGGGTGGAAGAAAGCTTTTCCTCGCGCTATCTCGCCGACTCCGGTGCACGGAGCTCAGGTAATGCGCTCACCTCTCACGGAGCCCAAGGGTTTTCTCCGGGAAAACGAAGTTTCCTCATAGCTCGGGGTTAGCCCGTTCATCGGGCGAAGAAACGAATTTTTCGTCGAGGGATAAATTTGTCCCGTTGGACTATGCCGGGAAGCGAACACGCGGTGTTATCTCCACGATAGATGCACCCTGTGCAGCATCGAAGTTGCAAGGCTTTCGGCTGCGCTACACAGCTATGCGTACATCCGTTCATCCGGGCTTGTGCGCCAAAACGAAGGTACAGGCGAATACAACGTATCACTGATGTACGATATAACACGATGGGATTATCGAGAATCGATAGGATTCACTGGATACGTTTCTATGCAAGCCGGAGATGCGTCATTCACGCGCTTGCTGAAACATACACTCGCGTACCACGGGTTATTGTACTGTTCGACGAAAAGGATTTTATTTCTATCGTATCATTTTCCGATACACTTTGGGCTCGCACGTTCGCTTTTACCAAAAAAAGAAATACATTTTTTTTTCAATTCTACAAGTGTAAATTCAAATGTGAATACAGTCGAATATCGATTATTCGGACCCTTCGGCACTGGGAGTAGTTCGGATAATCAAAAATTCTGTCAATGGAAACGCATTTTTTTGGCGGCATTATAACACGTGCATAAATAAAGTATATATAAATTAAATTAAAGTATATATTAAAATTAAAAACATGCTTTTAACGCTATTTCGACATCGAAGTCTTATTTCGAGGGTTCCATGAAATAAAGTCGTCATTTTTAGGCTATTCACACGATTTTGGTATTAATAGTGAGCTTGATGCACGCTGTCCGGCTCTGCTGGATGAAAGTGGGTGAAACTGTTCGGGAAAACCAGTGTGCGAGTGGATTAACGATGGGAAAGGAAAACCGCGCTTCAACGTGCTTGAACGTCGGCGCGGATCTCGCCCGGCGAGTAACAATGTACAATATTTCGCGCTAATGTTCGGATAACCGAGCGTTCGGACAGACGGAATCACCGATCAGATAAATGCGCGTTTGGATGATCGACGTTCGGATAATCGAGGATTGTACTGTAATCCGTTCACAATTTTTCAATAAAAACAAAAGAAAATTGTCTGAAAGGTATGGGCGTGTTTCAATTTACAGGGTATTTAAAAATATTAGACGGGTGAGGAATTGAAATATGGGTAAAATCTTGATCAATGAGTGAAAGTACGTGGCCAAAAATTTTAACGAGCGACTAGCACGGTCCTTCCCAACTACTCGAAAAATTTTAAAGTGTGATTTTCCGATGTGTTGGAACACTATATGCATTTTGCATATAGTGCATTTTTGCGTATAGTTTGCATTTTTTAACATTTTGACGAGACCAAAGCTTTTTTCTACGAGGGAACAATAGAGTTATGTTTTTTCGCGCTTTTCATACAAAAATAAATGTGTGAGAAAAAAGATTCGGAATTTTTGATAAAGATAGCCACCGTTGTAAGCTTAGGTAGAAAATTACACAAGGGTACGAAATTCAAAGCGAGGTAAAATCTTGATTAACGACTGAAAGTATGTGGCCAACAATTTAAACGAGAAGCGAGAACGGACCCACATACCTGGGTGACAATTTTTAAAAATGTGATTTTCCGACGTTTTGGAGCACTGAATAGGTTTGCATATTTAAACCTATCACCTGTTAAAACATTTTCACGAAACCAAAGCTCTCTTTCTACGAGGAAGCCATAGAGTCATGTAGCACACTATGCCGATGGCGCGAGTTTTTTCACGCTTTTAATAAAAAAAAAAAAAAAAAAATCTGAGGTTTTGATAAAGATAGCCCGTTATGAGCTTAGGTATGAAAAATACATTGCGTCGTACTCGGGCCAGATAAGGGGCAAGTGTAGTAAAAAAATGGGATATGAAAGAGACACGTACAAAGAGAGGCGAACGAAAAATTGAAGAAAAAAAAATCTGCACTCCCAATTTAAAAGTAGCACGTGCATATTCCAGAGTTTAAATGCGAACGAACGATACCCTCTCGCGGATCTCGCTCTCTCTATCTTTGGCCTGCTCTTCGTCTCCATATTAATTCAGAGCGTCGAGGATATTTCTGTACGCGACTGCTACCTCGTATACGAAGACACGTACCGGCGTTAATCCTAGCGTATTCATTAATACGTGGCGCATGAATATATCTCTGCGCTTCTGCAGCAGCGAGGAATTTTCCATATAAGAAAAAATATATGACATACGATTTTTTTTCGCTGCGTTATGCTTGATCCCTTCCTCTGGCAGTGGAAAACGGGTCGACTTGATCCTCGTGCTCCGAAATATATATACACGTTCTCCATTTATCCTACGTGGTCTCCGTTCGAGATGAAACATTTATTCTCGGGTGGCGCGAGAAATTTGTAGAAACTGTCCGTTTTGCCCCGCCTTCATCGAACAATTATCCTGAGCTATTTCTATAAATTTATCGACATTGTTTTGTATTATTCGAACCAAACGAAAATTGCGAAAATTTCAGGCCCTTGTTAGACGAGACATTGAACGATTAATGGGGTTGAACAAAAAAACTTTAGTTATTCGAAGCGATTCCGAATATAACGATCGAAGCGAGTGACGCAGCCACGAGTCTTTTCAACTTTTCCAATTTGAATGAATAAACGAGACTCCAGCCTCGACGAAGTATCGAGAATCGAGAGTTACAAGAACTCCATTCTACACTCGATTCGATACTGAGTCATACCGTTTGTCAGATTTGTTCGGAGGAAAAAAAGGAAAAAAAGACTCGCAGCGCCACGACGAAATCGATGAATAGAAATTTGTTCCGGTAATTGGATGAGGTCGTCGAAACGTCGAATAAAATATTTAACACGCGAATCTCTGCCGATAAACAAGGATCAAAGGTGTGTTTCGAATAAAGCATCGATGGTCGAGTAAAAGTCAAATTAACGAATCGCGAATCGTTTTTATTAGCTCAGCGGGACGGTCGAGATCGCGTGACGAGAGTGAAATACCTCTCGTCGATTAGCGTCAATGGTCAAAGCGAGTTGCACGAGCGCACTCGTCCTCCAACCCGAGGGGTACACACAGACACGCGTTCGAACGGTTAACATCAAAGCCAAACTATATTCCCGCACTTTATCGTACCGTAAACACCGCTTATATATTCAAACTATAGCGTATTCTCTGGCAAATATGCAAAACGGGCTAAAACACGGATGACACGCGAATGTATGTTTGCCGAGAATTAATGGAACATCGAGAAGCTATAACACGGATATGGTAGAAGGCCTCGTCGTAAAAGGATTTGTTTGTCGCGCGTTAACTATCGCGTCGCACGTGTTCCACGTGGCTAAATAATCATTCGCGACGATCATCATTATTTTGCGCTAAACGTATCGGTTCGTCGCGCGTTAATTCCCCGATTTATTATGCAATCAACCAATACGGCGCACGTGTGTTTGACGCAGAAATACTGATGGAGATAAATTTCGTTACGGATGCATTCGGTATCCGAAAGTCAATGAAGCCAGTTATTTCGGGAGGAACAAGAACAGATATATTTGTGAAGGAATTAAACCACGATTTACCCGCGTTTGGCTAAAAATGTTCGAGTTCTTACAACAAAAAAAAGAGGATTACAGTATTTATTTTTTACCAACTGAGTCTATGTCACGTAGCGTTAATATCTCCGCGAAATACGCCACGTCGGATTTGAAAATCTCATTTTTCCACGTACGGAGCACGTTTGACATGTGAACAAACGATGCGAGAGAATTTTTCGTCATAAAATATTCATCCACGTTGGGTCTTTTATCGGCTAAAGTATAAAATGCCAGCGACTCTTGCGATGCCAATGACTGAACGGTCGCTCCGAACAGTAGAAAACTACTCTTGGACGTCCTTTGACGCAGAAATACTGATGGCGATAAATTTCGATTCGGATCCAACCAGTACGCGTAAAATATGCTGGGGTTAAACAACGATTTACTCGTGGCCAACAATATTCGAGGTCCCAGAAAAAAGGGATTCCAACAATGTTTGTTTTACGTAGCATTAATATCTGCCCGAAATTCGTCACTTTTGGTTCTAAAATCTCATTTTTCACCGCAAAGGGCACGATTGACACGTGGACGAACGATGTGAGAGGATTTTTTGTCATAAAATATTCATCACTGGTGGATCTTTTATCCGCCTAACTATAAACTGCCGGTGACTCTTACGGTGCCGATGACTGTACAGTTGCTCCTAATAGCAGGAAACTTCTCTACAGTCTTTACACTTTTTACGTCCTTTGACGCAGAAAGACTGATGGACATAAATTTCGTTTCGGATGCATGCAGTATCCGAAAGTTAATGTAGAGTTTTTTTCGGGAGAAGAAAAACAAAATATACACGATGATACATTGCGTAAAGTATGCAGAGGTTAAACCACGATTTAGGTTAAACCGGCCAATGAATGGACAGTTAAGCAGACGAAAAACCCAGTGAATACTCGTGTTTGGCCAAAAATGTTCGAGTTCCTAAAAAAAAAAAAAGAGGATTACAGTATTTGTCGGTATTGACTGAATCGGTATCGCGTAGCGTTAATATCCGCGTGACATACGTCACTTCCGGTTCGAAAATCTCATTTTTCGCCGCAAAGAGGACGTTTGACACGTGGACAAACGATGCGAGAGAATTTTTTCGTCATAAAATATTCATGCACGGCGGGTCTTTTATCGGCTAAACTGTAAACTGCCTGTGACTCTTGCGATGCCAAGGACTGAACGGTCGCTCCTAATAGTAGGAAACTACTCTTTACACGTCCCACGACAGAAATTCCAGCAGTGGAAGTGAACGAGAAAGTGTGCGAGGTAACGAGCCTCAATTTCGCGAATGCCCACTTCCCGGATAATTTTCCTCACTTACTCATACCCCCTCTCCCCCACCCCCCTCTCCTGCTCTTTTTCATCCCGGAGGCAGTCCTACCGTGGCGCTTCCCTCTGTTCTTTCTCATCCCGCTTCCTCCTCCCCCTCCTACTTCGCGTTTCTTCGGTACACACGCTTTCGGTCCATGCACTCTCAACTTGCATCAGTTCATCGTCGCTTACGTTCATTTTCCACTTTATTTTTCCCATCTTCCCCGCATCCAACGACCCCGACCGTCGAGTGTCCCGACGCTCGTACCTCGGGGCTGAAAACGATATCCCGCACAACGCAATTCGGTGCAGTTCACGATTAACGAAAAGAAAATCTTCCAAACGAGAATTTACAGCTCACAGACATACATATATATATATATATATATATATATATATATATCTTCCCAGGTCTCTCCTTCGCGTGCATCCAGCGAATAAACTCTCGTTGAATTCGCGAACACAGCAGAAACACACTCGGCGCGCGGCTCTACTCGTCGTCATGCGATATCTCTCCGAGACCGGGAGCATCGTACCAACGAGACGATACGACATGAACTCATGACGAGAACTCATTGCCACCAGTGTACCGTGTGTCTCGTGCTTGTCTAACACACGCCCCTACGCCCGCGTGAACATCTGGGACGTTGAATAGAATTTGCATAAGACGCTAATACGCGGCATTCCCCTCATTCGCCGTCGTGCGATCGCCGGTTACGTACCTTTGCGCCAACAATCTCGTGCTTCGCTCTCACGAAACTCTATGCAAACGCTTAGTAACAGCGAAGCGGGGAGGGAGGAGGGGGAGACTGGCAGTTATTGCGACTAGATAGAGAGTACATAGCTTCCGGTGGATATAAGATATATCCATTGCTATCCTCCATATTGCCTCCTATCTCAACAACTCCCGGCTGTATCTTCCTCCGCGTCCCCGCGCTGATGTACCTTTCGTAGAACAACGTATCGGATCGTCTCCCGTTGGCCTCGTCAGAGTTTCCTCTCCCGTTCCCCCGTCCCGGACTATTATTATTCCCGACTGGCTATCCTCGAAATTCCTCTGGCTCACCTTCTATAGCCCTCGTTATACTAATCCGCTCTGCAGACACGCGGCTGTTCCGCAGCGACGGAACTCCGCTGATTCTAAGGTAGCGGAAGAGAAACGCGCCCGAGGCGGTTTCGTTCGTTCTCTTTGCTTTCGGAAGCTCGAACTCCGTAAATACTGGTGTCCTTTAAGGGCGCAGCTCTCCATCGAACCCTGACTGTTCGTCCTTCGGGCTCTCCGGCAAATATTTGTCTCGCTATCCAATCGGCAATCAGGACTTCGACGGCTATGATTTCGTGATATCGATTCCCACCGGCTGTGGGAGTGTATAACAATGAGGTGGCGACGGATAGGGTGGATATCCTTCCGGCGATTACAGAGGTTTAATATGTATACATGAGAGATATTACCATAGTACGTAGTAGTAGGGCGCTAGGGCGCCACCTATGGTAGGAAGTACCGGATTTATAAGAATTTTTCTTAGATATTATGGTAAAAATTCTTGGATAATCTGAGATTTCCTGCCATAAGTGGCGCCTTACTACTGTGTGCTATGGTAATTTTTTTTAGATGATCGGTAATTTTTACTAGATCCTTCTCTCAGCTGGATGACGAAGAGACGCTGCTGACGGAGAGAAGGGCGTATCTTACATCGTCTCGCACGTCGAGTTACTTTGGGAGTTTCTGTACGAGTCTCCGCACGACATGTCCAATAAACCATCCGCAAGGGCGCGGAACGCTGCAGCGACATTGCATAAGAGTCGAGTCTGTGTAGCGTTAAAAAGCCAATTCTCCGCACTCAATTCTCACTGCTTCGCGAAAAAGGGATGAGGACAAAAAAAAACATTGTCGATCGAAGGAAATGCAAACGCCCGATAAGTTCGTTCTGAACGTATTTCGTGTAAGGATTTTGCGGGATATCGAATAGAATCTCAAGGAGTACCGGAGAGCTTGCGAGATCGAAAGCTCTTCCTCTCGAGGTTCCATCCGATACTCCTGTATCCGATACGTTGGTCGGATGCAGTATATATATATAAAAATGTTGCCTGACGGAATCGCGATACCGTAGGATATCGACCTTCCGGAAAGAGTGTCAAAGGAAGGAGGGGACTTTGTAAACGTTCTCTCGGAACGATCGCGTGCACGTACCAGCTACGGTTATTTCGTTCGATGCGAGTGAAGCGCAATTATTGCAACTTCTTGCGGAAGCGTGTTAATCATCGAGATATTGCAGGATACGCAATTTCCGGACCGTCAAAGATCACTGACACCCTGCAAATACCTGCTGCAGTGATCTCATGCTCGGTTTTCTTATGTCAACAAAATATTTTATTTCGATAGCGCGATCTTATTCTAGCCTCCGCGTGGCAACAAATTCGATTAACGAAATTATACATTTTCTTCTGCGTACGGGATGGTTCGTATCCAAATTGAATACCTAAATTTTTTTAAAAAGGCGTATATGTTATTTTAAAAAATAAAATACCTATTGCAGTGATTTGATTTACATTTGATTTCGACAGCGCCCAATTATTCTAATTTCCGCGTAGCTTCAAATTTGATGCAAAAAATGATGTATTTGCTTCAGAGAACGGGATCGTTCGTCTTCGAATTGAGTACCTCTATTTTTTCAAGGGACGTACAAATTACTTTACAAAATGAAATGGCGGACCGTCACGCTGATAAATAAAAAGGTGCTCAGGATCACTTTTTTATCCACGGGAAATTGTTATTTGCACGACTAACAGCAACTATTTAGAAAAAGTAATTAGGAAATGAGTTTAGTCGATCCCTTAACGTATATAGGTAGGTGTGCATAGCCTGAATAGTTTGCCAAAGATACACGATAATGTCGTGATCGCGGTACACCGCAGGATATTCAATTTCCGGAGTGTCAAAGGGAAGAGTGACTCAGCGAGATCGTCTTGCAGGGAGAGCTCGTGCGCCACGAGTGATTACGTCTATTGGCGATAGAATCTATATATCTTATATACATATATATGTGCGTTCTCCGTGTGTACGCAATTATATTGGATTCACTTACTCAGTGTTGCATTGTTGGCTCTCGATTGATCAGTCTGGGACCTCAGCAGTCGCAATCGATTGAGTTTACTCTGTTGCTGATCCAGCCGATGTCTCAGCCTGGCGAGTCTGTCCTGTTGTGCCGGTTCCTGTAAAATATTTTTTTTTTAATCCTTTTTTAACATTCGACAGAAAAGGATGAGTGCTGTCAGTTCGACATTGACGCGAAACTATCAGTTTGACTGAAACGCTTATAATCTGCAAAAAGCATCAAATAAGTTTACCGGAAAAAATTTTAATGGAAAAAAGTTTCGCGATGCAGTGTTGCGAACGCCTGTTGAATTCTTAAACTTTGGTTCATTCCGTTAAATTATTTCGTGCTTTATTGCAGATCAGTCTTTCGGACGGGGATTTTTTTTCTTTTTTCAACATAAATATCTTGCTTTTTTACGACGATACTCGTCGCTTGAGCGCTCGCGCTTGTATAACGGGATGTAGAACGGGGGAATATAGCGCGATCGAATTTTGTTCTATGTTAACTCGCTGATATATCCCCTGGAGTGTATCGACCCGAGAGCGTCGCGGAGTCGTCGAAGTCCGCCAGGGTGGAGGGATTACGAAGACCCACTCGCGTCCGGGTTCCCGTCGCATCTGGCAACTCTATATCCCTATATACTTGTCGTATACAGACCGAGAAGGATTTCTTCACCGAACTCGTCACGCTGATGCCGATGCCGGGTGGAAAATGTAGACGAACTCCGCGACGATTTAATATACTGCGCAGAGCGAACGACTGGTAGAAGGTGGTATAGACGTAGCTGGATGCAGACTTATAAGTATACCATGGGGAGTAGCGGGCAGATCGATACCCATTGGTGCGCGTCTGCAGTCATAGGAGTTGCGGATTAGGATAGCAGATCTTCGTGAGAAATGGAGAAAAAAAAATACAAAAATTGAGAAAGTCTTACTGTAGTTCAAAGAGACCGACCTCTGGATCGTTGATAAAATTCTCGCACACATGTTAATGCTTTGGGTCAGATTATCTTCAACTCGGAGCTAAAAGAATAAAAATCAAAGTTTTTAGTTTACCTAAACGAATTGTATTCAATATTTCATTATTTTTCTGGAAACGTTTTACTGACCCAGCTCTCGAGGTATTTTTCTTTTGCATCGTTCTCTCCGCTAAATTCTTTCTGCAACGGAATGTTCGGTCCGTTTATTAAATCTTTTATTAATTTATTTTTTAATAAATGAAAATTACATCTGCCTCGGTCCGTAGCGCGAACAATCGTTAATCACGGGTTTGCAGTGAGGAAAAGCGCGCACGTTAAGATTCTAATTACCGATAAGTGGATATAGTACACAGCCTTCCCCTCTTTCTTCCTTCCTCGCTTCCTTATTATCATCATTATTGTAGTCGTACGAGATGAGAGAGAGGAAGAGAGAGAGAGAGAGAGTTAGTCGGCGGGCGATGAAAAATAATTATAGGATAATTAGGAAGAGGAAAATTATCTGAAAGCTTCTGGCCGTACGGGAGAGTTGCCTCGATGTCTCGAAGCGTCGGGAGAATACACTCGAAAGCCATAGAGAGTACTTAATCCCGGCAGCATCTCTTTCCCTCCTTTCGCTCGAGGGCCGAGAACCGGCCTCGAGGTATTCGAGGGTTAAGTACCGGGGATAGCTTCCCTGTTTGGTACTCACGTCCCGATCTGGACCAGAGGGTAACATGTTCTGTCGCTCGATCTATATTTATCTCCGAACTCGACAATGCACGATAGCCCCGATAAACTCAAGCTCGAGCGATAAATTATGTAATTCTTTTTTTACTATGTCATTCGTTCAAACGTGTAGTCGTAACATGTTCTGTCGCTCGATCTATATTTATCTCCGAACTCAACAATGCATGATAGCTCCCATAAACTCAAGCTCGAGCGATAAATTATGTAATTCTTTTTTTACTATGTCATTCGTTCAAATGTGTAGTCGGTGGAAGATGTTGATTAAAGTGTCCAAAAGGCAATCATTGTTGTCCAAGCTCGAGGGCCAAGAACCAACCTCGACGTATTCGAGGGTTAAGTACCCGAGATAACTTCCCCATTTGGTACTCACGTCCCGATCTGAACCACAGGGTACCATGTTCTTCCACTCGATCTATAGTTACATAGGAACATGTTCTTTCGCTCGATCTATATTTATCTCCAAACTCGACAATGCACGATAGCTCCGATAAACTCAAGCTAGAGCGATAAATTATGTATTTTTTTTTTTTTTACTTTGCAAGTCGTTCAAACATGTAGTCGATGGAAGAGTTCTGCTCGCCGCTCGGATCTTTACTAAAGTGTCCAAAAGGCAACCATTGTTGTTCGGGCTCGAGCGCCAAGAACCGACCGCGACGTATTTCAGGGTTAAATACCCGATATAAGTTCCCTACTTGGTACTCACGTCTCGATCTGGATCACAGGGTACCATGTTCTTCCTCTCGATCTATATCTCCGAACTCGGCAATGCACGATAGTCAATTTTTTTTTGTTTTTTTGTAATTCGTTCAAACGTCTAGACGGTGGAAGAGTTCTGCTCGCCGCTCGGATGTTGACTAAAGTGTCCAAAAGGCAATCATTGTTGTTCGGGCTCGCAATAACCCGAGCGCGCCGGAGCGCCGAAGGTAAAAGTGCGGTCGCGTGCGTTGCGAAACGGCTCGTTTGAAATTACCGTGCAGCGTTAAAAGTACACGGTGGGGAATAGTTATGCCGGGGTTCCCTCTGTCTCTCGTACGCAATGCATTAACGCTTCTGAAACGCTTCGAAAGAGAGCGCGAGAATTCTCGGGGCGTCGGTTATAATATCGGGGCGCTATCGTGCGCGCACGAGAACGATGTTTCGACGGTAACTCGGGAGTAACGCACGTACGGCAATGAATACATGTAAATACACGTAATACCTGCGTACAGAGAATCGGGTCTGCGTTAGCCAGTACGAGCACGTACACGCGAGCTTCCACTCTCTTTCGCTTCGTGCGGCATAGCAGAAGCGTGTCTAAATATCTCCGTACATATAATATATACATACATGCACATTCATAATATATAGATATATTATATAGATAGAGAGAGAGGTAGACGTAACGAGACACGATAATCGCCCACTCGACTAATGACCCATTGTCGTAATGGAAACTGCAAAGTGGGTCGAGTACTCTCTCCCTTCTTCACTCCTCTTTTCTGTTTCCTTTTTTCTTCTTTTTTTGCTCAACTCTTTTCTCGCAAACCCCACAACAGAGGAAGTACAATAAACCCTGTTTTAGTCTCGTCGGTGGCGCGTCTGAGAAACGTAAAAGGAAAAGTTGGAAGTAGGAAATAACAAAAAAAAAAGAATACAATGGGAAGACAATCAAGTTGTTTGAGGGCAGAGGCGAATGCCGGAGAATTCCAACGGGTTGTATGTTTGTACTGTGTCTCACGACGTGTACTTCGGGCCCGATTTTGGTTGACCGCGAGAAGTCGGCGAATTTAAGAGCCTGGAAAGGACAGGATTTTTATTATCGATTTTCCGCTCGGTGGCGTTTCCGGTTCGCCGGATGCCCATTCGGGGAGGGAGAAAGATCACGGGGTTTCCGCGATGGGGGAGGAGGCGAGGCGGGTAACACTGAAACACTCGGGGGATATCCCTCGCCGTGTCGTCGACCGGAAGTAAACTCGACGTGGATCTGTCGCGGTGGTACAGACAGTCGGAGAGATAGAGAAAGCTCGGGACAGAGAGAACGAAAGTCTGAGCGGAGTTTGGGGAAAGAGGTATCGAGGCGGAGGGGAAGGAGGATTCGCGTTCGCTCGAAGGAATAAGGGGAACCAAAGCTTCGACGGTAAGAGAGCAATTTCCAGTACGGCAGGAACACAATTTCCTTTCTCGATCGTCTTTGCACGCGTCGAGCCTGCGTTCGCCGGGTTATCGACGAGCCGCAGGTTCCAACTATTTCATTCCGCGGGTGTGAGAGACACTCAAAGGATTGTACATTTTTTGGAAAAAAAATGAATAATAAAAAATGACATAGGGGAGACCGGGGCGAGATGGGCCCCCTAAGCAAATAATGCGGCTACAACGCTGCCGAAAGCATAATTTATTGTTTGTCATCCAACAGTGATATTTTCAGTTTTATAACGCGTCAGAAAAAAAAATTGTCTGGGGCGAGACGGGCTATCCTTAAATTGTTCACTTTTTTTAACCCCTGCCTGCAGTACAGGCAGGGGTTAAAAAAAAGTGAACAATAGAAATTCGTCAAAAAATACCAATACTGTATTAGCTTAGCCGGCAAATATAGCTTGGACGGCTAAAACGGATTGGCCGGCTAAGACTGCTTAGCCGGCCAAACTATAAAATCCATTAGCCGAATAAGATATTTTATCCGACTAGTCCGGCCTATCTGTACAGCCCTAGTCTGTACTATCCATACATCTTGAGTTTCCCAACTTCTACCCGTTAGTAGTGCTCATGCTCCGATAATCCGCTGTTGCAGCCTTCTAGTTATCTTACTTAGGGTGGCCCATTTCGCCCCACGTCAGCCGGATTTTTCACTAGCCCGTCTCGCCCCGGTTCCCCCTATATGCATATGTAGCTAAATCCAGTCTCTGAAATATGTGGAGCGTATATGTGACGGTGCTTAAAACAATTGCCACTTCAAGCGTCGCCACGAATTTCCATGTCATTAAGGAGACAATTTCCCTCCCGAGTGAAAGACGGACGGAACATACGACCGTTTTGTATCTTGTTTACCCCAATGAGCTTTCGGTAATACAGAGAGTCTAGTCTAGGTCACGAGGGCCTCGACAGAGTTTCCCCCGGGACTGTTCCCGACTACCCATCCGTTAATCTCCGTGCATTCGGATGTGTCTAAGGTGATAGCATGACTACCCGTTGTGCTCGTCCGAGAGGGAGAAACAAACAGGTGTAGAGGGGACATGTATCGTTTGGTGACCTACCTGTGTTCCCCGAAGCACGGCGAGGCGGGCTTCACGTTGCTCCAGGAGACGCCTTTGCTGGGCTATTTCCCGCTGCTGCCGCGCTGCCATGCTCTCGAGCTCGCTGAGCACCAGCACGGCCCCACCTCCGCCCACTGGTAACTGCAACAATAGCAAGACAAACAAAACATTTTAATCCATAGAACGTTAAAGTTCGTTCAATCAAAATAAATTAAAAACAAGATATTCGATGCTTTTCACTCGTTCACGATTAGAACGGTGATTGCAATTTTATATCGCAGAATCTCTTAGGGTAAAAGTGGTGAATATGGCCCACCTCGATTAACACGTAAATCAATGATATATGGACCGGGCCATATTCCCCACTTTTACCTTATATGCTATTTTTCTATATGATAGAGTTACATTGGAGGGGTTAATTCCCGACACGAATAAATATGTGTCTGCCATACGCGTAAAGCAGCGGCTTTACGGATCGCTGAGCCCGCGGGGGTTGAAATGAGTTTCGATACGTCTCCTTTTCACCATGAAAATTCATCGAGGTATTTTCCCCGAACGTTAAAGCCGCAGATCTTCCGGTGGCTTACTCGAAGGCGTATCTTTTGGAATCCTCGACATGGTATACATATGGGATACCCGAGCTTATGGAGAGAGCCTCGGGATTTTGGCCAGAATCGAACGGAATTTCGAACCGGCATTGAGATACGTTCGTCGGGCGTTCGGCGAGGGGAGCGAGGAGAGAGGTCGAGGATTATCGAAAATTCGAGCTCCGACATCTTCACGGGAACTCGAGGTATAGAGTTTCCGTTGCCGAAGCTTTCCTCTCGTGGGGAGATAATTTTTCGGTACGGCTTCTCGAGGAATGTCGAAACTGATGTGCGGCGCGCGGCTGTATCGGCTCTGCCTCTCGTAAAACCCGCTGTATCCTCTTTCCTACAGGTGCAACGACGAAGGGGATGAAAGCGAGCCGGAGGAGCGAGCCGTGAAAGCCGCTGTGGAATGTGACTTAAAAAAAATATAAAAAAAATAAAATGAGTGCATGATCCCGATTATGGGTTAAAAAATTTGGCTCTTGTCCAAAAGCGATGTTTTCACCGTTGGATCTACACCGGTGCCGAGATATGATTTTTACCCGCTTTTTCTCATGGCGCATGGGGCCAGCCGCCAGCCGAGCTAATCTCTTGATTTCCTATCTTCATGTTCGACCCTCTTCAGCAAACGGAGCGACCTCGCACCGACCGCGTTCTCCGCGTTCTCTCTTTCCAGGTGGTCGCCGCGCATCGTCGGAACCGAAAGCGTGGGAACACACACGCGGGAAGATTTTTGCAACGTTTCTCCGTGGCGAATAAATCAACTTTGCCTTCGTGGCTTTCCGGCTCGACGTCGCAGCGTCAACGCTGCGACGTCACCCCTCGTGGATTGCCCGACTCTCGTATCCAGCTGGTTCCGCGGAGCTTCGAGCATGCCCCTCGCCGCATCACCTTGTTCAAACTTCTGCATCCCAACCGGGAATGAACTATTCAAATTTTGATTAAATCTCCATTGCTCTTGGTAAACCGGGCGCGTAGTTTTCACTACGAGCACCGTGTATTTTCTCGGATACACTACATTTGCATACATACTGTTCTACAGTACGCAAGTCGGCGGGTCGCGAGTAACTCGATTACGCGTTACGACCCGGGAGACTCGTCGCGGAAAAATATATGCGCCGCGTTCGATAGAACAGACGCGAAACCTACGAACGGGAAATAAGAATCGTCGCGTTCAAGCGGATTTTGCTTTAATAAAGTAAATTTAAGAAAAGTAAAAAAAAAAGTCATTTTATAGATGAAGTTAGGAACGTATGAAAAAAGTTTTTGTTCCTATTTCAGGCGGAAGTTCCTCTTCTTCAGCTAAAGAGACAAGTATTTTTTTTCATGATTGGATCAAACGAATCTGTTCACTGGTTGCGTGGAATTGTAGATGTAAAGAGCGATCCGGTCGGAGACGCGGAGTTGATTAACACGAGGGGGGAATAATTAGCGAAGATTGGAGACCACCTACTCGTGTTCATGGGCGGACGCGTGTTATAAGGATTAAGGGAGAAAGTTGAGCAATCCATTAAACTGGAGAGACTATGTTAGAACAGGGAGGACAGAGAGGAAGCAGGTTATACGGGGATGCGGCTGCACCCTTAAAAGGTAATTCCAACTGCTTCCGCCGTGCGAGCGAGTACGTGACGTCGCATACAGGGCGCTACAGTATCAGTTTTCGTTTCACGAAAAAGGAAAAAAAAGTCTTTAAAAAAATGTAATTTTACACGCTTCCAGAGTTTTCATGAAAAGGGACTAAGGCAGAACCTTGATTGAACGAATCAATTAGGATCGAGCCTAGTTCGGATTAACGATTATTTGGATATTAGAAATTTGAAGATGAAAAATAACACGTTTAAGTAGAACATCGAAAAAGGGACCTGACAAAGTGCAAGTTGTGCTTCGAAAAAAATTAAATTTTTTTTTCACCGTAAGAACATTATGCTTTCGCTTAGAGGTGGAAGTATAGCGGTCGACGATGAAGCGACACGAAAGTTTGCACCATGATTCGGTTCTAAGTTAATAACATTATTCCCCGTTAGAAAATCCAAATTTATTACACTCATGTCAATCTCTTTGGGGGTTTGAAAAACAAGACACTTTGTGACAAAAAAATAACCTTCCGAAACGCACAAACATCTTTTTACCGTGCAGACGCAGAAGCCGATGCGTGAATGTCATCGGAATGAAAATTGCACGTCGTCAAATGAATTGTTTAATTTCCTCTCGAAGATATTCTCGTCTCGATGCTGTTTTGCATAGAGTTGCCTGGCGTTCTGAGTCGCGCTGTACGTTTCTCCACGTGCAGAACCGCACCCCTTTCGGGCTGCGGCGGGACGATCCAGGGAGGGTGGCCCGAGGAAGAGAAGAAGGGAGAACGACAGAAAGGGACAGCGTTTGCGGTGATAAATTGGCTTCGTGGTC
This sequence comes from Ichneumon xanthorius, assembly GCA_917499995.1. Lineage (NCBI taxonomy): Eukaryota > Metazoa > Arthropoda > Insecta > Hymenoptera > Ichneumonidae > Ichneumon > Ichneumon xanthorius. The sequence goes on along the minus strand of OU824203.1, from coordinate 1,411,627 downwards.
CGCTCGGACGACCGGGAACTCCGGGTACACGGGCTGGTGGTTCTCGAATAAGCTCGTGTAATGAATGACGATTTAAATTTTAATTAGGTCTCGGCATCGGGTCCTTGTCGCGGCACTGAAGTGCGGACCTTTGTCAAAGTAACGCACACAGTGCGTCGGTGTGCGTGCGGCGAAGCGAAGGAGGGCGGAGGAGGTAAGTAGGTACTGCTGGGTACCTGGCGTGACTCCGACGCAGAGGTTGGCCCCACACGCGTCAGCACGAAAACCTCTCATTGTCTTTCTTTTTTCTTCTACTCTTTTCGCGTGACCTCGTAATAATTTTGTTGCTTCGGGGGTCGCGAGAAACCACCGAGCATGAAGCTGCACGTGAGAAGAGGGAGGGGGCTGAGACACTCGGAACTTCGAAGGGAACCGCCGGTTGTGCGCCTCCGTGTAATTAACTCGTGTGGCAACGCTATCGCGTGTGCCGCTGAAGCTATTGCGGAGCGCACATTAAATGGGGAAATAAACAAACAAGCGGGGGAAAAAAAGGAAAAAGCGTTGTGCGGGACGGTGAGGAAAATGGATGGAGACAATGGGTCGGAGGAAGGCGTGGAACTCGGTCGATATCGCAGGGAAGATCGGGAGATAATGGTAAAGACGATAACGGCGTCTGCGGTAGAGCGAAGGGGGCTAAATGGGTACGTTGCAAAATGGGGTAAGGTGGGGCGAAATGTGGTGTCGCAAAAAATAAATAGAATTTTTTTATTTTATTCATGGTCTTGTTATTGACATGTCAATTCGTGACTCCGGATGCGTTCGTGTGGGATTTGTTTGTTGGCTCGACCGTTTTGCCCCGCTCTGACCTATATAGAAGGGCAGCTCATGGTATAATCCAAGGGAGGGCCGTATCTGCGCGTACGGTGACAAAAGGTAGACTATAACCTCCGGTGGATGGCACGTATCTCGCGAGCGACTCCTTGTTTAATAGCCCGTATCGTTATATATTTCCAAGAGTAATTAAGCGCGCGTATCGTTCGACGGAAATTAATAGGCGTGGCATCGTCGTCGTCGGGTTTTGTGTCGAGAACGAGAGATCGAGTAACACGATATCGATGGAGAATAACAAAAAAAAATTGAAGTAGATAAAGAGATAGACGATAAGGGGTGCGCCACCCTCGAGGTCGATACTTCGATCAATCGCTGTCTGCACATAACTCATCGTCGACGACAGCCTGTCGTTTTGTCGTTAAAAAAATTAATAGATGTTCGGCGCAACTATAAATTGTTTTATTAATCATTCATATAGTTAGGTGAAAATATTGTTTGGTTGTTTATTTGGAATTTTGTTTGGAATAAAACGCCATCGGGAAGGTACAAAAAATCGTACTCTTTAACATTGTATGTGAAAACGTCTTATGGAGGTTTTGAATCAAGCGGAATCCTTCTTTCACAACCTGTTGCCTGTTGCTCCCAACCTTCATCGCCCTGATTATTCCAAATCCCAACAGGGTCGCGACCCTTTTTGAGGACACCTTTGACTTGAAAATGCCGCTGAAGATGTTTTCGAATCAGAGCTGGGCAGTACTTGAAGTATCGATACTTGTTTGATAATTCAAGCACGTCCTTCAAGTACTGAAGTACTTTTTTAAAGATTATAAGTAACAAATATAAATACTTGATAAATACGAAGAATAGCATGACATACTAGACAAGTAGCAGTACCTGATACTTCAAGTAGTTGTGACACTTCATACTTTGTACTTGAAGTATTTGTTGGTACATTGCCCAGTTCTGTTTCAAATAAAAAATATAGGTGGTCTTCTAGGGTCAATAGATGAAGAAGCTCTTACGGAAGGTTGACGGTAGATCGAGAACGATACTATAAAAAATAAACAACACCAACGATACGTACAGTACATCTGTAAGCTCACATAGCTAACCCACTTACGCACATACCAGCACGTTTATGGCTGCAATATCGGTGCCGCGAAACGACTGCAGTCGTACATGGGGAGGAATACGCGGGGGGCTGCTGATAAACGAGGTACCTTTATCAGAGTTCCCTGCTGACAAAGGCGCGCCGGTCCGGCAGCTCTCGTTGATGGTCCAGCCGCCGGGTCGTTCTGCAACTGCAGCAATGGCATCCATTTCCTCGGCACAGACGGAATCAGTATAGCGGTGAGCTTCGCCGGAGAGAGTAACAGCACTGAATCCAATAAACCGACGTACCTTCCTCCAGTTCTCTCTCCGTCGTTCTATCCGGCTAACAGAACATCGGGCTTTCACGAAACTATTGCCATCCGTTCTTTCCGCTTCGGTTTCCTTCCTCTCCTGTCCGAACTCCCCGTCTGCTTCTCCACCTGCGTGATCTCGACATATCCACCTTTTCCCCGTCTACTTCGTGCAGAAAGTGCACCAAGCTTTATCATTCAACCCCCTTCCGTGTCGTTCCTCTCGATGTTGGAGACTTTGTACCTTTCTTTCTCGCATTCTGTCGCTTCCGGTTCCACTCTTTCATTATAGTTGTTGGGCTCTCACCGGTCTCCTCTTTCGCTATCATTGCCACACGGTTCCACTTCGGAGATTTGTTATAGCATCGAGACAGAGCAAATGGATCGTGTTTTCTTTTTCCTGTCTTTTTGTGCTCGAAAGTGCCCAAGTACGAGAAATCCGTGGCAACGGGGTTCGAAAGCGGTTCTTCTATGACTGTACTCTCATAAAAAGTTGTTCCTTTTTCATAAAATTGAACGATTTACGAATGTACGAGGTAGAAACATGCTCAATTGATCGATGCCCCGATCGCCGATCAATTTATCAATCCGTCAACTGAAAAAGTCTTCTCCTCCACATGCATCGATTCTATGTCGATGTTGGAGGTCAAAGTGGCACAATGTAACTAAAAATGTTGACGTCTTGTTATTTTATCGCGACAACGAAAAAATCTCGTTACTTCATCGAAGCGCACATAGCGAGAGAGTCAGGAGAATAAGGTCGAAGAGCTACAATGTCGATTCCATGGGAAAATAGAAGTTTTCGTGACGTTTGCGTTTGATAAAACAGGAAAATGCAAAGGACCGAGAGGTCGAACAGGGGAAGCCGAGTAGATAGAAGTGCGACCGAATTGCGTTATCACCTTGGAGCGACTTTCCCTGTGCTGCAGTATCTCCCCTCTCCCCTCAACCCCCTTGCAACCCCACGTTTTTGTGCCTGCCTTCCGTCGGGCCCTCGCTCCGTGCAGCCCCGAGGAATAATCCCCAGGATCAGAGGTTGCCAACCTCCGATTTATCCCGGTCGCGTGCAACCACCTGCTGATACACACAATTTTTACCCGCTTCGTCTTTGTACAAAGCAAACGATCCGACACGGTTCACCTCCAAAGCTCTGTACTCCCGAGGCAAACTCTTTCACGTTGAGAATCATTATTCACGATCTAAAATTCTCCGGCAAAGAGAGAATAAACCCCGCGCTCAGTGAGCGAAACTACCGATAGCCGGAGGGGCTTGTTGAACCCGTGGAAAATTGGCCCGCAGATTGTCCGGGAGAGTCACCGAATGTTAAACTCGCACAAGCTCTTCCTCGGGGCAGAAACTCCCGCTCGGTAAAACTTTATCGAAACTTTTTATTTCCTTCCATGCCACTGTGGAATTATGTACGTGACGGTAAAGCTCGTGGTATTATTTTTATTCAAACAGCGTGGAGCACCGAGCGAATTATTGTGCACGACTCACAGAGAACCACGGAGTAGTATAATAGGAGAATAATTATCGGGGTCTGGGGGGGAGGGGGGTGAGTAAGAAAAACTTATATTAGCAAAAATTACGAGATATTCTAATATCTGCGATAGCGAAAATCCCCGTAGGGGATCCAGAATCATCGGGTCGTGGGGGCCCGGAGGGAAACGCCCTGGATTCTCGTAAATTGGAACGAACAAACGAACAACTTTCCAAAATATATATGAGATTCTACGACGCATACGGTTAAATCGGAATAGTACTTTTGCCCGCGCTGATGTATTCCGGCTCGGAGCAAGCGGCGAAGCAAAATCTTCCCTCACCAACGTTTGCCTCCTCGTCGATTCGCTCTCGCGTCGACGATTTCCCGCGAATGGAAATATCAGGGAGACGTGTGGGCGAAGGTTGGGAAGGCTCTTCTCTCCCGTCGACGCGTCTCTCTCGAGCATTCCCCTTAGCGATCGGCGAGTTGAGCTTTCTATCTGCAGTGTTCTCCGCATGCAACTCCGGGACGGGGTGGAACAAGCTCTTCCGATGAGCGCGAGTCGAGGAGAACGAGGCCTCGGGCTTCGGTTGCCGATGAGGAGGGTGTAGAGGCGAAAGCGATTCGTTCGAGCGCGTTATCTTGACCGGGTTCTGAGGTTTTCCGGGCGCAGACTCTATGACAGGGAGAACTTTGCGTTCCCGAGGTTTTCCGCGCTCAGGCTCCGTGACAGGGAGAACTTTGTGTTCCCGACGGGCTTCGAGCGCACAGGACGGCACGAGACTTCGTATGCAAGCAGGAAATTAATTCTGTCGCGGACATTATCGATAACGCGTGCGCGCCTCGCAAGGTGTGGGCGGTCCGCTTTGAGTGGCGCGAACACGCAGGAGAACAAACGTGAGATTCAAGGATTGGAGCTCACGTTACACCGGAACGCCGTCACACTGGGCGGTTCTCTCGCCGGACGTGGATTTATGTTTCCACTGACGTTTGACTTATCAATGCAGTAGAGCAAGGGTAAACCTGTCCGGGAGGCTAAAATATAGGGCGAACTCGAAGAAATCCTATTAAAATGTTCGAAAGGAAGGCTCTATATGGGTTAATGCACATGTACCGGCAATGGCACGAGAACTATAACTCTCGCCGATCGAATTAATGTCAATTTCAACTCCACTGTAGTGGTAGTAAATTTTTGCCGCGGTACTTCGTCCTCTCGGCGTAAAGGGTGGAACACGCCGGGAGGAATTCGCGCTCCCCTCACTGGTCTTATTAATGTTAATAGCGCGGTGGCTCCGGCCCCCCTTCCTCCCACTCGGAATTCCCCGTTTAACCGTCGCTCTCGCGACGATATACCTTGGAAAATTAGGAATTTCGACCCACGACGTTCCAAGCGCCGTTAGCTAAGATTTGCGAGAGAAACGGCGCGGGACGCGGCCTGTACAAGCTGAATTGTAATGACGAAGAACGGTTGCGCGTACTTCGAGATACATTATAGCGGAGTGCAAACCTCCGAGGATAGTTTGCGGAAAGCTGATTTCGAGAATAGCTTGACGTTGGCGCTTTTTGTGTCTTGGCGCGTCACTCGCACCACCTGAGGAGCACAGCATCGAGTTACTTTGCCGCCTCGCCTCCCTCCTCTTATCTCCCCCCCCCCCCCCCCTCGAACTTGACTCAGCAAGTCTCGGAGAGTTTAACGGAATGTTTAATTCACGCCACTGCGAATTATTTCTTGACGGCTCGGTGAAAAGTTCACCGGCAGACACCGCTTTCACGAGAAGATTTCCTCAGCGAGAAAGTGTTTGCAGTGCATAATACGTGTACACTTCATTGATATAATTCGCCGGAATAAAATATCAACGTACTCGTGGGAACGCCGAGTTAAGGCAGTTACCTCGATATGGAAATGAGTTTTATTACTCACCGACCGACTAACGAACCTATCCTTTAATCATAAATTCTTTTCATTATATTCCGACGAAATTACTTTTCACCCTTCTCGGTCCACGCTCTCTCGCCCTCTCCCCAGCGACTTCCCAGAGATTATTTTCCATTAAAAAAAAGCATTTAACGACTTCAAAGGAGTTTTTCAACGCGGGAGAGAGAGAGAGGGACCCGGTGTATATCCGCGGGTGTACTCGCCTAGGTGTGCATATGGTTTGGCTCCGAGTTCAAAGGAAGCGCGGAAACGTACGTAGAAAAGTGAATTGCTCTAGCTGCGCACGGCGATGTCTGGTAGACTCTCGAGGGGTTGTAAATTCCATGTGTTGCCGGAAGGCGACGGAGAAACGCGCAGAAGAAGACGGATGCAAAGAGAGGACGAAGAGAACTTTTCTCCCGACTACAACAGAGACCTCGAGCCGTGTGTAAGAAGAACGGAGATGAGAGACAAAGTCTCGTGGACCAAGGATGTTGCGCGCTCATGCAACCCCCCCCCCCCCTCCCGACCCTGGGGGGATGGAAGTAAATTTCGGAGGAAAATTAGTTGGCGTCGACTTTCAGCACGAGGGCAAAGAAGCATTCTCGAGAGGTGGCTCGAGTTGTGGTCCCGCTATGTAGAACGGCGCTCTGTTGCAGTTTCCTGGTCACAGAGAGACGAAGCCAATGGGGCTGCTGTTGCTGCTGCTGTACAGATATTCTCATTCGCGGGAACAGAGAAAAGCTCCGACGTGTAGGGTAGAGCGGCGCAAAATGGGGCAGCGGGGTAAAACGGGGCATGGGGCAAAACGTCATTTTTCAATAATTTTTGGATTCCCGAATTCGCCCCATCGATACATCAGGCTTTTCTGACCCGTTTTGCCACCTTATCCGATCCAAAAATTTTTGGAAAATTTAGTTTTACCCAACTGCCCCGTTTTGCCCCGTTGCCCCATTTTGCCCCGCTCTCCCCTATATCGGAGTTGTCCTGCACGGTGGAATATGTTCAAGTGTACGTACGGAAAGAGTCGTGTATACAAGAGACGCCGTGACGTTCATTCCTCGCGAGACATAGAGGGTTGCCCAAAGCCGCTGCGAAATTTATTCGACGAAACGCAAATGCTCGACGAATTCTCTCACGTCCCGAAAGCCCTGTTTCTCGCCCGATCTGTCTTCGAACCTGTACATCAACCTTCGGCTCCGCGCGAATCCCTGATTAATTTCACCGTCGGTGAGTCTTGATTGCTCCCGAACGGGTTTCCCGATAGCGTGTTGCGTGCAGCACACCGGAGCTTTCCGGTTAAGGCTTTGAGAACTGTACGACGAAGTACAGAACCGATCTCTGGCTCTCACACGCGCGTGATTTTAACTGCCCGAGTTCGAAGACGAAACCGGTTAATATGACCCTGTGTAGCATGTCAATCAATTACTAAAATATTCATCACTTTTGGCATATAACTTCAAACGTTCCGTAGCCGGAGCTGTGCAGAGTCCCGTTACCGGAAGTGATATTCAATCTTTCGAAAGGGATTTTCTGCTCGATACATATTTGGTCATTTTAATGCATATTTCTAGAGAAACTCAAATCTTCTCTGAATGGGATTTTTTGAAATGCAATTTTGAGCTGCTTTTTCTCTCTCCGATTGCTCAAATATCCAAGACGGGCTCAGTGTAATTTTGTTTTTCTTTAGAGCGGGTATATAAGTAATCTTTTGCGGTCGCATCAACTCGTCCCCGCGCTCGAGGAATCTTCGGGCTAGTTCCCTCGGGGTCTTTCTATGGCATCAGCTTTATTCGATGCTGTATACTTTCCCAATATCAGCGTCTCGGCACTCCCCGTTCTCCTATCTCGCCGCCACTGCTTTCAGTGGCGGTATATTTGTTAACCTTTCTGATGTTTATAGAGTGCCCGCGACAACCATATGGGACTCGACTCTCTTTCTACTGTATGGGAAATGAAAGTGCTCCCTCGCACGACGACGATCCGCGCGCGTGTGGGAGTGCGCGAAGCCACCGAAAAAGCTCGTGAGCCGGGGAGAATGTTTCGGAACGACGATAAATCCAAGGCTCCCCAAAGAGTTCACGTATCGGGAACAAATAAAAATAAATATATATATACTTATATACAAACTGTATACGTGTATCGTGGGGAGGGACAAAAAAGGATACCAAGGAGGTCCCCAGACAATTTTTTAAAATAATGACCCTCGCGGGTTTACCCGGTGAAAAATATCCTTGATCTCGTATCCCGCGGGCTCGTTTCTCGCAGGAAATGGTATAACGAAGTAAACGAAATAAGAAAGTGGAGAACGTTCGCCCCCTTGAAACAAAAATTTCATGTGCCGGAAGGAGCTTCCCTCGTAAAAATGACCGTGCAACCGTAATCCCCAAAATTTTTCTCACAGAGATCATTTTTTGTTGTTTCAACCTATAATCCACATCTTCCGCATTGCAGCTACAAACCGGGATAGGTTTATTTTCTTTTGTTTGTAATTTTGTTTTATTATTTGTTCGAGTGCAGTACATCCTTCCGCCTCGGTGGCCCTTTTTGTTCCGCCCGAGAGGCGGGACGGTACACGCCGTAAATGGAAGAAAACAACGAAATAAAAATGCATCGAGCTTTTCCGCTCCGGGGGGTTGTTGTAGCTCGTAGATCGTGCTGTAGCTTACCCCCTCAAAACAAAAGAGGTACAGGAGCCACAACCTACCTCATTGTTCGGTGCGGAGCTCGCAGTGGTGGTGGAAGCGGCAGCAGTCGGGTCGAGTAGTCTTCGGTTGGCGATGCTGCTACCGTTGTTCGCCACCGCTTCCGGTCGGCCCTCCTTCACCCCCGGCAATTTAGTTTTTCTTCTGTTTCCCGACTTTCCATGTCGTACCTTAACAGCTACCGGGGCATCGCTCTTGAAGCTCTCCGGCGGATAAACGCACGCGAGCATTTTGCCGTTATCGCGAGGATTTTTCGTCTTTGACGATCTCGACGACGACAACGACGACGATGACGAAGACGAGAATCTCGTCGTCGTCCCGGTGGCCGGGTCGGAGCGTTTTCTCACATTCGTGTGAACACCGACGATACTATCGGAGTTGAGGGAGTAACCGTCCGCGGGTCCTCGGGACCCTGGCGCCTCGAGTCCCGTTGCTGCTGAAGATTTTTTCTCCCCCGATGAAAATCCACTTTGCTCCTCCTTCGCTTCGCCTATTGTTCCTTACTTATTTTTATCCCCGAGCGAATCTCGCGTTCCCGTCCGTCGTCTCGGATATTTCTCTCACACGATCCTGTTGCCGCTTCCTTCCGCGGCGAGGGCCGACGCCCGGCGGACAGCGAACTTTTGCCTCGAGGCTTTTTTACGACTCATACACACACACGAAGGACCTGTTGATTTTTCCACCGTTCTCCATTCGCGAAACACACCGCTGAGCTCTTAGAGGGTCACTTTATTAACTTAAACTTCGGCCCCTGAAAGGTTTCGTTCGGCCGGATGTTGCAATCAATTTTTTTCTATTCAATTCGAATGATTCTTGAAGAAATTAAAGATTTTTTTTTTTTTTAGATTGTTGATTCATCGACAGGCAGCCAAATTGAGCGATACATTTGCTCGCACCGTGGAGCTCGAAATGTACAGAATCAATAAGAGCCCCGACCAATAAATCGGAGCGCTTTCTCCAATAAGCCCGATGTACTAATGCCTGCACCAGGGCCATTCCCGGTGATAATTACGACGGTACATTTAGCAGTTCGCAAACGCTGGAATCTATCAATAGTCGGGAACAAAGTGCAATGCCGCGGGGCTTCGGCAACCATCAGCTGATTACACGGGAAATGTTGGCTCCATCGAGCGTTCGTAATGCAAACGACGCTGCACCGAGTTCGGCAATGAATAGTGCATACGCATACCTGCATTCAATCCTCGCGTAGATAGATTGTCGCGGTGTTTGCACATTCGCTCGCATCTCGAGTGATGGTGAAGCAAAGAAAAAAAAATTATCATCGTTACGACGGTCGATGGTTCGTTAGGTTGTAATTCAGCATTTTCTTTTTCTCTTTCTCAACCGAGTGAAACGGTAACGAATCCCGAGATTTATTCGTTGCGGGGAGAAAGCAACAGAAATAATTTGCAACACGTCGATGAGGAGCGAAGGAAAATCCGGCGTCTCAGCGCTGAGTTGCACACCGCGCCGAGTGTCGAGGAAATGAGGTGAAAAGAAGAAATATAAGACTCGGAGAGAGCGGACGGGGCGGGAGAGAAGCAAACGAATGGACGGGGACAAAAAAATGTGTGCACATTTGCCGGTTATACGGATAGCTTGCATATTATTCGGTCGTATCTCCGGAGCTACAGTGTGTTCGTGGGACACTAGAGAGAGTTGAAACAAACGAGATTCAATGGCGAAGCAGCGAACGAAGACACACACAGTCCGATGCCGCACCGCGACGCCGGGAGCTCTTTATGGAGGACGGGGGAAAATAATAAAACGAGCGTGTACAAGGGACGAGAATGGGCGCGCTCGCTCGGTGAATCGGGCTACCCGCGAGAAAGACTGGCTCTTGTTGTTGATGTTTTTTTGTTTTTTTTCTATTTGTTAATCCATTTTATGTTTTTCACGGGAAGGCCAGACTCGCGATACGCGTATGCATACCGTCCGTCCGTTTGTTGCCGGTTGTACAATGGTTTGCCGAACCAGCGAGTGCCCATTTCCGGTTGGCAAACTCTCACGGAAACCTCTTCGATACTAGTTATGCGCTGCTAGCTACACTTTTTCGAATTTGTAGTCCCACAAAGGTGCCGAAGAGACCGTTGACTTTACACATTTGTGTAACATTTTTTACCAGTGTAATGAAACGTTCGAGCAGCTCATTTTACTAGTATACATATCGAGCAGGATTGTGATTTTTTTAATTCGACAAGATATTTAACGCGAAATAAAACATAAGCATAAACTCTTTGTGGATTTTACTCGAAATTGTGTTTAGGGTCGGGCAGAACCCACCCCGTTAGCTGCCGTTTCAACCTGTACATTGAAGGTTCAATAAAAAAAAGTTCTAACGATGTATGTACTCGTATATATACGCGTAGTTCAATTTAATTTAAACGCTCGTTCCGTTTTTTTTTTCGGAACATCGATTGTTTCGTACATAAAATAAAGTTTCATCGGTGAGCTTCCGCTCGATTATCGCACGTCAAATTCGTAGTCTGGGATGTTTTTTTTCGTTTTACCTCTCTCATCCTTCACCGCTATTATAATGGACGTTGATTATCCGCTGCGCGGATAATTCACGTACTCTCGTTATCGGGCGCGATTAAAACTTTCATTCGGCTATTGACAGCGCTCGGATGGTCCGACATCGTTATTCGCGTTTTTTTTTATACCCTTCACAGCGTCGCATCTCAAGGCTCCCATTGTCCTTGATATTTTTTCTATTTTTCACCTTCACGGTCGTACGTGGATTGTGTGTGGAAAAATCGGATCGATTCGAATTGATGGCTCGAAAATGCGGTGTTTCAATGGAAAGAAAATAAAATAAAGAAAATCGCATGGAATTTCGAGATTCGGGGAAACAAGAGGTGAAACGGTGCGGGCGCGAAACGACTGACCAATGGACGATGCAGTTCACTGCATCGGGCATGGATGAACCGTGCAAACAGAAGAATGTACAATACAAGGGGTTTTTTTTTTCGTCTGCGGTCAGGCGAAAGTAATTTGAAATCGGTGGAATATATATAGCGGAGCTGGTGTGGGTGAGCATACCATAAAAGCCCCCCCCCCCTCCCGCCCGCCCCTCAATCGACGACCCAAATGCAAAACGGACCGAGGACAGCGCGAGGCCGCGGGCCATCCGAGTTTCTGTTATCTCGATCTATTATAATAGATATATACGTGTATCTATTCAACGCGTAGACATTGCATGAAAAAGTCTATTCACGTGCGGCACTCAAAACTGATTAAAAAAAAAAACAACAAAAATTCGTTCGATGGTGCGCGATAGAATATTCAGAAAATCTGGTACTCCGAAAAAAATGTAGTAAATTGCTAAAATACTGTAGATTGATAGAGAAAGTGTGCTTTGAACAGAGTTGGGGCGCTTCGAGAATAAATTCGAGAAATGCGGGAGCAATGTGCAATAGTATATTATGCTACAAGGGAGGGAAGTGCGCGATTTGAAGATTTGCAGCCCGAGCGAAGCGAGGGTAGAAATCGGAGAAAAGATAAAAAGTATCCCTCTTTGCTAAGGTAAATGCTTTTCTTAGTGGCCGTTTAAGAATTGTGTCCGAAACAACTTGGAACATTTATACAACCATGAGCATCTGTTAAGTGAAGTCGATTCCATCGGAAAGTTTAGGTGATTGGCTAAACAAACCCTCCGGATTTATAAGAATTTTTCAGAGATTTGGTAACAATTCTTGGATAATCTGAGACTTTCTGCCATAGGTGGCGCTATGACCGGTAATTTACTATAAGTGCTATTGTACATCGCGTTGGAAACCTGCCACTAATAGGAACACGGCCACGAATCGAAGCATTTATCTTATCTAGTTTCATCGCTTCAATCGTAAATGGCTATGAGAATGGTCTTGGAAAAGTCTATCGAACAAATGTACCGCCGGACAGCAGGAGGAGTAAAGGAGAGTTCATGTTCTAACGGTGTCCTCATCGTGTCGTTCGTGAGGTCTCTTCCGTCAGCGAGTCCCGCAGCAGAATGGAAAGAGCACCCAATGCACCGTAGACGTCACCTATTCATTTTCTAGCTCCGTTTTCCGTACCCATTTGTACTACTACGCGATTGCTCTTCCGCGATAGCCCGGTGATCGGCCACCCGGAAGGATGGACCGTCGTTTTCATCCGTCTATGATGCAACAGCTCCGCGTCTCACATCTCTCCCTCACCAAGACATCGAATCCCTCCGTGGCAATCGCAGAGGACTCTCGTGATTCGTTTTCAGCCTCGATAATTTTATCCCACGCTCTCCGGCAGCGCGCGTTTTACATCGGGACATCACCTGCGCCGTCCGTCCGTTATCCTCATTTGTGCCATTATGTCTGGCACGGGATACGGAGAGATCTGGAGAGAGTAAATGGCGAGCGTAAAGCGATCGATGCCAACACGCGTCAATCAACCTCTTTACATGGATTGGCAGCTCCGATGCCGCTGCTGCTGGCGCTTCGGGTCCAAGGGAAAACGAAATCGGATGGTGTATGGAAAGGTCGCGCCGTGTAGGGGGAGTATCCGGCCGGCTTATAAATTATCACGGATGAGAGTCGTTTCGATTCGCCGTCACGCAACTCTATCTGCTATTCCGATTCCATTCCCAACGGATCGGGACTGCAGCGCGGCGCGCTGCGAAAGTGTCCGTCGCCCGGTGAGCTCGAATCAACAGGAGAGAAACGTCGAGGGACGTGTTCCCCCCCCCCCCCCCCCCCTCTTATAGATACAAAGTGCATTCTCTCTTTCTGACTGGATGCCACTCGAGTGGCAGCAAACAGCCATCATTCTCAAGCTTTGAGAACACGGTAGAGGCGGGTACGTGTTAAAATTCGATGATCGCCGGTAGGCGATGCAGCAGCGAGGAAACATGCGACTGCTGTCGATAGTGTTTCAATGGTTAATGAGATTAAAGTGGAGCAGTCGATTTCATACGTGTCTTCGTGCGGCCTCGTTCGCGCGACGGCTTTCACGGATTTCCGCGGAGCGTACAGGTGCATCGGATACTCATGAAACAGAGATTTCGCATCCAGTTTACTCACGAATCGCACGTCCACGTATCGATAAATCGGGTCGCCGCGTGTGAAACGATTGTTGGAAATTCACGGTCAATTTAGAACCCTTTTTGCGGTATCGACCCGTCGGGTTTTATTCGTATTTCTTTTCCGGTACATTCGATTGTGGGGATTTTTTACTGGTAAAAAAATGCAACATGTTTATTGGTCTGAAATTGTTAGTTTCCAGCGTAACCCTCGGAAATAGGTGTGGCGAAGGAATGAAATTTGCCATTCAAAGATTCGCACTTGGAATTTAGAGAGAGACCCTTCTCACCCTCCGGAGGGAGAGCGAGAGGGGACGAAGAAACTGCGGATGCCGAGACAGAGGTACGAAGGCTGACAAGGGTAAGAGGGAATAATGAGATGAGAAGGAATTCTCCGGAGGGTATGTGACGAGGCGTAAAGGGATCGGCTCTCGGTGGAACCTCATCCCCGAGAGGAGCATAGAGACGGACGAGAGAGCTACCCGGAGTAACCTTCCAAAACCCATTTCCATCGTCTTCGTCGCGCGCTCCTGACGACGTCGTTTCCCGGTGTATCGCGTTACTCGAGCCGCTAATTCGGAAAATTAAATCTGTGACTCCGGGAATATTCATGCTAGCGCTTTCGCGGGTTCAGAGATCATTCTGCAGGACAGCCAGTTTTTCTTTTCCCTCTCGCCTCTCGGAATGGCCATCTGCACCGGGAGAACTTTGGCGAAGTGCCTTTTATTAGATTTTCCTCTGAGGTACGAGTTCGTTAATTAGTTTGATCTTTCGTTTTTTTTCTTTTTTTTTTTTTTCTCCGCATTCACCCCGCGGAAGGTAATGTTACACAACTTGGAATATTGAACGCCCCTTGGGTCCAAAGTGTATATTCACGCGCGGTACTGCGTTGACACGCGCACTCGCTCGTGTATTTGCGTAATTCATTGGTTGACTGGATTCATTAGGAGAACGTTGACCGCAGGTGGTTCTCTCGCGGCCCGTCACGTTAAGGGATGTGTGCGCGTATAATCAGAGAGTAGAAAGATCAACAACGGTGGACTCAGTCGTCGCTCGACCTACAACCCCGGTACATTTCTCCGTATATTAAGCACGATTAAAGGCGGCTCTGTGTAACTCCCGAAATATGTATCTCTGTACTATATCCGTAAAACACCGTACCACTTAAACGACTCGATGGATCACTGTGAAATTTTAATAACATGCTCGATGAATTTGCAACTTGAAGCGCGATTACTTTTTTTGCAATATTCATCGCGGATATTTTTGAGAGAAAATCAATCACAGTGACGTACCACTTTTTTAAAATCAAGGTTGGTCAAAGATATGAAAAAAATTAAAATAACATTTCTGCCACATAGCGTTTGTTAGCCTCATCGGTGTTGGCAAATCGAATTTGATCGTTATTTTTTATCGAGCCTTTTTTTAGACACGGAAGAGATTATTATACAAATTTTAATTGCAACGAAACTTTTAACGATAGAACTTTTTTTGTGTTTGTCCACAAACGTGTCAGAATTGTGCTACCGGGCGGAGAGACGCGTCGTCGACGCCGGGGTATTCCGAGGTTCTCTATCGTCGTCTGGTTGTTCCTCGAATTAGCTCTACGGCCATGTAACGGCGCCGTCGGTGAGGCGGAAGGGTACAACAGGCGACGAGGTTGGCACGTCGTGATAATGTAATGTAACCATCGTCCCGAGGTTTATGGCATTCGCTTTTCTTCGCGCAGTCAGCGACGCGAGGGAGAACGCTCGGGCGTGTCTGGCGCTCAGTTTTACTACGGTTCAGCATAACACGGACCAGAGAGAAACCCGTGCCGCGTCGGGGCTGGTATTGCATGAATGCTGATGCGACACTCCAATGACGACATCCCGGCAACGGCACAGTAGCGACAGACACTCCTCGAGCTCGGGGACTAGGCAACGTTGACGCCGCCGTAACTGCACGGCGAGAGCGAATAACTGCGACTCTGCGTAGGTTCCCGAGGTCGTCGAGGCTGGACTTTGGAAACTCGTCATTCTTTCCCCCTCCAGGACTCAAACGAACCACAGAATTCGATCCCGGAGTCTCAGGTGTGCGTTAAGAGAAATAGAAATCAAATGTACACGAGAAGGGTGGACGACGATAAAACAGAGAGTAGCGAAAAGTGAAATCTCGCGGATGTCGTTTGTAACCACCTGGGAACAACGGACGAGTGCGAAACGAGATAAAGATTGAAAGGCGAGAAAGACTCGTCCGGAGGTGGGAGGGAGATTCGATAAATGAAATTGCGCGAGGAGCGATGGAGAGCCGTGTACAGAGAAAGGTCGCCGATGGATCGAGGGAATCCTCTCGACGATACATCGCACTATCAATTTATCTCGCGTCTCATCTGCCTCGGTAAATGGAATTGCGAGCCGCGTAAAAATGCAAATTTGTTACACGGAGATCGTCGCTATATAACCGCTGGAGACACGGAGTCTGAATGGTCCGATGTACCATTGTCACGCTGTGTCGAATTAATTGTATCAAAATTTCGAAAAACCTTTTGAAGTCTTTGGGTTGAAAACATGTTAAACGATGGGACTATGAATCATCGCGTCCGAGGAGAGTCTAATTTTGGGTTGTCATTCGAACGTTCGACATATAATACCGGGTTAATCGACTCGATCAATTAACGCGGAGAGACTCAGGGGGTTTTGCTCCGCAGGAGGCCGCGAATTTAGCGTGGGTTTATCGACGATCGAGGATTTGGAGATGCTGAGATTAGCGACGATCGCTCTTTCGCCACTAATTGCCAGATCTTCGCGGCCGGGCCCCGAGCTTTGTTGGAGGAATTAGCGATTATCCTATTGAAAGCGGAGGGACAGGAGAGAAGTTAAACCGTTCGAACGAAGGATTAATGGGATGTTGACCCGATTCATCCCCCAAAGCCTCGTCGCTGAAAGAGTTACACTTTTCAACACGTTGTTACTCAAATCTGTAAATTCTGATCATCAATATTTTTTATTCTATGCGTAAGGCCAAGATGGTGAATATGGACCACCCCAATTAACATGTAAATCAATGACACATAAACCGGGTCACAATCACCACTGTTACCTAAGTTAAATTTCCATGAGAGCGGGGCAAAATGGGGCTAAAATTGTTGGAAAATTGAGTTTTTTAAATATTTTTTTCGACCAACTAAATATTTACTTTTTTTATCAGTGCTATATTACCGGCAGTAATTACAAAATATTTTAACATTCCACCTAAACTAATATTTGTTTGAAACGACAGGGACAATCGAAGCCGAATGTTTAGTCCGACTATGTAGGGAAATATCCGAGGGTTTCCATTCGTACCCAGTTGACAGACGGTTCGGGACAGTTTGATCGTTAATTAGACTTTGAGAGTACAAACGGTGGCCGGTGACGAGGGTATATCGTCGGAGCCGCGTCGTAACTTTTGCTGAGAGAGGGTTACCGACAGGCGCAAATTGCTCGCCCGGGATGAGTTTCAAACGCGTTAACACTCGGCAGCGTGCGCCAACGCATGGGCGAAGTTCACTCGGCCCTCTCGAGGTTGGCTTGATGGTTCTCGGAAACGGAAGTCATCGACGATTTATGGAAATTGGGTAACGCCGTACGACAAAGCTGATGCTGATAGTACAGTGGCACCACGATGGATGCTATACGGAATCCACGAAGCGTGGCGATTGCCGGTAGGGCGATATCACGGCAACAGTTATGCCGAAATATGCTTGTCGGACAGCGAAGCGGGCGGCGCATCTGTCAGACAGTGAGGACCCAATTTCGTATGCAAAGAGCGAATTTTCTCGCCTCGATGTCTGCACTGAATTTGGCCGGTGAACGCACGCGTTGCCGCAGTGATGAGGCGAGCTGCGAGCTGCGTTCCTCACGGATTTCCATTTATTCACGCTTTTGTAGCAAATACCGGGACAAAACGGTCTGGCTGAGAAAAACAACATTCGGATGAGTCCGGAATTACGGATTGACTGTGTACTTAAAAAAAAAGTTTAAAAAATCTATTAACTATTCCGATGAAAAGTTTACATTTTACTTCGCCCGAATTGAGAAGGTCTTTTCGAGGGTTCCAACGAATTTTTCTGGAAGTTTTTGCAATGGCCCTTTCGGCCCCGTGTCCCAACTTTCCGCCGGACCATCCTATCGGAGCACGTAAACGACGAATTCCCCGAATGGGAATTGTGTAGAAGAGTTTTAGGCTACTCCGGCTGAATGGAGATGTAGTTTGTTTTTTCGGAGTTCTTTGAAAGTTATCATGGGATGGTCTCCGGTCAATCCGACGTGTAACACGAAATCGAATCGGGTGTAGTCCGGTTAAATTATTGGGTGGAGGGATGCCCAGTATGGATGAGCAGACAAGCGAAATCGGTAGGAGGAGAGGAAGATGAAGAATTCGAAGAAAACGAATCAGTCGCAGTCCGGTAAAAACTTTCCCAACCACTTAGATTTATTTATCGGAAACTGATACTCCGTCCCGACTACATTTTGTCACGTATTTTTGTCACGCCCTCCCAGTGATCGGTAAAGACCCTCTGAAGCACGGTGTATCGCAGATGATACTTATTTGAATTTAGAAAAAAAAAATGCATTAATAACCAACCGATGTATTTGAAACTTAATACTCGTAAAAAAAATGTATGCTTCAAAGGGTCAGAGGAATATAAAATGACGAAGATGTCTATCGATTATTACGAACGGAAATGATTTTTTTTTTTTCACTTTCAATTACTCTCTACAAACTCACCAAACGAACTCTCTACAAACGAAACGAGATCAAATATGATCAACCTTTCGGCAACGTTACCTCGGAAATGAATTGTCTATAGAAAGCGTGCTCGAGTGACGGTGACGAAGTAATCGATAGTTACACTCTTATACTTTCTTTTCGGCAACTTTCTCTGTATCTCTGCTACGGGAATTATTATCGGGCGGAGGGCCGAGGGGGGGGGGGGGGGGCGAGAGGTCCCCGCTGCTCGAGCTACCGAGCATATTCGCTAAAACCGAGCGAGACATCGGGTGCGGGCGCCTACCAATTATCGCTTAATTAAAAATTTCATCGCTCCCCGGGGAATCCCCGACCTCGGGACCTTCCGTAATCGGATATCCTGCAACTGCGGTTCCTTCCTTCCTTCCTTCCTTGCATGACTGGTTCACTCGTTCCTTACTTTTTTTTCTTTCATCAATTTTTTTTTTTTTATGCACACAGCACAACTCTCCCTTCTTTATTCTCTTTCTACTTCATCTCCCATTATTTTCATCGGTTTTTTTCTTCTCCTCGTCTCAATTTCTCGCATACTTCGCGGCACGCGAAACTACGTCCGAAGGTATAACCGGCTCCTTCCATCGCGGTTGAAAATTAAAACTTTTTTTTATTCTTTATCTTATGTCCAGGGTAAACGATACAGTAATTGGCCCGTTTAAGCTTTGAAATTACAATTTTTCTCTTACGTGCAGTAATTGGCTCTCTCTTTAAAGTTTCGAGCTCATATATATTTTCTTCTCCCGCGAGATATATGGGTTGGCTCTCTCGGGGGGCGCAAGGATATACCGACGGGCATTAACCTACATATACCTCGGTAATAAAATATCGTATGCCCTTTCGGTACTTGGGGCATGAACTATAAAGTTCACTTTCCCAAACTACACCAGCGGTATTGAAAGAATTAAAAGAATTTTTTAAATCGAATACGTTCGATCCATTGAGAGTTGGACCACCGAATGAGCGGGGCAAGACGGTTCCTCCATTTCCGGACGAGAATTTTTATATCAATGCTCTACGGACATTTTGGTAAAAAAAAAAATGGACCTTTTGCCCCAGGGATCCATTTTTTCCTATTCACCCTTATTCGGCCCAGTTACCGGTGAACTCCATACGGATACGTGGAGGGAGGGGGAGGACATATACATTGGAATATAAAATCAACAGGTTTATATCGCGCTTAAACCAGGTTTACGGTCGCGAACGCGACTTATAAAGCCGTATAAGCCTATAAATCTCGATACCGGCTTGCTGCCGCGCGGCCGACCGTTTTCGAAGCGTTAATCTTTGCCAGCGTTTTTACTGCCCCGGCTAAATCGAAAGGTTAACCTTTACATTTTTGTTTTCCATCCAAACGATTTTCCGTGGGCTCGTCAATTTTCAGTCCGTTACAGCTTTATTTCAGCTATGACGAGCGGCTTATAACAATGTCCATTGAGCGAACCGAGGGGGTGGGAGAGAATCGGATTGAAATGGTCGAAGCTCGAAAACCGCGGATCTCGAGCATTGCACGGATTCGTAACCGAAAATCGAGTTCTCTATGGCCGCACTATCCAAACTAGCGAGCCGCTCTCGTCGATTAAACACGCGCGATTGATAATACGCTCTTAACCTCCCCGGGTCCTCGAGAAATACCGCCGGTGGAAACCCCGCAAGCCTCTCGTACCATCGCGAACTCAACATTTCTGGCTTTACGGCCGGAGCAGCCCGGCCCGCGAATCATCCCGCTTATAATCAGACTAAAAGCTTGCGAATGCCTCGCAGTAGATTTTCATTGAAACGGACCGATGACCCGAATCGGCGTTGAATTCGGCGCCACGACAAGCTCTACTTTAAAGTCCCTGCGTGGTCTTCTCGCCAGAACGGAGAAGTTCGTTCCGATATAGTTTCGTGCCGAACAAATCTGACAATTTCTCGAATTATTTAAATGCCTGGGCTAATTTCTTTTATAGTAATAATCGCATTAAAGATTATTTTTTTTAGGGTTTTTGGACCAATTGCAACATTTTAGATGCGAAAAAAGATTCGCCCGAGTGCAATCAAGAATTGTTATAATATAAATACGAAACGTCTAAAATGGGAAAAAAGTATCTCTTTAAAATCGTACCGTATACGGGGTCTTCTCTGCAGAACCGAGAAATTAGTTCCGATATAGTTTCGTGCTGGACAAATTTGGCAATTTGTCGAATTTTTTAAATACCTTCGCCTCGGCTAATAATATTAATAATTGTATCAAAGATGTTTCTTTGGGGCATTAAGAACCACCAAATTTTAGGTCCGAGAAACAATTCGCCATCGTGCAATCAAGAACTGTTATTATAAAAATACGATAAGTGTAAAATAAGATCAACGTATCTCGTGAAAATAGTACCGTAGCGTTTCTATTCTTAACTCGATTCGTCGATATAATCGGCGCTCACACCGGAAGTTCAAGATCGATTGAATTCCGTTGCGGCAAGATAATTTCGCGTCGTGAATAGTTTAGCGGTGAAAACGGAGGAGTTGAGACGCGAAGAGACGGGACTCTGGGAAGACAATCGCGTTTGGTTCTCGGTCCGCGCTCGTGTCCCCGCTACATACAAACATCGCGCTAACGGCTGAGGCTTATGGTACAAGTTAACGGGCTGGCTCTTACCCGTGAGACGGGACAACAACCCCTCGCGCGTAACGTCGTCGCTCGAGCTCTCGTGCCAACGCACCCGATCTCGATTTAACTTCTTAATCGAATCTATAGGTCAAGCGCGTCAGCCTTTAATCCCATACAGATTAGATCGATCGGTTTGTACTTCGGGTATATTTTCAAGGTACACCTAAACGAATCGCTCGAACACGCAAGTTGCACAAAGTACAATGCCGAGGTTCGTTACATCTCGCAGATTTTTCTTTGCCTCGCGAGCATTCGTTCGTTACGCCCGACGTCTTCGAGCGTAACTCATCGTTAACTCTGATGGAACGTTCGCGGTCATTTCTCTTCTTCCTATCCTTCCCCCTCCTTCTCCCCTTACCTCCCGTTACCGGTCGCAACACTCGTACAAACTCAAGTTTTCACGAGGAACGAACTTTCGACTTTTCATTCGAATTACAGTGCGAGAAAAGTTTCGACGAAACGCCGGTAAATTCGAGGCCGGCTGGATGCTTGCTGGAGGGGTTGGGGGCGTACGGAACGGTGGGAGGGGGGGGAGGGGGGGAGCGGGTTCGAGTATAAAAAATGTAATAAATCTGCCTGTCGATTGTACCAACAAAATTGATTGCTCGAGCTTGAAATATAGAAAAAAAAATAATAACAATAATAATAATAATTTGATAATTATAAGTATACCTAGATATTTCACACGTTGAATGAAATAGTTATTTTTCTCGTCGATTTAAAGTATTCGCGACTTCGATAGAGAGATAGATAGTGCGTACGTCAGTTGCATACGGCTGTCGGTCGGAGCGACGTCCCTCGCGCGCGCTAACGTGTTCGCGGTCCCGAACGAACTGCACGCTCGCCGCTCGGTTCTCGAGCGAGTCTCGTGCTTCACGAACAGTTCCGAGTAGGCGAGCCGAGAACTCCCGAGTTATCCACCCCCACCCTCCGCCGCGGCGCGTGAAGCAAAGTGGTGGTTTGCCGCGCCTGCTCCGCCGGCTGCTGCTCTCCCACTCGTATCATTGTGAGTCTTGTGAGTTCTGTGTGCATGTGTGGGTGTGCGAATGTTTGGGTGCGGGTGTGGGTGTGTGTGGAGGGTTTAAAAGCGCGTCGGGGGTCGTCCACTCGTGCACCGCTCTGAAGTATTGTAGTAGAAAGTAAGAAACGCGCCACTGCTTCGACGCACCGGCTATGCGATGCCTGATAAGGCCGAAGTCGATAATAATCGCGCGCAACGGTGAAACTACCCCATTTAAGAGAGTACAAATGCATCTCGGGCCTTAAAAATTTATTTAGACAACGTATATAACTAAAGATAGATATCTGACTTTTTCATTTCATTTTAGTTTGAATTTGATACGATCTGATTATAAATTTCACACAATCGACGGATCTTTTAACTGTATATAGCGTTTGTGATTTATGGGCGTCGGGTGCGATCTATGGAAGCGGGTCGGTGGACTGATCGTGGACTCGCGTGTTCACTGGTTTTCCATCTCTGGTTTTTTCGTTTTTCGTAGATTTTATAGTTTAAAAAAAAAACATTTTTGGTGATTGATTGTCGCTTAATGTCGCTTATGTATCGGAGAGCTGTGCGTTTCTTGATGTGAAAACTCGTTCTATAATAATCGTACGCAACCGTGAAACTACCCTAATAGAGTACCAATGCATCTCGAGCCTTATAGTTTCGTTTAGACAACGAAAATATCTCCGGATAAATATCCGAACTTTTTCATTTAATTTTAGTTTTAATTTGACACAATATGATTATCAATTTCATACAATCGACGAATCTTTAAAGTAAATGTAGTGTTTATGATTTACGCACGTCGGACGCGATCTACGGAAGCGGTCCGGTGGACCGATGGTAGACTCGCGTGTTCACCGGTTTTTAATCTTTTTTTAAATACATCTTTAGCTTGTAAAGAAATAATTGTTTGTGTTCGATTGTACCTTATTAAGGCAGAGACTGGCGTTTCGATTTCACTACAATTTTTGTCCCGTGTTCTCATTTTCGCTCCGCTCTTCGCCGACTCCGTTTGTACCCGGCAATTTCTCCCGACTTCGCTGCGCTTCGCCCACTCGTCTCCTTCTGCCTACGAGCGGTGTACTTTTTGTTTGTAAATTTTAAGCTACATCGAGTACTCGTACACTCCGTCGAGCACATGTCCATCCCGTTCGCCGATTCGCTGGAAGCGCTGCGCTTCTCGGAACTATCGTCGGTCATTAGGTTCGTCAAATGTTTGTCCCCTAACGAAGCCCGTGACGAGTGGCAAAGGCCCCCGAGCCTTTTTGAAACTTTGTCCTCGCCGACGTTTCCGGAGCTCGCGCCTAGCCGACCGGCATGCCCGTCGCGGTAGGAGCGGAGATGCGAGCCGGTAAACAGCCGGTTAAATAATTCCGTCAATAACTGGCGAATTTACCGCGGCAACGAACGATATTTTACCGACAACGATTTATCGATCAAATAAATAATAAATCTAAGAATATTGCATCTTGCCGTGCCACGGGCCAAAAAGAGAAAAACGCAAAGAAGTTCGAGACAGATTAATCATCCGAGAGAATCTTTTTTTTAATTTAATTCCCGAGGATGAGCAGCGAAAGGCCGTTCGCGCGTCGGGGAGAGAAATAGTAGCCGTTCCATGGAAAAGAGGTCGGTGTATACTTCCATCTCACGGCAGACTCTCGATTTTTCTACCTCGGTACACCCTCGTTCGTCGAGGCTGGAGATTACTCGACGAGACCCACGAGGGTCTTCCTTCCGCTCGAATCTCAATGCAACTCGATAGAAGTCTCGTGCCTACCGCGCCTTATCAGCCTTTTGACTTCTTCTCTTCCTCCCGGCCGGCTCTCATTCACGATCGGATTATTGGTCTAGCATTACCGTAAATCACCCGGGGGGGAAAAATCGGTTTAACACGATGGAGAAAAGAAAAGAGGAGCAATGAGTATCGGTTCGATCTATCGTGTGCAATCCGTAGGCGGTCAGTTTCCAACATGACTCTCTTTGGCCGTCTTATTACGGGCACGTACAACCCTCCGCGGAGGAGTCGTTAATTAAGACTCGGTTGGCTTCCTCTTAATTGCCGCTACGCTGCCGTTCCCTCCAGCAGACACACAAGCCTATGTACACGGATGTCTTTCATTCCAGTAGCCACAGCGCTACTCTCGTTCTTTCAGGCTGTTTTCCATTCCACGTTCGCTTTTCAACGTGTCCTAATGACAAGGCGGAGCGAATACCGGTAGTAGAGCAGAAAGATGGAAATAGTAGTTCCGAGGGGCACGAGAGTTTGATCCGGCTTCTGCAGCGATTCAACGCTCGAAGTGCGCAGGGAAAATGCAGAGGTTTGAATATCGAGTCTCTCGTCGCAACGGGAAGCGATCCAAGCTTTTTTTTAGGTCACGGAATGACTTTTGTCCTCCCGCGAGGCTTTGTCGGGGATCGTTCGACGAATCGGGATGTCTTCCGGGTAACGAATTTTGTCGAGGTCGATTAGCGGATGCGGAGAATCGAGGGAACGAAGGGTGTGAAACAAAAAAGTGGAAATGAATTACGGGTAATGTCGCGACAGCGCCTCGAGCCCATAAACGTAACGAGGAGAGTTCCCTTCCCATCACTCGTCGCTCATGACTCGCTTCTCGCCCCTCGACGCGCATTACTACCGGTGAATTACTTTCGCGTCTCTCGATTCGCTGCCACTTTCGCATCGTATTTGGCGCGCCCCCTCTATGGGCCACGCCTGTCCGCTCTTTCATTCTTTCAGCAGAGACGGTTAATCATTGATAATTGTGAGAAGAAAAGTTTCATTTTCTTTTTCATCCCATATTTTTTTTTTTTTTTAAGGTAATAAATTTATGCGATAGGAGAAAAGAAAGTTTGGCATTTTTATTGGACGGATATTTCCCCGCGACCGGAGAACGCGATCTCGCGGCCACGGCTTATTATATATAGATCACCGACGTCACGTTTTTTCTTTCTTTTTCGTTTCTATTCTTTTACCACGAAAATGAAGTGGACCCTATTCTTTCCGCCAGACGTAATAAATTTTCGTCGTTCTCGGACGCGCGACTCCCGTCGAAGCCTCTGGCGTTTTATCCCCGGGTTCGCGGAAGGCTTCAAGCTGTTTCACCGTGATCTCTCTGATATTTTTCTTCGGGTCGGGGGGTGAGTGGAGAGATAAAAAAAATGAAGCTCGTAGAGATTCCATTTGCAAACTGCCTGTGTATCCTCGACCTGCAGCGGGGACCCTCGAAGGGTCGTTTTCCTTCCATCCCTCACGAGTCTCCTCGGTATTATTAAATTCGGCTGTGACGCGTGGAAAGGCCTTGCGGAGAAAATGAAATTTTAAAGAGTTTTCCAACGACGGTAAAATCGGCGAGGTTTTACTGTCCGTTGTACGAGCCATAGGCGATCCATGACGTTACACAGTCGGTCGAGCATCGGCTGAGTGGCCCGAAGTAGAAGCGAAAGCACACCTGAGGGGTTGCATCGGTCGTGTCTGCAGTTGTAGCGGGAGAACGGTGTAGAGGGTTCACTAATAATTCAGCGTTTATTGAACAACGGCCGAAGGTTGCCATAGAAACATGACAGCAACAACACGCAACCGGAAGCCCGTGCTGGTACGCGAGGGGTCGCGAGGGCGTTCGCCGTTCGCCGGTGTGCCCCGGTGACTAAACATTATGTATATATTACGCTACAATTTGTGCTTAGAAACACATACACGTATATGCGCACACACAGGAGGTATATATACACCGTGGAGCGAGGAACATGCAACAACTGGAAGCAAACAGGACGCTGGTAGTGCCGGCAGAAGGCGACGCGTTTGTTGGTCGATGTTTCGAGCGTTAGTCCGCGTACCAGCCAGTACATAAACCCACGTAGCCATTTTGAAAGCCTCGTTCGAACCGCGAACCCCGTCTGTTCCGACACGCGATCTTTCGCTCTATTCCGCAAAACAACGCCGCAATTCCTTCGGGCCGTGCTAATCCATCCAGACCGCCGTTAATCACCCTTACTCCCACAATTTCTCTAATTACGGTGGTACTGGATAAAACCGCGTTTCGTGTGAGAGATAAATTGAAAGAAAGAAATAAAAAAAATACAAATAAGTGGAGGCCTCGATACAATCTACTTTTGCGCGGATATATGTATGCGCGCTGGGAGAAGGATCTCGGAAAAACTACCGAGACGTCGTGGCAACATGGTTAACCAGCGCTGTGGCTAGCAATATGTGAAATTTTCACAGGGGCCGTAACAATTTTTACCCAAACCATATGGTAATTCTTTCCAGAAGCCGGGTTCGCAAAATTTTGCGTACCCGGGTAAGAATTTCGTGGATAAATCTAAGAATTTCGTGGAACAAAACTGAGAATTCTCTGGATAAAAACTGAGAATTTCGTCGATCAAATTTTTTTATGTCGGCACACGTAAAAAGAATTTTATCGACATAATATGCAGGTACAATCTACAAACCTAAAACAAAGGATTCGCGATCGTGACGCCACCGATTACTACATTTTCTAATAAGAAGAACTTATATTCTAACAAAAGTTACCATATTTTCTAGCAGAGTGTATTAAGATGGGTAAAGATCAACATAAACCCAAAACATTTTCAATATTTTTGCTCCAAAACGATTTTTTTAATATATCGAATCGTTTCGGAGAAAAATGGATTGAAATTTTACTCCGTCTCTCTCGCACTCATACGTGTTTAGACTCCCCTTAAGTTTAATACGAATGTTTGCCAGGATGTCGCCGTAGTTCCCCTATATCTGAAAGTCGTGTCGGTTTTTACCAGATTTATGATAATTTCTATCAGATCCTTCTCTCGGCATGCATACATATAAAATACGGAAAAAATTGAATGGAAGAAAACAGACTGGGATATTGCAAATACTGGGTGGTATTTTTGGAAACAAATAAAAAGAAGATGCCAAAGCAGATGCCGAAGTCTCCGCCGAGGAGTCGTAAAGAGACGAGGCGAGCTCCCCGAATCCCTGATAGATTCAATGATCTAGCCCCGTATCCGCGTGGATCTCGAGCCAGACTCGTGTTTTTCCCCTCCGCAGAGTTTCAACGGGGCTTCGGATCTTTCATTCGGTCGGAGGGTGAAAGATATAAGGCGAGCCGTGGAAGCTACGATTTTGTGTACACAGCGCAAAGCAAACGCGCCGTATATCCTGGCTAGGATATTCGGCGCGCGGAAGGATCGCCTAGGAGCAACAGGAGACTCGTACACGTAATCCTCGAGATGAAAACGAATGGTACAGTCCAGCATCGTTATCGCGGTCCAGCGACGCGAGATGTCCAACTCCGACGTACATAAATTTTGCCCGGAGACAGCTATGGTCGTTTACTACTCGCGCTGTTACATCTCCCTTCCCGAGCTGTACGGAGGCCGGAAGTTCTCAAAAGTGTCTCACCAGAAAATCACCTGCGAGACAAATCGACATTGAGGGGGGAACAAAATAGAAACTATTTCAGAGAAGTCACGACGAGGAAACGTTTAGCGAAACCGTTTTGCTCTGACCGGAGTTCATTCCCGGACTTGAGCCACATTTATCAATCGACTCGCCCACAACGCAGCCTCTCGTGAGAAAATTTTGCCACGCTCGACCGAGCAAAAAATTCGCACTGTTATCTCTCCCTTTTCGAGCTGTAGGGAGGCCGGAAGTTCTCGAAAATTTCGTGCGAGAAAATCACTTACGGGTACGATCGATATTGAGGAAACAACAACAAAAATACAAACGCTTTTAGAAAATTCATGAGGAGGAAACATTTAGCTGAACCGTTTTGCTCGAACCGGAGCTCAGTTCCGGACTTGAGCCCCGTCTTTCAATCGACTCACCGACAACACGCGCTCTCGTGAGAAAATTTTGCCACGCTCGCCCGAGCAAAAAACAGCCTCGACGATTAAACCTAACGATCCACGTCGTCGTGTAACGAACACACAGTTCTTTCGACCCTGTTTTCCCTATGCATACTACATGCCCGTGCCGCGGTGCAGGCCGGAGGCTGGAAAAACCAGAACCAGGGTTCTTCTTCGTTCCTCGAAGTTCCAACCTTGCGCCCGGGTTGGCTCCCTGACTCCTATTCCTACAGAGAGGGTAAGATAGCCAGCGGCGAGCGAGGTTGGAACGAAGAGAAAACGAAGCAAAAAAGAGATGAAGAAAAAAGAAGACGAACCGAAAAAGAATATCGGCTTCTTTCTTTCGAGACAGGAAACAGCCGCAGGCTGAAAAGCGCTGGCAGGTATATCTCGGCGAAGAATGCCTTTCGGTATTTTTTTTCTCACTTCGACGCCTTCACTCCGACCGCCTCCGTTTCTCACGCTCGCACTTACCGACCGAGTGTCTTCGGACATCCCGAGCCGACGATCCTTCATCCAGCTTCGATATCTGGTTTTTCCACGCTGAACTCTCCGCGTCATTGGAGCAAGTGTAAATGACTAAAGGCCCGAAGCCAAGGTGTCTCGAGGCTCGAGTCTAATTATCCGGAGCCCCACGCCATTTGTCGGAGGGTTAGAAGTAGAGAAGTCTCAGATAAAAATATCCTAGCGCATCGATTTTTTTAGAGTCCTTAAATTTTGCCAGCAATTTTTTCTCACGCTTTTTCCTCCGCGCCTCATTCTGCCGAACGAAGGGGTGTTATTGTTTCCCGAGGCTGCGTCGTTTACCTCGTAAACCCGATGGATAAGCTCGTCCCAGCGGAGACCGGGCGAGAGAAAATTCCGGACGAATACACCTGGGCGCTATTACAAGAGTCGATTACTCTCGACGCTTCGTGCGTTGGGGGGTTTTTTTTTGTGAGGCAAAACACGGTGGAAAGTCGAACCTCCGAGGACGAATATAGACCGATTGTCGCACACGGTTTTGCGCCTCCCGGAGCTGCAGATTCGATCTTTGCTCTGACAACAAATGGCACCGTAATTCGAGGTAATTACAAGCTCCGGAGAACGGGACGCGACGTTACCTGAGAAGGGACGGAAAGTTGTTGCTGTTGTTGCCGATATAAAAGTAAAAAGTTTGAGGTTCTCCCCTGTGGCGGAGTGACCGGAACTGCTGCACGGTGAATAACACGGTTCCGGTTACCTCCCGCCACGATAGGTCGCCAACCAATCGCACATTGTTGCCGGCACAGTTAAAACGCTTTTCCGCAGAAACAGCAGCTAGACGCGATTAGGACAATGCGCGATCGACAGCGTCGCTGTTTTGCACCCCCCCGAACTATATATACAGCTCCATCGGTAAGTCGATCGATGCTACCGAAAACCGTACAAATTGCCAATCACCCAGGAATTTCCGACCCGTCAGGGCGCCGTCGTTCCCCTTGTCGCTCGCGAAACTCGGAAAATTCAGTTTCGTTTCTGCATTTAGCAACTGCGGATAATATCGACTTTTCGCCCGCTTTGATTTTGCTCTATAGTGAAACATCTACTTGCATACTATTTTTATTCCAGCCCTCCAATTTCCTACCCGCTTATATACTTGGCAAAAAATAACTTTGCGAAATCGGAACGCCGTGTTACATAAAAATAATTTTACCAAGCACTGACGGGTCAGCTTGTTGCTCCAGTAATGATAGGTTTGTCTCCTCCATGTTCGTTCCTACCGGGTCACGCGTCATTACAAAAATTGATTTCCGTCATTAAAATTTCAAAATAAAATGAAAACTGAACTTTAGTGGACAAGGCGTTACGAAATATACGAAAATATTCTTTTCGGCGGACACTTCGATCCTCTAATAAATTGTCTCGCGTCTATCTAGCGTAACTCATAGCGAGGTCAATAACCGTTCTCCGCGCGGGTTCGCGAGGAGTTTATCAAATCCGACAGGTATTGTCCGTGAGCGTTAAGTTCCGGCGGCTTCGAATCCCCCTCGGGAGTTCGGGCGAGTGCTATTACCAGTCTCGCCGGTTCCAATCCTTCCGCTTCCATACCGCCCGACCGTTCCAACTTTTATCAGTTCTTTTATTCCAACTGACTTCGAAGAGACCGGCCCTCCCCCCGGGAACCTTTTGTCCCCGGTTCGATTAAAGCTTCGATGTCCCCTTGCCCTTTCGCCTCTTCCGACCGTTCACTATACACACACACATCGCCTTCGCCGCTATATACGGCTCCTAAGGATTTCAAGTAGGGTAGAGAAAACGCGTCTGGAATAAATTTCATATTGTCGAGTCCACCGACTACACTCTTCTTGCTCCCTTCCGTCCAACCTTTGATCGCGAAAACTCTTAATCAACCTGCTTCAAGTACCCCCCACCCCCCCCCCTCTCACGCGTGACTTTCTCGGAGATCTTTTCTCTCGACCCCGCCGCCAGTGAAACAATCGCAACTCCGGGAGTTCCGATAGAATTTCAATGGAGCACTTGCAAGCCCCGTTGCGAACAATTAGGAGCTTGCTTTGCAGCGAAATCCAGTGTTGCCCTGCGATACAATGGCGACTTCTCAACCGTTATCGAACTAAAACAAAAAAACTGGAACAGCGTTTTTCAGCCGAGGTAGAATAACGTAAAGTCCATGGACTCGGATGTAACTAACGGTGAAGATTAACGATATTAATAGTTTCTCTGCTGGGGCTTCTGCGAAAACAATAGGGAGAGTGTCTTCGCGCGAAGGGCGGCGAAAGGAGGGAAGTAGAATGGAAGGCCTCAGGACGATCGGGAACGCCGACCAAGGGAAACCAGGTTGGATCTCACAGGTCTCTTCGCTGGCATCCTCGGAACGACGGATAGAGACGGAGGGTTTGACTGTTCGAGCTCAGTTCAGTTTAGTTTTATTAAAGATCCTGGAATAAATCCCCTAAGCATCTGAGCCGAAGCATAGAAGCACATATTCGCTATGCACAAAGCTTCCGGCTGAGCGTGTATTATTGCCATATCAGCGTTGCCTACCGGCCGGCTAAGTCCTAACTTGCACAGCCAGCTCTTTGCATGTATACGCAAACCGGTGAGCCTGTGTAGGTCTTGCGCACACAGTACGTAGGGTAACCGCACCATATAGGCTTACAGCCATATAGGAGTACAATTAGGGACTTACACGGCAGCTAAATCCAGCGCTGCCCTACGATACAATGACGACTTCTCAACCGTTACCGAATCCCTGGAACAGCGTTTTGCAGCCGAGCTATAATAGTGCACCGTATCGCGAGCGTGGGACACGCGTAACGGAGCGAATCCAGGGAGCCCATGAACTCGAATGTAACTAACGGTTGATATTAACGACATCAATAATTTCTCTGTTGGGACTTCTTGGGAAACGCAAGGGAGAAAGAAGGTCTTAGAAAGGAAGGAAGTCGGAGGGAAGGCCTCGGAATTGGGATGGGTCAGGGATGACGATCCTCGACGATCGGGAACACCTTCCAGGGGAAATCAGGTTGGTTATGGCGGGTCTCTCTCCGCTGACGTTTTCCGGACAACGGGTAGAGATGGAGGGATTGAGTGTTGGAGCTCTGCATGGAACAACAAAGTCTGGATCAGCCTTTTTCACCCCGTGGTAGAATAATGCACCGTATCGCGAAGGTGGGACACGTGTAACGGTGCGAATCCGGCCAGTCCATGGACTTGAACGTAACTAACGGACATTAACGACATCAATAATTTCTCTGTTGGGGCTTCCAGGAAAACGGTAGGGGGAAGGTCTTCGAGAGGAAGGAAGTCGGCTGAAAGGCCTCGGAATTGCGACGGGTCAGGGATGACGATCCTCGACGATCGGGAACACAGTCCAGGGGAAACCAGGCTGGATCTCGCGGGTCTCTCCGCTGGCATTCTCGGGACGACGGGTAGAGACCGAGGGATTGACTGTTCGAGCTCGAGTGCGGTCTTCCGACCGTTAGCCTCACGCTAGGCAGCGACTGGTCAGCCGGCGAGCCAGTGGCTGGAATCCTCGGCGGTTCGTCTCTCTCTCCTCCGCCGGTATTCGAGGGGGGAGAGGGAACGAGAGAGTAAACGTCGGTCAGCCTCGGAGCATATACGCGGACAAGTGATTCTCAGGGGCCACGGTACACGATGTACACCACGCTCGCGACTTGGAACGCGGAGGAACACGGGGGTGAGAGGAATGTGTTTGTGTGTGTGTGTGTTTGTGGGTTTGTTTGTGAGCTACGGCCAAGGCGAAGAGAGTAGCCTAGACCATCATCAGCTGGTCGGCTCTACGTCGAGGCGATGCCATTCCTTCACGAGGACCACGCTCGTACATCAACGCCCGGGCAACATTTGTCCTGTCGCGAATGCCGTCGCACAGCCTACGGCGAACAACTGTCCTCTCGCCGCCACTACCCGGACGACCATCTTCAAACCCTGTGACGGAATTCCGAGATACATTGGCATACGGAAAATAATAAGCGACATTTGTGACGGGCGAATTTCAACCATTTTTTGGGTGCCATTTTTTTAGGTTTCAAGAGATAATAATTTAGGCTACTGTAACACATTTGCAAATTTCGGCGTTTTTGGTTCGAACTGGTCGAAAAATACGGTTGTTTAAGGAGTGACCTGAATCACCACTTAGTATTGGGGAAGTTTTATAAAAATGCAAAGCCGCACGGTTAGATTTTTTGCTTAAGTTTTGATTCAATAACGTCTTTGAGATGAATCGACTTTACTGTACGATTTTGAGGTGAAAATTGTCCGTGCACACCGAGGTGTTGTAAGGTGAACTAGCGAGCGTAAAATGAATTCTCTGTAAAATAATAAAAGCTATTCCGTAGTAAATAAAAAGCTTTTTTGGAGATACACGAGTTGAATATAAATTTATGCACTTTAAGACGCGGGCGAGGTAAGAAATCGTATTAAAGTTAAGTGGGAGAGAGGATTCTATGCATAACTGCACGAAGTAGGTAGATAACTGGTACTCTCGCTATGGAGCACAAGTCGAGAGTTTTAATGTATATAGTACACACAAGGTACCCTTACTCTCAGCCTCCACTGAACACCAATCTCCGGCTATATGTACTGCCCCGTAAGGCACACTTCACTCTCGAAGGAGAAGGTCTTCGAGTCTCTCCGACTCTCTGTGTTCATCTCTCGCGACGCTGCGAAAGATCAAAGGAGCTTGCGACGAAAGATATCGAAGCCCCCTCGCGACGACCCGTCTCGTGTCTCTCGTCAGTGTAGACTAGATTACCCAACGATATATATTCGTTACATCGAGCAGATGTGTCACGTTGCCTTCGCTCCAGAAGATACATGCATATATATATATTTTCCAACCAATTTTTCTTCGACCCTACGGAAACCGCAGTTTGAAAGCTGAAAGTTCGGCGCTTAAAAAAAACGATTTAAAAAAAAAGACATACTTATACACAGTTCTAAAGAGATTTTTTTGTAAATTTTCAACTTAGTTGGAAAAAGCCAAAGCGCCTTTCATCGCAGTCTCAAAGTCTTCTCGGCGGTCGCGGTGAAGAGCGAAGCAACCCTTTAAAGCGTCACTGCAAAGTTTTTCCGCGATCCTCTTTTCCCCGCTTTCTTCCTTTCCGAGATTCCCTCGAACGTAAGTTTTATCTAAGTTTTTTCCTTCCTCCCGTACTCTCGCATCTTACTCGTCTTCGTTAGATCCTCCTCGGCTCCGTCGCGACGTCCGCGCGATGCTCTCCTCTTAGCGGATCCTTTCTTCCTGTTTCTCCCTGTAGTGGACGTCCGCCTATATCGTCCACGGGCCAATTTAACTTGCAAATTTATTCCCTCTTAAGTTCCGTCAGGGAGAGGTTTAACGAGTAGTATCGGGGGAGGCTTTCACCAACTAAAACCGTGTAGATTTAGCTACCGCTGCAGGGCCGTTCGGTCGGCAAAGATGGTCGCGCTTTCTCGAACACGTGTCTGTCCAGAGTCCGAACTACCGGCGGGAGAGTAAAATTAATTTATTCCAAAGGGAAGGTTTTTTTTAAACGAGAACTTAAACGTAACAAGAGCGTAATAATAACGAGCTTAGTGCAATAAAAAAAATGAACGAAAAAAATTACTGCGATCCCTCTTGGTGAGCGGAGATCGGAGGGGAGTTCCAGACGGGAGGGCGAAGATGCTCGGAGATCGGCGAGCGAGCACAATGCAGAGCGTCGTCGGGCCTTCGCGAACGGAGCTAAGAGAAGGCTCGTTTAGGTTTAATGCGAGAACGAGAGCGAACTCGGGCCTCTCCCTCGTCCCATCGTCAATTGAAAGAAGTGTTATATTTCACTAAAACTGGGATTAAGTCGAGAGCCGAGGCAATCGGCGGGGGAACCCCGCGTGCCCGTTCGCCCTCGAGATACGAGGCCAGGCGAAGAAGGCTTTTCCTCTCGAGAGATTTAATCGCGGGATTGACTCGAGAACCCGAGCCAGTTTTGCCTCGGTAAGAAAAAAATAAAAATAAAAAAAGATTGCTCGAAGCTTCTCGCTCTCTTCGGATCTCCGCTGTTGCCGTGAGCTTTCGGAAAGTTCCGCCGGCCCGCTAATAGAGAATACATCAATTTCATTAATAGATACTATAAGTTCGCTGTTCGCGCGACTGACGCGGAAACTCGAACGACTGGCTTAAAGGAAATAAGTACACCCAGAAGAAAAATTTATTTGACGGCCACCGTTTATTAAGATTAAGTAAAATATTTATTTGATTTAAATAAATATTTATTTTAATTAAGTAAATAGTTACTTAAATGAAAAAAATGTTTATTTAATTCAAATAAATATTTTACTTAATCTTAATAAACTGTGGCCGTCAAATAAATTTTTTTCTGCGTGTAGAAAAGAGGTAAGAGATTTTTTTTTTAAATGGAGGAAAAAGGGCGGTGAAGAAACCGACGGAGATTCTTGATTCGCTCGTTACACCGGCTGACCTTGCAACCGATTGCCCCGACTTTCGAGATTCCTCGGTCGGGGAACGTGTGCGCGCTCGCCAGTATCGGATATCGACCGCCGGTATACCTTTTCCCGCTCGAACAATCGTTGCGGCTCGCCGCAGTTGGAATGTGTCTCTCCTCGTCTCCTCGCATCCTTGGCTCTCTCTGTCTGTAGAGCGGGGGCGAGAGATTTTTGTCCAACAGCTGCGACACGTTGCGTGCTCTCTGCTTCGACGAGCTTTTATTAAATTCCAGATAGAGAACAACAAATTACGAATACAACCGGGGAGGAAATTTTATTCGGCGGATACGCGCGCGTTCGAGCGTTTATTTTCGATAACGGGCTTGATCGAAGGGCCTGCACGACTGCACATTGGAAATTGGTTTCTTTTTGTTGCATGAAGCAACAAAAAGAACCTGAGTTCGAATTTGATTTTGTGCTCAAGTTCGAATTTAAGCACGAAAGCAAGTTCATTCGAAAAGCGATAAAGTTCGATCTTAAGATCAAACTCGAACTACAATTGAATTTGAATTTAGACTAAAGTTCGAAACTAGGGTGGATCTTGAGCACGCAATGAAGTTCGGGCCAAACTTGGATCATGGATCTTAAATACGATCTGAAGTAAAAAAAAAAACTAACGTTTTAAAAATCGACCCTAAAAGTGTTTCACTCGTTCTGCAAATGTTCTTTGCGCCCTCCCCTACGAATTGCCCCTTTGCTAGAACTGCGAGGATGAAACGCGGAAGCTGGAGAGTCAGAGAATGATAAAAGGAAGAGTTTAAAGAGGATATTCACAGAAAAAATATACAAAAATGCTTTCATTGTCCGGTTTACCGCTTCATCTCGGCCGCTGGCTAAATTCGGCTCTTTCCCCGAGAGCGCCGTCACCGCGGTACCATTAGCGAGGTCCACACAGAGACGGTCCGGTGTACATGCACGAGTGGAAAGCGGATCCACGAGGAAGAGGATCGTTTCTCGAGCAGTCAGCTTGCCAGTCACCACAATGCGAAATAGGTCATATCTCGTTCTTGGCTCTTGGCTCTCGTCTCTCACAGAAGACGCACTTAAGCGTTTCTAGTGTCTCGAGATGAGGGAGGTGGGGAGAGGGCAACGGCGACGGGGAGAGCAGAGTCAGTCAGTTTCTAGGTCCGCGCGAGTGACTCTCGACGCGGTTTCTACTCTCAGCTTCCGGAGTCACCTCCCCTTCGAGGATTCGCCATACCGGAACGAAAATACACTGTGGCAAAGAATTACGTACGCCGATCGCCCCTATATTTTTATATTCGCCTTTTTCAGAAACTTCTCTCGCAGCCCGAAAAATGAGTTCCGCCATTGACTCACAATGGCGGACCTGGTATTTTTATTTTTGCACGGATCGCCAGTCCAGTGACGAAGGTTCTCGACCCGAGAAAACGTAATCGATCGCGAGCGACGAGCGAACGATAAGCTGTCCGGGGATCGAGGGACGAATAAATAGAAGAAATAAAGAAACTCGAGGCGGAAATGACGTTGAGATTCTTTTCGACGGGCAATGCGCGCCAATGCTCGAAGCGGAATGATAGCCAGACAGGATTCTCAAGAGACACGCCAGCTGATGCTTCTGTTCTGAAGAACTCTGCAACAACCGACGTCTCATTCTTGCTCCCTCCACCGCGCACTTCGCCTCTATACGTACACCATCGCTATCGCATCGAGCGTGTCCGCGCGCTCGATTCCAGTTAGAACGACGCAAAAAAAAACATATACCGGAAGTCCTCGGCGCTTCTGCTGTCGGCCGCTCGGGACGAGTTTTCTCGCGAGCTCAAAGAGCAAGACGATACTTGTCGATATGTCGACGTTTTTCTGTGTCATTTTAACAAAAAAAACAGCTGTTAGCGGAAATTATATAGAAAAAGAAAACAGAACAAAACATAATATTTTTATAACATGGAATTGATAAAAAACATTGCGTAAACTTTTTGCTTTCGGGCAAGAAAATAATATTTCTTTCACCAATCGTCGAGCTTTCGTCTAAGAGAAAAAAGTTTAAATGTCGATTTATCGATGAAAAAAAATTAATTAATTTCATTCACACTTTTCGTATTACCGCGAACGAATAAATATGGATATATGGATATTCGATCGAGTAACGAAAGATTTGCCGCGATGAAAGTACAGAACTGCCACGATCGACTGATTGGTAAAACTTTGAGGTGCAAATCGCTGCTGCAGCTGCGAATTGCCCTCGTATCGGATAGTATTATAATTCTTTTTTCCTTTCCTTCTTTTTTCATGGCCCCGTCGAGTTGCGTTAAGAGAGGGACTGCCTGTATAGCGAGTTGCTCGATCAAAGCCGAAGTCAAGAAATCCTGCTCCGTTTGGCCAATGGCAATTGGAATAACGAATAGAAAACTGCAGTTCTCTCTGCAGTGTGTACCTCTCCACTTCACCTTTGGTTCCCTCTCCCCCCTCCCCCCTCTGGTCGCGCCATTACCGTTTGCACGAAACTGGGTTAATTGCGTCGAGAATATAAGAGAAAAAAAAATTAAGCGTACTCTGCATCCCTCTTACACCAGTAATTAATAATGAGGCCTTGTCAATTCGTATGATTTTATAATTACTTCTTTCACCCAATTCTATGAAAGTACTCGCCATTGATTGTAGAAAAATAGAGACAGTCTAGTGAGACTACACTAAAAAAAAATTTGATATTAGTTAAAAGTGGGGTAAAACGGAACACCGGGGCAAAACGGACCCTTGTCCACCATTTGAGATGAGACTTTTATCGTTGTTATGTCACACGAAGGATTGTGAAAAAAGTAGTCCGTTTTGCCCCGCGATGACATAATCGTCAATGTTGCACTCTTACTCACTTTCTTGTAAGCCCATTTGACGCTCCGGCTGAACTTAGCCATCGGGGAATCATCGACAAGAAAATAACGAACGTTTTTCTCGTCCTCCAAGTTCTCGGGTAGTCCCAGGCCATCCAGTCCGACGTCCACGATGGAATCGCTTCGCGATATCCCGGCGGTACGATCGGCGCCTATTATTCGTGCCGACTGTGCACTTTTATCCGATTTATCTTCGATCCCCCGATCGTCCCGATCCTCGCTTATACCGCTGCCCGGTTCCGAGTACTCCGTGATCGTCGACAATCTCTTCAGGTTACTCGCCGTTACGCAAACCGTGCAATCCATTTCTTTCGATGTTTCCTCGACACTGAGTTTCTCGATTCTTTTTTTTTGTCCGACGATTTTTTACTTTCCGTTTCAATCTTGCGCAACTCTTCGCGGTTTATTAAACGGACTTTTTCATCCTTCAAAACAACTAAATAGAATAGAAACTCGTTATTTAACATACCGATATACATTGATATTTTCATATTTTTACATACTTATCGATTTTTTTTATCCCAGAAAAACAAGCAAAAAAGTTTGATCAAAATATTTGAAATTGGCGACAGAGGTTTAAATCGCTGGTCTAGCCGTGATTGATCACCGATTGCAAATCGTGTTGGTCCCGTGCACGAGCCGGCGGTTGTCAATCGGGCGCTGATTAAGTTACCGACGAGAATTCCGATCGCGAATTGTAGCGGGGAATTCCCCGAGCTCGTGACCACTCTCGATCGAACCTGGCCGGCTCGTCCCTTCGGTCCGTCGATCGATAACCCCGTCTGTCTCTCCTGTCGCATGATTCCCTCGGTTCCTGAGAATCCTGAATTCGGAATTCAGAATTGTTCGGTAGGAGGAGAGCACAAAGCCGCGGACAGGGGGGGGGGGGGTTGCCACTGCGAGACGATCGTGGCACGTAAGCTCTCCCTCTCCGCGGAGAGAGAGAGACTGAGTACGCGGGCAGGTCAAAGGTCGAGCCTGCCACGTAATTGCGAACCCCCGCGTCGAGATCCTCTCTCGCTGACTGCCGACTGGCTAATCCCCCTCACCCCCCCCCCCCCCCCCGGTGGTTGCACTTCTCGTCCCCCCCCCCCTCCGTCCAGCGCCGCTGCACGTGCATACAAGGCTCGAAGCGCAGAGCCGTAGAGTAGCCAAATGGTTTACCGTGGAGTGCATCGTCAGAATCACCGTCGACCGAGCAGCGGAGATGCGACGACGGCCCGCTGCGAGCGCGGGAGGATTAGCGAGAGAACGAGGAGAAAAAGATCGAAGTTAACGTGAGAGGGTTAAAAAAAAAACAAAAAAAACATCCTTTGAGTTCGGCTAGTGGCGACGATACTACACGCGTTTGCACTTAGCTCCGCTCTCGTCTGCGCTGTATCTCGAGCTTCCCGTCTATGTGTGTTTTCACGGTTCCCGCGCGCAGAGCTTGCACCCGGCCTGCAGTTAGCCGGCTGTGTATTGCCGATCTCTCCGACCGAAACGGCGCGTCTCATTGAGGCGAGAAGAGGGCCCCATCGACACTCGAGTTAACTGCTCTCTCTCACAGATGCGCCGTAGATGCCTGCATACACTGTGCGCTGAGTGCCGATGGATAATCCACTCAAACGAGAACCTCCCGGATTTGCACCGATCGCCGATTTGCCCGTCGTCGTGCACACCGTTAACGGGACTGTGTTTGCCATTAGTTCATGCGTGAGATTATTTTTTTTTTTTGTACTTTGATCTTGGATCGTGTGAAGATGTAAATGGGGATCAAAATTTGGGCGAAAGAATGTACACCAGTTGCACTCTGGTTTACTATCTTCAAAAATTAAAGATATGTAGGGTAAAAGTGAGGAATATGGACCGGTCCATATATCATTGATTTACGTGTTAATCAAGGTGGGCCATATTCACCACTTTTACCCTATGGGGCAATGGGGTAAAACGGGACGGAAAATCGAGATGCATCGATGCGACAAAATGGGACGTCGTAAAATTGTTGGAAAATTGCGTTTTAAAAAATGCAATTTTCCAATCATTTTAACGCGTCCCATTTTGCCCCGCTGTCCTCGACGTGTATTATGTACTGCTAGTATATGGACTACACCCTCGAGCTGAGTCAGTGGCTACGCATGTTTCAAGACAGCCTCCCCCCTATCACCGCGTATGCCGTAACTCGATTTGTGACCCTCTGATTTATGTCACTCGAGGAGCATTCCCGGAAGCTGGATGACCGGTCGAGCGTCTCTTCAGGGCTCATTCGTGGCCGTTCGATAAGAAAAATGAGCCGATGGTGCATAAAAAAAGATGTCTACCGGACGCAGTGAGTGTCACGGGTTTCATATCGGTAGAGAGCCTCGAGAGACGAATCTTCGTTTTCGTCCACGAAAATTCAAATTTCGTTGCGTTTCGCATGTACACGAAAAAGATCGTCTATTTTCCTGTCCGGAGCTCTATACCTCTCTCCCGTCTGATTTATCGTGAAATTTTCTTACCGGAGCAAAATTTATAGTCTCCCCGCCTAGCGCGGTATTCTCGAAGCTCCGGAGACTTAAATTTTCGCGGGTTTCGGGTAAAACTGGCAGTGTTTTGTTGCTCGTTAATTCGACGCGTTTCTGAGCTACCGAAACGCGGGTGTTTCTGGTACACGGCGCGAGTAATTAATCGGCTCGGTTGTATCGGATGCAACGAGATGTCGTCCGGACAAACGACAGTGTCTCGGTAAACTAATTATTTTTCTCCGCGCAATTATCGCCGGCAAGTCGAGATCGCGTCGTATTGCATCCGTTCTCGAGAGGCGCTCTCGGGGATCCTCGTTTTTCCACGCTACGAGAGTAGATTAGAAAACTCTGGAGTGCCCGCCGCACGGCGGTCGATACAGCAGATCGAGGGTCTCGTCTTTCGTTGGCCGTGATCGCGGTCGCGCAACCAACGACCTCGGCAATCGAAATAGATGGGCAAAAACGAAAATAAAAGACGTCTGCCTATTCTCGTCTACCGCGGTGCCACCATGGAACGGAACGAACCGGAGGTCGCGAGTGTCTGTGGCGTCACTTCAACGCAACCCCAAAAAAAATCAAAAAAATTGAAACTATTCGAATACCTTAAAACCAATTACTCGATGCGATTTCAACGAAACATTCGCCCCAATACACGATATTTGCACGGCAAACCTTCAAGATAGTTTACACTCTACCATGGAGCCCACAAATATTTTCCAGATCCTTCGTCCAATTTTCCAACATCGAATGAGATCAAACGTTGCTGTTTTTTAATTTTAAAACATTGACATTCATTTTTTTAATACTTTTTTTTACCCGTGCACTCACATTCTTCGCGACGGACACTTCGACGAGTATTGAATTATTCCCGTCTGCTGTTGTTATTTTTTATCGCGGTCGATGAATGACTTTGATGGGACTGGTTTGATGCGCGCGGACGTTAATAACGCACGAAAACTGATACCGTGCATCGGGGGGATGAAAGAGCGTACGTTGGATCCTGTCGGTCGCGGTTTAGCGACCACTACGGTGTCTGCGGCCACTGGCCAGCGATATTCGGGCGTGCCCTGCGTTAGCACACGAGAGCCCGAACTGCTCGGGTACGGGGATACTCGGATGGAGACGAGAACGCGAGACGAACCCGCGGGAAAGAGAGACTTTATATTTAGACGTCCGTATATGCACTGCTTGCCGGACACGTCGCTTCATATTCCACGGTGTATTCGCGCCCCTAATTTAACGCGCAACTTCGCAATATATAAGTTAGTTATATATGCACGCGAGCACACATCGGCGTAATACGCGAATAATGATCGAGTACGGGCTTGCCCGATATATGTATCATCGTCTGGCCATACGCGAGCCGAGGATATGATGAAGCGGCGGTAGTATAACACGCAGTCGTCACCGAACCAGCGGAGCCCTGCATACGCCCACTCGAATCGCCACACAGACCTCGCACTGTTGATCTGCGAGCGCCGATTGTGCGATCT
Source organism: Ichneumon xanthorius (assembly GCA_917499995.1). NCBI lineage: Eukaryota > Metazoa > Arthropoda > Insecta > Hymenoptera > Ichneumonidae > Ichneumon > Ichneumon xanthorius. The sequence goes on along the minus strand of OU824203.1, from coordinate 1,370,215 downwards.
AGCGGGAGCAGCACTCCGAGTTAAATCGTCAGTTATTTTGCTACGATGAAGTAGTCGGAATTATCAAGTTACTTTAAGTTTATGCATTTTCTTAAGAAATAAATAATAACGGGCATACCTAATTCTAAGATAATTGATCTATTTGAAGGTGTACATTTTTATAAATTTGTTGCAAAAAAATTTAAAAATTAAGGGTAAATTATTTTTTATTTCTGACTGTCTCTGGGATGAATCGAGTTACAGTTTCGAGTAAATTGTATTTTGTAAGATTCTGAAAAATATCAAAGTGGCGTAAGTACAATCGGTAGTCGCGCTGTCTTTTGAGACGGCTGATTGGACGGTACTTTATGCGCATCGCGATTGGTTGCCGCCAAGAGGGAACGAAAAAATGTCCCCCTTTATCTATTTTCCCGCTTATTTTTCATACAATTATTTAGATGACTAAATAATGTAAATGACTTGAGTAAACGAAAAATGTATCGTAGAAAATTGAGTACTCTCTATTCATTCCGTAAATAAAAAAAAAATAAGGACGATCCCATCTGCATTAGATTAAAGCGTATCGTATTGTCCCACCTCTCATTCCTTTGAGTGTCTGTTCTCCATACGAGTGCGCGCTGGCTCGGTTTATCAAGCGGCTCGAGCGGCGCACAGGCGAGATCCGTATGGCCCGTGAGCCGTCGGTGGTGTGCACGTGTGCGTGCCGTTGGAGCGATACCGAAGAGCCCGAGTGTGGCACATAATCGAGCTGCGAAAACGCGTCGCAGAGTTATCGGCCTCGGCCGCATAAAACCCATGCGAATAGTTTGCCCGCTCGGCGAGCATCGCGGGCAAATTATCTATCGCCCTGTCGCTCATTCAATTTATCGCTGTTTCGCATACTCGTTTCGCTGCAAAGAAGAGGTGACGCCGGAGAGGGAAACAATCGTTCGCGGTCGCGCGAGAGACGATAAACCGAAATACGCGCATCGAGAACCTGCACTGCCATAGAGAAACAACTGACAAGAGCGCCGCGCGCTTGAGGGCTCACGCTTCGAAACAACGAGACTGTGCAGCTCGAAAATTATGTTCCATTTCCGGCCGTGTATTATCCACGGCACGCGAATCTATACTTTCCACGCTGTAAATCGATCGCCGACCGGTAAAGCTCCGTAATAAATTATTTTTTAACCATACAACGCTCTATATATACAATATATAGTAACAATGTACAATATATATAACATATATAAACTAGCGGCTCATGTTGTCTCGCGCGCTCGCAGTAGCTATGAGTATATGTGAGTGTCCAATCGTCATGAACTTTATTATTATGTGGATATCATCACATTGTTATTTATATATAAAATATATATAAAATATATAATTCATTGCATATGCAAATATGTATAATTAATTATTCTGCGTATATATATATTCCACATATATTTATGTGAAATAATTCATTCCCATTTGGCGAAGTTTGCATAGAGCAGCGTACGGTAGAAACTGTATAATAGGGGATCCGACTGGCTCTCTCGCGGTACAGTGGCCCGCGACCGCATAGTGTCTATCCTCACCACGGTTTCCTAGTACTTAATCTCAACCGAGTATCGGCGGCAGTCACAGCGAAGTATTATACAGGCACCGGTGGTGCTCGAACGTTATAGAACGTGACGCGAGTGTTACGCGCGGAGAGCACGGGCTACGAGCTTCCGAGAGGGAGGGAGAGAACGGCCGTGTGTGTTGCACACAAGCAACGAGGAAAAGCGATACACTAAGCCGCAAGCCCCGGCATTCACGGTCGCGAGATGCTGCGCGCTCCGTACGTACTCAGTTTAATACAACGTATAGCATTGTATACGGGACTAATAGTACGGGATAGACGATATTATACGATGTTGGTTCAGTGGCTAAGCTTCCGACCCCTTAAGAGCCTCGAATGGAGGTAAAAAAGAAAAATAGAAAACGAGATTGCGAGTTATATTAAACGTGCTAGCGAGAATGTTTCCGAGCCCCGGAGAAATAGCCCGAAGCCCATCGCATCCAGGCAAAATTCATTTATGTAGCTATTTTTTTAAGAAAAGCAATTTTTGCAATTATTTTTTGAAAAAACTATCAGGTCTTTTTTGTCAAATTATTATAATGCTCTATAACACAAGGTACAAAAAGAAAAATCCACTGAGAGCCCGTAGGGTCTCCACTTGTGGACGGGGAATGCGTAGATTCTTGATAACTTTTATCGCGCAAGATAGTGAAGTTTGGTTGAGGTAAAAGAAAATCGTACGGTCGTTACTGCCCAAGTAGGTTTGTAATCGCGTGTGGGGAATTTAGAGAAGTGCCCATCGAGGGGACCGCGCTCGGTCTGAAGTACCCGGTCTATCGCCGGTTCCTCGGATAAACGGTCCGAGATTACGCGGAGCGGCATTTTTACCGAGGTGTACACCGGGGCGGCCCCCATGGCGTGCCGAGAAGACGGGGCAAGTGTACCCGAGGCCCGTGTCACCGTCTCGAGAGCGAACCAAGAATGAAAAAGAAAAAAAGAATGAAACGAAGATGGGACAGAGGTCAGGTCTGGAGATCGTCAGTGCTACGGTCAGCACAGACCATCAACCGTTAAACCAGGCCCAACTTGTTTTTTCAACGTGCAGTAGTACCCTACTGTGTCGCGACGATACTCGAGCTCTCTTACGCGGCTATCTGGACTCTCAAGCCGTACAACGGACGCATTGACGAAGGGATGCGAGTGAATTTAAAAAAAATCCCAAACAAGCAGAGTGTCGATGACACGCGATATGGATGGCACTCCGGATTATACTCAATAATAAATAATAATAATACAAAAAAACACTGAACTTGCCCGACGATAAGCGATTTAAAAAAAATTATTTTATGATTGATAAAGCAATACATGAAAGAGTGCTTGGATTCGTCGCCGATAACACTTCTAGTTGATGCGACATTAAAACAAATTTCAAAAAAGTACTTCCATGGCGTCCAGTAAAAAGTCCGTACGAAATTTAAGGACATTCTAGGACATTTTCAGGTTGTGTTGGGACATTTATAAAAAAAAAAATTTATATCCCAAAAATACCATTTTCCGTGCATAAAATAAAGATTTTCAATAGCTCACTGTACTTTAGGCCCAAAAAGGCCAACGGATTCGTGTTCAGCGGAAAAAAATACGTCGAAAAACGTGGTAGTTCATAAAAAAAAAGACAAATACATTTACTAAAGTAAATATACATTTTTAAACAAACTCAAATTTTCGGGGAAACAAACAATTCAAGAACATTAGGTGAAATTCAAGGACATTCCAGGACTTTTTCAAGATCAGAAAAAATTCAAGGACAATTCCAGGACTCCAAGGACTTCCATGACCACTGCACACCATGACTTTGGCTCCGTGAAATATGAAACTAGTTTGTTCCTCGCTCGATTTCGAAGCGAGTCACCCAGTGGATTTTCCGGGTAACAAACTACCGTAGCTGTTCCGTCTTTCGAAGCGAGAATTTCTCGCGGTGCTGTGTGTGTCTGCCTGGTATTGCTAGACTATTGCTTCTCTGTATCTCTGGATGCGGATGGGCAGACTCTGGTGTAGCTCTATCGTGTGTACACACGTACCATGTTACACGAGTCCTCTCATCGCGCCACGGTGACCGCGCGCGCGGTGCCGAGGATATCTCAGCCCCGGAGCATCGGTGGCTCTGTGAGAGGATTGCGCGGATTTCCAACCGGGCGACACAGAGAGGGGGGGGGGCGAAGAGAGGGAGAGCCGGAGCGCCGAGAGCTTTACCGTGCGCCGATCGCCTATAGTGCGCCAGTCGTAGTACCGAGCGGCATCGAAGGGATACCGAACGTTCGCCTCGCGCACCGATAATGATCCAGAACAGAGTCCTCCATTACGACGGAGGACCTGAGAGGGACACGAGCGGCACGAACGAAACGTTCCTGCGCTATTCCACGTTCCACAATCTAAAATCCTTTCCTTGCCCGCCCGTGGAAAAATAATTGCATTGTCTCAACCGAAGTTCGTGGAGTTCATGCTAAGGGCCAAGCAGCAACCGATACGACCAATCAGTATCTAAATTGAATTGGCGATTTCATTAGCGGACGAAACAATATCGCGGTATTTATCTTCCTGGGCAGAGAAAAACATTTTAATCGCTTCATACACGATCGAATGATTGTTGTAATTTGTTGAAAAATAAATACAATGTCGCAAAATCATAACGGAATGGTGTACTGGAAAAATTAATTTGGTCCGGTAAGGATGTAGGGGAGAGCGGGGCAAAATGGGGCAACGGGGCAAAACGGGGTTTTTGGGCAAAACTAAATTTTCCAATCATTTTTGGATCGGACAAGGTGGCAAAACTGGGCAGAAAAGCCTGATGTATCCGATAGGGCGAATTCGGGGATCCAAAAATTATTGGAAAATGACGTTTTGCCCAAAAACCCCGTTTTGCCCCGTTGCCCCAGTTTGCCCAGCTCTACCCTATTAGGAACAAAAATTAAAGGGAAAAAAGTTAATAAATAAAATGTTGCAAAATTAAAATGTTGAAGAAAATTAACTGCGTTAACCAGGTACATAAACAGCTGAGAGAATTTGCTGGGAGCGAAAAGGTCGAAAGATCGATGCGATAGAGCGAAACCGGTAGAAAGATTTTGCCTATATCAGGTATAAAATCGTTACACTTATGAATTGCTTTATTTGTCGTTTATTACTGGGAGGATTCGCGGGTGGTCGTTCAGCATCCCGACAACAATTTTTGCCACCCGTTAGAGACCTCGAAAGCATCGACCGGATGCTCCTCTGTATGCATATCTAGTTCCGCAGATCCAAACCCGGGACCGCACTGGCGGATCGCTCACTCTTTCTCTATAGCCTCCGCATCCCCGGAACTCAAACAGTAGATTCGTCGACGAAAGTGGAGAGAGCCTCGGGGGCCACCTTCGGCGTTCCCCCATTCCGAAATTCGTATCTCTCTCGTGCGATGTTCGAAAAGCTTCCAACTTACACACACACTCTTGGATGTCGCGAGCGTATCTCAAACCGCCCCACCCCGCATCCAACCGACGACCTTCCTTTCTTACTTTTTTTTTATAGTTCGCATTGTCGAAAAGTGGAGGAAAAATTTGAGCCCCTATGCCTACGCCTTCAGCCCGAATCTTTATCGGATGGATTCCGATTTTTCTTTCTACCCCCCGTTTTTTTCTTGTCTCATCTCGAACCCACGTACGTATAATAAATCGAATGCTCGACGATGAGTTCGCAAACTGGAAACTTTGAAGGATATTCCTTACCTTTTTTGTTCGTGGGGAGGATAAAAAAAATGAAGAACGAAAGGGAAAGTTCACGGTTATCGTATCAGTCACGAGAAGGGGGGGGGCGAGGTGTTATCGAGTACGGAGGACGAGAGAGAAGAGAGAGAATGCTTCCACGAGTGAAAAGGAAACAGGGTGAGTGAAAACCCCCCAGGGGGAGAACCGGTGCGGCGTATCATTAAAAACATATTTGCTTATCTGTTATGCCGGCGCCTGACCCGCACGGAGCCCTCGGGACTCCACTCAACCATTTTCATTTTCTTTTTTTTTCAATCGTACCCCTCGCCCGCACACACTCTATCATCAACCGGAAATTACCAGATTGCACGAAAGAGGTGCGAACACGAAAACACTCAGTGTCGAGAGTGAGAATATTGTTTTTCGGTTCAAAGTTCACACTCGATTTGATGATAACTTTGTACTTCAGTCTCTTCTTCAATTTCTTTTTTTTAATTTCAGTCACGAGAGAGGTAAGTCAGGAAGATGGCAGGTACGATGAGAAGTATGAAAATTCGATAGCCGACAATAAAATAATCGCATATTAGAGTGCGGATAGCCATCAGAGCCTTCCGTATTATGGGCGAGAATTAACGAAAACAATTAATGTCCAGAGAGAATATTATTTTTTAGTTCAAAGTTCAAACTCGATCTTTTGATATTTTTTTGTCCCTTCGTAAATGTATTTTTTTATTTTTATTTCGAGAAAGTTAAACGAGGATGATAGCAGGTACGACGAAAAGTGTGAAAACGCGATAGTCCAGAATAAAATAATCGGATATTAGAGTGCCGTTCGGATAGCCGTCAAGGTCTTCCGTATTATCGGGGAGAATTAAAGGAAAACCGGTGGGTGTCTCCGGTAGTGATACGATACGGTACACCGTGTATACTTGTGTAGCAGAGGTACATTCTGTATACGCGCCACTATATCGACCGCGAAACTCCCGATGGCTTCCGGTCTCCGTAGCGGCAAAGTACGCGCTGCTGCGGCGCGGTGTGGCGGAGTGGAACTTCTACCGGAAGTTGATCGGCATCGCGGGAGGCAGGCTGGCTAACGGTCGGGATCGCACACTGCGCCAATGTACCTAACACAACTAGTTCCTATCTACAACTACCAGTGTACCGGAGAGCTTTCAGGTCAAACGAAAAGGAACATGGTGCGGAATATCATACAAGCTCGGAATATTATATAAAAGATCCCTTGATCGGAAATGGGCGATTAGGCGCCACAAATTCCCTCCTGTTCCATTTTCCCCAAATTTTTCCTATGTCCGAGGGACATGAATGCATTTTTTTATAACGGTCTGGATAAAATTATCATAAATTTTGATGCAAGCTAAAAGGGGGAAATATGGCCCACCTCGATAAACGCAGTATATGGGGGAAAGTGGACTGGTCCACATTTACCACTTTTTTTCACTGTGCACATCAAACTTTTACTGTCGGACTGCTCGTTAAAAAAGGGCTATCACATTATTTTAATTGCGATATGAATTATAATAAAAATGTAATAAATTGTAACAGCCTGCTGTAAACTGTCTATAAAAGATCCTTTGACGGGAAATGGGCGATTATTCTCTGCCGTTCCATTTTCCTTTCGAGAACCAGTTATCGTTACTTTTCCCAAAATTTGTCTATGTCCGAGCCACATGAATGGATTTCTTTTATAACGACCTGAATGAAATTGTCTTAAAATTTGATCCCACGTAAAAGGGAGAAATATGGTCCACCTCAAACGCGCTATACGGGAGAAAATGGACTGGTCCATATTTACCACTTCTTTTCGCTATTCGCATAAAACTTCCCCTGCGCCGATAACCTAAAAAATGCTAACACATTATATTAATTGACATACGAATGGTAACAAAAATGTCATAAATTCTAGCAGCCCGCTGTGAACTTTAGTTAAAAAAAAAGACGTACAAAGTATTGCGCCGTTATCGACTATTATCGAAATTCCACGTCGGCCGTTCCCTTCAGCTTTCTCCCACTCTCGAATCGTCTCGCATGAACTCGACCGCCTGTGCGTGCTACAGTGTAGTTCGTACGGCGTAGGTTATAGCGAACGGCATGGAAGCGAGGAAGGCGCCTACAGGCCAAGTATTAACCCGGTAGCCTACTTCGCGGATCTCTCGGGCGACCCGTCGACGGCGACGACTCTGCGGCCCCAGAGGCTTTCGAAAATACTTTGCGTACCCACTTCACGGAGCGAGCGAGAGTTCTACCTGTGTATGAAACGCATCGGTACAAGTACGTTTTATACGATACGTGCGCGCTCCGACTGTCCCTCGTCGCGGCGTCGCACAGGCTCTCGGGAATTAGCTCGCCCGTCCCGACACTCGCGTGTGCGACACAAAGCTTCCGGCCAGTTTCCATAAAGGCACGGAAGAAAAAGCCGAGAAAGGCATTTTCCTTTCTCGCCCGAGAATCCCTCGGCAATGGGGCAAAATATTGAGAAGCGAGAGAGAAACCAATGTGCGAAATCTACACCTAGAATTTTTCATATTCTGACCTAAGAACCTTCGCTGTTATCAGCTCGCCCGTCCTGAAAGTCACGTGCGTGACACAAAGCTTCCGGCCAGTTTCCATAAAGGCTCGGAAGAAAAAGCCGAGAAACTATTCGGCGTATTCTCGCCCAAAACCTTTCCGGCCATGGGGGAAAATATTGAGGAGCGAGAGGGGAACCAATTCTCCAAATCTGCACGAATTTTTTATACTCGGTCCTGGAGATTTCCGCAGCTGATCACAACATCGTTGCGAGTAATCAGTACCACGGAATTTATTTAAACCACGTATTCTTTCACCGATAAAAAAAAACACCCCTTTTTGCTAGATTCCGTTGAACCCCCTTAATGCTTATCGTCATCGATCAAGCCGGCTATATCGTAGGAGCTGAGGGGGAAAAAAGCAATAAATAAAAGCTCCTGAATCGCTATCTGTGAGCAAGAGAGTAGAGAACAGCCGTTGCAGGGCGGCGAAAAGAGGCTTGGGGCTACGCATTTCTCCGTTACTTTTTTGTGTTTCTCCCTCGCCCGCTACTTCCCTGTTCCGCCACTTATGGCACGGGCACTTATTGTACGAATCTCCGGCAAAAATCTTTCTCTCTTCTGCACATTTACACGGCTCTTGGACACACAGCAGTGTTTAACTCACGGTGTATAATTTCTTTCTGAAAGATGGTTTTTATCTCTTCTGCGGGCGATCTAAATGGAAGATCAGAGGAACGAGTCGCGAGGGAGGCGTTTGATATTGTAATCGAGACACCGACTGGTCGTTGAACTCGTACATGAAGAAAAAAAAAAAAATCGTGTATTTTTTCGGGTTATTATTGTGATGATTATGATGTATTTTATCGTTCGGGAAAGGGCGGAATTGTCGGAGTGTTTGCTTATCAATACATTCGATCGTATAATTATATCGTGTTGGCGGAGAGTACGCAGCGAGGAGGTTGAGGACATGTGTCGGCAAGGTGTTCGAGAACGATAAGGCATTAAACTGGGGAGGTGTTTGTATGAGCCACACGCGTCAATAAGGATAACACATGAATGTATGTACCATCTAACGCTATTACCCGATAGGCCGAACGTACGCGTCTGCCCAATGAACTTTAAGATAAATTATTTTGATAACATGACTCACCACCTCGGCAACGTTGCCGGAGCCCTCCCTCATGCCATCTCTGTCCGTTGATCCGCCTGTGGAAAAAAAAGATATATGTTTCAGTATGCAGTACGTAAGAAAATTAAGCGTTTATATATCACATTAGTCTTCATTATTTGTATCATATACTGTTACATAAAATTATTCTATGTATTATTCTACATATGTCTCGTACATTTTTTTTTAAATTGATATTGATGAATTTTGGGGTCATCGGGAAATCGATGGGAGCGTTTAGGTGACGCGACACGCCGAATTATTATCGTGGTGGTCGAGGGCTCACAGGCGCATAATAGGTATTAATTAGGTATTAGGTCGAGCGGGCGAGGCGCTAGCTGCGAGAAAATACATGTTTCAGTATGGCGTCCATAGGAAGATTAACCGTTTATATATCATATCAATCTTAATTTTATGTATCATATATTGTTACATAAAATTGTTCTATGTATTTCGATGTATTTCTACATATTCTACATGTGTATTGTACAATTCTTATCAGTCTTACATTTTTGCCAAAAATTGATATCGACGAATGTCGAGCTCACCGGGAAATCAACGGGGGCGTTTAGTTGACGCGACACGATGAATTATTACCGTGGTGGTCGAGAGCCCATCGGCGCATAATAGGTATTAATTAGGTGTTAGATTGACCGGGCGTGCCGCTGGCTGAAAGAAAATATACGTTTCACTATCGCGTGCCTACGAACAATAATCAAAAATTTTTATATCACGCATCGTCACATAAAATTATTCTATGTATTTTCACATATTTTACACATGTATCGTATAACGTACTATCAGTCTTATATTTTTTTGTAAAATTGATATTGACGAATTTTGAGCTCATCGGGAAATCGACGAGGGCGTTTAGTTGACGCGACGCGATGAATTATTATCGTGGTGGTCGAGAGCTCATCGGCGCATAATAGGTATTAATTAGGTATTAGGTCGAGCGAGCGAGCCGCTGGCTGGAATCGAACGTATGGTGCCCCGCCGCTGCATAGTCCGCCCGTACGGTGGTAGGAGGCATCGATGTGCGCACGCGCCGAGCAATTATTGCTGCGATATAATTATTGGCGAACCGTGGGCCGTGACTCTCCGACGCCGCGTACAAATTGCCTATCTCGCCCGGCTCTCCTGTACTTTCCGTCTCATTTTATCGTCGACTCTGTACCCGTGAGCCACGGGCAGAACACAGAGCACGGCGACGAGAACGAACATCGCTCGCTCACTGCCTCACCTCGGTTTCGCGAGACACCACTCGCCCGCGGTGGCGAGTTCGTTAACGTTCGCGGTTAATTCGCGGCCTGTATACCCGATGCGCGGGGTTTCACGGGACCTTAATTAGTCACCGCTGTGCAATCCTGATGCATCTAGTCTGCGGCCTGTCCATCCAATGGCCGACAACCCAAATGGCTCTGTACCGGATACACAAATAAAGAACGCATTGTACGCTTTATCGATAATAATAAGAATATTGTACTTGGAAAAAAACGTGTTATGGATTGAAAATTTTTAAGTGCTGCGACCCAGGTGGTTCGCCAACTTTCGCTAATGGAACGGTCGAACTTTGGCTTCCGAAGCGATAAAGACCCTCGAACTTGGCACTTCCCGCGGGACTGTTTAATTAAGTTAATTCAATTATTCGTCAACTATGAACGACGAACGACGAAGATTTCGGATCGCCTCTACGCTCCCGTTCTTCGGCAGGATCAAAAGGAAATTCCATCGCTTTCGCGGTAAATTGTACAGTTGTTCTGGAGCCACAGTGGTAACGGGGTTACTTGTCGAAGAACCGAAGGAACTAAGGGTATAAATTGCAGTAAGGGAATAGAGACGAAGAAATTTTTTTTTTTTTTTTTAAGGAACATTTTTCAGGAACGCTCTCATTCGAGAATCTACAGAGCCGGTGTGAAAACAAAATGATACTTGGAGAGAGAATGACGTTTTGGCGCAACTCGTTTCTATTCTCGAACGTGTCGACGCGGAGGTGCCTTTCGATTTTCAAGTAGAGCGAAATTCGATTCGATCGTGCGAGGGAAGATGCATCTAGTCTGCGGTCTGTCCGTCCAACGGTCGACAACCCAAATTACTATATATACTGGATACAATGTATACATTGTACATTTTACTGTAAAAAAATCGTATGAAATTGAATATACAATTGCTATGAAAAGTCAATTTTCTTTGTATTAAAAACATTGGAAATACTTTGCTTTTAATAATTTACATTAATTTCAATGAAGAAGTACATTAATATTTCATCGCAATTGTACATTAAATTTAATGTACCAGTTCTGGCATAAAAAATTTCAGTCCGGTATTTAACATTTTTATTTATTTTTTTTTTACAGAGTATCAATAATAATAATATTTAAATTAAAAAGACATTTAATGGATCGAAAATGTTGAAGTGCTGCGAGGCAAAAGGGTTGGCAACTTTCGCTAATAGAACGATCGGACTTTGACTTCCGAAGCAGTACATAGCCTCAAGCTTGGTACTTCCAGCGGGACTGCTCAATTAATTAAATGTAATAATTCGTCAGTTACGAACGACAAACTGAAACTCGTACTTCGGCAGGATGAAACGCAAATTTTATCGCTTTTGTGTTAAATCGTGCAGTTCTTCTCGAAGCACAGTGGTATCGCGGTTGGTTGGCGAAGAAATTTTGCACTAAGGGAATAAACATGAAGACCTTTTCTTAAACTGAAAAATATTTAGGAAATCTCTCGTTCAAAAACATACACGGCCGATGAGGAAACGAAAAGATACTTGGAGAGAGAACGACGTTTCGGTAAAATTCGTCCAGTTCATTCGGTACAATTTGGAATTGGTACTTTGGCAGGTTCAAACGTAAATTTCATCGCTTTTGCATTAAATCGTACAGTTCTTCTAGGGGGCCACAGCGTGTCGGAGTTGGTTGTGAAGAAAACTTCGCACTAAGCGGATAAAGATGAAGACCTTTTTTTAAAAATGAATATTTTTCCGGAAAGCTCACACTCGAGATTATACATGGCCGATAAAGAAACAAAGAGATACTTGGAGAGAGAAAGAGGGAGAGAAAGACGTTTCGGCACAATTCGTTTTTATTCTCGAATGTGTCGACGCGGAGGAGCCCTTCGATTTTCAAGTAGATCGAAATTCGATTGGACTCGCGCGAGAGAAGCGCCCGTGAGCACGGTCGAACGAGATATAACGTACGAGGAATTCTCGTCACGTTGCCCCTCCGTAGCACCTTTCTCTGTACTCGTTTCTCTTTTTCTTTTCTCCCTCCTTCGTCGACACTCGCACCGTCCCTTTTAAAATGATATTCGAGGTAATTAAATTAGCCTGCGGGACGCCGAGTTCACCCGCGGAAAATTCGATTTGGTCGATACTTTTTTTTTTCTATACATACAGTATACCGGAGATGGGTGAGCACTGGCGATAAGGTCGTTTGTACGTGGACTGCAGAAGTCAGCGCGGTCGGCGTGGCAAAGAAACGAAGAGCTCGAACTCGACACTACGAATTTTGCTCGGGCCGCAGCAGTTTTTTTTTCCTTCACTTTGTGCCCGAAGAATATATTCGATTTTCCTCGTGGTTTTTAATTCCGACGAAACGAAGTTTAATTTCCGGTGCTTGAAATTTTTTTCTAATTGACGGCGACTCGCGAGTAGCGAGTGGCATGAATAGCGGGTCGGGGAAAACTCTCGTGTCCCCGTATCAGCACGGTTAATGGGTGCAATTTTCGCTCGGCGCTGCGCGGATGGCGTGTTAAAGAAGTGAAGAGCTCGAATCCTGGACTACGAATTGGGCTCGGACCGCAGAAGTTTTTTTTCCCTTCAATTCGTGCTCGAAGAATATTTCCGATTTTTGTTTCTCGAATATTCTCGTGGTTTTTAATTCCGACGAAACGGACTTTAATTTCCGGTGTTGGAGATTTTTTCTAATTGGCGACGACTCGCGAATGGAGAGAGGCACGGACGGCCGGTCGGGGAAAACTCGCGTGTCCCCGTATCAGCACGGTTAATAGGTGCAATTTTCTCCCTGCGGTGCGCGGCGGCCATCGGGGTTGCGGGAAATTCTATTCGCGTACACCGGCGTGCACACCGGATTCGGACCGGAAAAGCGTCATTAACTGTACGCAGTTAAAGTACGGTTTCTCTGACTCACATTGTCTCTAGCCCCGCTGCGGAAACGAGCCCTCCTGCGCTATACGACAAACGAAACGAGAAAATTTCGTTTCGATTGAGCGAACACGGGGAATCACGCAACTTCCGGTCTAACGATAATGTTGCGCTAATATTTAGTTGCCCCGTTCGACATATTTGTTTAATTGCGGTACGAATCGACAATACGGATTGTGCACTGTGTCATTTTCTATAATTCACGTTCGTGAAAACAAAAACAATAATAATAATAGAGAAATCCTCGCATGTTATTATCGTGAAGATATAAAATGAATGAACGAGCTATTACATGCGCAAAACTGTAAATTTCGAAAATAGAAACGATAGCAGCCCTAAAGTTTTAATAAAACGTACTACGGGCACCAAAACAAAACAAAAAAATTAATAATGATAATAACAACGCGAATACCGCGCAGATTATAATCAAGGAATAAAATAAACGAACGAGCTACAATATGTGTAAAGCCGTAAGCTCCGAAAACAAAAAATAACGCATACAATAAAATGTGTCCCAAAAAAAAAAGAGTAATAATGATAACAACAATAAAGTATACCAGGCATATTATGTTCAAGTTATAAAATAAACGAGCGAGCTACCACACACGTAAAGCAGTAAGCTTTGAAAATAGAAAAGTACGCATACAAGATAACAGAATCCCAAAGGTTTGATAAAACGTACTCCGTGTCCCAGAAGAAAGATGTTAGACTCTCCACAAAATCCACCATATTTGGATAGTTGGAGCCGAGCTAACCCTAGCTAAGCCTAGCTAACCCGCGGTCGAGTGAAACAAGCGTGAGAACGGACAAGAGGACGGAATAGAGTATTTTTTTAAATGTTAAATCTGTGGCTGAAGGCGAAGGGCTTGTTTTTAATTGAAATCTCGTCGAACTGCCTCGGCGTCGACTTTTGTGCGCGAAAGAGGGAGGAGGATGTAAAAAGAGTGGGACGAGAATAACGAAGGAGGGACGGCGTCGGTCGCTGGGTACAGAGACTAGCGTTCCCGCTGTTGCCCCACGCCGCTGGCACGCATTCCTCGTATCGTGGAGCCGGGGGCCCTCCAGTGTTTTTAAACCGCTGCCCCGGCGTCTCCGTCGCCGTGGATGCTGGGCCCGTCGCGGGGACGTGGACGGGCCGGGAGAGGCGTCGAGAGGCCCGCAGCAGGAGCATCGAGCGCGTGAGTTTCAAGGTTACGCGAACCACCGAGGAGAGAACTCATGCCTCGAGGTCGAATCGGCGACTCGCGAGAACGCCGACTCGATTTTTCTGCCGCTTCGCGGTTGCCGCTGCCGCTCAAGTCTTCTTCTTCGTCCTCGTTCTCCGCTTCATCGCGGACGTTCCGAGCCGGCCGCCGGGACGCCGCGAAAATTCCCGCCCGTTTCACCATATTCGTACGCATCGATCGACGAGTTTTATCCCTTTGCGCGGTCACCGCACGTACCGCTGTTTACTCGCCTCCAACTATCGAGCTCTCGTCGATTTTATATTTTTACTATCGGATAAAATGTCGGAATAAAAATTGGTACTACGAAACACACACGTATGTAGGGATAATTAAAAGTAAATAAGTAAAGGAATAATTTAAAGGTAGCCGAAGGCTAACTTTCGCGTACGCGTTGTAGGATTACAATCGTAGTTCGGCATTATTCCGCCTTATTTGTTATTCATGTCATTCGTGGCAATTGAAATTATCCGGGCGATCCATTATAAGCTGAATTTATACAGCTGCTGCGGTACAACATCGATCCTGTACGAATGTGTCGAAGAGCCGATGCCGAGAGGTACGATGGATTTCACGTTTAGACTCATGAATAATTCAAATCACGGATTATGCCAATAGGGAATAATAGGATTGATGGTTAAATAATTGTTTCCGACGCTGGTTCATCCGTGGATTTTGTTCCCTCTCGAGAATTCGAAAAATTGCTCGACTCTGAATCGCGATACAATGGAATACCGTTGTGTTAGCTTATTTTTCGATTTCGTACGCGGAGGCCAGGTGTTTTTCACGGTCACACTCAGAACCGCCGCGCCTTCTCCCGCATCGTTACGACGAAAATACACCGCGGGAATGTAATAACAGTCACGCATATACCGCGGGGAAAAATTCGAAATATTAATACCGGCCACTGGAGCGTGTCTAACGAGGCGGATGATAATTACATGGAAGATTAAGCCCTCGAGAGATTAAAACGGAAAAAAAAATGTTAAAATTTAATTACTAATTGTCGAAATACGTAGCGAACAAAATTCAACAAGCACGGTCGTAATGTTCGAGCGTAAAGTTGTATTTCAATGGTAATTCGAGCATTCGAATTTTTGAGAATTTAATTTAATTAAATCTCAAACATTTCCACGATATTTTTTTTCCCTCAAAGTCAAATCAACGAGCGGGAGGGGAAAAAACTAAACCAGTCTTTATACACATTTTTCCGGGATAAAAAATTAACCTTGAATATTAATTCGACAGAACAGTCCCCGAGAAGTAAGTTTTTTTTTATTTTATATGAATTTAACTCGATTCGAAGTTTCGAGAGAAAAAAGCTGTACTCTCGAGTCTCCATCGCCTGACCGCGAATCGTTCCAATTGAATTTCTCCTTCGATCTTCTTGCTGTCCCCGTCGTGTAATTAAATATCCTATATAATGATATCCGATGAAATAATTCCGTCCACTAAAACTATCCGTTTTAATGTCGTCTGCAACTCTAACGACTTTCCCCTCCTCGGCTCGTGTTTCTAGCACTCCGACGACTCTCCGCTCGCTAATGATGTCGCCCCGTTGGAGTGTCTCACCGAGGCGCCGATGCTGCCCCGTCTCACGCTCGGCATAATACCGTCCAGTCTTTGCGTTACGCCGAAACAATTTGTCAACTGCGACGCCTTCACCTTCCCTTCCACTCTACTGTTCAGGCAAAAAAAAAAAAGAATCGAAAGGAAAGAAACAAAACGAAACTCACCTTTTTTATGTATAACCGGCGGAATCTTGACAATCCTCGACTCGCCCGCGTAATCCAGATTTTTCGCGAATGACCACTTTCCTGCGTTTATACCTTTCACACCTCACCGAACAATCCCGCGATCACCGTATCTCTACTTTATAAAAAACAATATAAACCGATATCCTTTCCCTTCTTTTTTCTTTAAAAAAATAAATATCGTAGAATTTCACTTTAGCACACAGGATATTCGTAGCACTCACTCGATCATTCCCACGTGATGACGTTCGATATTTTTTTTTCTCCGCTCGTTTCCTTCTGGCTCGAACTATTTTCCGGCGTGCATAACCTCTCTCGATCGAGCTCGATACAAGGTCTGCGAGTCTGCGCGAGAGATTTGCTCCTCGTCGCAACTCCGTCGGATTCCCTTGGGATCGTCGGTGACACCGGCTCTTCGGGCTCGATTCTTCGAGAAATCGCCTCCTCGCTTATATATCTTCAACCTTCGTGAATTTTTTTTCTCCGCAGCTTTTCTCGTTAAAAACGACCGTAGGAATGCGAAAACCGGAATAACAGCGTGTACCGAGCGCATGCGCGATCCTGCAACACTCGCGCAAACTCTCGCGAAATTTCACGGGATCGACGGGCGAAACGGTTTATCGCAAAAGTCTCGACGGAAGACGCTGCCTGCGCTCTTCGCCCGAGAGATATATATATATATATCTCTGCCTTCCACGATCGCACAAACGTTTTTTTCCCACCCGACGAACTTCTCCGGTCCCCCTTGAAATCTCTCTTGTCCGCTGTAACGCTCCTCGGGTTTATCCTTGAGCAACGTGCTGGTCGGCTCAGCGTTCACGAATAACTGCGATCAGTATTCGGAGTTACAACTGAAGTTAACGATTCAAGAGCCGAGTGAAACCCGCCGAAGTTGATTATTGCCAGCGAGCAACGAGTTACACCGGAAGTGACCGAAAATAATGTAAACCGTGACGCACCGATCGTCGTTGTTTACATTGTATTGTCGAAGCCGCTTTGTTATATACAATTGGTCGAACGAAAAAAAAACACAGAAAAATACACATACACACACACACAGCACACAAAATGTCTGCCCCGCGCGCGGTGCGTCGCTGCCCGTTGCCGCTGCCTGGCAGTGGCCGTCCGTACGGCTGAGGTACGTTAAACTGAGCACACCAGCAGAGTGCCTACGGTAAACGAGATTAACGTCTCCTTTGCCGCTCGAGCGCGAGCTATTGACCAATGGCAACGCGAGTTCGGCGCGAATGACCAATCGCATTTGAGTTGCACCTGGCGAACTGTTTGTCCAGCTCCCAGGTGCACACGGGAAAGGCGCCATTGCCTGGCGGTTGGTTAACCGTCGAAACGGTTAGAATGTGGAGGGGATGGGGCAAACGTGTTGTAGCGCGCGTTGAGCGACGGCGAAGGAAGGAAACAATATCGCATGCCGGTGGAGCGAGTGGGAAAACAGATATACAAAGGAGTTAGGCTTCGTGCGCGCTTCGAGAGGGACGCTCTCGGTCTCGAGAGAAGGCTGAAAAACACTATACGCGCTTTTGTGAGAACAAGCGAGAAAGCGTAGTGGAACGTGGTGGAAACTTAAGAATGCAAAGAGAACCGGGAGAAGATCGGCGGAGGAGGGTTCGAGTGCGAGGAAACGAGAAACGTCTGAGGCTTCGGAGGAGGACGAAGAAGAAGGTACGTGGTAGTATGTAGTATTGAGTAGTATAGTGTTCCCGGTGAGCTCTCCGAGCGAACTCTTTTGCCTGAAGTACGAGATCGCGCGTGCTGGAAAGGGAGGGAATGAGTCTCGCCGTGTATAAGGCGCGCTCGCGGGCGAAACGAGGACGGAGGGGGCTTACTGGATGCGACTTCGGTTGGCGGGAGAGCGACAGGGCGAAACAGAGGTTAGTTTCTTGGCGGGGCCTGTGTACACCGCACTGTAGTTTAATGCGCGATTGAGCAGGCTAGCTTGCCGCGGCTTTCGACGCACGTTGCAACTATAAACCACAACGGAGACGTACTATTCCTTGTGAATGCTCATTTTGTAATTAAGGAGGTTAGATTGTGGGATTATCGATACTTCGGAGGGCGAAGAACCGTGGATAGTATTACCGAGCATAAAGATCGGCTTCAAAGAATTATGGATGCCGTTTATCATTAGTCTTGAGAACGAAGCAGACGCGAAATCCGTAAACCCTAATACGATTACTCGTTACCGAGATAAAAAATAAAAAATAAAAACCTTAATGACAAAAAAATGTCGGGGAATTCCTAACGCAATCATTTTTTTTTCTTTCTTTCGTTACGAAGAATAATGGCACGGGCCCAGTTCATTATATGTGGGGAGCGTAAGAAAAAGCGAAGAGGGGCCCAGAGAGTACCGAAACTCCGTGATACACACACACACACACACACGGATGCCGACCCTCCAGGGGCGTAGAGGGGTGGGCCGGGAGGAAAGACTGTTATCTAAATTACTCTATTTTCTCATGGGGACGGTGTAAGCTCGGCGTTCGACTCCTCTCCTCCTCGTCGCCCTGTTTCTTTCGCGCGCTCCGTGAAATTTCTTCGATCGTCACTGCGGGACACGGTCGAAGTTTTCGACGCCGAGTGTTCTACCGGTGATCGAATCGAGGTGGGTGTCCCTTGTCTCGGGCGAGAGAGACGGCGAAGGAGCTCTCGCTCTTGATCTCCTTTCGCTTCGCGGCGTTGGCTTTATTATTATTATCTCTCGTTCACTCGTCGCGATCGCTATGTGAAACCGCGCGGGAGAAAGAGAGGGAGAGAGGGAGAGACTGGGAGATAGCGAGAAGAATGCGAGATAGGCGCGGTCCATATTTAATTTCACGATATGCATCAACTCCCGGGCGAGCGGGTATATAGAGTCGTATGCGAGAGAGCGTTGAATGGAATAACGCTGATATGAGATACGCCTCGTTTTATCGTAGTATATACCCATTCGAGCGCCTCGGGATCTATGAAATAAACCGCTTCCGTTCCTGATATGCCTGGCACATATATATATTTACGTACCTACTATATATATGTACATTTCGAACTTGAGGAAGATGATTTATCTCGCGAGCTCGATCGACGCTAAAATAGTATTAACTGACTTTGGTGGATAATTAATAATCGTTCACAATAGACATCTTCCGATACAATCGTTCGATCTTGCTTTGGATATATTCGAGGGCAATGTCGCAGGATACATATTACAGATGTAGCTAGGAAAGCATGCAAGAGATGGAACTGTACTAGTGATTGGCCGATAAAGGATATTGGGTAGACACATATTTTGTACTATATGTATACTATATATATGAACATTTCGAATTTGAGGAAGATGTATCTCGCGAGCTTAATCAACGCTAAAATAGTATCAACTAACTCTATAGTGTGGGTAATTAATAACAGTTCATAATATACCTCTTCCGATAAAATCGATGCATCCTGCTTCGAACATATTCGAGGGCAATGCCGCGGGATACATATTAAAGATACAGCTGTTGGGCGCGCAGGAGATGAAACTGTACCAGTGATTAGCCGATGAAGGATATCGCGCGGAAAAATACAAACATACCTACCGATGGATTAGGATCGGCCGTATTTCAAAATGGCCAATCACTGTACTATCACGCGTATCATAATATATGTTAGATACTACGTACATCATGCGCGAGCTTCCGTTCCTGATATGCCTGACACATACATACATATTTATGAATATATACACTATATGTATGTACCTTTCGAACTTCAGAAAAATGGTTGATCTCGCGAATTTGCTCGACGTTAAAATAGTATCAACTAACTTTATAGTGTGGATAATTAATAGCAGTTCATAACAGACATCTTCCGATAAAATCGATCGATCCTGCTTCGAACATATTCGAGGGCAATGCCGCAGGATACATATTAAAGATATAGCTCGGGAGGCGTACAGGAGATGAAACTGTTTCAGTGATTGGCCGACAAGGATATCGGGTGGAAAATATATGGATACGTTGCGATGGATTATGATCGGCCGTATTTTAAATGGCCAATCATTGTACGATTCGCGGGTATTATAATGTATGTTAGATAGTACGTACTGTACATCACGCACGAGCTTACGTACATTTTAATACGATGATATGCATCTAACCGCTATGATAATGAATCCCGTAGGTTCGCCGAGGGTAACGGACGTGAGTACTTACGTGCAGCAGTGTACACACCGGTACACGTATGGCGATACCTGGTGCACACGCCGCGTGGCTGTAACGCCGAGCTCGTATCGCCTGAGCGAAACGGACGGACGGGGGGCATCGAGGCGATCTCCGAGGCCGAGGGAACGGCCGAAAGCGTTAATGAGAGCAAACAATTTCCTGTTAATTCCGTGATTAGCGCGAGCCTCAAGGATACGGTGCGTCCGGTCGTAATGTCGCTTCTCCGCCAGGCAGCCCTTTTTTTACTTCAAGATTAAGAATCGTGTCCGGTGGCTGATATCCGCGGGAAAGCGAAACTAAGCAGGATGTGCAATTTTTCATTTTTTCTTACTTCGGTCCTCGTGCGATTTCTTACGGTACAATTGACAGTGTGCGATGTCTGTTGAAAAAGACTATTCAACGGGGTCGCTAAAAATGTTTAGTGACCATTTTTTTTTAAAGAGTTTTTTACAGAAACTAAAAATTCGAGGAAAAAATTTGACAATTCGTAAGAGCACGGATAAAAAATGCTCGTCGAGTTTTACGACTTTGTCAGGAACGAGGTGTAGTAAAGCCGTTGATCGTTACACCGGGAAGCCCGGCATTCTACTCGATCGGCTAGACGAGGACGCGACTACCTCTTTCACTCTCCGGAATGTTAATACGCAGAGGGAGGAAGGGAGACGATTCACATCCTTTACTCGCCTCAGCTCCGTTCGAGCGAGACTGTGAGACGGGATTGAATGGGAATCCGAGACTGGACTGCGCGCGGAGAGAGAGCTGCTCTCGCGCGTACACACACGCTGCTTTCTCGAGACGCGTAGTATTTGTTCATTCACTCGCCTCTTCCATTTTAATTTTTTTAATTTTTTTTTTCTCCTCGATTCTTTATCTATAGTACAGACGCGGACGAGTCCGGCAGCCCGAGACGAGAACTGTGGGGGCGTCGCGAGAAAACCCAAAGATTTTTAATATCCGCATCGCGAAGAGACTTTTAATTAAAGACTCAAACGAGTATTATTAAACTCCTCCTGACCTCCGTTTGAACTCCGTGTGCCGAATAGTCGTCTCCTCGTCGTCCGGTTACTTTCGCGACGATTGATTCACCGAAAAGACCGAACGGGACACCGAAGATTTGTGAGAACGAGTCTCAAACCCCTGTTGTGATTTCCGTTCTATATATATTTCGAGTCGATACTTGATATCCGCATCGAGATATTCGGTGTCCTATTCGTCCCCCCTTAGTGCCAATATTTTTCTTCGTCATCCTCTCTACCGACTCTTCTCTTGTTTATTTTTATTTTTTTAAATCTCGTCCCAAACTCTCGACTCGCTTAGATATATGTGAGCCTCGAGCTTCGCGCAGCATATTATTTGCAGACGAATAAAGGACGCACGACTGCTTTACGGAGAAACGCGAGCTCCCGCCTTTATATTGCCTCTTTCGGTTTTTTTTTTCATTTTTTTTCCACTTTTTCTCTCGTCCAACGGGCGTCGCCCTCGTCGCTCTTCCCTTTCGCGTTGACGACGTCGCCAAAGGAACCTCTTTCCGTGACTGCAAATGATTTTATTTTTTTTACCTTCGAAAATTGCCGGTATTATTGTGATTATTGTTTTTTTTTTGTTTGTGTGTGTATGTGCATTGCGCCGACGAATGGTACAGTCGGGATAAAGAGTTGGCGGGCAATTTTTTGCCGCGAATTTTAGCGATATGTGCCCTATATATATATATATATATATATATATATATATATATACATATGTAGGTATATAACCCCGCGAGCGGCTTATGTGTTATTACATCGATCCAAACGCTCCCGGGCCACAAATTCTCTCGTAATTGTCTGATCCCGGTATTGGTATTCAATTGTGAAAAAAGGGTGGAAAAGTCAATCGAGTGAGCAACAGGCTTCGGCCTTTCGTGGCATACACTGTGAAAGGATATACATACGCCCCGTGATGGTCTTCTCGTGCGCTCGATTAAACATACGCTTTGAAAATGGACCTGTTTTATCAGTTTTTTTCATAGACATTTTATTTTTCGCTACAGTCGCAAAAAATTGAATTTAGAATAGAATTGATTTCCATCGTACATTGAATTCGCCTTGAACAGATTCCATCCTTATGTATCCTTATATACAAACGGTACATGAGCTTAAGTGTAAGCTGATGTGAAATACTACCGCAGGTAACAAAAAAAACTGTACTGAATGCCGTTTTGAGACTGCAATCCGCTGACGAAAAAGAAAATTTTCTTTCCCTGGCGAAACACAATTTTCTTTTTCCTTGGCGTTCTGCGGTCTCAAGACAGCATGCAGTACGGTTTTTCTGAGCGACTGGGCGCGGAGATCATCACATCATCTTAAGATGACAAAATGTTGTGTTTTCTACAAAACTAAAAACATCTTTTCTCATCCAGTAACAAAAATTGTTATTCAGTTAGGGAACGTCAAGGAAAATTGAGGAATTTGTTCCGTCGTCGTCACTGGCCGACCATGAAGAAATATGAAGTGGCAATTTGATTAGAAAGGTTTGAGATGTTGGACAGAGATATATAGGAGAGCCGTTGCTGCGTGGGTTAAAATACCGGGTTATTCCAGGCAGGGTTACAGTTCAGAGTCAGCCGAGGCGTACAATGCGAGAGAGGCGAGATTAGTATGGAGTAAGTTTTCGCGCTCTCGCACGCGCCTTTATCGCCCGAGAGGAGCCACCATGATACCCTCTCTGTTTGTCCTTGTATATATGCATTCTTCGCATTAATTATGCGAGGTAAAATTCGTGCTTCGGGCCCGTCGCCCGGCTCCGAGACTCCATTGTCCCGACGCCGACAGGGGATTATACAATGCGTTTTATGCAAAGCACAGTGGGCGCGAGAGACTCTAACGCCGCCGAGAGAAAAGAGTTCAGTGCACCGTAGACTGATGCCATCGCTTCCAAAGCGGTCCGGTGTCGAACAGGCCCGACAAGGCTCTATTGAAACTACCAAACTTCATCCATGCATATTTCCCAAAACAAAAACTATAATCAACATGCAATCATAAAAAAAAATCAATTTTGTGGCATTATTTTCAAAAACTTCTCATCATTCAAACTCGAACATGGAAGAAAAACGAATTTCCAGATTTTTCCATGGTACAATGCCTTTAAGCCCATTTCGGACGCTCAGTGTTTGAACCTTGTTATCAATGGATGGTTGATTTCCCGGTGATTTTTTTTCCGGTTGGAAAAATAGCTTGACTGTTCCTTGATTACAATGTTTTATACTTCACGGTCCTCGCATCGTACAAAGTAACCGTACAGTAAAAGCACCGAGTGTTTCCCATGCGTACAATTTTTTCAAGTTTTTTTTTTTACCGCTAGAACTAACTAAATATTTCGCGATATTGAGTACTTTACGTGCGGTGAAAGAAAAATTTGTGATTCTACTGTACAGTGGGAGAAGCAGCAGCAATACGGAATCAGGTAGATATGTAAATCGAGGGAATACGAAATTTTCGTTAAAGATCGGCGCGAGAGTGGTAGAAACAGGGGGGTAATCTTCTCTTCCAGAAGAGCGTCGCGCCTCGCTGACTCGTCCCGACCGATGCACCGGGTCCCTGGATGCCGTCCGCTCGGACCAATTCGGCGTCGCCTTTTGCATGCGGCACTCTCTCTCTCTGTTTTATGTCTTCCTCGAGGTCTCCCGTGAATTACATTCGAGGAAGTGGGTACCTTGGCTTCCCGAGAGAGTCCCTCCGAAGTCGGTTACGACCGGTCGAGAAGAGGCGGGGAAAACGTCCTCTGCGCTGTCCGGAAAGTCGAAATTGACGCACCTATTTGCACAAATCACTGAAATTCACCCAAATTTTTGTCGTTTATAAATCTGTAACTCGATTTTCGGGACGCAAACTATGAATGACATTTAACTATGAAATGAAGATTATTTCCACTGCGAAATTTTAATCAAGAAAATAAAAATTATTTTTGCTATAGAATTTTGAGCATGAAAATGAATATTGATGCTTCCACTACAAATAGCCCGCATAGTTTCATAAAATTTTAGTGAATCTCATGTAAACTTTCCTACCTGGATAAATTCGCTCCTTTGTCAATTTCGGGTAAAGTTTCCCTGCAATTTTTATTGCCGTTAGTCACGGAGCAAATAAGCTTTCAAGGTAAATTAGCGTGCGCAATTGTGGAGGGGAATTACGACGATTGTCTTGGAGATTTTGGTGACCTGAGGCACCATAAAATTTCACCGTCTTAAGGTCCTTTACCGTACAATCCCACGCTGCATTTAAGTTTTGGCGAAATAAGAGAAAGAAATTATATGCTGGAGAAGCGCAGAAATACAAAGCTTGACTACAGTTCCAGTTTGAAAATAATGGGTTTGGTCGTTCTCTTGAGGACACCCGTTACACACTTCCGCGTATCAAACCATGTTCGTGTGCGGAGCTATTCTGCACTAATAGTATATATATAAACACATGTATAGGTATATGTATAGTGATATATAAAACACAAGGAATAGTCCGTACTCCAAACTCACGGAAGCGTGTCGTGCTTATGGTGTTTCTTCCGTCCAGGCATAATTTGCTTTCGCTGGGGCGTCGAGCGGCGTGTTACCCGATAGCCTCGACCGTCGCGATAGAATGGAGAGGGCACGAATTTTTTTTTTTGTACTTCTAAAAAGTTTTTTTAATTAAATTTTTTTGTCTTCCTTGCTTGACCCACCCTCCGGGCGAAGGGAAAAAGGGAACGCCCGAAGCCGATCCTAAAACGAAATCGACCAATTTTATTTAACGACCACAAAGGCTACCGTCCATAAAAAGTCACTTGCAATCCGGAACTCAGCGAACAGTGCGCTCCGACCGTGGATAATAATTTCGTGCCCCCGGTGATGAATAGTTTTTGTTAGAGGACGATTTATGAGCATTTTTTTTTTTGCGACGAATGTAACGGCAAATAGAAGAAAACGGTTTCATTGAAGGGGTGCGCGATCCGGCTTTGAAGAATGGTCACACGGCACGGAGAACGGAGCCCAAAGAACCCATCGGCCGGTGAAACTGATAGCAGCAGGCGTTCAAACGATTCGTATGGGTTTCGTTTAATTAACTCCGAGCCCTAGAAGTTTTTGAGCACCCTCGAATGTCTCGCGGAGGGAAAGAGGCCATCGAAGTAAAATTTTCGTTTTCCGTGGAAAAACTCTGCGAACATTACTCACGCGAATCGTCCCGGTTAGATTTTTTTTTTCATTTTCTCTTTCCATCGTCCTTTACCTTCTCCCGCGCCCATTTTTGTCCCTCTCAGCCCGACGTTTTTTGGTCATTCCATTTGGCGCGGACGTACTTTTGTCTCTCGGACTTCTGAATTGCTTTCGCTCTCGCGGAACCGCGAGAGAGCCGTTCTCGGAATTCGTCCTGCGCGACCTCGAAATTGCTTTCCCGGTATCATTTAAATTGGTAGCCAACTGTACAAACCGAATAGGTCAAGCTCTAGCACAGCTTTGCTCCACACGGGCTAAAAAGGACGAGACATTTAATCGGAGAGCGGGCAGAAGGAAGCCCGCACGTGTCGTTATGGATGGGACGTAAAGTTCCGATACACCAATTTTCTATTCAACATTAAATTTGGCCGTATTTACCATTCATCGTATTAAAGTTTCAATACGCCAATTTTATTCAACGCTAAATTTGACCGTATTTACCAACACTTGTCGGGATTCCCGAAATATGTCTCCGATTCGGCTTCGTGATTGATTGATTGATAAATCGAGAACGCAGGTCACCGATGTATAAAAGTACCCGGTTCGCGTTTTATCTCATTGAAAAGAAGAAAAGAAAAAAAAGATTGCTGACGCAGCCCATATCCGGCCAATAACAATGATGGAAACGTCGTGGAGCGGAGCGCGAGCTCGCAGGGCAGTCATCCGCGCTTTCGGCGGCCGATAATTGAGAGGGACGGAGGGATTGCCAATAATTAGGAAGCACTCGGAGGGATCCATCTCGCTGACGAGTGGAAGCGAAAAGCGAGAGCAGAAACGGGGTGAGATAGTGAACATCGCCATTGAAGGATGATAAGGAAGAAAAAAAAACAGAAAAGAGAGGTCGAAACGAGGTAGAAAAAAGTACAAATCTGTATCATCCTGTAGGCCGCACAGTCGATACGCGGTAGTTAACGATACTCTGGCCTCGTTCCAAGCTCGGCGTCACGCCCGAAGGCCCTGTCGAACAATTCCATCTTCTCGTTCTCCATATCGCGAAAAAAGCGAAGGTATTTTTGTCTGTCGGTCACGATCGTTGTTTTTCGCGTCATTAATTTTTCATCGCTCGCTCAAGGATCGCTCGAGAACAATGAGTGTCGTCGTTGTTCCTCGACATTCCGATGATTCGATCGCTCTGCCTTACACTTCCCTCTTCAAACCTCCCCGGTGTTACTACGCTCGGCAATCGAGTTCACCAGCTGCGCTATCGTTTCGCAGATGGTTGCTCGAGAGAGGTACGGGGAAGAATAGTATTGGGCACAGGCGACACACACCGGCACCGGAAGACGTGCGCCGAGTGGAGTAACGCGATACGTCGGGTTTTGCCCGTGTGCAACCCACCCTGTTACGAGGCAAACTTTATTATCGCGAACAACGGAAGCCTCTCAGGAGCGGCAGGATCAGTAAATGGCTCGTGAGCACTGGAAGCTCTTCGCAACGCGGCCATCTGATTGATGGCATTTGTACGATAAATTCTGAAGATATTCGCGGATAATAGATTTGTAATCAATTTCCTTTTCTGTTACGTCGAAGAGGCTATCGAGACCCTTATTACATTAAGGGACTCAATTTTATGCACGAAAAATCGTATCTTTGGGATTTAAATGGAAAATATTGGGTTGGGAGTAAAATAATTATTATATTCGTGATCAGCGGGAAAAAATACGTGGAATATAGCCTTGAAACTAAAAAAATTGATTGAACAACGATTTTTCACTTTTTGAGTCACTTTTGAAAAAATGACGATTTTCGTGATTTTCAAAGGTTGATATCTCAGCTCCCAATGGAGTTAGGAAAAATCCGGGGTGCCCATCGTGTTCTACGGGAGAAAATACACAAGATAGGGTCGTGCCTGAAGTTTTGGAGGCGTTTTATCGTGCCGTTTGAGGACGTTGAAAAACGCAAAAAATGGACTCGAAAGGGGTAGCCTTGCAAATTTGGACGAATTTTTTTTTTCGTTTTTAAAAATTAACTGCCACGTATTCCGACGTATTTTTGCGCGCTGAACACGAATCCGCCGGCCTTTTTTGCCTAAAGTGTAATGCGACATTAAGGGGCTCGATTTTATGCACTTGACCGGCTAAAACGGATTAGCCGGCCAAACTATACATATATATATATTAACAAAACAAGTAACAGCTTTGAACGTATTTCGCGACTTTTAGTTGAGCCAACCATTTCTTTCTCTCAGTGTGAAAGTTGAGAATTGGAAAGCTCCAGAGGAGAGTTAGCTCGAATGCTTGAACAATACGATTAAATGGAACCATCTTCTTCCATTGTCGGCTAGAAATTTTGAGCGTTTATTTGGCTGCCTCTTTCCCGTACTTGGCCGTCGAGCGGAGAAGCAACACCTTCTTGGATACACGGAATACGGAAGCATGGTACTTACTTCAAGCTGTCGGAGTCTAAGAGGGCCGGACAGCCGAGAAACTTTGCATGCCCGTCGGGTGCGAAGCTTCCCGGCTCTGCCTTTCGTGTTACTTCATATATTCCCAAAGCTCGTTTCCCTTGTAACTCCGGCACCGACTTCCCTCGTGCAACAGTCCTCCATTGTTTCCGGAAAATGCGCAACTACCCTTGGTCAACTCCCTCGGATAACGGGAAGCTGGTCTATCTTACGGTTTGCTCAGTTACCGTACACAGTTGCACCAACAGTTTCCAAGTAACATTCCAGCCACTCCCCGAATTCACAATCACACCGTTGGCTCTATTCTTTTCCCTATCTGCCGTTTCGTCGCCGGAGTGGGACTTTGTTCGGTATCCGTTTTGTCGAAGATGTGGGACAATAACATTTTTTTCCTGAATTCGCTAAATTAACCACATTTGTCGCGTCCACCACGGGCCGAAATTCGCCTATTAGGGTAAAAGTGGTGAATGTGGCCCATCTCGATTAACACGTCAATCAATGATATATGGACCGGTCCATATTCCCCACTTTTACCCTATTGACCAATGGTCATTATTAACCATTGCGCCCGCGCAGTGCGGTTTCATTACTCTCTAGGGGTAATGGGGATTGGCGAATATAACGATTTTGCGACGCGAGAAATGTGATTATTTTAACGACATCGGAAAAAAGACTCGTATGCTACACCGGAGGGCGTCGATTTTCACCTCGTGTGATTTCTGCCCTCGCTTCGCTCAGGCAGCAAACTTCACACGCGGCGAAAATTACGCACTTCCCTCCCTTGTAGCATAATATACTATTATCTCTCCACTCAGACAACCTTGTTGTCACTGATAGAACTACATTAAGCCAAACTATCCGCATCCGACATAAAAGTTACCATGTTGATCTGCGTCGGAATTTTTCATACGGTTCCCAAGTCATCGTTGCGCGGGTCTCGACGGGGAGTCGTAGATTTATATTTCGTGACGATTGCTGCATCCAGCGATGTCTCTCGTGTTCGCAGACGGGGAAAACCCTCAATTTTATGGCTCCCTCGGGGACCCTTCGCGCCCGTAAAATACGCCCTTCGCCCACTTGTTCCCCACGGTAACCTGGCAGTATTTCCGTCTACACCGACGGTACGAAACTTCGGGACGCTTGACGTGCCGCGGAGTGTCGAGACGCGGAAGAGGGTGAGATTAAGGCCAGATAGGTATAGTGAAATGTGGAGAGAAGAGGGTGATATGGTGCCAGGTAGCCTCGGGCGGGGTACCAACTTGTGGGAATACCGCGACTATTACCGCCTGAAGAACGAGATTCCTGCACGGGAACCCCAACGCTCGGTTACGATAGCCGCGTAACTCGTGTCACGGTATTATCAAGTATTATATTACACTTGCTGGGTTATATGGTGTTGAAGGAGGAAGCCTCGTAACCGAAAAAGCTTTGCAGTTCGTAATAATGTTATCAAGTACCCGGGACGTATTTTCCATTTTGAAGGTCTACGATGAAAATACTCTACGGAGACCAACAATAATATTTATAAACCCGTCGGGAGGGATTTGTGTCAAGGTAGGTAAAATTTGTATTATTTTCCATTGAATTCTTTTTCCAGCTAATTGATGCATCGACGACAATTAATTGCACGCCAATAAATCTCTGCTGGCTGCTCGCTGACCGTTAAAGGGTTAAGGTCGGTTTCGCAATCGCTTATAATAACAGTTATTCGTTCCGCGAATATACCTGAGATCAGCGACACGTATCGCCATTGAGAGAAACAGTTTGCATGTGTAAATATATTTTTTATATTTTTGTTCTCTAATTAGTTCATATTTACCGGGACGTTATTTTCATATCGACCTTTAGAAAACAAAAGGGTGTAAAGTATAGAAAAGTTATTCAACGAAAGATTATTCGAATCCTTCGAAAAAGTTGTTTGTTTAAATAATTTATAAAATTTTGACAATAATGTCGAGGCCGCCGGTTGATCCGTAAATATAATGTGAAAAGTTGGTTCTCGACATGCCGTCGCAGTTTCAGCTCGTGTTCCGAATAAATTATTATTTTTCGCTTGCAATATTCGTTGGTTCATTCGTCCGTGCGCACACACGGGTCAGGCGTGTCCTGCCGGTATCATCTCGTCGGCAGGGCGTTTCGCGGAGGCACCGTCACGCACGTCTGCGGATGACAGCTCGAGAGAGATAGAGCAAGAGACTCGAGTGCCAACAGCAACAAGCATTTCTCATACCAGCATTAGCAAGCGGCGTCAAGTATTCAAGCATTCAAGCCCGTTCCGTCCCGTCCCGTCCGTTATTCAAAAAGTACGAAGCTGCAGACACACGCAGCGTCCCTGCTCTCGGCACTGAATTTTAATTGATTAATTAAAGAAATTAATGCCTTCCAGAGGTCAAACATCAGTTGCAAAAATTTTACCATTCGCCGCGACACATTCACACTCGGAGTAAAGAAAGAAAACAAAAATTTGTAATTTCCCTCCGCATTCCCAGTTGTGCGAAATCTCGTGACGAAAGGGGCGCTTTTTTAATGCCAAGGAAATAAAAAAAATTACATTTCGCGCCGTTAAATTTTAATATTTCACTGTCAACTCACATCTGAGGCGCGCAATGAAAAGGGTGCGTATATTTAACAAGCCTCTTGTCCACGTCCACGAATTCTAATTTACGAATATGACGTTTTTTGTTATTATTTTTTTTTAATTTCAAGTCAAAGATACGGCAAAATTAATAAGATAGAAATGATGGCTTTTCGTCCACAAGGAGTATTTGGTGAATGTCCAATTCTCTTTTTTACTGTTCGCGATTTAAAAAATTTGTAGCACGATTCGTGAAATATTTACTGTTTCTCTTTTCCGTCCCGATACGTTCGATCTCCGGCCGAATAACGATAGCTCTCCCTCCCGGGGGGCACACGATCTCTCGAATTCACCGAGTCTCCCGAAACAATTAACAATTCCGCGGAGTCCGATGAAGCCTTCGTATAACTCGCTGCAGGACGGCGCGGCCCTCCCACCGGAGTCCGCAGGGTCCACGGACGGATGCTGCGGCGAGTAACTCCCATCGACTGGCCGTACTACAAGTACCACTGACGCGCACCTCTATTCGATACGGGTAACAGGAATGATCGGCCTCAGCGTTATCGAGAATCTCGTCTATTCCATCGAACGGCAGATCGTAAAGCTGAACAAAGTTGAATTGATTCTCGTTCCATCGATAAAGGTTCTATCGATACAATGAGATATATCAGAGATTTATTCCGCCGCGGTCTGAGCAGCAGCAACACGGAACGCACCGCAGCGGAGACGAGGAATTTTTCGGCGGTGTTTATATCGATTACGCAACAGCTAAACGGAGAGTTACGTGAAAATTGTATACCTCGCCTTGTACATAGTTTCGAGCGGGCCCCACACGAGCCGTATATAAACTCGATTCTGTGACGTAACCCTCCGAGCGCGATTCCGAGACTCGCAGTAACCATTTATTTGAATAATGCGAACGGCTGCCCCGAAGGCATACACGGTCCGGCGTACGAGGCTTTCCGGCGAAGACCGGGAGAGCGAAAGAGCGAGAGACGGGGATGGACCGAGAGGCCGCATCGAAATTCCTCGGTGATTCTAGCGTCTCTCGCCTCTCTGTCTCGTTCGGCACTCGTCCGAACGTTTTCTCTCTTGCCGTTCGCTTAACATTCGCGTATACATGTATCGCCGCGTACACATTGCACGAATTTACCGGACAGCCATAAGGCACACTGGGGACCGCGACGTTTCGCGTGTCGCGTGGAAGCCGAAAAACGGCAAACGGTACCAGAGCGAGAACACCGACTCGACCCAGTTCACTCACAGTTTGGGGAGAGCTGGCGAATGCCGGCCACCTAAGGGAAAACCCTAATAAATCAGGTGTTAGGGTGAAGTTTTTCGATTTAAACAAAATCTGGAGCAGTTGCAAACTTTGGAACGTGAAACAGCAAATACTAGCAATTTGCGCCATTAAAATAACGCCAACCAATTATAATTGATAAATTCTTCGGATTTCGACAAATTAACGGTTGACTTTTAAGAGTCGACAAATTAACGACAAAATTCGATAAACTATTGACGGGCCAAACTTCGATCTTAAGTTCCATCTCAAGAGCGACCTTAAGTTCAAACTAATGCCTTAAAATTTAACCCTAAGACTGTTTCTTATTTAAAATATTTAACAACGATAACGTATCATCTAATCAACAAGTGCTAATTTTTGTCTAAAAATGATCCTAAAAACCAATCATTAATTTAACGTAACTCTAAAGAGCTGAATAAAAGTTGTGGAAAGCAACGCCCTGACTGAAAAGTTGTCATTCCGCAAAGAGAATAAAGTGCATGCAATCAAATTGCTCGAATTCTCCTCGCTTTCGATTGGGTGTCGAAAACAGACGAGATCTATAATCGCGATAAAAACTTTGCTCGATTCATAAAAATCGGTCTCGCCGGTAATCGCCCACTCTCCCCATGCGAGAAGTGAGAACACAAACTCGACCTAGTTCGACCCACTTACAGTAACCCGGAGCCCAGTTGGAACTGATTCGTTAAAGTTGTTGCGTATCACGACAGTTTGTCACCGGGCTCTGTCCGTCGCGCAATTTTGTTGGGCGCCTAGAACCTGCGGTGTTATTAACCAGAGAGCTTCGTGAATGTTTAATACAATACCCACCACCCGTATTTCCTCTGGGACATTGTGCTTGGCTTTTGCCCCGCCGCTCTGTATGATTAATTAATGAATATAATTTGACAATAGGCGAACGTGCATCACTGTACATACACGGTCAAGTGGACATCAGAAACTTCATCCACCGTGACTGTCGCCAGCGAACTAGTTAATGTACACGGCGCGATTTTTTTATTTTATTTTTTATCGCATACTCTGCAGTATTTGCCGATTTATCGGATGAGAGACGACACTCTCATTCCGTAAAATATAATTCGACGTGCACATGCGAGCACTCGTTCGAAACAGAATTACCAAAATTAACGCGCATCGAAATAACAACGTCCGAATGGAAATTACGCTTTCTGCCAGCGACGTTAATTACGGCTGGAATTCAATAATTAAATGGCCTTTTTAAAACGGCTGGAATGGCAACGAAAAAGAGGAGAATAAAAAATTCGAGAAAATCAAGGATGCATCTCGAAATCGAAAAAAATTTGAAATTTAAAGTTGGCTCGACTATCCTCAGAAACTTCTCTACAAATACGTGACTTCTATATAACCGCTAATTTACACCACATATGAAACTTTACCGCTGGAATAACATAATTAAATAGTTTTTTTAAAACGTCCGGAATGGCACCGAAAAAGAGGAAAATAAACTTCAAAAAATCAAGGATGCATCTTGGAAGCGGGAAAAATTTGAAATTTAAAGCCGCCTCGACTATTCACAGAAACTTCTCTACAAATACGTGACTTCCATATAACCGCTAGTGTGCACCATATACGAAACTTTTGAAATCCTCTCGGCATTTGTTCGAGACGGTCATATATGCTGATTTCGCTTCCCGCAGCTTTCCGTATAATTCATGCCAGAGACAGAGCGACACGGACAGACAGACGGAGCAAGTAGAAGGAAGCTGTGGCTTCGAATTCGAAGAGATCTGCGACGCGAAGGCGAGAAACGTGCGCGATGCTCGCGCGAGCGTGGAATTGACTGGCACCCTTCAAAACAACTATGAGATTCGCCGGGTAATTCAATTTGAAGCTTGGGGTGGTGGGTGGGGGAGGGGGGGGTGGCGCGTCAAGCCAAGAGGACTCTACCCTGTCAAATTCGATTAACTAGACGGACAACGGTGAAGAGAGACGGCGGAAGAAAGGAAGTAGAATGGGACTCTGATGAATCGTGGCTTCGAATATCCTATCGGCAATCGCGAACGAGTTTCCAATTTTGACCCGGTGTTTCTCATACCTCATAACATAAAAACAAATAAAAGAAAATAGAAACAAGCGAGAAATTTCAACAGAGGCGCGAATACAAACGTTTAATTAACTTCGTACTGTGCGTCACTCGTTTGCATGCACTTTTCACAGGGAACGTTGGTGAAAACTCCTCACCGCGAAACTCCCAGCCTCACGCGAACCGTACACGTAACTATACTACTATTTGATGTTTTTTTGTTCTGTTCTTTTTCATTCATAAAAATCAGACTACAAATCAGGCTGCCCCCGACACAACAACGGTGGATACGGGGGAGGTACGACCTGAATATTCATAGTTCTCGCAATGTTTCTGGCATTTAATTCCGTAGCAGCGAGTTTGGTGGGGTTTGTTCCGCGATGCAGGAGGAAAAATGTGCAGGCGTATGGAATTGAAACTAGGTAAAATGAAAAGCGAAATATGTACCGGACACGTATATACTGTGGGGAGAAAGGGGATACGGCTCAAGTAGAGGCGGGCACGGGTGGGTAGACCATTTCGATAAACCTTTATGCAGAATCCGAGTGAATAATGATAATAGTAGCAATAATCATTATTATTATAAATTAAAAATGAAGCTCTATGACAGCGTCCCTTGAGAGTCAACCCGAGATACAAATGATTCAAGCGAAGAGGCAATGCCAAAAGCGCATTAAACAATAAGCGATAATCATCTGACGCATATAGCAACGGTCATGAGCGCTCGTGCCACACATCAACGGAACGCATGCAAATATGAATATTCTCACACTAAAAGCTGCAAACTTTTAAAAAGTGTATCGTTTAAATATAAATCTTGTTTAAGAGTTTCCTCGTCAGCAACATCTTCACATAGTTCGTATTAACTTTACTTAACTCTATTTTAACGAACTTAATTGTCTTTTTTAAAATAAATAATGTAGAATCGTGCGACACTGGAAAGAGTCGTACGGGCTGTGCGGAGGTGCGCAAAAGCCCGGGACCGAAACAATCTGGGATCGTTCCCACAGCTTAGCATTATTACGCTAAGGGGAAGTGCAGCCATACCTCCGTATAGACATCGCCGTCAAGACACGCAACGGTAACGTAATTGAGCGTGCATCCAATCACGCCACTCGGCACATCAAGTCGCCTTTCATTTATCTTCCCTTTTTTTTCTTCCCCCTCTCCGCCAGTCAACAATGCATAAAGACGTCGATAAGAAGACTCGTCCGTGTAATAACAACAATAACAATAATAATAGGTTCGTAGATCATACGTTGTGTACGAGCGTATTACAGGATGCGTGAATATTCTTAGCGATCAGATATTTTTTTTTTAGCTCTCATGCATATTAAATTATCGTTGGATTAACCCGCGCGTGTACGCAATTCGCTCGGAGCGTCTCTCATCTCCGATGCCGGAGGCTGCCGTGAATTTTCTGCGATTTTTCTCCTCGACGCTTCCTCGCTCTTGCCAGCCATCATCCTTCATCGATTCCTTTTTTCCCCCTTTTTTTCTTTTTCCACTCGGTCGAGTCTTCGCGTTCTGCTGAATATAGCGAGGAGGAGACAAAACGCCGAGGCGCATACGTGCGCGAACGGAGAGACCACCGATCGTTCCTCTCTGGCTCGTGGGTGGGCATCTCTCCTGGAATCGCTCGGGGGCGACGACGGGCATTGGTATTCCATTTTCCCGAGGCTAGGCAGGCATCATACTGCAACGCAGAGAGAAGCTCCCCGAGAATCCACGGCCATATATGATAAAACTTTAGGGAGACGTGAAACGAGGGCGGAGGCGAAAGAATCTCGTCTGGAACATTTCACCCGTCCTACGGTACACTCCCGAGCGATTTTTATCGCATCTTGTTACGCGTGAAAAATTGAGATGAACGCTAGAGCGTGACGCTTGAGATATAGAGGCGCTTTATTTTCATGTTTCCACTTTTTTTTTATCCATCTCGTCTATCGAACGAATTACCGTCTTCTCGCTGGCCGTCTCCGTATTTACGGAATTTCCTACTCGATAAATTAAACTCTGGAGCTATCCTCATTTTTCATCACAATTTGTTTTGAGAAAAAAAGAATACTTTCTTAATCCAATATTTTTGAAACTATAGCGTGAGATCGACGCGGACAATTTACTTGAAGTTACTTTACGACAATTCCTTCCGATATTTTAATATTTATTTTGCAACACCATCTGGCCTATCGAAAGCTATTTGTGTGTAAATTTTTTGAAAAGTCATTCTCGCCGATCTCTCGATAATGAAGCAAACAACAAAAACTATTAAAAGTTTCGTCCGCTCGGTCAACGAACTTTTCACGGTAAATATTCATGGCGATGCAGTCAATTATTCATATGCAGTTAATTATTGAATTAATTAGAAAGGACGTAGAAGAGATACGAAACGTGATTAAATTTAGTCACCGGAGAGGACGAGAGTTCGAGAAAGCGGATAGAAAGAGATCTCGAAAATGCAGGTCTCTGCACCCTTCGAACGCTTTTCTTCAGCCTGTTGGTCGCCCTGGTGGCTCCATCCAAACAGCGAGAGTTATTTGCCGTGAACGAAAGAGTCTTCGAAACACGGTCACGAGATGTCGCTGTCCGAAGAATGACGATGTGGAATCGCCGCACGAGCAACGCAACGTTATCGATGCCTGGCTGAAGAAAGAATATCAAAGTTGACCGCGTCTCCACGAGCTGGGCGTGGCGCTGGAATCGTCGTCTTTGCGGCCAGTTCTCCGAGCTGGACATTTTCAAGAGTCATACACGAGACGTACTGGAGAAGACACGTAATTATGCGTTGGCACACGATTTCTTGTGCTGACGCATTTTTGTGATAATGAAGATATTTTTGCTTTATCTTTTGTTAAACCTCGAGAGTTTTCTATTGTACCAACAGCGCTCCGAAACGTGGCGACGCGAATACCAGCGACATCTCGTCGAGAAAGCAACACTTGCTGCAAAAGAGAGCGTGAAACATTTGGTTTGTTGCTGGATGCCGGTATCCGACCTCCTTCTCGGATAATTTCTCTGTAATCAGCTGCGAGTACGGTAACTGCCACCTCATTATCCCTCGCAGATATATATAATCAGTCAATCACACGGAATTTCCATTAATTCACTGAAGAAATTGCGAGTTGAAAATAAAAACTGTTGCTTCGGATCGCAAAACAACTCTCATCACAAATATAGAGCTCGAAAGAAGTTACAATCATTTTATCGTTAACCGTTATCGAAAAAATGGTTCTGCTTTGACAATGAATTAACATTAAGGAGGTCAAATTTGAAAATAATTGAATTTACGAAAGTTCTAAAATACAACGATTAAGTGTTTCGGATTGATATTGATAAAATATTAGGATAAAAAATAGGAAACCATTTTTTTTTAATACAATGTTGATAAACTGTACTTGGT
This sequence comes from Ichneumon xanthorius, assembly GCA_917499995.1. Lineage (NCBI taxonomy): Eukaryota > Metazoa > Arthropoda > Insecta > Hymenoptera > Ichneumonidae > Ichneumon > Ichneumon xanthorius. Next base: position 1,332,963 of record OU824203.1, on the reverse strand, counting down.
ACTTCATCGATCTCAGGAAGTTTCCTTTCCTCCGGGCCGCGAAACATCGATAATTCGTTCGTTCCTCTTACGCTTAATTATTAAGTCGGGCGCGTGAATCGCGTAACCAGCGTCGTCCCACCGAGTCGCAAACCCGGAACAAAATCCACTCGGTTCTTCCTTCGCGAGAGCAGACAGACAGCGATAATACGAAAGAGTAAAAGAGAGACGGCGAACGAGAGAAGGGGGCCTCAGGGGCCTTTGGGCCTCGTCGACGGGCTGGGCTGGCCCCTCGACACCGTGCAATGGAACAACAAGTGAAATTGTATCGCATCGGTTTTACGGATAGAAAGTACACTCCGGAGTATCACGTGCTATTTTCCCAACCCGAGCTATACGTAATCCACACTCGGGCCATGCTCGATCCCCGACCATACGTACGAATAACAATCCCAGAACAGTCATGCTCTATTTCAATTAATTCTCCATCGTGACCTAAAATTAAAAACAAAAAAAAAACACGAAACAAAAAAAAAATGTAATTATATTTTCGGCCCAAATGAGATTCGATCTGCTCTTCGGGTATGCAAACTTAGAAACAGCTTTTATATACCATCTCCGAGGTAAGCGTCTTCAAATTCACGCAAATTTTATTAAATGTCAGAGATCGACAGACTTTCTTAAAAATAAAATACATATTCTCACAATAATTGTTTCCGACAAGCTAATATTCGATCGTTCGCCAAGTTTCCGCAATGAATTCCCGTAATTTTCGAATATCGTTTCAATTGCGCAAGTTTTCTCACAATCCGTTGAGCCGGTCGGTCGTTCTCCAGTTCATGGAGCCGCTGCGGATCGTTGTACAGCAGAGCGGTGTTCACTCGTTTCCCCGGCGTGCATAACAACAGAGGCCTTTGGTAACAACCATATATGAAAATGTTAGTGATCCCCGCGAGTGCTCGATTCGTAGGTGGTGCCCGGTGTCTGGATACCGTTAAACTCCTTCACCCACCTCTGTTCTATAATGTGGATCAGAGTCGTGGAAAAACGAGCCTACCGGCCGGAGGCGACCACGACCAAGCCAAGGCGCATAGACCTCTTCTTATATCATCCGCGAAGTGTATAGTAGGTAATACATACCGCGTATGCACTCGTAGGTCGCTGAGCCCGGCCTATCCCCCCCCCCCCCTCTCGCCCCCTCGTCGAACGTCTCATTAGGTTTACATAAGCCGCGCTCGATACACTCCTCATTCTCGTCGAAGACACCTCGATCCCCGGGATGAAACACCCGGGGACGGCGTTCCAGACGATTTTTATTCCATCGCAAGTTCTTCGACAAACATCTCGTCGCTCAGACAGCGAGGTCGATCGACCGCGACTCTGCGTCAATTTGTTCAAATTTCCGAGTTAATTATTTCTGTACGTAAAATAAATAATTTGATGAGATTATTCGCAGTGAAAATTTATAAAACTGTTCGACGCACTATTCGAGCTTAGAAACAAAATTAAACGATGCGTTTATTTTGTTTCGTCGACTAACAGTTTGTTCGGATCGAGCGTAAGTTCGCTTTCATCGCTACCTTGGGACGGGCAGATCAACTCGACTCAGAACTCGGCGAGTAGTCCAGCCTACGCCAATACGAAGTTAAAAGTTTACGCTGAATCATAGGATAAACATAGGATGGAGACTCTGTTCACTCTTCCTCAATCCAACTGGCATTACAATCCGTTCGATGCCTCGAGGATACCGAAGGTTATTATATCCGCGATAATGGCGATCGACGAGCAACACCTTTTCTCCTATTTTGCGGAGCTGCCGACGCGACCTCTCCGCTTCTTCGGTGAACGCCTCACACCTTCGCGCGTTACGATACATTCTGCAGTTAATTGAAATTAATGGAAATAGATCGGTACACTGAAAAAAGAAATGGTTGGATTAAGCAAATGCGCGGTGACATACGTTTGAAGGTGTATTTTTGTTGATACAACAAAAATGTTTGTTTCAATCTACAAATTTTGAATAAATTGAAGCAAATAATCGTTTAACAAAACAATGCGTTATTTGTAGCAAACAAATTACAGCTTTGAACGTATGTCACCGCGACTTTTGGTTAATCGAACCAATTTTTTTTTCTCAGCGTATTGCGTCGACAAAAGCATCGAATATCGAGCATCGAATTGGCTCAACCTTTTTTCTTCAATTTTATGCAAAGTCGTACGATATCCTCCGTTATGCAAAGAGGCCTTAACCCAGGAACTGGAGGAGAGTCAAGACCAGCAGTGAAAACGCTAATTGCCCGGAGAAATCATTAATTATGTCGCTACGCCTTTTTTCTTCGTCGTCTTCCTTCTCTCCCCTTTTCTCCCCTATCATTGCCAAGCATGAAGCCTCGACGTAGAATCGCGCTTGGCTCTGAAACCGGCATTCTTCCGCGACGCGCTAACTATGTGAAGAACTCCCACGAGTTTGCGAAAAATGCTTGCGCACACTCAAGATCACGGGCTTCTCTTGCACTTCGGGATTGCGTATAAAATCGCTGTTTCTCGTCGTTGTTATTCGCCTCCCGTATGTTCTCATATCCGAGAGTAAAGCTCGCATCGCGACAACGTCTGCCTACGAGACTACGACCTTTTCCTCTACATTTCTCACTCGCTCCCTTCCGCCCCCCGAGAATTTTTTCTTCCTCTAATCTTCGTGTGTGCGCGTGCGTGTGCGGGGAGGTATTTCAACAGCGGAAGAGGCGAACCTCCCGCAGCAAACGACGACGATCTATTGCCACGTTCTCGGCCAAGTTCCTCAGCACTTCCTCGACATCAGGAAATTCTTTACGCGTGCGCGCACGCAATCTCTATGTAGATTCGGAGCTGTTGTATTCTACCGACCACACTCGCAGTCTCGACAGCGCGTCTGCAATGTTCGATAAACTTTCCTCGCTTCGCGTCGTCCTCGGGTCTGGCGCTTCTTTGGAGTCTGTTAACTCGGGACGAAAAAGCGAAGGAAGTATCTATATTTTTGATAAACTATTATTTTTAAATAATGAAAATTTCATAAAAATGACAATTTGGTAAAAAATGACAATTTGGTACAAAATTGCAATTTGATAAAAATGAGCATTCTGTAAATTTTATTAAGCCGTTTAAAAAATACAGGCACTTTAACCGCACGCTGAAGACATGCCTTGGTGTTCTTCAAGGGTTTAATAAAATCGAGCGAAACAAGATCCCCGCGCGTATACGTGTGTCTGGTATTACGCAAGAACGTCTCGAACACATGACTTTTCGTAGATTCTCCAGGTTGAATTATGTTCGAGCCAAGTGTACCGGATCGCTGCCGGTTTTCTAGTACGGCCATCCAGCGACCACGCTCCTCGAGTGTCACGTACGTATCATTCTCGTTGTCGTAATATTCCTTTCGTCTCTACCGGGCCAACAGCATGAACCAGCTCCGTGCGCTCCATCTCCATCCGTGTGCGCACACCGCGCGTTTCTGTCTCCGTCTTCGCGAGCACGCAGGATGTACTCGAATTACGTCGGACGAGCTAGTAGTAGGTACACACCGGATAGTCTCGAAGCCCCTCACGGTTTTTATCGTAGGCTCTCTCGCGTTACTCGCTCTCCGGTATTTATTCAGAGCACTCGCCCGACTTGTGCACCGTCTGTTTCTCCCGCTATGGATATGTCTTTATTCCCCGTCCTCATCCATCTTCAGCTCGCTTTCGTAACCGTTCGTCTACAGTCCAGCCTTTTATCTCCTCTTTACAACGACCAGAAATTACGGAATCCGAGGGGGGAATCTAAAGAACATTCTGTCGACCGGATAGCGCATCGTTTGACTTTGCATTCGCTCCGGAATGCGACAATTTTTCACGGTGGTTCCATAAACTCTTGAATCAACAAGTCGCATCGCCTGAATCCACAGGCGCTTTAGAAAAATGTTCCACGGCATTCATAGCGCTACAAATTCTACCGAAATTTCGATCCATTATACACACCATGTCAAATACTCGTTAATTCTTGCAAGGACGAGGGGTGAATAGAAGATACTGCATACATTAAAAAAAAAATTAATCCTAAGCACACACGAACATTTTTAGGTTATTTCGATGTGTTCTTTTTTAATTGTGTTATTTTTGCACAGTGCGTCGTTTGGACATGTCACCGTGTTCTCACATCTTTGTGAAAATAATAAAAAATAAGCTTGCGATGGGTAAAATTTTGATAAGGTTGGGCATTGCGGACTTTTCGATGGAATTTTTTTTAAAATCCGAAACTATTCGAGAGGAGACGGATCCGATGATGTACGATGAGAATCGAGCGCGAAGGTGCGCGAATAGAAAATACTGTATGGCCATGATATTTACTGGCGCGGCCTCCGCGTGAAAGTGTTTCGTTCCTCCGCGCTTTGTGCCTCCCTGACGGGCACGGCATATATATATATTTATACGGCACGAAAGAAGGTGCGCTCTCGCGTATCCCAAGTATATACACAAGAGACAACGCGAGAGGGAAGGCACGGAACGACGTTTAATGCACACGGGTGCTCAAAGTTCTGCGCAATGAAAATTCATCGAGAGCACGATGATTCACGCTCTATATTATAGCATAATCATTATAGTCCTTCGACGTTTATTCGTCTCACACGCGATCTTCGACCGTCGCATTACGCTGCGAGGGAGAGATTAAATAAATAAAAAAAAGCACCGCCCGGAGGACTCGAGCGCGGAGATCCAGGAAGTCGGATGACCCCGTTTTTGATAAAAAGTTCATGACCCTTTCTTCTGCCAAGCACTCGGAGTCTCGTCGATCGCGTACACACGTCGCACGCGGCCCGGCCCACCGATCTTTCGTCTTTGCGGTTCCACTTTTCTTCCCCCGATAATTTACACACGCTATTAGCGTGTCACGAATGAGACTATCGCGAGATTTACCGTGTCAATTAATACGATTTCCAAAATTAAATAAAAAGATCAATCATATTAAGAAAAAAAACCATGGTAAGAAAGAAAAAAAAGTTAGATCGTAAATATTCATGGGTATTTGTCGCTTTATTGAAAATACCGAAAGTCTTTATCCAAAAATAGATATTGGAACAAAAACAGCGTGGAGCGGGAGGGAGGGGGGGGGGAGGCGAATTTGCTGGGAGTTGTTGTGCTGTGCCATAGGCAAAAGGAGGGACCTTTCTCGCGAGCGAGGAGCGGGTTCTCTACTCCGGCTGTTGGAATGGTAAAAAAAAGAGAGGAGCCCAAGAGAGCGCCCGTGTGGAACACGGCGTGCTGGCCAGTGACGTCACTGCTTCACTCACGAGAGTGCCGCTAGCCTCTCACTTCGTCGCTGGCGCTCGACCCGGACGGTACTCGCGGGTCCTTCGACCCTGGATCACGCGCGCCAGCCTGCATTTCTCGCGATCCACGTTTCAAATTCGCCAACGAACTCGACGAAACAAAGTCAAATTATAAATTTGCACACATAAATCGCGAAAAAAAAATTCAACGGATGTGGCCGTCAGACAAAAGTGTTGTTGCACGTGTGTAAATCTGTGAATCCGGGATCAATGTCGATCCACCGATAGCGGTCTCAAACTGTGCCAAATTCTGTGTCGCCGAATTTCTATATCTTTCTATTTTTCATAATTTTTAAATCAAATTTTATTTCACGAGGTTTCTTGGTTTAACCAACTCATGCAAAAACCTCCTGAACTGTTGAGTGAGAATAATCTTTGTGTAACCTAGTCGGAGTGGATATACGAATTTGGATGGATTAGCGAGAGAGCACTATTGTCGGTAAGCGAGTAAACTTTTTTTTTCTATATATTTTCTGTTTATTTCTCTTGACCGAGTACATTTTTTTTCTATTTATTTTTTGCATTCTGTTATGCAGCTTATAACATCGATGAAAACAGAAAAATGAAAAGTCAAGATAAGCCCATGAGTGCAGAAATATGAATTATTAATGGCTTTAACTTCTTTGCACGAGTTCTATATATCTGTAATTTTTTTTTCTTCGACGCGGTCTACTAGCAAGAGAGTCTCGAGATTGCGAAAACTCTCGCGCGCGACTCGCTCCCGCCGCGGAGCTCTCTTGCGAGGAACCGTTACCGATCCTGCAATTCCTCGACTCCGCTCGGGCCTTTCGATGCCCCGACGAAAAACCCACGCGATGCAATACTACGTACAATAATCCTCGTTAACCTATCTCGTCAGCCTCACATTCAGTGATCGCGAAAATACGCGTAAGTTTCCATTTTGGTCTGTTTTTATTTTTGCAACGACCTTGTGTTGAGGACGATTCGAATGACAGAGTAGTTATTTGTCTGGCAAGGTAGAAAGGGAATTCTTGACGAGCGTGAAATTTTTCAACACATTCGCGAAAATCACGCTTTTCGTTTTAGAGAAGTGCGCGCAGAAAGGCACTTTCTCGCACTAGTGCGAGAAAAAAGATCGCGTTGCGTTCGCACGCATGCGCAGCATTTATCTCGCACGCGATGCGAAAAGTGTCTTTCCGCGCTCACTTCACAGGAACGGAAAGCGGGATTTTACGTGCACACGTTGCGAAACTATATAGGTGGCATTAACACAGTGTTTATTGCTCTTACTCAGTACCAGAAAAACCCGCGTTCCAATCCCGGTGATTACGGTACGTTTTCTCTCTTCGATACTTTGTTCGTTTATCTGCAATACCAATAACTACAGGTTCCCAAACTTTCCGCTCGATCATTGCAATTTTCGTACCTTTTCGGCCGAACGCCTGTTACACTAAACCGCAGAGTGGAGCAGTTCTGTATGTCCATCGGCGCAATAGGCGTACAGTGCAGCCCACGCCGATTGGGAAACCCAAACGAAACCGGATCGTCACCGAGAGACTCTTACCTCTCGTCACGAAACGATTGTCCATCTGGATAATTCTGTTCGCATAAATATATACATATATATACACCCTGGTAGTAATGACACACGGGACCGGTGCTGGCCGACGTTGGCCGAACAGTGGCCGACGCTCCGCCAATACTGGCCCTGCATGTCACCCGCTAAAGTATAAACACATCTATGTAAAGAATCTATGAAATCGACGGATACGAAACGATTTCACGATCGGTATTTCCCTCTTCGGACTCTACCGATTTTCAACCTTGTCGAGAGCACTTTTTTTAAATATCTCTTCGTAGTATCTCTCACGAGAGGGAGACGAGCGTTTCCGTCGGTTCAGCGACTTTCAATTCCAGTGTTTTCCACGAGAATGGTACCGTGGCATTGTTTCACGGATGGTCGAATAACGTGAGCTCGAACTCGGCAGCATCACCGGCAAGATCCTCGAGTCCGTTCTCCCGGAATCGCTTGATCCTTTTACGATTTCCATGGAAACGATTCGTCTTCGTTTGGTACCGGAGAACGCGGCTCACTGCTGCTGCTGCTGGCTGCGGTGGCTCTTTCTTGAGTCTGGCTTTTGCATATATACCTATGGCTCCGGCGGCTGTGTGGACTACACGGCAGGAAAGAAGCAGGTTTAGCAGTGGAAACAGGCTGCCGGACAGTCCGGGCAGGAGGCGGCGATACGCAGCAGCGAGAGCAGAAACAGCGGAGGAACGAACAGGTGGCCGCCTTTCCTAGCCATGGCGCATTATGATCGCCGGAGCCGGAGAGCCATTAGAGAAGCAGAGGAGCTCCCACCCGAAGACTCGCGCCTTCCTCGGGAGTCTAACGGTCCGGGTAAAATCTAATTTCCGCGCATCACGACTCGAAATAATTATACAGGCCGTGCCAAGGCCGCGCTTGTACGGAGGAGACTGACAATGATCACAGGACACGTCCAAAAGCAAACTTGGCCTCGCTCAACCGCACCTTTGCACGTGATTCGGCTCACATCGGTTCTTTGAGCGCTGCATCGACTATCGGCCGAGTTTTATCAACGAGGATGCTCGAATGGTCGACGATTTACTGACGGATCGAGAAACCGGTTTGACACAAAGTTTTGATACTGTGTACCGTTTTGTTGTGACATCGGATTTTTTTTTATTTTTCCTTCCTTTATGTATTTCGTGTTTCACATTGTAATTTTTCTTTCTTAATCTGTACGACCAATCAATTGTCCCTTTGGCATGCGTTGCGAGATGATCTTTATCTGCCTGTAATAAAATTCGCATACCTCTGGCCAATTCCGTTTCGTAGTTTGAGTCTACAACGTCTCGGAGTCAAGTTTCGTCGATGGGTCGATACATTAGATTCGAATATTTTCTTTTCCCTGCACATAAAAAAGAAATTGACGAAAAAACGTATAAAAAATTCATGTATCGTATGCAAAACATGTGACATCAAACTTTAACTGTATTTTTAGCTTCGAGACATTATCCGTCGAATAAACCTGGACCCAAATGTTTTGAATCTCCGGGGGCATAAAAAATTCCACAAACGTAGTTGGAGGCCGAGGACCTTTGAAAGGGACCGCTCTCCCCGTGCAGGATAATATTTTCACATCGCATGAAAAGAAATGTGAATTCTCTCGTGCCCCATACACGCGCGCGCATACACACCGAATACACCGCATGAATAGGTCCGCGTTACGTGTGGTAACTTCGTGGGAGATATGAGTTGAACAAGAAACAGAGAAAAGATCGTGACTCGAATAATGATCGCGGGGTCGTTCATCCGAGCTGAATCGAAACGGCTCGAAACAAAAGTCTCTTTCCCTCCGTCCCACGTGATTTTTTTCCAATCCCGTCGAGCCAACATCGACGCTCGGAAAAACCGAATCGTCCCGGCTAAACAAGTGGGTCGCGACGAACACTGACAGAGAATAACATAATTCGTCGGAGCGTATCGAAACCGCACGGGAGAGTATCGGTATCGAACGATCGAAAATTACATGGACGGAGTAGCTCGGCCGAGGAAGCAACGAATAATCGTGAACGCCCGACACACTGCCGCGTCTTTCGGAAAGTTATATAGGCCAGTGCATAGTCACTGGCGTAAAACAACGACAAAAAGAACTTAAATATACAGATAAAGAGATGCAAAGGCCATCGGTAACTGTACAGCGGCTCAGGCTTATCTCGCGATCGGTTCCCCTACCGGCGGAGTTTAGTTCTCTCGCTCGAGAAACGATTCGCTCCGCGAGAATCGTCCCCTGGCTCTCCGGCTCTCCATTATTATATCGGTTCAGCCGGTCAGATGGTTTATTGGAACGGAACGCGCCCGATTACTCCTCCGTCGTGTTTCCGATTTAATCGACGGAGCGAAAAATTCTGTTACAAATTACAGTGGCGCGCGGCGACGGTCGAAGCTACAAATTCGCACGCTCTGCAGGTACTGTTATCGGAACGGAATTGTATATATTGTAACGACCGAGGGAAATAAAAAGAAACACGGAGTGTAAAGAAGAACGGGAGGCGGAATGTTTATTAGCGCGAATAGAAAATCGTAATCGTTCCGTAACCGTCGATACGTCTGTTCGTGTTAAAGTCGTGGAAAAAAAAACTGCAGATAAAATCTAAGATCGCTGTCAAGTCGATCGTTTGTTCGTCCGTCAAATGTCATGCTGTTCGCGCGGCTCGTCACGAGCCGCTCACCGATCGATAAATCGTCTATCCTAACGGACGATATTCGTTCCAATATATATAAACACTTATATACTGGACTGTGAGCCCACGGAAAGATCTAAATTTTATATTCGTAAAGTGCGTCGCCGAAACGACCTTAACCCGATATGATAATTAATCGCGACCTCGAGTCGCGAGATTCGGCCATAAAAAAGACACCGAAGAATTGGCCAAGGGGCACTCCAAACTACGTAATGTATAACGATCGAAATGCCTGACAAAAAAAGAAATACTTGAACGCACAATGCTCGTCCGGTTGAAAGAAATTACATGCAAAGCATCTTAACGTGATTTCCTCAGAAACCTTATTCCTATTTTCTGTTTTGTTTGTCAATGTAAAGATTTCAATGAAATCACCGTTTCGCAAGCCTGTGTAGGCTTCCGAAATAATGTTCTTCAAAAAGTACAATGAACATAATTAAGATTCGCCTCTTCTACGGATTAACAACTTCTGATTGGAGATTTCTTGAAGCCTGCAGGCTTCAAGCAGGCCTTCTATTACGTTTCTGCAGACTTCCGAAACAGTCTTCTTCAAAAAGTACAATAAAAAAATGAAGATTCGCCTCTTTTGCGGATTAACATCATTTCAATCGGGATTTTTTTTTAAGCCAGTAACAATTACCTGTGTAAAGACCGCAATCAAGACGACTTGAAAGGAGCTTAGTACAGCCGATTGCGGGCAATGCGTTAGCGTTCGAGTCAACGAAGCTGGACGGGAGCGTGCCGGTACAGGGTAGTGCAAAAACTCGATGACGAGAATCAAAAAAAGCAACGAAGAAGCTTAACAGCAACGCTAGCTCGCCTTTCTTCTCGCTTGTTACTGCTTAGGAGCGCGTAATTAACGCAATTAAATTAATCGCCAGGCGTTACAAGTCCGAGAGTGGATCGTACACGGCGTCCCGGGGTGTGTTCCATTCTAAGATCCTGACTGGATTTCATTTCAGCGGAGCGCAGCTTCCTAGCCCGACTCTCGTTCCTCCGGGACTCCCTGCAGTCGCGCGAGATGCTTATCCCGATAGGAATTCAGCCTAACATATATACACACTCACACACACACATATATATATGTATATATCTCGTGTGAGAACGGCTCGGATTAGAATGTGAGCTGTACGAGGCGCCGTTCTCGCGCGAAACTCGGTGAAGGGTGGGCGTCCGCGAGCGTCTCACGTCCTTCGCCACCGGAACTCCGTGGCTCTGTGTGCAGGCTTTGAATTACATCTACTTAATAGTAAAGTACAAGCCCACTGGACGCTTACAATAATCCATGAATCCCCAAAGAGGTTCGAATTTAATAAAAATGTGTTATCGAAAAAAAGAACAATGATCGTCGTAGCTTTCACTAAAACGCCTACGTAACTTGCTGAAACTTGACAAATCGATACTGCAAATAAACAAAATATCGATAAATAATACAAATATAAAAAACTCGGCACACAGCATAGACTGTATATTTTAAATAAAATTGCTCATCCTATCGGGTATGCGATGTGGAATCTTTCAAAATGCATTCAGTTGCATAACGTGTTCCTTATCTGATCGTCGACTCGACTTTGTATCTAAATATCGCGAGCGAGAGATCTGCGAATTAGAATACAAATTGCACTCGGCGACGATTATTATTTGACGCATGGGCGTTATCATTCATGTTTCCAGTGATTTGAAATATCGAAAAGGTCATGGATTACTTGCCAGGCAATAATAGTCTCCTTGTGCAATGACAAAACGATCGTGCGTGCAGGCCTCTCGTTGCCCGACGAGTTTGCGCATTGGCTCGTCAGCGACGCGCTCTGATGTCAACGATCAATGCGTTGCCCAGGCGGTTATACGGGATTGAATATTCGATCGGTGATTTAACCCGATTGCCATAAATAAACTATGAGAGACTGCTAAGCATCCCAGTCGGATCGGCACGCAGGCCGATTAATATCCTCTCGCGGCCGTCCTGGCGATACTCGTCGCTCGTCCCGTTTATGCCCCGCGCTGCGAACGCCTTCGGGCCAAACTGGTTGTTCTCCTCTCAAGTTGCACATCGGCCCAACGCCGGTTTTTCCATCGCATTAGCCTACCGCGGTGCTGTCGCTCGACGCCGAAGATCGCTACAGAAAATACACTCGGCGGTCGAAGATGCGAAAAGCTGAGAAAGAAAATAATTAAAAAAAAAATAATCCATCGATCATTCGATCCCCGGGTGAAGGAGACCACGACGGTGTTGTGTCACCGCGACTTCCATCGATCTGTCTCGCGCGCCAAACCGCGAAACGGGATGAGAAAAAAGTCAAGCAATATTAATTGAAAATAAGCAGGAAGAAGAAACTGCGTGAAACCGGGATAGCGTGTCTAGGACGAAAGGAAAGACTCTCCGATATTAAATTATACGAATGGGATAGAGTGTCGGGTCGGATAGGGGCGCGTGGCCAGTTTCTATCCGAGCGAACGCGCCCGACGGTATTTCTTCGATTTAATTTTATTTTCCGCGCGATTACACCGGCTCGTGGGGAAATAAAGAATCCGCGTGTGGTGCGTATCCGCGAAGATATCGTCTTACTCCTGCGGCTCGCCGATTCGCGCGATATGTAAAGAAATTATTTACAGTAACAATAATGATAATAATTACGTTGGGATCGTAATGAGCAACGGGACGGACCGCGACGATATAGTTTATTTGCCGGCATTAAATTCGACGCTACCGCAGAGCCGGATGACGATGACGAGATCGCGAGCGAGTGGTGCGAGGCGAGAATGTGGAAACGGGCCCGAAGGCGGTGCCGCTCTTTCCGTCGACGACGAAAACAACGACGATAGCGGCGAGAGAAACACTCGAGAGAAGAGACGAAAGATAATAACGGTGGCATTCGAGCGACAACCCGGGCGTAATTGTTACATTTCACTTTTCTCTTCCCTCCCCGAGCGAGAGCTCTTTCGTTCGTCCAATGAGACGAGGAACGGGACACAGATCGCGCGAGAAATTGCTTTCATCGACGAACATACAGGACCATCTTGCCACTCTCGTTTGTTCCTTCGCCACGGTTTATCTTCTATCGTTTTTTTAAACCTTTTTTTAAATCACTTTCGTGCTGCTGTGAGGGTTTTTTTATTCCGAGTGAACGGCGAACTTCGAACGATAAAACCGACTCGGACAATCCCGCCAATACGAGTTCCGACAGTTCGCGAGCGGCGCGTAATTAAATTACTTTCGACCCGGGGCCTCGAACAACACGCGAGTCCCTCGATTTCGTCTTTCAAGTCCGTATCCGGTGTATTCAGTCTCGCTGATCGCGAGTCCTTCATATCTTGGCGAAAATTTCATCTTCGAAGTTTTCCATCCACGGAACATGCAGCTGGTTGTTGTAAAAAAAACAGCAAAAAATAAATAAAAATCGCCACACTGAGAGAAGGATCTAGTGAAGATGACTATGTCGCTGAAAAAATATTACAGTACGACCAGAAGTATCGGCTTTATAAAAAGAATGCGTAGACATTACAATAAAAATTCTCGGGAAAATCTGGGAGTTTCTGCAGTAGGTGCGGTGCTAGCTACAGTAATTTTTCCATGAGCTATGGTAATTTTATTCAGACAACCGGTGGTTTTTATTATATACTTCTCTCAGCGTAACGGCTGTGATATCGTCGAGTGAAGAGTTTATCCTTGATTTGCTATGCCAGACCCACTTCCGGCCGTCGGAAGGACGTTCCGAGGCTCGCCCGGGAAACTTTTCGATCCCGTTTAATTCCCCCCTCGACTAATCTGTGAAAAGAATCTCCCGTGCGCTTTCCTTTTCTCTCCCGTATTCTCTTCCATCGTATTCCCATTCGTGATTCCGTTAAGGCATTAATCTAGCGAGTCGCTCGGGAGTGTGTTGGCCATGGGGCCTCGCGCACCGGAATTAAAAAGTCAGGAGCATGAGAACCTGGAGCTCGGAACAAGGCCCGGGCTCACGGGGAGCGTATCGCGACCGAGTGCTCGAGCCCGCGCACCGAGACAATCGTGAAAGCAACGGAGACTCGGCGCAACTTCCCTCGCGTACGTACCCCTCGCCGATTCAACGCCGCCGATTGTCTCTCGTAGAAAGTAAACGGAGCTGATTCGAATCGTCAAACGAGCGGCCCGCCACCCGCTATCACTGCGGGAGGAAGCCCCTTCCGTCATTGCCGCGCGCCGTGTGCGACCTCAGGGTGAAAGGAGCGAAAAAAAGACAAGGATCAAGAGAGAGACGGAAGACGGAAGAAGGATCGCTAACAAATTAAATGTAATTTAACGCTCGGCCGTGCGTGAAGATCGGCGAGAGTGTGTCGAAAATGACTTTTGAAAAAAAATTAAAGAAAAAGTACAGCGACGACAACCAGAAGCAGAAACTCGCTCGAGGACCGGAAGTCCACTTAGCGGAAAGAATTTTTTTTTGTACATTTTTTTTCCTCTGCTAATATCCCTGCTCGAAGGTTTCGGAATGGCGATTTATAGATCCCTGTTAAAGCATATATATTTCTTCGGGTCTTATCGGATTGCATTTAGAAAAAAAGAAGAAACAATCAGAATTGCCTAATTGCAGAGTTACAACGGTCTTTTTAATTCCACAAGTAGACTCGAACGAGTCAGACGTGACTCGAGGATCGCGCAGTGTAGATCGTAATTGCGGGGTGAGAAAGGATTGTTTCGGGGCGAAGGCGGTGGAGGGGAGAAGGGGAGCACGCTTCGTCATTATTCTCGCTGTCTGGTTTACTGTAAGGAGGTCCATATTTTCGCCGGACCGCGGTCCGCAAGAGATGATATTATTTCCCTCGAGGTTGGTTCCCGAGGCAAGCTGTCGGCGTGAAACGGGTTTCCGGGAGGCCCGCGAGGCCTCCGCTGCCTCCCCTTCCCGTCGCTCATGCACGAAGAGGAGATCACGGCATCGAAAGAACGAATAATCAGAGCCCGCACCAGACAAAATAAAGAAGGACCACGAAAATAATGGAGAAGAAGCGGCAATCATATGCGAGACTATACGGAGGATCGGCCCCATTACAGCTCGTTTCGTAGGCCGATCACGCGCACGGGTTCGCCCTAGGACGTGTCTGTCCCTTCGTTGTATTCGAGGCTCCTCGGAAACCTCCACCCGGCGAGAGGCGGAGATCCGTGAAACAATTTTTTTTCTGTCACTCTCGTCCTTTCAACGCGGTCCTTGACTCCGGGAGACTGTGGGATACGTTTCTCTATCTGAATTCTATGAGAGAGAGAATTATCCTGAGTACAGAAACTCTGCGACTCAATGTAGCAAGAAATAACACTGACGATTACCGGCTGGTAATACCGAGTGGAATATATATATATATATATTTATAAATATATATATATATATATGACTACAATGAGTCTATAGTATGGGAAATAATAAGGAAGGTATACAAGTTAATCGAGTTGTCGAGTTCTCAGCAATCTCTCGGTGGTTAAACACGACTGAGCGTCAGCGCTTGCGCAGCCCTCTTCTCCGCGACGTAATGAAAACTCCGTGCAGTGACATAATCGAATCTTCTGTCTCGCGGTTTATATATATATATATAATAATAAATGCGCAAGTCCTTGTGGTCTGGCGCAACTCCTCTCGCGTTCTCTCGTGGAGCTAAACATCTGAATTGCCTGGCTGTCGTCCGCCCGTGAGGACTGTGCTGCACTCATGGTTCGCGACTGCAGTACGCGAGGGACCGAAGTGTACACGAAGGAACGGAGATGAAGAAGAGGGGGAAGAGGAAGACGAGGCCTCGGTACCGTCGGCTGCGCGTTGCATCGACCTTACAGCAGGAAACGTCGGGGATTCCAGGAAACGAGCGAAACTGTCGGTTTGATGAGGATAACTCGACCGAGAGGAAAGATGGACCGGGGAGTCCCGGACCTCGGGAATTTCGTTCCTGAATTCTTGGACTCGCGGGGAAAACAGTTCTCCTAGGTGTGCCGGGCAACTTCTCTGTGTGAAAACAAAAAAAATGAAAAAATAACAATTCCAGACTCAGTTTTATCTCGCGAATGGTTCTTGCGGACGTGTAACTGTGTGGGCGGAGATACGAAGGTGATAAAGGCGGACATCGGATTTTATGTCGTGCAGAATAAGAAATCCCGTGGCGCACGGTGTTTCAACTGTTTTTGGGGTATCTTATGATGTTTTATTGCACAATTATAATACAGGACCACAGTTTAAGGGGAAGATGGTGTAACAAATAGGAAAAAAAAGATGACACCCTCCTACATGTCTTGGCACGACGGATCTTGCTGCGCTGCACAGTGCGCTCCACCGGTTTGGCCACATTGTGCAATTTTATCGTTTTTCATTCGAATCGAGTCAAATTGCTAGCCAAGCCATCTGTAGAAATTTTCTCCGGAAATTTTCTACAGATGTCTTCTGTGGTTAGTGCTGATCCCACCAAAAAAAACTGAAAAACAATCGAACTCTCTTCTTCTAATTAATCAGTTTCGGTTGATTAATTACGTTCATTACGAACGTTCGCCGGAAGACGGCGGTTTCTGCCTGACTAGTAGTTGGTTTTAGAACCTCAACAAACATAATCGAGAGAAGAGACTCGTGAATAAGAAACTCTACAAAAAAATACTATAAGCGGTCTAACCATCCACGAATACTCTATCTACAACCTTGGCCGGCATGGTTTATCCAGTGGCCAGTCCGGATTATTTAAAGTGTGGTGCTTCAGACCCGGTCTAATTGATTCAAGAGGAAGAAAAAGAAGAATCACCGATGTCTTCGGTGATCTCATTGTTTTCGCTAAAAAAATGTTTTAGCCAAATTTGTTCGGAATTCTCCTTAACAGGAAGAGAACGTACGACGTGAGGCAAAATACTGTTCTCCACTCTCTTCTACTGACATTCAGCTCCCACGTAATAAGCGGGTATGGTGTCCAGTTTTAGCGGCGTTTGGGCCGATATATAGTTCGGTTTCTAATGGCACAACGACCGATGACGCGTTATTGTCGAAGTATAATACGCCGACGCTGCGGTCCGCGATGCGACTGAGGTGGAAGAATTACACAACTTGAAACCCAGTAACCTTTTGTAAAGGTATACGCTGTACGTTTACGTATGAAGTTGAACCCCGTCGTCGTCGGGACACAGAAAAGAGTCTCCACTCCGAGGAAATAATATAATACCGTACGCTTGTGGCGTAGCGTAATGATAGGCAAAGTGTTTCGAGCCGACACCGGCGCACACCGTCACCCCCTGCTGTTAAGGTCACTTGTTCGAATGGCGTTCGAACAAGTCACGCCATACGTCCGTCGACGCATGACCGACATGATAAATTCCTTCGCTCCTCCGACTCTCGGTGCCCTCCTCGCCGCTGTGCTCGCTTCGCTCTATACACCTACTTACGACGTCTCCGCCGGCGCATCCGAGCCTCCGTGCAACATGTTTCTCGGCCACGAAAATCCTGCGAAACTCGCGATATATACCTACGGGAATGTCGTTGAATAAATGTAAATAAAAAAAAATAATATTAAAAAATAAACAAAAAATATCGACGATATCCACCACTTTGTGCTCGGCCACCTACCCACTGACGTCATTCTCTGGATAGCACCAGCCCGATTTCGTATTCAAGGATTCTTATTCGTGTTTTTATGGGACTGGTTTTTTGTTGCATTTGTTATTCTTTTTCCACTGCTATTCGCTTGCCGCGAATGGTACGGAGGAAAGATTAGGAAGGATCGCGTTTGATAACAATGCTGCGGCCCGAACAGCGCGGCTTGAAATCGGTCCGTTCTTTTTTCATCTTGGCCACTTTTAATCCGATGCTATTTTAGGAGTCTCTCGGGTATTAACCCGGACTTTTTCCATTTTTTTTACCGATCTCGCATACACATATCATTAAAAATGTATATTTCCTATCGAAGGCTTATGACTCGGTCTTGCTCGTCCCAGTTTCGAATTTATAATCTTAGCCAAGTGGTAACGGCCAGCCTCGTTGGTGAGCAATGGTGTCCGAGCCGGCCGCGTGCTCGCTGCCAGGACGTTCGGACGTTTGCTCTCCTATTGACATACTTTTGGGGCCTGCAGCAGCAGCAACAGCAGCCGCTCGCCACTGCCTTCCTCGCCTCGTAAACGCCCGAGCCGACAGAGATTCTCAGCCTGTTTGTGAAGCACTGACCGAAAGATGCTACTTTTTTTTCGCGTATCTTTTAACAGTCGTTCCGGAATTCCTTGGAGGGCTCGGGGGGGGGGGGGGCAAGTTGGGCGTGTGTATACACCAAGAAGCTCTCGCGGTGGGCTCGTCGTCGCCGACGACATACACGAACGCCGCGGAACGTGCGAGCGTCTTACGATCGAGAAATAACGGGCAGACGTTGTCGTCCTCGTCTCTGCATGCGCGCTGAATCGCAACGAGGAAGACGCGAGCGGGCCTCACTTTTCTCCTGCGCGCATACGTTATCGAGACTTCGAACGCCCATAGCCGCCGAGAGATCGATCGTAAATGGAACGACTTGTTTGCGGTCTGTGCAGCGAATTAAATGTCTCGGTTGGGTATCGTCGATGCATCGAAATAAAAAAACGAAAAAAAATTGAAAAATCTTTGCTCATCGAGCTTGCGTCGTCGTGGCGGAGGCGGGAAAGCGCATGAGCGTCGATCTCTTGAAGCGAAGGTGCTCGAGAGTCCTTTGTGCGAATTACACGCTTCGTTGAGCGTTCTGTCTCGTTACTTCAATATTAATGACTCTCCGAGGAGCTCCACTTTTCTCGACGGCGTTTCGTCGCATCGCGCCGACGATCTTCTCGACGCAAGACTCTTGACCCGGCGATCCAGTCGATTTGTCATTGAATTTAAAAGACACGTTGTCTTAAATTCTGCTTCCTCGTAGAGGAAGCTCTGTTTTTCTCTTTATTTCGAGAGTGTTAAATTCTCTGATAATCGTTGACATTATGAAGTGATTGGCATCCGCGAATCGCTAGAGGCGAAACACTATTAAGTTGCAACATCAGGCTCTACAGGTCTCGCGCGTAGCGTTGAGACACGCGTTCTCCGGAATGGAGTAATTTTTTTTATACACTATCCGAAGTTATGACCGTGGTATGTAAATTTTTTAAATATCTTTGGGTGCAAAAAAAGACACCCATGGTAATTTATTTTGCGTTAGCATTTATCGCCTTTCGTAAAATTCCGCGAAGTAACAACCGTGCACTGAAATGGCAATACACTCCGGAGAGTCTGTGCGCACCTCGAGAAATTGCCGATGGATAGTTAAAGGTTTGCGCGTTCGACTTGAGAATGTTGGAGAACGGTGAAGAAGTGGGAGAATCGATAGGTCGAGCCCATCGGTGTTCCCTGTTACAATGTGATAAAATAGTAGTATAATCCGGCAGCGGGAGCAGCGAGACATGGACTGACCCCGTTGGCCCGCCGTCGGGACGGCGAACCGTTGCTGCCGATCGCGACTGGTCACCGGGGCGAGGGACCCACGCCCGTGGCCGTCAACCGTCCGCCTCGCCGCGAACAAAAACTTGGAAAAATGCCTCGATCCTTCGTCCGCGACCGGTTCGAATTCTCGCTATCGAAGAAGAGAATGTCGACCTTTGCTCGTCCGCAAGGCTCCGCGGCTCCGAGTTTCTGCCGTCGCGCATCCCGGCTCGAGCTTCTTGCCGGTGTAAGTTCGCAGCTACGAACGGTGTAAGTACGTACGGCGAGCCTGCTGTTACCGCTGCTGATGCTGCTGCGATCGATTAATCCTACCGGGATCACTACCGTTACCACAGCTTTTCCGTGTCATTACTTCCCTCCCTCGTTCGCATTGCAGCCGCGTCCATGCCGTTCCGCGAAATCCGATACTCCGCGGCGAATCGAGTATGAATAATTAGACCCATTGGTCAACCGCGAGCAGAACAAAGCTACATAGGTATATCGTTTACTCTAACGTGCATACTGTGTCTTGCCTCTGGTAATTATGAGACAGGAAGTTCATTTTGCAACAGTCGCAGTCTGTTGGTTCGCAGATCTCTCTCCGCTTCTCAATCCGCCCGTAATAATGCTGCTGCTGCAGCGGCGTTTGATCGAAGCGGGTTCATTGTATTTTCTCGCTGCCGTTGCGCGATCGACTCTCAAACATCGGCAACGAGGACCATGTACCTCGCGACTGTACCATTCGTTGTAGGAATCGTGTGTAAAAAAGAGGGAATAAAAAACACGAGGAAAGTTGGCGCGCTGGAGTGAGACCACTGTGTACGCCACATCGCTTGTGCGGCTACTGGACTTCGGCGTTCTCCTGCACAAATCGGCGCGAACTCTCGAGCTGCAGCTGCTTCGTTATAAAAGCGTTACGTTCAATGATCAATTTAATTACCGAAGCGATTCCCGGGCGTAAACACGCGGCTCCGGCAAAGCAGGTTGCTCAATGCGGTGAGGAGCTCCACGGCTGTGTGGAAAACCTTTCAAAATGGTGGAACTTCCGGCGGGTGAGAAATACGACGTATAGGAAAGCCGATCTTCCGATATCAATGAAAATACTATTTTTACACTTACGTGGTGTAAAATTCCAGATCGCTGGTGTTAAAGATTAACGAAAAATATTGACTTTTTCAATTGGTACAAATTTTATTGTACTTTTTTTCAACAATTTCTAGATGCGAGACTCTCGACAGTGCAAAGTTCTCTCGATAGTGTAAAGCGCATCGGGATGATCGCGTCGGATTACATCCAACTCCCGTCGGTTCAGCCGTCCGTTACTTCTATTAAAAAAAAAGTATGCTGTTACTACTAGTTTTACTATACAGCGCCGTGCCATAGTCAGGTATTCCGGTACGCACACTGTTGCGTCCATGTGTGCGCTGAAGAGTCGCGCGTGAGCACGCTTTCCAGCACCGCGAAACGCACTTAATTGCGCTGGCCAACTTTTCTTCGTATGGTGCAAAAGTACAGAGCGGCGAACGAGAGCCGGTCGAAGGAAAACAGTCGAGTCCGTGCCAAATGAAAACAGACACGATCCCCCGACGGTCCAAAGGTCGTGGACTCGCGCGAAATTATACGCCGAGCTCCCCGACGAAAGTTCGATGAAAATGGCTTCTGTGAGACTCGACCTCGGCCGTCTATGTGCCTCGTCGGGATTCTGACGTACAATCCGATGGTCACAAGAAACTGTCTGCCGGTGTTTTTACAATCCACCATGCCAGGCCAGTATATTCCGCTAGATAAATTGAATTAAAGAGTCTCTCACTCGGCAATTTAATCGTTTTCCAAGCTGTTTGTCTATCAGCGAAATGCAAATAAACTCGACAGCCAGTTATGATCTCATCGACAGCCTGGATAGCCTAATGGTCTAGAATTACACGTTTCGCTATCAACGGCATTAAACTGTCACGACGATAAAAGATAATAATAATGAATCGAATGAAAAATCATTGACAAAACAGCGTGAGAATCGGTAATCTCATTGGTATGAGGAAGACACCTCCCCGGAACGGAAAAAGCGTTTCTATCTCCGAAGCGAGATGACCGCTTATATCTTACAGGAGTCGTGCCTCTATATCGCGTTGACCCATAGCAAACGGAGCGTGAACGGTAGCTCGTTCGAACGACTGTAAAACTATTAAAGCACGCTGTGCGAGGGAAGGAGAGTGGACTGCCTTTACGAGACACGTATGTAGAGAGATAGCTTCCCTCTATACCTATCTTCTGGGATATAACACCGAGCTCTCGGCTCTCGGTCGTCGCACGCATTACCTCCCGAGCGTGTGCATGAACCCGTCCGTTTGCTTGAAATGCGGTTTTGTCCGTGCAGCTCCTTATATACATATACGTATACATATACGTAAGTATGTGTATGTATATGTTTTTATAATATTATAATACTGTAAATGCCACGAGGCTTTGGAGTTGACCGAGCGGAACGTTCTTATAAGCGCGGTTAAATTATAGCGCTAATTTGTGCTGCTCATAGTAGTAATAATATTGCGTTGGTATTATTAAACATGCATGCATGTATGTGTACGTACAGAAGGAGAGAGACGGAGAGAGCATTATCGATTCGGATCTGGAGTTGAAATTTCGCGAGAGAAGGTTCGTGGGCGTAAAGCGAGGTCGAATCCTCGATCCGACCGATACGAGAGTCGCCTTGGTCCACCTTAAACGAAATCGAGGCTGCGCTACTTCCCCTCCTCGACGGATCTCGAAAAAAAAAATCCCGCAGTTCGGTATGCTGAGAAACGTTCGAACGAAAAGTTGCTGCATCGCATATTTCAAGCATATGTGCTTATGTAAAAGTATCAAACGAATCCCGGAGTCTCCGGTTCTGCGTGGATAACCGAACATTTTGATTATGCAGCGCGATCGTTAGAATCCATTCGGTCGGGCGACGATCCGTTGTGCAACTTTCCTTCGCTGACTTCGTGTCTTTTTCTTTCCGTCCATTCTGGTGTTCTCCGAGGCTATGGCAACAGAAGATCCCGGTTCAGCGACTATTTACTGCTGCACTTAGAGTGACACTGGCAGTAGTCGAGTCGTGATCCGGGCGGACGGCCTGGCGGGAGGCGAGATAAAAAGATTCGACGCTTCCGTCGAGTCTGGTCGACAGAGCCGTATCTACTTGCCGCTATTCCCTCGGTCGCCTCCGCTGCCCGCTTGTCTCCGTCCACTCTGAAATCCGACTCTGGCAGCTCGACCGGGAGGCCAAATATTATACCACTCGCCGCGAGCAATCCGACTCTCAAGATTTATACACGAAACACGAGTATATGCTTTCGGATACCCCGAAGTTTACGAATACCGCGTGCCTATAGCTCGTGCCTCGATCAGTTCTAGATTTTTTTTTTAAACAACGTCGATCATCTCATGGAAAAAGACATATGTGGTACATATAGAAAAAAATATATCAGGGATATATGATACATAGTTTCAGCAAAAAAAATGTGATATTTTGGTCACATATTGAAATACATTTCTATATGTCTCGAAATATATAAAAATGTATATGTATATGTTTTATATATTGATTCAAGAGAAATTATCCCGAGGGCAAAATTATAATTAAAATTGAATCTATTAGTCCGTAATTATTATATTTCACGCTAATTAACTCTCCAGTGCCTATGAGGCAACTCTTTCACCCGATATACTTCTTAACCCAACCACCAATCATCTTCTTTTTTTTCAAGCTTCAAAGAACAAAAATACTGGCTGCGTCCGGAGAGTGCATCCGAGCTGCTGCCATTGAAGAATAAAAAAAAAAAAATTCTCTCTCGAGCCTCCCGAGCTCACCTCGCTGTTCTCCGTGGAAACTTTCGCTCCGCCCGGTAGCAGCGGCAGCGGCAACTCTCGATGCAACGAAAGATCGTTGTACGACGCGTTTATATGGCTCACGCTTTAGTAATCGATCGGTCGATCGGGAGGGAAAAGACACGGTCAATTATTTCACGCCATAAATCGTTCTCGAGGGAACCTCGCCTTCCGGCGAAGTTTCCTCGACGATGGTCAAACACGTACCCTCGTAGAAACTTCATAATGTATACTGACAACAAGTTGCCGCAGAAGTTGATGCTGCGTCAATTGAAGTTGCAACATCAGAATTTGCAGGCTTGTAAACGGATTGAAGATTATACGCATATGCTTCAACACAGCGCCGGAGCTACGTGATATCTTACGCACTTTTCTCGTGTCTATATGCACCAGTGCGCGCCTCGGGTGAGGCCACTTTCATGATGCGATGAAAGCCGTCTACCTACATTGTGGGCGTTTGCCTCCTTGCATACCTTGTTGCATATATATCGAGTTAAGATGCACCAGCAATTTATACGCTACTCTGTATTCATCTATCCGTCATACACGCACTAAAAGAAGGATACAATAAAAATTACCGGTTATCTAAGAAAAATTACCATAGCTCATGGTAGTACGCAAGTAGGGCGCCGCCTACGGTAGAGAGCCCCAGATTTTCCAAGAAAGTTTACCATAATCTCTACGAAAAGTATTTATGCATCCGATACTTCTTATCATAAATGGTACCCTCGTCCCCTACTACCATGTGCTATGGTAATATCTCTCAAGCGATGTAGTCACATTCGCTAGATCCTTCTCTGAGTGCAAAAAAAAAAAAAAAAGATTAGCAAATTTACGAAACATTAATTGTCCGCGAAAGTTCGCAATCTCTTTGGCTCGTTAACTTTGCAATTTTGTTTCTTTCGACGAACCGTATTTTTAACTGAAAAGAGGCAAATAAATTGTTCGTTAATATACGGAACTAGTAAATCCTGTATTCCTGGGTACGTTGCATTAACAGTTTATTTTTTGAACAGTATCCTGCAGGTTCCCGTGTTCTTGTTTTGTTTAATTTCTTTTTTCAATCTTATTTATTGCCCTCCTCCGGTTAGGGTCCATGTGCCAGTTTCGCGAGGAGATTGTCGGGAAACGGTTCGGCGGTTCGTTCGCTTCATCCCGTTCGCCTCTCGCCCAACACACATCGGACGCCATCGGGAAAAGGAAAGCCGCAACGCGGCTGTGTACCGAGCGAGATAGCCGAAGGATATACCCTACGATAATAATCGAAATTGTGCCATGCGCTGTCGAGAACGTGAGAGAATCGATTGACTTCCGGTGCAGATATTGCCAAATATCTGATCTCAGAGTCTCGATCTCCCGATTGCCGAGTGTCCCTCGAGGCGGTTAATTGTTGAACGTTCCAGCTTGGGGGCCCGATGTATCTTTCGGATTTCCGAGCTTCATCCTCGAGACACAGCGTATCGGGGTTATCGCACCGGCGATTGTTTCGGCATCTGCGATTGTCTTTTCTCTGTCTTCTATCCATCTTCCCTTCGCGCATGCGTTCGAAGCTTGAATCGCACGTTTGCGAAATCGCTTCTGTCCATTCTCCGATGTATCGGACATATGGATACACGCTTGAAGGATACCTCGACGTATCTTTCGATGTACGATTCGGAACAAATGCCAGTGTGTGCGTCTTATCGTGGAAGATCCTTGGGTGAGCGTCACAGTCGGTTGATCCTTCGCTGATCGGTTGGATCGTCGTGCGGCTTTCCAGCGTCGGTAAAGAGGAAAACGAATTAACCGACGAACGACGAACGATCCATAGTGGAGGACACGAAAGACCGTGGATCTGAATCGATCGAGAACCAGCTGGGTCGATCGATCTAGACGGCCAGCAGTCGACGTCGCATGTATTAATCGTCGACGTTGGAAGTTCGAGCGCAAGCAAGGTCGCCGCTTCGATCGAACAGCTCGGCGACCAACTCTCCGAAGAATCGAGAGAATGAGGCAAGTGAGAGGAGAAAGAGTCGAAGTGAAAGAGTCGTGGAAGTTGATCCGGAGGGCCGGCGGAGTTTAATACACTGACCTAGGATTCCACGACCACTCGCTGTACTGTGCTCTGGACGCTACTGCGAGGTCCGCTAATGCTATGAAAGTGATCGGTTGCGAGATAGGAGTTGCCCCTCGGTAAGTAGGTCGAACTGTGAACACGACGAGGCGGCAGACCTCTGCTCCTGGCACTCGGCGTCTGCACGGTATAATGCCTTTTTTTCACTTTTATTATCCACTTAAAAATTCTTCAATTTCCGCCTCGTCGGCAGTAAACCCTTTATTGCTCGCGCTGGGAGAAATCGTATCGAAATGAGATCAAGCGCGATAAAGTGGGAGTAAATCGCCTTCAGGAACACGAAGAGATATCGATCAAAGGGTCAACAACGAAAAGTCATTTTTGGTGTATTCATTAATTTTTCAAAAAGTTGATATTTCTTTA
Organism: Ichneumon xanthorius; assembly: GCA_917499995.1. NCBI lineage: Eukaryota > Metazoa > Arthropoda > Insecta > Hymenoptera > Ichneumonidae > Ichneumon > Ichneumon xanthorius. Next base: position 1,307,678 of record OU824203.1, on the reverse strand, counting down.
AAAAAAACTTGCTTGGACAGAATTTCAGAAATTCGTCATCGATTATTCGGTACCCGAGGTCGCGGTTGTTTCTTTTTCTTCATTTTCTTGTTTCATTTTTAATCGAGCCCAATAATTCGTTTCACGCGACAAGCCGTGCTTAATCCGAGAACTGCGTGCCGATAATTTCACGCTTCGCCGCTGCGTTTCCTACGATCTTCGAGGCTCATCTTTGTGTTTCACTATCGGTCTCTTTCTTCGTTCCCGAGTCTCCCGTCGCATCCGGTCGGGCTCTCGGCGGTCCGTTACGAACTTTCGACTGCGTTTGACGCGCTCAAACGACTTTGCGCCTCCTCGCCCGGGTTACAGTCGCGTGTCCCTCTCGTTCTCCTCATTTTCTCAAATCCTCTCTCACTCTCTGGCTTACACTCGACTCCGAGCGACCGATAACCGTTTCTCGAGGATAAACCGTTAACTGGTCATCCTATCCTACGTATTGAGATCTTGTTCTCTCGCGTCGGCGCACTCCTGGGACAGCTCGCCGTCATGCGGCCTCAAGAAATTATCAGCATCAGCGTCTCTCTACGTCAGTCCTCATCGTCGTCTTAACTACTTATTCCAACTACGCTACACCGTCAATTAGAGTCCCGACTCGTTAGACTCTTCGTATTAACGTTTCACGAATTCGCACATCCTCGCGATTATTATATCTACCGGTTGAAGGCTTTTTACCAACCAGCGTCTCACATTTTGGTCAAGGAAACGAACAATCATCGACGAAATTGAATATCCTTTCTTTCTTTTTTTGGTAACGTGAAAGGCCAAAAAAAATTATCTTTTACGCGTTAATTGGGTACAAAAATATAAAAAATTTTCACTCGTATTTATGTTGGCCTCAAAGTCGTAAAAGTCATGAATTCATTTTTTTAAATATATATATATGTATATATATTTTTGAAGCCGGAATGAGACTCGTTCCGACGAAAAGAAAAGCTGAATATATGCGGTATGATAGCACCGTGGCGCCAGTCAGGAGGTGCATCGGCGTAAACGCGAGTGAAACTTCAGACGCACCCGGAGATCGTTTATTATTCCCTCACGGAGTATGGAGAGACGTAAAAGGTGCGGGCAGAACCGGCGAGTCCCTCCCCGTGAGAACTGGAGCACGCGTATACAGAGCTACACGGTGTTATACGCGCGGGGACGACGGGCTCTCTCGCCCTCGATGCACCGCGGGTGTGTGTACCTCGTTATCGCGCGTTGGGATACCCTCGGCCTTGACGATGGCGCCGTAAGACATACGTCCTTGGGGCGGGGCGTTCTTAACGGTTTATCGAATGCTCCTTGTTTGCCATTCACAATTATTAATGAACACTCTGCAATCCACTTTACCTACGATTTCAAAATATTTTCAAAAGATCTTCAAACATTTGAGAAGATTTGCAAGAATATCAAAAGATTCAAAATATTTTCAAGAATATCAAAAGTTTTAAAATATTTTCGAGAATATCAAAAGATTAAAAAAATATATCAAAAGGTGTTCACCAATATTAACAATTTCGGAAATTTCAAGAGATTTTTAAAAATTTCAAAAGATCTTACACATTTCAAAAGCATAAAAATCAGTAAATGCATAAATCTTTGGAGTCATCAACTAATGACCGGCAAAAATATGATTGTTGTTGTTTTTTTTTTTTACAACGAATCTCGTTTCAGAGACTCGTTGATATTTTCGAGAGCGCAGGGGGTCAATAGTATAGCCGTGCGCTTTTTCCAATCTCCATATCAACGTGTATCGCGTGCAATATCTGTCCTGTCCACATTTCCTGGCTACAGTGTACTATTAATACGAGCGCACACCGACACGTTCCTCACGGGAGTGTCTCTTCGTACGTCGCTGTCTCGGGCGCTCTCTCGTTCGGAGGGACTACTTGGAATGCGCGACAGGAGCTCACGAAAAGAAAAAAGTAAAAAAAAAAAAAAAATAAGAGCTACGACGACGGAGTGCGGAGAGCGCGTACCGATCGTGCATGACAATGCTCGGTCCCTCGTGGCCAATGGCATCGGTACCGGCAAGAGTTAACAGTACCCGGAGTATATAGTATGCAACAGTATGCAATCGAGCGTATTGGTATTTATGTTATTTCTTTCTCTCCCTCTCGCTGCCGCACACGATTACCGAGGCGTGTCAGCCTACATCGTCCGATTTATCCTCTATCGTTCATTCTGCGATCCCCGACGGCAACCGCGTCAGCATCCACGTGAGCTATTTCGCCGATTCGCCGTTCTTCTCGCCACTTCCGGCAAGCGATCCGAGCGCTCGCACACGAGCCATCCATATCGATACCGCGCATGCGCGACCGGGGAGGCGCCTACCTGCTAGCCTCTTCGAACTCCCCATTGTTTGCACGACAATGACTACGAGGAATTCCAGGAGGCTATGATCAGACTGATCCGACTCGACGCACGTCGAAACTGCAGCTGCTGCGCATACCTCTGTTTTTGTTGTTCGTTATTTTTTATTTTAGTCACGAATAAGACTTCTACACAAAAGCTTTGTGCGCGAAGTACATCGCTCAGAGTTTAACGAACGGGGAGATCTGAAGAAAACAAAATGATATCCTCGCGGTAACTATGAACCTTAAGAATCTGTGTCTCCCAAAAAGGCTATCGCGGTACACCATCGACAATTATCGCGTCGTCTTCACCGCAGTGATAATCCCATGTTCGTGGACACAGCCGGGGCAACGGCTAGATGCAACATCAGCCGCGAGTTCGCACTGCCCGCGGTCGGCGGGAGAGCACCTTCTTGGGTAATAAGAGCTTTCTTGCAGCAGCGACCGAGTGTACACGAGAGAACCGCGTGAGCGTTACCTTACCACTCGTCGTATCTAGTTTTTGCCACATCACGCTCGCGCGTCTCTTCTGACTCTCCACGTCGAAACTAGTTTTCGCGATTCTCGGAGCTCTCGGGCACACTGCAATTTTATACATTCACCGACCCTTCGTGGTTTCCTTAAAAAAAAAAAATAACAAAAAAGAACCTCGGCCGGTTATTTTTGGATTTTCGGATCGCGAACCTCTTCCTAAATTTCACCATTTATTTTTATTTTTATGTCGAGCATTACGAAGGGGGAAACGAAAAGCTTATCGGGACCCAGCAAGGTGGAGAAGATTCCGCGTACCTTTCGAACCTTCCTCTAAATTTAACCATTCATTTTTATTTTTATCTCGAACATTACGAAGGGGGGAAACGAAAAACTTATCGAGCCTCGGCGTGAGAGGATTTCGTGTTGGGAACGATAGTGGAATCACGACTCGGACAGGGGAGAACTCCGGGAGAGTTCTCTTTTTCGCGAGAGGGACGCGACGAAGCTCTTGACGACGCCCGACATAAACCACGGCCATCTTTGTGCCTGGCGAACACTTGGAGAACGGGTTTTACCCCCGGAGCTCTTCCTCTCGCAAAATCACCACTAGCGTAAGCTATCCTATATCACGGGCTTAGCGCGAGTGGCGAGTACACGAAGCTTCTTCATCCTAACACTTCTAGACACGTATCCTGAAACTCCCTATCCGCGAAATCGTTCAAACCGTCGCCGGAGCGCCGCGCCATATAAAAAAAAATCAACAAAAAAAGATAAAATGTAATCACTGCGATTGTTTGCGAGCCGGTAAAATTCGGCTTATACCGGAAGACGCCCCAATTGACGATTGGGAAACCTTTTGGTCAGTCCGACAGAACAACTCCAAGAGAACGCTCAACTTCCAAAGGCCCAAACAATTTTTCGTTTCTCAATCCGATCCCCGAAAGGTATTCACCTCCCACTAAAGGATTGCCGACCCCTTTCGAAATTCGCAAAACGAGTTTCGCCCAGAACGGATAACGTTCCCCCGCCATCCGGATAAAGATCCGACCCTGTAGTCATCTAAATTAAAACATCTCGGGAGAGAGTAAGAAAAAAAAAACAATAGCGAAGAAAGGAGACTCGAGAATGCGAAAGGATGCTCGAAACATATATTCCCCACCCCGGGCATTCCGCGGTTATTGACTCGGAGCAGGGAACAACACACTCTGCAGTGGTTCGAGAAGAAGGGAAGCAACATAAATAAGATACGCGCGAACGAGTCGATAGATTGTCCTATAGGAAAGGCATAGGCCGAAGGTACACGCTGTATCTTCCGTGAGGTTCCAGTGCACGACATAGTTGCAGTCGGGAGTCCTTTCCCGATTGGCTTGTAATAACACCGGTGTCGCGGGAATCTGTAGAATCTCCGATCCTCATCAGTGATCATACAATTCCAGCGTTCGCGGATTGCAGAAAGAATTTACCTCCCAGCTCCGTCGTATATTTAGCGGTCGTAGGCGAGTCTACGACGATAATAGCTCCGCAGTCCTTATACCAATACGCGAGCGTTGCCATTGCGGGGTGAAGAAAGCACGAGTGGAAATCATCAGTCATAGCCCGAGCAGCGGAGAGGCGCCTGGCCGTGTACTTATCCACCATCCTCCGTATCTGCAGCTACTCCGTGGATGTTTCGAACACATCGAAAGATTTACGGGACGTCGAGGCCGCCGACGCATGGCGAGAGAGGTGCACACCACTGCCGGGAAAGCGTCGTTGTTTTCTTGCCATAACAGCTATCCATACTGTGCGGCGTGTATACACGTTATCCCGAGTCCGTCCGATTTCCATCTCTACACTTGGATTCCCTTCGATTCCACGCAATAGCGAACGCGAAAATGTATTCACGGTGAAAGTCAGGCTTATTTTACTTATGGTCCGAGCGCAGTTACAGTGACACAGTGAAATACTCTGCGCGGTGTAGATCGTACGACAATTAATATAACCAGTTCTCGATTTCACAATATAAATCTCGAGTCTCCGATGATAATAATAGGAGGAATACTCTTGGAGGATCTCTCGAACGATCTATAGATCTACATATCTATAGATCCAAAGATCTATAGATCGACGTATCTATGGATCTAAGGATCTATAGATCGACAGTTCTTTGAAAGCAATAACATCCGGCAAAGGTGGCAATTAAGTATCCTGTTAATAATATATTACATGCACGTACGCACGCGACGATCGCAGACGTACGTGTATTCGCGCCCGACCCCTTCATGGGCTACGCGCGCGCTATAGACAAACGCGAGACATACGATTAAGACATATTTGGATGGCGCAGCGACGGTATGATGTGTACTACGATGACTGCGATAAATCCGGTCACCCGGTAAAAGGAGCTATTATTTTTAACTTATTTTTAATTGGCCCAAATCACCTTTACATCCTCCCAGCAACCCTGCCGATGGATCATGGAATCCAAAGACTCGATTAATTGGCTCGAATTTCTTTATTTATTTTTGTTCTCATCTAAAAGCAGTATTCGAAGGTAAGAGTGCGCGAGGTCAGCACGTTGTCGATCTCGACTTTCTATAGCTCCGGACCGCCCCCTCCCCACTCCCCCTCCCCTCCGCGAAAGGATTTGGTATTATTGCAGTCGGCGAAACCGCCAGAGAGCCGAAAGAAGTTTCTTGCGAAATTCGTTGATCTCCCGCCCGCACTCTGCTCTTTCGAAGGGGGGGGGGGGGGATAAAAAAATTATTGCGCCACGCCAGTGGGCCATTGTGGAGTGTTATGTAACTCGAGTGATCGTTTCGCTTTTACGCAACACACCGGCGCAACAAGGATTTCTGTATGGCTGCGCTGGACAGCACAATATTTGGACAAAAGACTTCCGTCTCGTTCAATCGGTCCATCAGTGTCCTAATAAGGTTTTTTCTTCTTATTATTTTTGCAGAAGCTGCGACGAGGATGAGAGCCTGGGAGAAACGCAACAGCGTAATCGGCGAGAAGATAAGCGCGAAGAGAGGCAGCGAAATTTTTTCTCAAAGAGGCAGAGAACTTGAGTCGCTCGGGAGCTCCGGCGGAGCCGGAAATGACAATGACGAGCGTCGCTGTCGCCCCGGGTAGTCTCGGTGCGCCACCAGCGATGCTCACACCTAAGAGATATCATCTTCAACCGGGACTTCAACAGACTTCGGCGTCCCCGACACCGGGAAAGGTAAGGAATCTCGGCGTGTTACAACTTATATATATTTTTAAAAAACTGTGGGTTTATCTGTTTTGTCCATTTTTCAAGAATGCAGGGGACTTAGGTCCTTATTATTCTATTCCCCTTAAGGGACTTCAGCCTATGTTGTTCTAAGTGTCCCTCCTCAACTAGAGACTTGCATGGAATTAATCTAATAAATACATGATATTTTTTGCATACGAAATTCAATCCCATACGCTATAATTTCGGCAGGACGGTTTTCATAGCGCATGGAATGGAGTGGAAAAGTCACTTCCTGTTTGAGGGGCATTTTTGTTGGAATTAATTTTTTCACCGATATCTGTGATACCTCGTTATGCAGCTTGTCTGTATCTGACAGCGTTACAATTTTTCCCCGGCGTGCCTTACGTAGTTTGAGAATTGCAAAATAAGTAGCGAAGAAATTTCATCGAAGGCAAAATAATATGTACACGGCATACACGCGGAATCACTCGCCGTACTTGGATAGGGTAAGATATCATATGCAATCATCTCGCGAGATGGGAAATCGCATAACTTCCGTGGATCTCTCGCGAGCGTGGCCTTGGGTTAACTTTTATCCAATTAAACGAACCGTTATCTAATCGATCGCGCGGACGCGGTGGGGAAATCGATATTGCGCGTGGTTAACTATAGATTATGTACATATATATATACCGTGTATCCTCGAGCTTGATCGCGCGTGGTTTTCCACTATAACCAGCAACTATAACCACTTTCGAACTTCATCGGAAGATGATATTCGACGCTTCCATTCCAATCATTCGGGATGAATTGGCGAGATTTCTCTCGTCGTCGCTGTTTTTTAATTTCAAACTCTTCAGCGACAAAATTTAACCGTTCCGAAGGACTTTGCCTCCGTGCTCTTTATTCGCCACGATAAATTACCTAATCCGGCTGAGGTATAGGTGCAGCCTAGGTCTATATATCTTCGCGTGAAAGCGTACCACCCCGCTCGTTATGCCGCCGGTGCGATTATCTCCAGCGATTAATGGGCACGAGCCATCGCCGCGGTCTTACATAACATTTTGCATGAACGGCGCGGCATTCAACGGACTCTAACTTTTACTTATCCACGCAAATCTTTACAACACTGTCTACTTTTTTGATGCATAAGTGTCTTCTCCTTTTCTCAATAAAACTATATTTTCGGGATATTTTCGGGGCTGGTTTCGTATTGTCGAAATTTTTATAAACTTTTCGTCACATTTCGACTTCGCGTTCTCGTTCGCGAAGTTACCTAGAGATAATTTTTTTCCTCGATAGGCCGTAGCTCGCTTGAACCTCTTTTTTTCTCCACATACTTTTCATCGGCTCACGATCCCGGCTGTTATATATCGGAAGGTTTTTGTCCGAAAACGAAAGTTGTTCAAGTGTGAATAAAAAACGTTTTAGAGGCAAGTGTAATATAAGTTGGTCGATCGTGCCTTATTTCTCTCCGCAGTCGTCGCCGTCGTAATAAACGCCTGGGGACACACGGCATGTTTATACATGTATGTACGAGCAGCAACTCACTGCTGACGACTCGTATTGTCGGTTTAAACCTGTTTTACTTGAAAACCCTGAAACCGTAGCGATTCGCGAAGGACGAGAGAGTTTAAAGTTACTCGCTCGTTTTCGCTCCCTCCCCCCCCCCCCCCCCAATCGCTCACTCTCCCTCGATGTTATATATACAGCATGCTCTATAGCTCATGAAGAGACGCGGCCTCCGTTTAAAATACGCTCGTTAGACTATGAGCGACTTTATTTTTGCCGTCGTTCGGCACAAACTCGACTTCTTACACCACACACGGTTCGTACTATATACATGGTTAATAAGCCATTCCATCGCTCGTTTTGAGGTGAAACCAGTCGAAGTGGTTATGACACCGGGGCAACTGCGAAGCTGTCCGCGCTAACAGCGAGAGACTTTTCTAACCCGGTAGCCAGCAGCGTCGACTGCGAGACTGGATCTCGTCGCGAGAAGGAAGTGTCGACAAATTCGCTGGACGACCGATAGAAATAAATCTACTGGCGGTTCGCGACATTAAAAAAAAAAAAATCTGATTATCCCGTCGTCGATCTCGAACGATTGACAGCGGCGAAACGACTTTGCAAAGTGTCGTCTCCGAATTTATTAAGATCTTCGACCCTCGTAAACTTTTTTTCATTTTATTTCCACTAAACCGTTAAACTTCGCTTACTCTGTAAAATGCCTGTCTTAGTTTCAAGTAAAACCTACACCAAATTGCTACTCTCCCATCGCTATGGTACTTAGGGGTTTTATCCCGGTACTGAAGAAATTCTATCCATCTATCTCCGTTAACGTGTACCGGAAGTCGGCTCTTTCGCGAAAAGTTCCGCGGCAGAGTCGCTATCCGTTATTTCAACGGAACATAATATTCCGCATTAATGTTGTTTTCAGCGCGATGTTTGAGCTACTTCTTCCAGATCTCGCCGATTCCTCCTGGCCGTTACTGTTACATTATATTCGACCGAACAGCGTAGTGGCGAGTCCTTACTTCCAGCGTGTTCCACTGTCCGTGTAGCCGAGATCTTCCTAATGGCCGTAGTCCGAGATTTTATAACGCACGGTACACGCTGGATGAATACCGGCCGGGTCTGTACTTGTGGTACGATGATAGCCCTGAAGAGGCGAGCTGAGGCTCCGGCTCATGCCGGTAATCGCGCGCCGATTCTCAGGGTGTTCCTCGTCGTGGCGCGCAGGACCCGCGAGTACACCCGCGGGGGGTAAATGTACGCACCGGAGTCCGGAGTAATCTTACCTTGCGAGAGTTACGTCGCGCTACTGCTGCATCGCACCGGTGATATTGCTGTTGTGCAATCGTGGGCTGCGGACGGCTCGCGAGCCGGCTACACAGCCCAACTCTTCGCGGCGCATCCACCGTGACCCTTGCGCCAGCAGGATCGTACGCGAAGCTTCGCGCGAGCACGATGGATCGAGATTGTGCGGTATAACTCGATAGACGAGGTATTTCTTTTTATTTAATTTTTTTTATATATATTTTTTTTATTTTCGACACTACCGGTGCGCGCTACCGGAGAGCAGATTTTATAAACGATTAAGTTTCGGTTCCGATTGGATAACCCTAATGGGCCGAACCCCCTCGGTGAGATGTTTCGCGACCGGGGCCGTTCTGGACCTTACGGTAACTACCCGTACCAATGTCCGGAACCGCGATCTCCCCGACGCTACCATAGAGTCGTGGAGGAAATAACGCGAATAGTACACAAGGAAATGCACATCGAGCCTCGCCAGCGTGCTCGATGGAGCCGGTGGGCAAAGTCGTAACGTCGCGGTCGTTACGAGATTTTAATGCGTTCCGCGTAATCAGCGAGTCGAGTGCCCACGGATCCGGCGTTCTTATATCTATATCTCTATCTATATATAGATATATATGCATATATATATGTATGCATCTCGTACTTGGTTGTATTCATAAGTGAGCCGAAGATATACGATACCGCTGCTGCCGCTTGCTTGTTTGAGCTGCGAATACTCCGTGTTGTAGCGAGATCGCAGCCCGAGGCGATCCGATGATTGAGACGAAGGGTAATGTACACGGCAGAAAAATGTAGAACTGATCTTCGGATTCGGTGGAATACTCTGCAATCTGTCTCAGTGTAGAACACTCTAACGAGACTGGCGAAAGCGATGATACGGATGATTCGATCCTCCAGCCTCGAACTTCTGGTCGGCCTTTGGATCTTCGCTATGCGGGGAAATCGACGTTCATCAACAGCTGCAGTTACACAAAAATGTTCACTATATTGTATGCATTAATTACACTCATATATGTGTACATGCTCCGTGTAGTAGTGGATCGAAGTCCGAGGCGATCCATTGATTGAGACGAAGAGCTCCGGTAAGGTACATGGGAAGAAAAAATATAGAACTGATCTCCAGATTCAGCGGAATACTCTGCACTTTGTCTCAGTATAGAAACACTCTGAGACGTCAGCGATGATACGGATAATTCGGTCTATCTCCGCAAAGCGCGCCAATCGACTTTCGACAACAGTTGCAGTTACAGAAAAATGTTCACTGTATCTTTGACATTAATTGCACTGATATTTGTAGAAATATACTCTTGTAGCCGGAAATCGCAGTCCAAGGCGATTCAATGATTGAGACGAAGGGCTCAGTAATGTACACGGGCAGAAAAATGTAGAACTGATCCCCAGATTAGGTGGAATACTCTGCAATCTGTCTCAGTGCGAAAGCGATGAATCGGATGATTCGGTCGATTCTCCGGCCTCGATCTTCTGGTCGACCTTTGGATTTTCGCAATGATCGAAAATCGACGTTCAACAGCTGCAGTTACACAAAAATGTTTACTGTATTGTTTGCATTAATTGCACTCATGTGTGTGCACATGTGTGCGCGGTGCGCAACATCGCTGCACCAGCGCGAGTGTATTAATTAGCCGACCCGGGAATCCACTTTCCCCGCTGACCAAGGCCTGGATGAAGATGACCTCGGTGATGAGCATGTTCGTGTATACGTACGCCTGGCCATTGCGTGCTGCGAACTGAGTGGCAGAAAGATGTACTCGAAACAGCGCCGAAGAATCCACTATCGCTGCATCTCGCGACTGAATTTTTGCAACAGACCGGAAGCCACTCGGTCTTATTTTTCTATACCTTTTATTGCCCGACGCCGTTCTATGCGTGTCACTCGCATCACGATTGTCCGTACGGCTATCGTGCCTGCGAGACGGATGTTGCATGAAGTGCGATCGAGAGAATTAAACAAAACGATCACCGATACGCGACACGATCGAATCGTGAAACGACACATTTCCTTTTCCGTTATAATTCTTTTTTTACGAGATATTTTTTTAATAACTAAAAATTAAACGGTCGTGAGAAGAAAAATTTATTTTTTAACTGAATTGTGACGAAGAAAGCTCCGCTCTACACAGAGTGAAAATGAAGCTACAGAACGTTCCTTTTTTTTCTTAAGGAAGGCCATTTCGTATATAGATATTAATAAAACATTTTTATTATTCACCGCCTTTTTATTCATCGCTTTGTAAAAAAAAATGCACCTTGGCATAAAATACCCGCACATACAACCGTGGCTTTCTCACTCGACGGATGAGTTTCGCAGCCAACGAATTAGCGCCGCGCTGTCTCGCATGTTGCGGCAGGGGAGAACATGCGCGCCGGGGACAATGGGCGGTCTCTCTGTACTTCCGGTTTCACGATTAGCACCTTAGCGTTCGCCTCCGACGTGTGAGAGAGTGCTCGGCTCCCGTGTATAGGATCGTTGCACTCGATAGCCTCGATTTCCGGATTAGAATTAACCCGCGAAGAAGAGCCATCCGGTGCTCCCCGCCTCGAGACCACTCCTTTACCGCTTTATAATAAATGCCCTGGACTATCTATAATGAGCACCATAGTCACTTTCCTCTCTTCGATTAACCGGTACCCGTTTCCGTTTGCACGCCCAACAGCGACGCGCGAGTTCGTCGCAGGCGAAGAGGATTCGTTCTCGCACCGTTGGGACAAGATCGTTTTTTTTTTTTTAAGGCCCGAGAAAGTGAGTACGTCTGGCTTCCGGCATCGGAATGTCCCATTTTTCGAAAAATTTGTTTTACTTCGCGCATCCTTCGCGTTACTTCGCGCCGCGGTCACTCGGCCCGATTATATTTTTATGACCCTGGATCGAACATCGAAATCGACCGGGATGTCGGATATCCGTGGATCGCCGCGCGCATCCGCTTGACCCCTCTTCGTGTTTATACGCACCCAGAAAAAAAATTTATATGACGGCCACCGTTTATTAATATTAAGTAAAATATTTATTTGATTTAAATAAATATTTATTTGATTTAAGTAACTATTTACTTAATTTAAATAAATATTTATTTTAATCAAATAAATATTTTACTTGATCTTAGTAAACGGTGGCCGTCAAATAAATTTTTTTCCTGGGTGCGATCGGAAAGTTTCCACAATTTCTTCGAGCGCCTCGCTGCCATCCGAACCGGACTCTTCGGCGTCCCTTGCAGAAGTTCTGCAGCGAGGGAAGTTTTACCAGCTGTCGTTCACTATCTCGAAAGACTGCCGAGGAAGAGGCAAGCTCGTCGCACCTGCCCGCGCGTTAACGCGCGGAGTGCAGGTGTCGAATATCGGTTAACGTTGGCGCCAATGCCAGAGTTTCGCGGGTTAAATTGTAAGAGGGAAATTATGAAAAAATAACTCGAGTTCGATCCTTGTTCTACAAAAGATTGGAAAATTACCGAAAGTAATTTTGGAAAATAATTTTATGGTATTTCCTTTTTTTCTGAATTTACTAGTTCGTTTGTTTCATCTATTTTTCGCGTAAACCGAACTCGGTGAAGTTTATAAAATTTTCGTAATCGAATCAGAGGAAAGAGAAAATAATTGCACCGGGCAACGTCGGAACTTTCAACCGGCAGATCTTAGATTAATCGTGACCTCCATGCCTCGGCTCTCCTCGTGCAAAGACCAATTATATCTCTCGTTCATTCTTCGTCTCTCCCACCCACGCCAGTCAACGAGGATTTAATACACGCGGGAAGGTATTGTAAAACTTGTCGGAGTTTCTCAGTTATCGCACGGAACCCGAAGAGTTTCAATCTAAACGGTGCAAGAAAAAGTATTATCCTACAAGGTGCTTAGAATAAAAAGAATAAATAAATGAAAAAAATTTGCCAGTGATAACGAGCCACGTTGGCGTCGGAGTTTGAGCGCAGTGAATTATAGCCAGTGATCGAGTGGAAGGTAGAATATGATAAGTTTTGTAATAATCGAACGAGAAACGAGAGAGAGCCCCGGAGCCGGTTTCCTGGTTTTCCGTGTCCGTGCTTCGAGAGCCCAGCGCTGCACTTTGCTTGGCAAGTATGAGCGGCAACTCGCCTTCACTCGAGTCTATGGCCCCTCGATTCCATTGGCCGACAACGGGAGTGCAGCGATTTCTCCGTGGAAACGAATTTAAATGCGTTTCGTACACCGGGGTCTCTCTCGGTACGATCGATTCCATCGCCGTGTCTCTCCCCCGGTACCGCTCGATACTCTGCTTCACTTTCCCCGCGGTTCGTGCAGCACCCAACGCAACTCGGTACCACGCTCGATCTTTGGTACCTGATCCTCCTTAGCCACTCGGCCTTTCCTTTTCCTGCGAATTAACGAGAACCATGAGTAAGCGATGTGAACATTTTCATTTTCAGCATTATTTTTTTAAATTTTATTCTAGATAAAATAGTGTATTTTGATTGTAGGGGGGGGGGGGGAGGGGGGCGAGATGGGCCCGGAAAAAATATTTTCGTGGTAAAAGAGCTTGCCTCGTTAAAAAATAAATAATTATTATACGATTAGTTGAACAAGCTCTCATTGCGTTCTTTCTTTGTTTGCAGAACTACGACACGCTGAGCAAGGGTAAAAAATCGTGGAGCGTGAGATTGGGCCTGTCCCGTCAGAATCAGGGCTCCGATGATTCGGCGAAGGGTTGGGGCACGATAAGCGGCGGGAGCGCGCTTTCCCGGCAGATGCTTTACGGCGATCCGTGGCTCTACGGAACGGTCCGATCGTCCCGTGGTATTCACGATCACCGAGCTTTTCTGACGCCCCCTCCGCCGCCGGGTGCACCGGTACTCATAGTATGTTCCTGCCCGGAGTTTCTCACCGGGACGACGAGGAAGCTGGGCAACTGCCGGAAGTGCGGCGGCCACCGTCTCGCCGGCGTACCACTCGGTGGCACTTGCCGGATAACACCTACTTCCTCGAGGAGCCGCCCGAGCCTGGCAGGTAAGCGATACATTAAAACCACCAACAGTCCGACAAAAAAAAAAAAAGAATCCCAATAGACAAAAAAATGTCCACCCAGTAAGAGTTAGTTTCTATTTTAGTCTTTTTTCTACGCACTATAAAAAAGTTTTATTTTGTCAAATCAGTCATTGACTTGTTTTATCAATAGTTACAGACGATTTGATACGACGAGTATGAGAAAAAAATAATCCCAATAAATAAAAACAAAATTTCCACCCAGTATGAGTTAGTTTTCATTTTAGAATTTTTTCTACGCACCGAATAAAAAAAGTCTAATTTCATAAATTCATTCTTCAGTCGTTGACTTACTTTATCGGACAGTTGCGGGCGATTTAATAATCCCCGAAAATTAAAATCGTAATATTTTCACATTTTTTTCGAGCTCTGTTGCAAACGCAATTTTTGTAACTTCTGCGTCCAGGTGTCCTGAGATCGTCGGTCGACGACCCGTACGACGTGATGCGGCGAAGTCGCCTTGTCGAGCCCCGTTCCCGAGCCCGAAGCATATCGCCTCATCGTCATTCGAATCAGCGAGACTCCCGAAGTCAGAGCGTAGTGAGAGGCAGCAAGGATCGCAAGACCGCATCGACGGATGTCGCGGTATCGAGAACCGAGTGGTTCGACAGCGATTCCACTTGCTTCGACGAGAATTCTCGAAAATCCCGTTCAAATTTCACCGGAGCTTCCTCTACGGGCGACTGGCTCGAGGAGAAAACACCGGAGGATCCACGAAACGCGCCCGGTCGAGTCGTCAGAGTCGCGAAAAAGCCTCGCAACTGGCAGGACGCGAATTCGTCATCGAGAGCGACGGAAACTTCCCGCAGGAAGCCCGAAGAAAACGCGTCGAAAGACTCGCGAAAGAGTATCCTCGAGTGCGACGTCAATCCTTATCTCCTGGTGAAGAAACAGATGAGAGACGAGGACGATCTCAGCGACGATCTTTCGGACAACGCCCTCGAGCTCGAGGAAGTTCCCTCCTCGAGTCTCTTCGACCCATCCAAAGTGAAGTCCATCGAGAGAGTACCGAACAGGAACGCAGTCGCTGCGATCGGCGGCCAGAGGATTCGAGTGTTCAGCGAACCCCGCGAGATCTCCGACGAGGAAGAACCAGGCGCACCGGTAACGAGAATTCCTATACCGAAAGTCTCGCCGAAGAGACCACCGCGTAGGGCCAAAGAGACGAGGACGAACCTCAAGAGTATACTGAAGAGAGGCAAAGCGGACGGAAAGCGAAAGAACGTTTTGTTCAACATCAACAATGTTATCTTCGCGCCTGAAAAACCTCCGGAGCTGATGATGACTAGTCGTAGAACGAGTAGGACTTCGGTTAACGGATGTAAGGATAACATCGGCGATAGCATCGAGGAGCAGCCGATTATACCGGAGGAGCAAATACCGGAACGACCGAAGTTCATAACGATACCGAACATCAGAGATCCAAAGAGATCGACGCGAGTCCAGGAGCCCAAAATCGTACCGGAAGTGAAGACTGTACCGGTGATCGAAAAGCTGAAGATCGATCACATCGTGGCATCGCGCAGGCCCGAGGTTCCTGCCAGAAATTCGAGCAAACGGGATAACAAGAGCGCGACGGATACGACGGCGGAGGAGACTAGATCGTTGTCGGATTCCACTCTCACGGAAGTATCCGTTGATCGATCTAACTGCTCGGTCAACAGCGAGAGCAAGAGCATCGCGAGCGACGATAACGCCGATAGCGGAAAAACGAGAGTCGGCGGCAGCGAGACTTCGTTGGATACCATAAGACCCGAGGACGAGACCGAGCTGGAGATCGAGATCGAGGAACTCGAGGATCGACTACCGGAAATTGGAGTCGAGGATAAAGAACTCTTAGTCAAGTCTGGAGGTAAATTTCATGATTTTTTTTATTTCATTTTCTCAAATTTGTATATTCTCGATATATGCAATCGTATCGGATGCTTCAATATTATCGTCATATACAATTTCACTTTCGCTCCGACGATCCCGGAAATCTGTTACGGTAGAAACAAATATTATTAACATGTTACCAATTTAACGATGCGGTTTGTGGTGTCCCATACGAGGTCGTCTCGAATCCCGGTATTCGCGACGCTCCCCCCTGTCCGTGATAATCTCGCCTCGTACGTGGCCAACACTATTCCTCTTTCCTCCCCGAGCATATACACAGATGTTATATACCCTGTGGCAACACTCGAGCACGGCGGTTTAATGGACCGTTAACGCGCTGACACGAGTTATCGCGCGGCAGAATATATCCTTGAACTCGTGAAAAAAATGTGCATAGCGCGGATTACAAGCAAGGATAACAGGCAGCCCTCTCAGACGCGGCGGTGCAACTCACTTCGATGTAAAGCGTGCGCGTGTGTGGCTTCTCGCGCTTTGCTGTTGCTGCTAACGGTCTTTCCTGCGGATCGCCGAGACTACCATATATCTTGTTTTCCTCGTTGAGCCGACAGGGGAACGAGCTTAATCGATTAGCCCGAGCCAGAAAGATTCTCCACCGTTCGGCGTCGAAAAAAAACCCCCATTTTTTTAATCTATGCCAAAATTTTGTCAAACGTTCCCCGCAGTAGTCGGACCTTTCGAAGACACAAAGCGAGGCGAATAAAAGATATGAGAAATGAAAAATGAAACTCGGTTCTAATAAATACCTCGAGGAGTGGCTCGGATGTCTCTAAGGATTTTCCACTCTCCGGACAGGATACTAACGTCATTATAATCCCGGTTTAAAGTTTAACCGCCATCGCGACGAGGGATGGAGAGAGAGAAAAAGGAGAGAAAGGTTAGCGGATCCTGACGACCGTGAGCCGTGTCCTCCGGGCAAAATGCATGCGTGAGCCTCGCGAAACCCCCCTCCACCCGAATCCCTTCTCCGGATACCACGCACGACCCGCATACAGTCTTTTATAGTGTCTCTGAATATAAAAAGCACTTGGGTTATAGTACACCCATATCTCTCCGCTGACTCCGGTGCTCTCGTGGGGTCCAGGCAACAGAGGCAGGCCACGCGACCGCACGTCGCCGTCGAGTAGATAAGGTCAGGGACGGTCAGACCGTCTGCACCCTACCTAACGTCGCGCATTGTTCCGATTCTCAAGTTCTGTAGTGGTATTCTGAAAAAAAGAAATTGTCCACAGTCTTGTATACACTTGGGAAACTTTGAAAACTGTGGATTTGTTTGTTTGTTTATTTGTCCCGATAGTTAAGTGACGTCGTACCGGAAATACGTCACTTCCCGTCGAAAAATGCGATGTTCAAAACGGATGTGACGTATGTTCGGATATGACGTCGCTTCCGCTCGAAAAATGAGATTTTCAAGCCGGAAGTGATGTACTTCCGGTATGACGTCACTTCCGGTTGAAAAATGAGATTTTCAAACCGGAAGTGAAATATTCTCATTGCAAATTACATAGTCTATAGCGAGGGCCCGAAGCGCCCAAGCCACAACCTGCCAGTCATCCGTTTTGTCCCTCTCTTTCCTATCTCTCTTGCCCACTCTCGGATCTCCAATATAACGCGTACGAAAATGCGCAAAGAGTGATTGCGAATGACTTCCGGCCGCGCGAATGTCCGTTTGTCCTTGAAACAGGATGTCCTCCGGCAGTCTCCCTTCGTCTTGCTCTATTCGTCCTACAACTTAATTTCCATATCTCTCTCTACCTCTCGCGGCGTAACCGATTCAGCACACGTATACACGTATATACGTATACACGTGTGCATATGTATTCCGCGAGTGTATACTTCTTTCCGCAATTTATCAGTATTTCCCGTCGATACATTAGCAGCAATGTGTGAACGAACTTAGAAAAACGAGTGGACATGATGAGCGAATAGAAAACGATTCACGGTTTGAGTGCCGCGACTTCCGGTGATCGCGTTTCCGGCGGGGGAATCGAAGCTCTTTTTCTTCTCAGCTTCGATGATTTTTTTCTTCCATCCCTCCGGCCTCAAGAGCCTGGCGGGGCCGTCGGAGCAACGAGAGTTGGATAACCGAGCGTCCGGCACGAAGACGACGACAAGAACGACGACAGAGCTCGTGGGCGAATGGCCTCCGGTCACTGAATAGTAGTACTTCTTGTACAGTGAAATCTCTCAATAGTCATCGGTTTAGTGGCATAAATATCCTAAAATCGAAGTACTTATCTACGGTTAATAAATTAATATTAGTTCAAATCAATTATCGCAAATAGCTCATTTGCATTTGTTATTATTAATTATTAAAATGATTTACTAACAATAATACTAGTAATGTTGACAAATTTATATAACCTCACCAACTGTTCAAACGGGTGAAAGGTTGAATTTTTTTTTCGATACCAAGGACAGGAAAAGATGAAAATGTAGAAAAATTGTGAATTCGCGGAAAGGGCAAGCTGTCTGAGAGTCTGAGTATTATTGAAGGTTTTCACTGTACGATATAACTATACGTAGTACTATATTACTCTGGTACTTATAGCGTGCCGGGACTGTGGCCGCGTGGGGTACACGACCCGTGTTCCAGCTAGGCTCTCAGTACCTACAACATGCATTCGCGTATACTCACCAGGCGAGTTATTAAGTCTGGGGCGTATACGCGTCCGCGTACAGCCACCAACACTGAACATTGCACTTCGTTCCCGTACTTAAAGCTGCGACGCCAGCAGCAACAGCAGCACGTGGGCCTGTTCATCGCGCGGTTTTCTATCCCGCTCTTCTATAATCGAAGATAAATTGCGAATCCGTTCGGCGAAGTGAGCCCAAGGGTTTAATCTCTTTCGCTCGCCGATCCTCCGGCTAATGTAGCGCAATGCACAGGCTCGTTCGATACGCTCCTTTCCATAACGCGTATTAACGGTCGAGGAGCGACGAACCTTCTCATAATTAACGCGAACGAACGAGGAAGCTAAGTGAGAATGAACTTTTCGAGGAGTTCAGGCATGGTGAATCTATAAATGTCTGGAAAGAATTTTTTTTATTTATTTTTTTTCTTTGAATGAAGGTAATATAGTGAATCGCTACGCCAAACTGAAGAATAAATGCGCAGATTTGTCGGTGGAGCTCTAATTCGATCCTTCCACGAGTAATATCGGTTCGACAAAAATACAATTTTTTTTCTTTCTTGAATATCCTTCGGTTCAACGATTCCCTCGAACATCGATTAATTTTTATCCTCCTCTCCGGTCGCTTATATCTCAACAGCCCTATGATTTCTTGCCAATCTTAATTTTCATTTCCCAATTCGTTTTTCTTGCGCGCTCGATGCAATTCCCTCCGCGTACACGAGATAGTAGTCTTTTTATCTCGAAAAAAACGGCCGCATACCACGGAGCGTGAGAGTCGTAACCATGCGCTGGAAACTGTATACCCCCTGTATACCGTACCTCGAAGCAATATCATCGACGACTTTATTATATTTCGTTAAAAGTATCTCATTTAGGTGAACCGACTGGAGCTCGTTCTCGTGTCTATTACTTTCTCGGAACGCCGAAGCCTCCGGGCTGTGTGTTACGTAGGGCCACAATCTTATCCCTCTCGCTCGTCTCTCGAACACGCCTCGATCATTGCCGACGGTCTCGATATTTTCCGACCTCCTGTGGAGAACCATGGAGAAAAATTATTGATAAATAAATGAAAAATAAAAACAAAAACATTGGTACGTAGTCGGACTCGGGATGCTGAGATTATCTGTCAACATATTTAGTGCGCTTAACAATAGCGGGTTTGTACAAAAAAAAAAGTGTTTTTGCCTTATGTTCATTCGTATATTTGGTTAAACTATTCGATGAAAACTAAATTCGGTCCAAATCAGGGTTACAGCGCTATTTATAATATGTAAAATTCGAATACACGATGTTTCTCCAACAGAGTTACTTTTTAACTGAAATGAGTATTGGTTGAATTGAGTTTTGGCTGAATTGAATTTTGGCTCAATTAAGTTTTGGCCCAATTGAGTTTTGGCTCAATTGAGTTTTGGCTCAATTGAGTTTTGGCTCAATTGAGTTTTGGCTCAATTGAGTTTTGGCTCAATTGAGTTTTGACTCAATTGAGTTTTGGCTCAATTGAGTTTTGGCTCAACTGAGTTTTGGCTCAACTGAGTTTTGGCTCAACTGAGTTTTGGCTCAACTGAGTTTTGGCTCAACTGTGTTTTGGCTCAATTGAGTTTTGGCTCAACTGAGTTTTGGCTCAACTGTGTTTTGGCTCAATTGAGTTTTGGCTCAATTGAGTTTTGGCTCAATTGTGTTTTGGCTCAATTTAGTTTTGACTCAAATTACTCTTGGCTGAATGAGTTTTAGCTGAAACAATTTTTGGTTGAAATGAGTTTTGGCGTAAACGATACCCTCACCCGTACGTCGACTCGCCCGCCGGTGGCTCCTTCGGTGCCGCTCGGCGCGTTCCATAAATTCCAGGCTACGCGAGATCACGCTCGCGTCGAATCCACGCGTTCGGCAAAGTGGAGCGAGTCGAGACAGACGCGAGCTCTCCCAATCCCCGTCTCTCAGGAGAGAGAAAGAGTTGGCTCGTGATCGCGTGGAAAAACTTTATCTTACCGAGAGCGTTGCTTTTCCACGCAGCTTGAGAAATTCCTGAACGGCACCCGAGGCTCTCTCGGTTATAATATAAGTCTCTCGTTCGTTCGAACACGTTCGCTCGCTCTCGTTGCCCGACTATCTTGCACCGACTCCGAGTCGGCGGCAACAGGAGCGCGGAGTAAAGCCACCACTTTCACCGATCGTGTCGACGACTCCCGCGCAAAGACACGAAATCATCGTCACGAATATATCTTCGGTACTCGGTTCTGCGTACGGGAGAAAGAGAGAAACTGGTAAATTAAGCATCCGGGCAAAAATCTACACGGTAGATAGCGAGGACCATCGTGCGCTAGCTGGCCCGACGGAAGTGGAGCGAGGATTACCGCTCGTGGTCGTTAAATCGACACGCTAAAAGGTCAGGAGGGCGTACGACGAGAAATGATGACCGTTAGAGATGTATGTCCCGAGGATTTTTCGGGGGCCGTTATTAGACACGCTGAACGAGATACCGTTCACTTTCACCTTGTATTATTATTGTAATAAACAGGCCAAGGCCTCGTCAAAATATAGTTATTAAAAAAAAGAACATTCTACCATCCACGACTACAGTTTCATTATTCTTTGTCACACTGCCCGAAAGTTACGCGCTTGTCACGCTGGGTCAGAGTTGACCCATTTTTGTTTATTTTTCTTTCCACTTTTCAGAGTAAAGATTTCATATAGTCATGTCCAAAGTTGATTAAAGGGAAGATATTTTTAGCGTATGGGCAAATTAAATCTTACTTTGTCGTGGATGGCAATTTCAAAATGGAACAGTAAAAAATGAGCATTTAACTGGGACACCAAGGCAGAAAAGGAATGTCTAATGTCAATGTAATTGCCGGGTCGACTGAAGCGATCGGACCGAAATGCTCGCGAGCTAATAGCTCGGAGCACGGTATCACGATACTTTTAGAAACCGGAGCTTCCGGGTCTTTCCCAACGCCGTCGGACTCTCGCCGGGCTAGTACACACTGTGGTAATATCTCGGTGCACCGTGCCGGCCGGTCATGCTAGTCGAATCTGCGGTTTCCCTTCCGGTTCTTTGGCTGCAGCTGAGCCGGGACGCTGTTCGCTTCTTCGCTCGTCGTCTCGCGTTCCCGAAGCGTGAGATGGAAAATCCGAGTGCTTCACTCGAGCGCTCACGTCCGGACATTCCATAATTTGCAATCGGGTTCGCAATTCCTCCGTCGATTTTTAACAGGTTAACCCCTTTCGATCGCATCAGCGTATATCATAGCTCCGCATTAACTAATCGGTAAATCGTTATAGATTTTTGATAAAATCTTCGGCCAATTAGCTACGACTTTAAAGAATTTTAACAATGTTTTATTCCAAAAGATAAAGCTAGGCAATAATTTTTTGCTCTCCTGATTATCAGAAAATTAGCAATTTTTACGATTTCGTCACGGAAGCGACAAACCACTACGGTCGCAAAGCGCTCTTTCTCTCTCTCTCGAGTGCCGCTCGGGCGATCGAACATCGGCACGGAGTCACGATTTCACTCGAAGAATCGGGTCGAGCCTGTAGAGTGTATGTGCTCTCTCGCTTCGACGTCGTAACGTTAATTCGAATGCGGCAGAGCTCCCGCACCCGCTCGCGCCTTCGTTAAATCTCTTCCCTCCGTAATCGTCAAACCTTAATTTTTCTCCGCAGACAATAGCCGACGGCCATGCCTATCGCGGAGCCAGAGCGACCGCACGTCCATCAAGCCCGAACTATCGGCCGGAAGTGTGCACTACTTGGACACGATGCGCCTCAGCCTCCGGCGAAGAGCCAGAGACTCCATCGACGAGGACACCATCGAAATTCCGATCGAAGATTCAATCCCCAACGAGTTGAAGTCGCCGGAAGCGAAGATCGAGGAACAACCGGAAGTTGCCGAAGAGAAGCCGATCGAATCGTCCAAGGACAGTCCGCCCCGGACGACCGAGCTTGCCGAGAAGGAGGCCGAGCCTCCTCCAACGAGAAGACCCGAGACATCGAAGAACCAAGAAAACTTCCGCCGCATGAGACCGACGAGCTGGTCACCGCCGCCCGGAAAGTCGAAACACCTGAACAGAGACCGCGTCAGCGATCCGGGACCCTTCGGGATTCACGACAACGGCGAAGACAACTCCGCCACTCCCGAGCCGGCTCATCGCGGCTCGCAGGAAGTCGCGGGATCGTCGAACATCTGGAATCCACGGGGTTCATCGACCGGAAGTGCCTCGACGATCGAGATCGTCACAAGCCGACCGGAAAGGAACGTCTGCAAGATAACGGTGAGTCCTCGAGCTTCGCCGCTGGTTCATCGTCTTCAGGTGGGCGGTAACGAGGCACCGAGGGGAGCTCGTCGAACGTCGATCCTGATAAACGGCGATCTGAACCCCAGCACCGAGACGACCGGTAACGACAACAAAGTCACCATCAGCGTTGGCGGCGAGGACAGCGTGTGCAATCCCACGGTCATATCGGTAAATTCCGCAAGCCCACCGAAGAAGATTCCCAGCTCAACGGAAAATCGAACGCTCGTTATCCTCGAAAATTACAAATCCAACATCGTCCTGGAATCTACGGCGAGGGACGACGCCAAGCCGAAGAATTCTACCGGCAGAGATGCTGCGAGGGACGACGAAAGAATCGCTAGAAAAAATGAAGATTCCGCGTCCTCGGCTGTCGAGGACAGAACTTTGGAAGTTCAGGACAGAACTTCAGGTTTTCGAGACAAAAGACGATGCGTTCAAGACTCCGCTATCGTAAAGTTATCGTCCGACGATGATCGTTCGGGATTTTGTAAAAACGAACAAAAGTCGCGTTTCCGTGAGCTCGAGGGGGCGTCTCGATGGTCGACGCTGTCGAAGGAGGCTCTGATATCGAAGCTCCTGGAAGATTCGCTGAGAAAAGCTCGGGAGAACGGGGAAATCCTGGACGAGAGCAGCGGCGAAGCTATACTGAGGATTCTCAAGCAGAGTTTGCTAAAGAGCAAGGAGTACGAGAGTTCAGAATCGACGATAGAACCAGAGGCGTCTTACTCGAGATCGCCGAGCTTGAATTCCGACACGGACTTCGTATCGACGAATCTCTTCCTCGAGGAGAACCCTTACGAGGTAATAAAAGAGCCGATTTACGAAGAAATACCGGACGAACCGCCGCCCCTTCCGCTAAGTCCACCGCCGACCGAAGATTACATAAAGGATCGTATATACTTTGCGGACGAGTACAAAGAAGCTTACTACAAGAAAGTCAATGCCGGACAGTTTCTGAGATCGTACTTGTCCGACGATATTTTCAAGAAATCCAACGACTTCAAGAGTGATGAACTCAACGGGGAGTCCTACATGTCGAAGAGTCCCGAGGGGTTCTTCAAGAAAGTTTCGACTTCGGGCGATGGGAATCTAACGAGCAAGTTTGAGCTGTTGAACTTCCTCATGGACTCCAAAGACAGGATCGTCACGGTCGAGGAGGACGAGGTCGAGGAAGACGACGAGGACGACGAGGAAGATACCGAGGGCGATTTGGAGGCGCTTTACGAACAGAAGGAAACTAGCATCGGTGACCTGAGCTCGAAAAGTTCCCAGATCTCGAACGTTTCAGACAGCAGCGAGGAGTGCAATATTATATTGACCAGCTCTCCGGAAGCTTTGAAGGTAAATCTGTCTGTTTGAATATCGCGTGGGCGGTGGATTAAATTAAAATGCAAAATGCTCCATAGTTTCCCTATTACGTGAAAAAAAAACATTGCTTTTTCTTACAAATCAGCTAAACCAGTTGTTGTTTTCGCAATCCACTCTACAACTCATTTTTTTAAGCTTCCATCATGCTAGAAGTGGTTCCGTGCGACTACAGATAGGAGATAACATTTATCGTCATTTTTTTTTTCTCAGACTCGAACGGTCGACATAGAGCGAACGGACAGCGGAGTTGGTTCGGAGAGTAGTCAAGCGAGCAGCAGCCGAGGTATACCGCGACGCTGGAGAACCGGAAACGCCTCTTCGGGTCCGGGAAGTCTGCTCGGCGAAATTCCGCAAGTTATTTCCGGGGACACGAAGCTCTGCGAGGATTGCGAGCAAAGATTGGACCCCCTCATAACCGACAGGTAAAATTTGCTTCGACTCAAGAAAAGTGGGAAAAGCGTTTTGGACAAGTTGTCGAGAAACATGCGGGAAACGCGGCGCAGATGCGAGACACGTATGGCCGATTTATTCGCGTCCTCTTTATAAGGACCGTCGTACGACCGCGGTCGCGTGCATAAGAGACAATTTTTTTTTTCTAATGTAAAGTAGAATAATCGCTGACACACTTCAGTGGCAGCGGCAAGTGAACGACGAAGATGTGTTGCGCAACGATGGCGCTGGGAATGCGCAGTTAGGAGTATCAATTTACAGCCACGGACGTTGACGCGGTTAATGCTTTGGGATGTGTTTAATAGTTAATCGCAGCAACGGTTCTGCTGAGGTACGCCGGACACGCAGCATGGTCCGCTCGCCGGGTTTATTGTCGTCGGTCGTAAATACAAAACTGAATGAACGCTTATCGAGGGACCTTGGAAATTAATATTGGAATCTATATCGGATCTATACACGAACTAGACATTTTTTTTCCATCGACCTATTTGGGTATCTTTTCAATAGTGACTTTGATTTCTTTTTGCTTTTCTTAACAGAGTTCATTTCGAATATCTGTTTGTCGCGCAAAAATCAATTACTTTAGCGGTCAATCGTCACGGTTTCTCGATGAACCGAATCGATACTGGCTACTGATCTGTCGCTCCTAAGTTTTATCTGGGTAAACTTTCATGGAAGGTGCGTGGTTACCCGCGATGCAGCCGATTAGAGCGTGAAAGGAACGCGAGCCGAGCGAGCCGCGGCGATCGCTATGCAAATTCGATTCCACGCTGAATCGAATCTTTTAAGAACTTTTAATTTTTTTTTTTTTTTTCGCAACACTTCATGTATCGATGGTCAGTCGGTTTGAAGCCGCGATGTTTTTTTTTTTTCGAATTACCGCGGTACTCTCGATGCATCTGCTTTGTATTTGGACAGGTCTCACTCTTTCTCAAGGGGGTACGTGGAAAGCGCGTCGCGCGTGTCCCGGCTCGTTAATTCCCAACTCGCCACGAAACGAAGTCGCTCTCGTTCGATAACGGACAGTGGGACTTTCGCTCTTTGCGGCAAACGGAATCGATAGTAGGAGAAAGTTTTGGCGTCTCTGTACACGACATATATATATATATAAATATAGATTTCTTGGTGGCGCGTGCTCAACATCTCGTAATTCACGAATAGCAATAGCGACGATCCCATAAATGTGCGCAGTTTGTATATTTTATTGGCGTTGCACTCGCTCGAGAGAGTACCAAGGCTTAGCGCAAGAACGAGAAATCTTCCTTGAACATGGCAAAAAAAAAAACATTCAATCGATTTCCCGAACCTGTTCCGATCGAAAGGCTATCCGAGGCTTTTCTCTTATTTATTATTAATTGCGACAACCCGCGACGTGAACGATAAGGAACTCGTTGCAGGGAAAGTACGCGAAAAACAATTGTCTAGGATAAATTTTGTCGTCACGGAACTTTACTATCATTTGATCTTAAAATTGGTTTCGCAGTGGGGTCGTTTACGCGCCTTTCGTGTGCCGGAAGTGCTCGAAGAAGCGGGCCGAGCGCAAAGAGATAATAACCGAGATCGTTGAGACCGAACAAAAGTACGGCAGAGATTTGCAGATCATTTTGGAGGAGTTTCATCGACCGATGCTTCGAGCGGGACTTTTGACTCAGGAACAGCTGGCGGCGATATTTCTCAACGTTGAGGAATTACTCGAGCACAATCTCGTGCTCGCCGAGAAGCTCAAAGATGCCGTGGACTTTAGTCAGGTAATTACTTCTCCGCGCAACCGATGATTATACCGGTTCTGCTCGATGATGAACGATTATTAATTGTTGATCGCGTCGTAAAATATTGTTTGACGAACGACAGGTGTCGGGCGACGAGGACCTCGTCACCGTGGATGTTGGAAAGATTTTTCTCGAATCCGAGAGAATGCTTCACGCTTTCGAGAGTTACTGCACACGTCAGGGTGGCTCGAGCCTTCTCCTCCAGAATCTGGAAAAGGAAAAAGAATTGTTGAGAATTTTTCTCAAAGTATCGCAAATGGAGAACACCGTACTGAGACGAATGAATTTAAATTCTTTTCTCATGGTACCGGTGCAGAGGGTTACGAAATATCCCCTGCTGTTGGCGAGACTCCTCAAAGCGACACCGGCTGTGAGATC
The DNA here is from genome assembly GCA_917499995.1 of Ichneumon xanthorius. Lineage (NCBI taxonomy): Eukaryota > Metazoa > Arthropoda > Insecta > Hymenoptera > Ichneumonidae > Ichneumon > Ichneumon xanthorius. The sequence continues at coordinate 1,280,993 of OU824203.1, read as the reverse complement.
GGACGTTCAGGAAGCGAGGAAGAGACTCGAACAGGCTCAGGCGAACATCGAATTGCATCTCGAGCACATGAACGCCGTGAGTATCAAAAATAATTCCTTCGGCAATCGTCGTTTCTGTTATAGCTGTAACAAAATAATGTATATTAAATTGTTGCGGTTAATGATCAGGAAGCGAAAGACGTCACGTCGACGAAACTCTGGCGTCGAATTTCCATTATACAGAACGGCAGGAGGTCGAACGGTGAACAGGACATGGTAAACATAAAATTGCGAAAGGTGAGTGTCCTCTAAAGTCGTGACGCACGAAAACCAGATTTTTATAAGAAAACGAAATATACAGATTTGTGTTTTCGTTTTTTTCCTCTTTACTTTCTGTTTTAAATTGAAATTTATTTAGATGGCGGTCGAGGTTCTCGAGTGGGCTCACGAAGAGGCGCGCTTCGTACTGGAAGGACGACTCCTGGTGGCTCAACCGACCGACAATAATTGGAGGCGTGGGAGGACCGTCAAACTCGCCCCGGTCACTGCCATGCTCGTTACTAATGGAAAAGTGAGTCTTCCGTTATCTTCAACCGGCAAATTATCGTGACTCGGGCGCTTTACGCCCGCGCTGTGGATTATGGAATTCAGATTTCCGAAAATTTACCGGAAATACGTTCACTTCCGGTTTGTTAATCTCATTTTTCGAACGGAAGTGACGTCACCACGAAAATACGTGACTTCCGCTTAGAAAAATGAAATTTTCAAAGCAAAATTATAGAAGATTTTCTTAAGTTAAATATGCACCGGTTTATAATGTATGCGATTTTTTTTAACAACAGCCGAGCACAGAGTTCCTAGATTCGAACGACGACTCCCTCTTCCCGAGGCAAATCGGCATAAAGGAAGCGACACTTCTTCTGGTCAAAGAGAAAATCGGTCGATACTCTCTCTTGCGCGTAAGCTCAGAATTATTTCTATTAGCGTCAATTCAGTGCTCCACTTTTATAAAATATAATCGAGCCCGAAGAGTTCGAGGGGTTTGTTGAATAGGGACATTCTGATTGTTTGCAGGAGCCATTGTACTTGGACAAGTGCATAGTCTGCTGTGAGACGGATCTCGAGGATTACTTTGAAATTCAAGAGCTCTCTTCCAAAGAGACATTCATTTTCAAAGTAAGTTGGATAATTTTTTTTTAGACCACAAATTCCAGCATGTCTGCTATGAACTCATTTTAACCAATCAACTTACATTTGCTCTCTTTTTTCTTCATTCCAGGCAGAAGACGGGGCAAGAACCAAGAGATGGTGTAGAACGCTCCAGGCTCACGCCCAATCGCTCGGCGCTTGGCGTCGACGTCGGGGCGCACTTCCTAACATAATGATTTGTGGAGTCGAGAGAAGTTGAGATCCCACGATATAATCTCGAGAGATAAAGTTCGATTCGTAACGGCCGGATGGACAGGGTCGCTGTCGAATTTGACACTCTTAACCAAATAACGCTTTACCGAAAATAAGTAAAAAAAATAATAAAAATCCGCGAGGGAAGGAGAGATCGCTCAACGCCTTGAAGCCGTTCCTCCTCCCGTAGTTCCTCGAAGAAATCTGGGCGCGCGCGATCGCGTCGAAGATACATTCACGACAATGAAAAAAAAAAATCGAAGTATAAGAAAAATCACTTCGAGACTTCCGTGACTGCCCGCGTTCTATTATAGTGCGTTGAAGAAACACCTGTTTCCTACGTGACTGTAAAAAAAGGATAATGCTTACGCGTATTAACAATATACATATATAAATACGATCATATAGTATGATATAAAATAAAAACGTCCTGACTATATACAACTATGCGCACACGACACACACGCCCACACATAATATATTACTTAGGTTCCTAGGACTATTTAAAAATAAAATATTAATCTTTTTTTTTCCTCGAAAGAATGAGTAGCTGTGATATCGACCGGTGTATTGGGTTCTTTAATCTTTTTTTTGTTCTCATATTTTTTTATCCTTTCTTTTCATTCCACGAAGCGATGCAAGAATCGTTTATCGTTTGTACAGAATAGTCTCCTTTAGTATCGGGGCGGAAAAAGGGATGGGATTAAAACTTTACTCTATTTTTCCTCGTAGAGAGTCAATCGCGACTTTCGCACCCCTTTTTTCAACTGTGCGATCGATAACGGATAAAAAATAATCTTTATTTTCCAACTAAGAATCATTTGTTAACAGTATTTTTGTCGTTTTTTTGTCTTCCTAAAATCGTAAAACAGCTGACACCCAGGCAAAAAGAAATCCGGAGCAAATTATGTATATTGTACTATAAATTTTTGTTTTATTTAAATTTTAAGCCACTGTAAATAATTACACGCAACTCACGCATTAATCCTCCGAAACACAAGGAGAACGAGCGATTCGTGTGCGATGTCGATGTAACGCTACGCTCCGCGATGAAATAAATGTGAGACCCGGTAATATGTACAAACTTGATTTACTTAATTCACTTGAGTGACAATCGGTCAGCAAGCCTCCTTGGAACGATCCAAATTATCCGGTTCTTGTCCGTCGACGTCCTCGTTGTCCTCCTCATCTTCCACGTAGTCCTCAATTTCTACGGTGCGTATTTTCTTTCTCGAAATCAACCCTCGCGAAGCTCTGTAATTGTAGTCCCGAATGTTCGGATGTTTCTCCATCAGATATTTGTAAGCCGAGCATAGTCGGTGAATTTCCTCGACGGTAAGTTCGAATGGTCGGATTTGCGGGTCGAGATCAGACAGCTTGTACATCATTATCGGTAGCTCGTCTTGATATTCCGGTGGGAAGAGAGTACTGCAACAAAATTCGAAAAAAAAGATAAATAACATTACTACAAACGATCGCGAATTATCGCCGATTAAAAGTGCAAAACATTGAAGACAGAAAAACTCACCTGATGCATTTGATCGAATATTTTCGCGGAAAGCAAAATACGTGCCGGGTTATTTTCTCGAACAATTTGAAATCGTGATCGGTGCGGGGTGTGGTGAGTGGCTCGAAGGATACGACGCCCACGTCGACTTTGGGCTGCGGGACGAAACACGAGCCGGGTATGAGGAAACGGAGTCTCGGGTTTGTCCAGGCTTGAGCCATGATGGAAAGTCGGCTCCGCTGCTCGTTTCTCGGCGGAGCTACCAATCTCTCGGCGACTTCCTTCTGAAAAGTCAGAATCATTCGCGTTCTGCCGAAGGCCCATGGGCCGCTTCGTTCCGAAATAGCTTGGAGCCACTTTATTATCAAGTGGGTCGATACGCTGAACGGTAAATTGCCGATTATACAAATGTTCGGGCATCTTTCCCCCCAGTCGGTCTTCGACTCTTCCGGTAGGAGCGTCGAGAAATTCGTTCGCAATATATCCTCGTAGATTATATCCATTTTTCCGTTGACCATGGCGAATGCTTCGGACAGCATTTCGAGAGTCGGGCCGAATCTCTTGTCTTTCTCGACGACTATCAGCTTTTCGGGAAGCCGACGGATTATCGACCGGGTCAAGCCTCCGGGACCCGGGCCGACTTCCACAACGTGGGAGCCCGTGAGCCTTCCAGCCTGCTTGATGATCTTGTCGGTCACATTTTCATCCATCAAAAAATTCTGCGAAAGATTCTTCCTGGCCTGAAGTCTGTAGAGCTTTACGAGATCGCGAATCGTCGGTAAAGGGGGAAGTCTCACCGCCCGCGCGGCCATCGTGAATTATATGCACCGCTTAACGATTGCAATGCCAAACAAACTAAAAAATTCTGTAACAATCTACTGGGGAAATCTCAATGAAAATCGGTCTGCTCACACGAGTCACGACTTTACATGACCATCAATGTACTTTCATTGAGTACTGTTTTTTTGGACTGGATAAGAATAAAAAATGCTCTACTGTTCGTCAGCTATTTTTTCAGGCTCGTCAAAGTCGTCCAAGAACTTTTCCTGCTTGACGGCGTATATTGTGTAAGCGTAAATCGACGCGACTATAGCTCCAAGGCAGCTGCCGACTATGCGATTGTTGGTACGATATTTCTTCAGTTTGATTACTCTCTTCAAATTCTCTTCTTCTACGCGTTTCATATGATGGAGATCAGACGATGTCAGGCGAAAGGCGTCTTTGCTCAAATTAAGTTTGGGCATTCGTTCCTCTTCCATGACGTGAATACCTGCAAATATTACATTGGCTCACAATAAAAAATGTTATTATGAAATTTAATCATGAATGTCGTTCGCATTCGTATAAAATTAGTTTATTAACATTGCATACATAAATCGTGTAATACGCTTCGAGGATTTGGAAATTATTCAAAACTAGTATCGGTTGATAAATTGTTTGCTATGCTCGGAATCATAACACGTATGGAATTGTTTTTCTGCACTGCAAATTTTCCATGATCTTTTAAAAAAAAAAATAACTTTCATTGAATATCGGACCGTGCATAACATCCGACACGAACGATGTGAGGTTAACTTGGAAAAAACCATTTATTTTCAGGTTACATCTTTGAAGATCTACAAATTTTATCGTTCCAATCCTGGAGACAGGATTACGAAGATCGTAACGCTGTAATACAAAACTCGAGTCATCACTCACCTTGAGAGTACAGAGGTTTTCGGAGCCGGTTTCAACCGCCGACGTGCAACACGGAGCAAATCAGCGATGCAGCCATCTTTAAATGCGTTTGCGCAATCATCTCTCGGCTTAAAGAAACGTCCGAGAGGTAAATTCCATCGGCACTAGATGACCACGAGATTATCTAATGTAAGGTGAATCCTTCCTCTGAAACGGTTCTACTACCTCCTGTTCTGATATGTATGAAGTCTGATATGTATGAATATGTTGTTCCCTCGATTCACCTCGCAGGCGGTTGTCGAAATGTTATTTCGAACAATCTGCCGAGCTTTCGATTTGATAGGAAACTGAATTCCAACCAAAAACTCATTTTCGCCAAAATTTATTACCGCTAACTATAATAAGATTGGAGAAACGATCGAGATAAATTACAAATACATTTGAAACATATCACACACATTCTTTTACCCACTTCTCTGTGTTCCTTAATTTACTTGTTTCTGCTTTGACTGCATTCGAGATAAATTCCAGAAACCTACTTTTTTTTCACTTCCGGTCTAAGGATCTGATTTTTTCGACCGGAAGTCAAGTCTACCGAAAATATGTGACATCCGGTTTAAAAAATTCATTTCTCGATAGGGGGTCACGTGTTTCCGGTGTAACGTCACTTCCGGTCGAAAAATGAGAGGTCCGGATCGGTTTTTTTCACGGCTCTTTCCGTATTTAGCGGGCAACTTAAAATGAAGCCAACAACATGCATGATACTTACGCTCAGATATATGAGACATATCTCGGTATTCTTTTATTAGTGAGGTCAGCTTTATAGATAGCGTTTTATTATTGCAACGCATTGAGATTCGAGATTCGAGATAGTACGAAAGAAATATAACGAAAGGTTCAAGGCAGTTTCAGTAGCTAACTTAAAAAACATTTGTTAACAAACTAGAGAATAATCCCTCGTTACGTATCGCACAAAGTAGTAGTATTTCCCGCTAAGGGGATTTCCATTACATGAGCTAAAGGCCATAACATTACACAAGATTCAGGGCTTGGGCATGTTAGCTCATAGAAGGGGACAATATTAAATTTTAGTAATTTTGGTCAGCTTTGTATCGAGAACTCTAATGAAAGAGAGACAACATCGATTTTATCTTGTACCGATTATTTCCGCAGCGTTCCTTCATTCAAACATGGCCTATCACAATCGTGGGGCATTATGAAAAAAAAGTCCGTATCGTCATGGTAACGGGTTGTCGGCATAATGCGCAATTCATCATTCCCAGCGCGCACTTAACACACGCTACTATGTGTCCGCACGGTACAAACACTACACCTAATTCTTCGCCATAGCAAATTTTACACGTTCTCGCCGCGTCGGCCGTTTTGTTAACGCTTTGAGCCCCATTCGTTTCGGGAATTGGGGTTTTTTCAATTTCTTGTGTCTCTGGATTGATAGCTTCGGGTGGATTGCTTCTGCTGCTCGGCCCTGCCTCACAAAAGTTCTCGACCTCTTTAGCCTTTGTCTCTGTATCCACTGCTACTTTTGGCTCAACTTTCTTTATGCAGCTCGGAAGATTCATTTGCATTGTTTCCTGAAAAATTATAAAATTCGCTATATCAGATTTTTTTTTGCTATTAATCTTCTTCAACTTTGCAGAATAATACAATATACAAAATGTTTGCAAATCTTTACCAATTTTTAGCGTTGGAATCAGATATTGTGACAACAAAATAATTAGAAAGTGTTAACTTTTGAATGTCTACATTGTACTTGGTAAATAATATACCAAGTATATATTAATACTAGGGTCTCTGTGTGAGTCGCTGTACAGGTATCAATTACCTCTTTTGACGGCAATGCTACAGATTTTCCAGTGAGCTTGTTGACATAAGCATGTCCCTTGACAGTCAGAAGATAGTAACACTTCGGGTACCATATGGCATGCTGCACCCAGGGATCATCGTCGCGCGACCAGTCCTTGAGACCTCCTCCGCAGTGGTAACAAAAAGTCTCGTCGCCATTTTCAGTATAACATAATCCTGCATCTGCGAGACTTTCCTTGGTCTGCGACATAGACGTTGGCCATGATTCAAAAGTTCCGAGTCTGGTGTCTTTGCTCATGTATTTTGGATGGACAGGTTTTTTGGTCCTGATGATTCCCAATGAGCCCAGTTTGGCTGCACTGGGTAACTGAGCTTCGACAGGTCCGGAGTGACAATCCGGCGATGAACCTACTCTGCGATCGATGCCATACGGACCACAGTCGTCCGGACTCCTGACCGTCGGCGGGGGAACGGAACTGGCACTCTCGCTGATGGGAATATTACCACATGGTATTTTCCTGATGAACCTGCACCCGTCCTGCCATCGTTGATGATCGGCCATTGGACTATCACCCTCGCACCACTCAGATAATTCGAGTTTGCACTCGAAGCATCGCACCACGTCGCTGTATCCCGTATAGTAAAAACCAGCCGCGGCGAGCTTCGCTGGATCCATGAAAGGAACGGGCCAATTATCGTAACTACGCAATCTTACTTCCTCCATCCAATAATGACGATTGTCGACTTCGTCGACGGACACGGCCTGTGGCGAGCTCGAGCGTTGAATCTGGGACGATCGCAGCTGTAACGCTGCCTTTAGCGACGAAAGATTCTCTTCATCGTTACGGTATTCTATCAAATCCGTCATCTTTTTGTTTGTTTTTTCACTGTTTACGTTAATTAAATGGGTAAACCTCTCGATTTTTGTTTGTACACACAATCAACTAAAAAGAGAACAAAGATAACGCGTCGTTAGCAGCCCATATTCGTTATTTCCATTATGGGTCTTTCTTTTATGTTTTGTTGTTTACAAAGGTCAAGATACTCCATCTGTCGGAAGAATGGGAAGCGAGACGAATGGTTCCACGTGGACGCGGGTGTGTACATGTTCCGGTTAATGATTTTGGTTGCAATATTTACCGGATAAAGTTACCGGTAAAGTTACAGACTGCTAGAACTTACAGCTGATGTTGAAACGCGGTTTTGTACTTCAAGCTGTAATTTGTAGCTGATATTGAAACACGCCCTCGATTCGCTTCATCTTCCAGCTTCCGAATTAACCTGCGTTTGTGTATAGAGTCGTTTATAGTGTTGTGTACAGTTGTGTACACATTTGTGTATAATTTTCTTCGGTATACAAATTGTCCGTGCGACAATTACTCGGTTTAAAGTTTCTGTGTCGGGTTGCCGTTGCGTCGACTTGTTTGGCGTTTGTCTGACGTAACGCCGTCAATACGAGAGACCAGATAAATAAATATCGCCGATGGGGTTAAGTTTATGCTTTGTGTCATTTTGCGGCGGCGTCCCTGACACGTTCATGCTAACAGTGTAATCCCCGTTGGAAATTTTTTTCATAAAGATTTCGTTAAAAGTTTGAGAAACCGAAGTTATAAATATACGAACCATGTTTCCCGTAAGTTCGCAACAACGCTCGCTGAAAAAATAACGCAGTTTACGTCTGTGAAGTTTGCATCTGTTTAACTTGTCTTGGTTTTGTTTGTTTACTAAAGGGCCCGAAAGTCGATACCGCCGATGCATCCAGCGAGACTGTGGACGAAGCTTTCGTCGGATTGCAGACCAACAATAATCCGTCTGTGGTTGTCAGAGTTCCGGTTAAGCATGCCAATCTAGGTATACGAAGTCATGCCATGTGAGTTACAAAGAGTCGACGAACTATGTAACTATGAATTTACGACACAGTTTTGTTTCAAGTGATCATGCTTGCAGGGATATGAGTACGATGGTCGAACTAACTTCGTTCAGTACTCTGGGGAAGATACAGCCGTTTCTCGTATCTATTTCCACAAGCGCAGCTGTAGTCGTCGACCTTCACTGCCATCTCATGGACAAGGAGGTGTGTGGCTACCTGGGAGGTCACTGGGACATAAATACACACAGTGAGATTAATAATTTAATATAGTAGCAATGATGTTGGCTCGCGTGCTGACATGCATCGCATGGTTCATAGCATGTGAAAATCTATTCTGTATGGAAATCGATTCCATGTGCTATGAAAACCAAATTTTCAAAAATATAGCATATGAGATGCATTTCGGATTTCCGAATTCCATATGGTATGAAAAAGGGGGGAGGGCAGCTTTACCTAAAAGGGAGGGGGTCGCTTTAATGTTGCAGCTTCCCCAGAAGTTACGACAATGCTTAAATCTACTTAATAGAGTATATTCTAGTGACCCGCTTCTCATTGTCGTTGCCGAGATTTTAAAATGTTTTTATATAATTCTTATGTGGGTCTTAATAGGTTCGTTTACCTTACCTGTTAACACAAAACGTTAATGCTGTTGGGACATGTTTGTTTTTTTTGTATCTGACTGACAAAATTGTAATATATTTTCAGATCTGGCGATAACGAGCGCTTTTCCGTGTCGGTACGCTGGCAAGGACAAAACGTCCGCAAATATGGTAGAAGCTGAGATTTCGAAAGCCATGGAGTGGCAGAGGGTGAAACTCGTCGGCTGGTATCATTCTCATCCGCGTTCTCACGCATCCCCATCCTTGCGCGACGTCGATTCTCAATTGGATTATCAGATAAGAATGAAAGGGCCGAGTGACAACGGTTACACACCTTGTGTGGGTTTGATCTGCTGTGAGTTCGCGATTTCTATCGACATCGCTATTCAAAAGGATTAAAAAAATATAGAATTTAATGATTATTTCTTACAGCACCATACAACGCGGACGGAAATTGCTACGAGTCGAATTTCAACGTTTTCTGGTCAATGCCCCCGCCAGAAAATCGACCACACGAATATCCGCGTCCAATGCTTCTCAGCTACACTTTAGCGCAGGAGCCTTTCATCTCTCAGGACGGACTTGATGAGATCGTGAGTCTGGCTTAGCATAAATATCGATAAAAGCGACATCACTTAACAGACACGTTATGTTTCGTACATTTTGTTTTTCCATGTTCCAGAAAAAATGCATAGATTACTACAGAAGCGAGGGTGGCATTGATTTCCGGACAAACTTCAACAGTACGACAACATACCTCGATCGCTTGAAGGTAAATAATCAGCCGATTCCAGGGAGTCGCGAATATAGGAGATATGAGCCTGATTATAAGCATGGTATTTTTTTTCTTTCTTTTCGCAGAATTCCCTCGCCTCGAAACTACCGGGGCACAACCGCGCGAATGGTTCGTACTGGGAGATAATAAAAGAAATGATATGTCCGGGTATGGAGCCAAGCGATCCACCGCCCGAAGGTTTCGTTACAGTTCAGTTTCCTCAGCTCGGAATGCCCGAGGCGATGTCTCAGACACCGGGCAGTCTGGGTCCGAACAACGTCTTCCTCGCTCCGGTGAATTTCAAGCCGGACAACGCCATCGTCACTTCGGTCCCAAAGCCCTTCGGTGTACAGCCGTCGACTTCTTCGCGAGACAATTGCAACAAGAAGGACAGCAGCGACGGAACTCTGAGCGGATCCATGCAGTTGAAGGACTCGCGCTCATGCCACGGAAAATTAAACCGTCCGGAAATCATTCCGACTTTCCGTTCCGGCGAGCTCACCGTTTCGGTTAAAAATTCGAAAATGGAGTTCGAAAACTCACCGACCGACTTCACCAAGCTCGCAGCGCCTATGTCGGCGGAGGCTTTGAGCAAAATGCGATCGACTCTACCGCCGGATTTTCCTCTCGCCGATTTATCGCAACCTATAACCGGATTTCCGGATCTCAGCAAACTTACGAGTTTCACACCAGCCGATTTGGCGAAACTTTCTGGTTTCTCGCTCAGCGAATTCACCAAAGCCTCCTCGACGGCGTACGCTCGTAACATCGCTAATCTCTTCGGACCCCTTGCCAAGTGTCCACCTAAGGATATCACGATGTGCAGCGAACGAAAGGGAAACGAATTCGTCTCAAACGACTCGTCGATGCAAACTAATTATGTTAACTTGCAATCGACCGATACCGGAAGATCGGAAGATTTGACGATGGATCGCAAGAAATCGTCTCTCGAAGTAACGCCCGAAGTTCCAAAGGTGACTCGACCGACAACGGACTTCACCACCGCCGAGGAGCTTTCGATTTCGAGCGTCAGACCGGATTTCGGTGCTATGCTCGATATGACCACAACGTCGATGAAGAAACAGCAGTCGCAGATGAACAACGACGCTGGAGAGTCCCTTAATCTCTCGAAGGATCGTCAATAGAAGATCTTTTGTCGATCACGAAACTGAGAAGATTTTTCGGCACGTTCCGTTTTCTCCACTCGCGTGAGAAAAACGACTCTGCACTACCCTCAGCAAAATGTCGTTTCCTTTGTTTATCTTTTTACAAAAGCAATGCAATTAATTATCGTTGTAACAAAAAAGGACGATACTTTGTCAAGGGTATGAAGAGTACACAGATCTCGAGATTTCCGAACATTCTTTCGGGGGAATCTCACGAGCAGGCTCCTTCCTCAAGGATTGCGGACGGCCTTGGGTAAGGATCGAATGACTCGGATCGACGACCCTCGTTTGCACAAGGATAGCTACAGAAAGAGAATGAGAAACAAACGGAGACTCGAGTCCGATGCACCCCCCTCCGCCTGCTCCCCACCAACGCAATAGAGAAAGATAGAGAGTCGATTTTTTTTCACCTGACGTCACGTTCACGAGAGTTTCGAGCTTGTGTGAGAGGGGAGGGGGGGGGGGGGGTGGGAATAGAGAGTGGCGGGAGTCGCGTAGGACACGGGATAAGTCCGGCACGATTCTCTCGTCGAGGAGCGCAGCGAGCCGCCTACTCCGCTATGGGGCCCGAGACTCTTGTGAAAGTAACGTGGGTACGCGGGTATACACAAGAGATCGGGTGAGGGAAGAAACGTTTCGCCTCCTTCTACTCTCGTGCTGGATCGGACAGTCGCGCGGTAACACTGTCCTCCTCGGTGGCTTTCACCTCCGTTCTTGCTGGTGACTGCCAGCCCGATACCTTCTCGGCCAGCGCGAACCTAAGCCCGTCGTCGCGCGCGCTAGTTAATCTTTTATTTTTATTTTTTTTTGTATTATTTATCGTTCGGTATTATAGTGTGTAGATTTTTGTTTTTTATGGTGCGGTGAAGAACGAAGAGAGTGCATTACAGGATCGTTACGGGGAAGATTTTAAGAAGATAAAGAAAAATAATACCGGAGGAAATACGAGACGAATCGGAGGAAGCGCGATGACCCGATAAATCTATAGCGAATACCTGGCTTCGCAAAGAGCCAGTCGAAGAAAGAGAGAAAGCATAGCATTAGTAACAGCAGGTAAGCAGGCTCTCCCGGGTCTTCGTGCCAATCAGGCACGAGAATTACGATTCTATACGATACAAATTGAGGGCAAATCCTCAACTTTTAATTCACCGTTACGCCATGTACGTCACGATCGAAATACCGTAGAACGGCTCTCTCGGTCAAACGACAATAGTTTTGATTCAAAGCGATTGATCCGAAGAAAAGATTTTCTTTGAAGCGTTTCGCATCCGGGTAAGTCTATAATTTTAGTTTAAACTGCGAGACGTGTGTGTGATTCGTAACAATACCTGTTAATGTGGGACAATAGCGATTTTGATGATTGTGTGGGCCATGCGTAAGAACGATTATCAGCGTGAGGAATGAACGAGCGTTTTTACGTTAAAATGTATTTGTACAGAGAATCCTTTTTTATAGTAAACGAAAGAAAAACTAAACAAATCTTAAATGAAATTTTGATCTTAGTTTCCCACATCCTCTTCCGTACGTGACGGAAGCCCGCGTGCGTTTAGTCCAAATCGGAGTATTATGAATCAGTCGATTGTAACTCGTCAGAGATGAAAGTGAGAATGATTCGGCCGTAGTCGAGGTCGGAGGAATTCCGATGCTCCATTCCCATTTCGAAATCGTTATCGAGCACGTATTAGTCAGCTTCGATATTTTGTCAGGGAAAAATTTCTTCGTCGGGCGAGCGGCAAGCGGATTTCCGGATGCGAGATCCTACGTGGAGTATTTTAAGGCTCTGTGGCAATGTAATCGATGCGTTGACCCAAGCGGCGTGTACAAATTGCTTCGGGCCACTGTCCGTTCAGTCGGCCGGCAGTCGATCGGCCGATTCTAGAAAGGAACGGGCCAGAAGCCACTCACGAAACTATTCGTCTACAAGGTTCCCGAGTTAACGAATTAAAAAAAAAATTAAAAAACCCCCATCTAAAGGCCAGGTATTATATAAGCATAAAATTCGTGGCTGAGTAAAATGAACTGAAATAACTATATGTTTCCAAGAGCTTGTATCGAGTATATTTATACGTGTAGTTTGAACGCTCGCATCGGACAGAGTATGGCACTTCAACAATGCGAACCTCTCTGTTTGCAACGGAACGTGAAGCTGAACAATATAAGTTGCGAAATTGATTGTCCCTATAGATTGACTTGGCAGAGCGACTTGGCTTAAGGCATTTCAACATTAAATTTACACACAATATTCTGAACAATTTAAACTTTAAGAATATCGAGAAAAAACAAATAAAAAAGAAATTCCACTTAGTTACCTGTTCTTAAAACGAACTGATGGATAAAACAAAACTGGTATATCAAGAGACACGTTGACGCCTTTACGACAAGTGCTTTAAAAAACACCGTTTTTTTTAAAAAAGATCTCTCACTCTCGAGTCTCACGCAGAACAGAGCTCAAAACTAGACCGGTATCGGAGCGCAATGAGAATGTTGAGAACTCGGTGCGTATCGTTAGACATATTTGGCGACGGCAAGAAAGTTTCGTGCAACAAGGCAGGCTCGGCTTGGGCGAGTCTGGTAATAAGTCGGGCGACGAGTTGTCAGAGTTGAATATTTATTTTCTTTCACGTGAAAAAATTCTCATTTTATAATGAATACAACCGGTACGCGTATGAAGATTGCATTAATTTTTTCATTGAAAAAGATCAGATCATTTTACGTTTGTATTGCGGACATCTATTATTCCGCGCGAACTAATAACCGGAAAGGCTCTTTAAAGGAAGTATAAGACTGATCGTGCTATCTTTGCAGAAAATAAAATATATCCGTTATTCTCGAGCAAACAATAAAAAAAAAAACTATTACGTTATCATATCGGGACATCGATGCATCAGAGATAAACCGTAACTCCGCGCGACGATAGTTGTTGCAGTTATTGTCCGCGTCGCCCACAAACCTATTGGATCGACTATATGTACGAGAGATATCCAGGAAAAAAAAGAATTTTCAAGCTATCCGGTATCGACCGGATAGATTGAAAGTGAGAACCTGAGAGCGAGTAGATATGGGATGAACGAGGACGAACGGATTCACGGCCGCGACTGCGATGAAGAATCCGGATTAAAAAGAAAAATCTCTTACTACAGATACTGCCTTACACTTCCTTTGTGCAACAACATCTCGCTTGGAGTCTCAGGATTCTCTCACGAGACAAGCATTACCTATTCCATATCCGTCGGAGCGCATTGGATGCATGAAACGCACACGATGCTGTACACATAGTAGTGGAAGCTCTTACGGTTCCGGGAGAAATGCCTGGCGCGTCTAATAATTTTGCAACATTAAAACTGTTCGCTCTCCTCGTCGTTTATAAGCTCAAACGGAGCTGATCGCGCTCATAGTGCAGCTGACGTAGGTATATAGCGTTACACGCGTATATGCGAAATGTTAGGACACGCCTGTTTTTCATTGTCCAAAACTGGTACGAGGCTCTAGTTGAGTGTCTCGTTTCGAGGATATCGTACCGATCAGGAAGCCAAGAGGGAACGGCCGCTGGCACGCAGGACACAAGGACAATGGCTTTAAACGCCTCGGCGGTCGACCTGAAAAGAAAGCAAAACGAAGTCAACGACCAACCAATATGCCAACCGGGGAGAATTTAATAGCGGTCAACCTGATTGTAGAAATCGAAGCGGCCGATCGAAAGATTGTGTAAGAAAGAAATTCATTGCCTCCCTGGGGCCAAAATTGTATCGAGAATGTGATCATTACTCTCTTTCGCCCAAGCGATTTGACGAAATTACCAATGCACTACTTCCGAATTATAATTTTGTTTTATGATTTATATATAAAGAATACTGCAAGGATAGAATAGCGAGAATAAAATATGTAGAAAGGAAGAGGGCAGTCCAAAGAGAACCGCTATGGAATTCTCTGTGGGAACGATCTCGATTACGTGGGAATAATTTTTACAAATTCGATCTCGAAACTGCAGGATAACAGTTTATGCTTAAAGCACGGAAGATAGAAATGGGGAAATGATGCGATAAAGACATGCAAATACCGATGCAGCCGGTACGAGAAAGCTACGTGAACGAAACTATAAAATCGCGTGTCGTCTTTCGAGCCGCAGGCTGTCCTCAGCCTTGGCCAGTACAAGAATATATACTATAACTATAGCATACAGCGGTATGCCGTGGGTTCTCTATACCTACAACGAGTGTGTAGTCAACGAGTACGTTCTCTTTCGAGCTCGGTAAGCAAAAGCCGTGTCTCGCTGCGACTCTCCATTTACAGTCGAAAGGGACGAAAACCCTCGGATACAGTGCGATATACACCGTTAGATTGCAAATAATTTACCTTCGGGCGCACACGGGAAACAATCTGTACAGAAATAAATTCGAGGCCTCCTGAGAACAGATCGACGAAGTCCTATGCACCCATTTACAACCTCTTCAGAACTCGAATCCCTTTACGGTGCAACTTCTTTGACTGTGGAATTTACATCGATTTTTCGGTCGTTCCACTGTCGGACCTTGTGGAATAAAAATAAAAGGATTAAAAAAATGAAAATTATGCGGAAAGAGCGAACTGTACGAAATTTGCTAAAAATACCCGAGACCTCGCCCACGGAATTCACATCGTTTTTTTAGGTCATTCCACCATCAACCCTGAGAGAAAAATAAAATAACAGGTCGAAAAAAGGACCAAGTTTTCGAAGAAGTCGAAGGAACGAGATGTTTAACGTGGTGGGTGGGGACAGGGTGAGAACGGCGTGACGGCCCTCGAGGGCGGTTACCGACACGCTGCGCAGAGTCGCAGTGGACGTCCTTGCTACGTTATCGTACCTCGTTTCGTTCCTTTCACTTTCCAACGAGACTCGAGGAACCAGTAAAAAGTCCCCCCACCGGATCCCTCGAACAAAGATACATGCCAGGCAATACTGTTTCTCTGTCCCGATCGAACCCTCGGCCATATGGAACTAGAATCAAAGCGTTTCTTAGCCGCCACGGCGATGATGAGACTTTTCGACTAGCAACCATAAGATCTAATCGTGACCCTCTTGCGAGGGCTACTACCGTATCTTTCTATACCTATAACTCGCGATCACGCTTTCTCTTTCAATCAATCGGTCGGCAAAGCGTGTCGTGTTACTTGTGATATAATTGTCGACATTCGTGAGCTTTCAGCCGTAAGAAAACCTCTAAGGACGAATGCGCGAGGAATGCGGTACCGTTAGATGTATGATTAGTTTGCATATCGGCATTATTAGCTATAGATTAATATTCCGCGCAGGCCTCCTGGACGGGCTCGAGAATCGCATTGGATTGAAGAATTCTAGAAATTATAATTTTGCATTGGGGTCAGTAGGGTGATTCATAGATGGTAAGAGTCACGTTTAGCACACTTATATTCACAATTGCCTCACTTTTGCTTCGCAGGGTGAAAATTACGCCGAAATGTCAAAGATGCAGCATCAGCAGCAAAACGGTGTCGTGCCGGGTGGCGGAGGTGGCCCGGATGACTTCTCCGACGATGACACAACACCGTTGAACCAAGAGTACGGTGGCAGGTAAATATAAGCTCGTTTCCTCCTCGCAAGATGTCGTTGTTTGATCTGCAAACAAGTAAATCGTCATTGTATCACAAACAAACAAAAAATAGTCAACGGACCCTCGTGGAGATGAAAGGATGGGACGTCTTCAGAGACCCACCGCAGAAAATGGATTCGGGATCGATGGCAAATCAAAAATGTTTCGACGCTACCGTTCAAATAACAAAAGTCATCGTCTACCTCCTCGTTTTCATAATCGTACTCGGCAGCGGCGTTATCGCTAAGGGAACAATACTTTTTATGACCTCGCAGCTCAGGCCCGATCGTGTTATCGTTTATTGTAACAAGCAGCTTGGTGAGTTACCGACCTGAGGCTCGAAATGATCAATTAATTGCCTCATTTAATTGGATAATAAATTAAATACTTGTGTTACTAGGTCGAGACAAGCAATTCGTCGTTACCTTGCCAGAAGAGGAAAGAATAGCCTGGATGTGGTGCATTATAATTGCATTCGCAGTCCCTGAATTCGGAACGCTAATCCGCAGCACGAGAATATGCATCTTCAAGTCATGGAAGAAACCGCTTGCTGCACATTTTCTTCTTGTGTTCATGATGGAAAGTTTTCACGTTATCGGCCTCGCTCTCATGTTCTTCGCTGTGTTGCCGGAGATCGACGTCGTCAAGGGAGCTATGCTGACCAACTGCGTATGCTTCGTGCCAGGTTTCCTCGGTGAGATATTCCCAAGATCGTTCCGTGATAATGGAAAAAAAAGAAAACAATTTTGTTAATCGGATGTTTTTTGTTACCGTGCAGGACTACTGTCCAGAAACAAGAGCAAAGACGAATCGAGAAGATTCGTTCTCGTTCTCGTCGATCTCGCTGCACTGGCCGCTCAAGCTACGGGATTCGTCGTGTGGCCCTTGTTGGATAGCTCGAAACATTCGCTTTGGCTTATACCACCCTCGCTGATCCTAGTCTCTTGCGGATGGTGGGAGAATTACGTCACTACGCAGAGTCCCATAGGTGAGACGATAAAATTGCGTATGTAATTTGGCTCGGTTAATGAGACAATCTTTTTTATTAACTTATTGCTGCCCGTTCAGGATTCGTGAAGACACTCGGTCGTGTGAAGAAAGAGCTCCGGCTAACGAGATACTTTACCTATATGTTCGTCTCGGTGTGGAAGATCATAGCCTTCTTTGTCAGCACGGTGGTCATACTTCACCTAAAGGGTGAATCGGTCGGTCAACTTTTCACAATGTTCGGCACTGCCTTCGGCGAACACAAAATTATCGTCACATCGGTGCGTCAGTCAGCCGCTGGGACGATTCCCGATCTTTCGGATATCCTGCCGAACGGCGAGACCGAACCCATCTCCGCGGCTTTCAATACACCGTTGTATGTTCTACTGCTCCAGATATTCGGCGCTTATTTCGCCTACATATTCGGTAAGAGACAAAAAAAAATGCACATCAAACTCGGAAGTTTATAAGCGATTGCGATAAGAAATAAATTAATTGAATTTTATTTTCAGGCAAATTCGCTTGCAAGATCTTAATTCAGGGATTCAGTTACGCGTTTCCCGTGAGCCTAACAATACCTGTCTCAATATCCTTGCTGATCGCTGCTTGCGGCATTCGGAACGGTGATCCTTGCTTCTTTCACGGCACGATACCCGACTATCTGTTCTACGAATCACCACCGCTTTACTTCCTCAATGATTTCGTCTCGAAGCAATACGCCTGGGTTTGGCTGCTCTGGCTTTTGTCGCAGACGTGGATAACTCTTCACATATGGACACCGAAGTGCGAGAGACTCGCGGCCACGGAGAAACTCTTCGTTGTGCCTATGTACGACTCTCTGCTCATCGATCAGTCGATGGGTCTCAATCGGAAGAGAGACGATCAGCCGGAAGTCAAAGTTGAGGTAAGATGCATGTAACTCGCTGTGTAAATATAAAACCTGTCAAAATTCATTGAAGCTACCTCGAAGCGTCGTTTCTTCACTGAAACAGAACGAAACATTATTACAAAAATTCAAGTCGTTGTTGACGAAAAAAAAAGTGACGGACTTTCGACGTCTTAATTTGTTTAAATATTTTTGTTGCAATTCTTTTTCTCGTATCTGTGTCCAAATTGTCATCGATTTACTATTAAATTTGCTCGTTTATCCTCTGCAGGATTTGGCTGAGATAGAGCGAGAAAAGGGCGACGGTGACTACGAGACTATATACGAACAAACCGACGGCACAACAACTCCACCCTCGGCCGTAAAGAGCAGCGATCACGTAACGAGAATATACGCCTGTGCAACGATGTGGCACGAGAACAAGGAAGAGATGATAGAATTCTTGAAAAGTATCCTGCGTCTGGACGAAGATCAATGCGCAAGGCGCGTAGCACAGAAGTATCTCAAGGTCGTTGATCCCGATTACTACGAGTTCGAAAGTAAGTTTTTCGCAAAGTTTAACGTATCCAATTTAACTATCTTGGATCGGTGGTAACGATTAATGACTCGTTTTCCTCAAGCTCACATCTTCTTCGACGATGCCTTCGAGTTGGCCGATCACGACGAGAACGAATGCCAAGTAAATCGATTCGTCAAGCTGCTGGTCGGTACGCTGGACGAGGCTGCGTCTGATGTTCACCAGACGAGAATGCACGTAAGAGCCGCGAAGAAATATCCGACACCGTACGGAGGTCGATTAGTCTGGACGCTGCCTGGAAAAACAAAAATGATTGCTCATCTCAAGGACAAGAGTAAAATTCGTCACAGGAAACGATGGAGTCAGGTAAGACAATTTCGTTTCAGATAATAAAAAGTAAGTTGAGTTGAAACTTGAACGACAAATCGTTGCTTCCAGGTCATGTACATGTACTATCTGCTGGGACATCGCCTCATGGAACTTCCGATAAGCGTCGATCGGAAGGAAGTTATTGCCGAAAATACGTTTCTACTAACTCTGGACGGTGACATTGACTTCCAACCAGCGGCGGTAAAACTATTGGTCGATCTTATGAAAAAGAATAAAAATCTTGGAGCTGCCTGCGGTCGAATTCATCCTGTTGGATCAGGTACTGTTGCCAAAATTATAAGTTATCATCATTGATGGTTATCATTATCATTTATCATAATTGATAATTTTCTTTATAATTTATCATCATTGGTAATTATTATCATATCTATTATTGTCGTGTTTAGGCCCGATGGTCTGGTATCAGATGTTCGAATACGCAATTGGTCATTGGCTTCAAAAAGCCACCGAGCACATGATCGGCTGTGTACTGTGTAGTCCCGGTTGCTTCTCGCTATTCAGAGGTAAAGCTCTTATGGATGACAACGTTATGAAGAAATATACGACTAGATCCGACGAAGCCCGGCACTACGTGCAGTACGATCAGGGTGAAGATCGTTGGCTCTGTACGCTTCTGCTTCAGAGAGGATACCGGGTAATTTTCTACTTTTGTTTTTGCATTTTACACAGTGGAGTCTACGACAGGTCAATTATTATTTTCCTAACATCTTTTCTGTCTTACAAGGTCGAGTATTCTGCTGCAAGCGATGCCTACACCCACGCACCCGAAGGCTTCAACGAATTTTACAACCAACGTCGACGATGGGTACCCTCGACTATCGCAAACATTATGGACTTGCTTGTGGATGCCAAAAAGACTATAGCGATAAACGACAATATATCGCTTCCCTACATCTCCTACCAAATTCTTCTGATGGGTAAATCTATTTCTTATCTTATGTTTGCTCAATTAGCATCCCCGTATTTATCGTTTTTTCTCTAATATAATGGAAAAGCCGAATATTGAATAAGCAATATTCAGTTTTTCAATTTTACGTCGAAGTAAAATAAAATCAAATTTTACAATTCAGGTGGAACGATTCTTGGACCAGGCACGATATTTCTTATGTTGGTGGGAGCCTTTGTCGCGGCTTTTAAAATCGACAACTGGACGAGCTTCTATTACAATATCATACCGATTCTATTTTTCATGCTTGTCTGCTTTACGTGTAAAGCCAGCATACAAGTGAGTTTATTCTCGGAATTAATTTTCTTTTTACCTCAGAGATGCTCCGGTACAATTTCATAACTGTTAACTGTTGTATCGTTACCTGGGCGTTTTTCACTGTACTGTGTTCCACTGTGATGTTCGTTACGTTTTTTTTCATGTTTTTCCTTTCAGCTTCTCTGCGCACAGATATTATCGACAGCTTACGCGATGATCATGATGGCTGTGATCGTCGGTACTGCACTCCAGTTGGGCGAGGACGGGATAGGTTCGCCTTCGGCTATATTCTTGATATCACTTACGAGCTCGTTTCTCATAGCGGCTTGTTTGCATCCTCAAGAATTTTGGTGTATCGTACCTGGAATCATATACCTCTTGTCAATTCCGTCTATGTACCTGCTTCTCATTCTGTACTCGATCATTAATTTGAACGTTGTATCGTGGGGAACGAGAGAAGTTCAAGTGAAGAAAACGAAGAAGGTTTGTCAGCGTATACGATGCTCAATGTTGTTCCCTGGGTGACGGTGGTTGAGAAATTGGTGGGCGCATCTTGGAGGTCTAGAAAAATGAAAAGAAAAAATATCATCATAACGTCATTGATGTAACTCGAGGATCTTCGAACAGATTATAGCAGCCGCTATCATCAGTATTATCTACGGTTTGGTGATGGTCGCTGTGATGATAGCTATAGCGATAAACGTAACCGAGGATGGTTTGCTCTCACCATCGAGCTTGTTTTTACTTATGGTTATCGCTCAATTAGTCATAGCGGGCTTGCTACACCCTCGCGAAGTCGGATGCCTCTTGTACGGGATAATTTACTACATAACTGTTCCCTCGATGTACTGCGTACTCATTATTTACTCACTCTTCAATCTCAACGATATCACTTGGGGCACGAGGGAAGTTCAAACGAGGAAAACGACTGCGGTAAATAATCTGCGAATTACTAACGGCATTTCATGATCTTATCTAATTTTTCATCGGCTTACTAACGACTACGGGAATAATCCATTAATCTATCAGGACTAGCGATATCTATTTTATCTGATGGAGAAAAAAACTTACAACTTCAGCTACAATTTCTAACGAATTGTTGGAAAAAATAGACATCGCTATTTCCTGGTAACTAACACCATTGTCTGTTTAAAAAAAATCGCTAGTTAAACGATTCTTTCAAACACGAATTAGGAAATCGAGCAAGAGAAGAAAGAAGCTGAAGAAGCCAAGAAAAAAGCAAAGCAGAAATCTCTGCTGGGTTTCCTGCAAAACGGCGCGGGCAGCAGCGACGACGACCAAGGTTCCATCGAGATTTCACTAGCCGGCCTCTTCAAGTGTATGCTGTGTACGCATGGAAAGCCATCGGACGAGAAACAGCAACTCGTTGCTATCGCCGAATCTTTGGAGCAGCTTGGAAAACGCTTGGAGACAATCGAAAGGTGGCTTGGCCAGTAATTAATTTGTATAATTTTTTCTTTGAGTTGAATATTGCTAAAGATTTCTTTTTCAATTTTACTCAGAGCCGTGGATCCCCATGCCCATCCTGGACGCAGGAGAGCTTCTTCCGTGGGTTCCCGAGCCGATCATCTCGGCGCCATTGGCGAAGATCCCGCAGAGGAGGACGATCGAGACAGCGAGACGGAAACTGAAGCCAGCCAGCATAACGACGGACCTCGCGAGGGTAACTTCCTGTCACGACCCTATTGGCTCAGCGACGAAGGTCTCAAGAAGGGAGAGGTCGACATTCTGTCTCTTCAGGAAGAACAGTTCTGGAAAGATCTTCTCGACAAGTATTTGTATCCTATAGACGAAGACAAAGCGGAAAAGGTATGAAAATGCGTTTCGGATGTTTCTCAAACGTAACGACACGTCAAATGTATCCCTTTTGTTGCTTTTTTTTATTCTTGTTTGATTCAAAATATTTACTCTGGTTCATCCGATTCGACCTGAATTATCCTTGTTTGAGCGTGTTGATCGAGTAAAACAAAGTCATACGTGTGAGCTTCTATGAAACATTGTATTATAATCTCCAAAGGTCTAAATTGCGTATATTTATCGTTATAAACTATAGACTTTTTTGTTACTTGTCACACGAGATAGAGGATAAATGAGGCGAATTAGACTCGGAAAAAAATTAATCTTTTAACGCTGCTACCGTCAGGCTAGAATCGCCCATGATCTAAAGGAGCTACGCGACCAGAGCGTTTTCGCGTTCTTTATGTTGAACGCTCTCTTCGTCCTGATCGTGTTCCTACTACAGTTGCACAAAGACTTACTCCATGTGAAGTGGCCATTTGGTATCAAGACGAACATCTCGTTTGACGAGAGTACGCAAGAGGTAAACACCGCTCCGCCGGTGTCGCGTGCTTTGTTATCTTCTCAATGGTATCAGGCTGATTATATCGATGGAAGCTGAAAAATGAAGCAACAAAAAATTATTGATTAGTCCTGAGATCCATTGTCAAGAACAATCACGGGAACATCGGTGGAGCTTTTCTACTATTTTACTAATGTACTGCGTTTTTTTTTTTTTCTTTTTTTTTGTTGTCCATCGATCGTAACAGGCTCGGATCGCCGCCGACTTGATTGAGCTACGAAACAAGAGTGTATTCGCGTTTTTAATGTTCAATGCTCTGTTCGTTCTCGTCGTATTCTTACTACAGTTGAACAAAGATCAGCTACACGTTGTCTGGCCACTCGGCGTCAAGACGAACATCACCTACGTTGAGGAAACTTCAGAGGTACCGGCACACCGGCCTCTTTTTTTCTCTCTGTTATATATCTCTCTCTCTCTCAGTCGCTATCTTCTCTATCTTTTGTTTTTTTTCTCTCTTCCTGTGTCTCACATATTTATGAGCAGTCCGAGAAACTAACATCTCAACGATGTGCCCTGGATACTTGTGAATTTTTTTCTTTCCTTCTTCGAGGGAAAGAAAAAACTGCAACGAACTACAACATCGTTCGAACGTAGTCGCTTTCAGATACTATTCATGAGAACCAGGGCACATCGAGCCAGGCTGCAATTATTATACTCTCTCAATAAGCACACGGCTCCACTTTCTTTTCTATACGATACTCCATACAATATTTTTCCTTGTGAATAATCATTCCTCCGATATTCTGCATTCCGCAGCCACGGGAACTGGAACAATTGTTTTAACAAAAACAAAATTCCATATTAAAAAAGTAAGATAAAAAAATGTTATATCAAAATTCGGTGGCACTCGTTGCTGCCGAAGTTTAATCTTGGATTTTTGCGTACCTTCCTCAATCCTTCTTTGTCGACACTGGGAATAAGACTAATCTCACTGGTGCTGTTCTCACACAGCTGGACGGTCGTCGGTGGGCGCACGAACGACCAAGGAATCCTCACTGTTGTTTGGCCTCTCCATGTGTTTTGTGTCTAACGATGAGGTGCACTGTACCGTGATCTCTGGCTACACACGGTGGTTTTTTTTTGTGTGTTTTTCTTGTTACTGGAGCACCGTTAACGCGTGTCGGCTAACCATGCGGTTCGCTTCACACAACGTTAACTTAATTATTGAGTTAATATTAAATATGTGTAAATACCATGTACGGAATAACGAAAAGGTTTTAATGTTTGTGACAAATACCTGTTTAGCCGTAGAATTTTAAAAAATCATGCGTTCCGTTACTTGATAATTAACGAACAATCTTGTCGTTACAGGTACACGTGACGAAAACTCCGTTGCATCTCGAGCCTATCGGTCTCGTGTTTGTATTCTTCTTCGCTCTTATTCTCGTTATCCAATTCACGGCTATGTTGTTTCATCGCTTCGGCACTCTCGCTCATATTCTTGCGAGTACAGTGCTCGATTGGTACTGCTGCAAAAAGGTAAATTGTTCATGATTAAAAAAAAAAAACAAATTTGTCCAGTTAATAACCATCGACAAACATGGTGAATTGTCTTTGCAGCCCAAGGATCTTTCGGAGGAAGCACTCCTGTCGAAGCACGCGGTGGAGATAGTTCGAGATCTCCAGAGACTCGATGGCATGGAATGCGATTACGACGAGGGCAGCGGCAGCGGTCCTGGTAGACGAAAAACGATTAGAAATTTGGAGAAGAGTCGCAGAAACCCTCAGGCTATCAACACCCTCGATGTAGCCTTCCGGCAACGATTTTTCAGCATGAACGAAAATAACGGTAAGCGATTGATTAGCATTTTTTCTTCCTCTATTTTCAGTAAATAGGTAGTAACATTTTTGAATTATTTTTCAGGTTTGCCGCGTAACATGTCGACGCGTCGTTCAACGAAGGCGTTCAAGGCTTTCGAGGGTCGACGCAATAGCATAATGGCACTGAGGCGGAAATCCCAGATGCAAACTCTCGGTGCGAACAACATTTACGGAGCCGCTGGTAATCCGCTGGGAATACAGCCGAGACCGACGCGCAGTAGTCAGATTTCTGTTAAGGATGTATTCGCCGGACAGGATGCGGGGTGCGTCAATCCCGCCTACGAGACTGAGGATAGTCCTCGCAACAGTTTGAGACTTCAGCCGCTACAGAAAACGCAAATAGGATGGCGCGATCTTAATTCGAATATGTAAGCTCATTCTTTCTTTTTACCAGGCATCACTTTGAAGCTGATGCGAAGATTAGGTACCAAGATATAATTATTTTTTTTTATATACGTATCGTCACGCATATCCGTACGAACGGGTCTACGCGGAGATTACGCTTATTCTCTCCATATCTCTCTACCTTTATAATACGTGAAACAACTCTCCACGTTTCGTATGTGATATACACCGTATCGGACTATTAAATTATATACAATATTATATCGCGAGTGCGTGAGTGAATGGTTCCTCGAGTGCCTGAAACAATATACGATTTATCGCGTATGTGTGTGTGCGTTGTGTTTTCCTACCCGGAATATGTTACATTCAATCGGGTTGATATACGTGTGCGACGTACAACCGAAAAAAAAAATCGTATCGGTGCCAACGCTTGAATTATCATACTCGCAAAGCTGCGGCGCCAGATTTTGTTTTCGCGTGCAATAAATAAATAATTTTTAAACATTCTTGGGTACGTTTCTTTGGCAATGTTTGCATGCTCGTCCCCCTATCTGGCCTTTAGTCGGCGATCGGCGTCTGGAGCAAGCCCTCGGTCATTAGAATAATGTAACATAACATCATGTAATCGTTTATAGAGTCAGCAATGGACCATCCTTTGTAAAATCCTTGCTGAGGAAATGCCCACAGGGATATGGTGAACGGTACATTAGCCAGGCGACAGTAGTGGTTTCCCATCACCCTTCTGGAATAGAATACAATGTTACTGAAATTATTTTTAAAAAAATTTAACTTATTTTGAAGTTAATTAATTGAGTAAGTATCTACAAAAAAATTGCTTTTTAAGGACAACCCAAATTTAAGGTCTTTACAAGGACTTTGAGGATTTCAAGGACACACAACAAATAGTGCAGCCCGTGAATACTATGCAAATTTTGTACCCGATAAATTCGCTGGAGAGTATCCAAGACATTGCTACAAGGTAGGGTAGGCGACCGACTGTCGCAGAAAATCCTCCAGAGGTATCCCAAGCTGTAGTGAGTTCACGGTGACTCATCTGTGGAAGTTATAATTTTTTATATAACTACACAATTTTTTTAAATCAAAGAAAAACCAAAAAAAATAGTACCATTTACCTCATCAGGACGGTGGATCACTTGTTTCAAACATAATAATTCTACTGCGGTTACAGAGATGACGATCAACATTCCTGCAGATGACCAGCCATAGCGATGATAAAATGAATAAACGATACTAGCTATACCAGTCCTGCGAAGAATCCAATCAATGATATTTTCATAGTCCCGAACTTCCTTCAATTCTTTGGCGATCAATCTGGGATCGATGGCTGTGAATAGAGGAAAATAATATATCGATTAATAACGGAGCCGAAATGACATGTGGGGGCACGATTTTTTGCAAGAATTCAATGTGAGAGACGTACGATAGTTTCGCCAGAATACATTGTAAACAAGAGCGTGCAACGAGCGCCCGCCGATTGCGGCAGTGCCGATCGATGCGGTAACGAATTGAGGCAATAATTTTTGAAACGTTTCATTGGAATATTTGACCAAACGATAGATGCAGAAGCCCGTGCCGAATAGAAGATAACCACACGATACTAAAGCGTCCGGAATCATGACTTTCGTCGTCAAAAACCGATATCCGACATTGCCGAACTCATCAAAAAGTTACACGTCGATTTTTCATAGCTGTCGTACGTACTCGAAAACATTGTGTGCCGGAATTCGCGAAATTTTTAACATTTTGTCAATGACTCATTGGATGCTATCACGAACTTTATTGCGATGTTTACAAGTTTTACACATCTGTCATCGCGGGACCATCAACCGGCCGGCAGAAGAAAAAACTGTACAAGCAAGTACAAGCTTTCGATTTGAAGACACTGAGATTTTACAGTGCTGCCTCCTGTATCGAAGAATACCGGTGAAAAAGTATGGACACAAGTAAAAGTAACAAAATTGTAATTCCTTCAACACGATTTTTTTTTAATAAAATGTTTAACGACTGTGTCAATTTTACATAAACAAACATGCATGTGAATTCCTGCACTTGCATTTATTTTGGACAGCAGGTTTTTTCGATTGCATAATTATCGATTTTCAATGTTGCCGCGTGGAAGACAATCGATTGTGAGGCTGATGAATCCTATAGGTCTGTCCCCTTCCCGGGGGCGCACTTTTTTTCCGCCACTCGTCTACCGAACATTTTCAAACGAGACAACGATCACAATCAGTTCGCTGCTCACCGCGTCCGTACGAAAGTTATTGTTCTTTTGCACCGTTTTCCTCGTCGAAAATTTGTTGGTTGTAGACTGTTTAATAAAATATAGTCGAAAATGAGGGAAATTGTTCATCTTCAGGCGGGACAATGCGGAAATCAAATAGGAGCGAAAGTAAGTTTATTCACTCAATTGTTATCTCAACAGTAGCGATTAATATATCATCCAGATCCCGGCACAATTCCTCTCGAGGATTCGATCTCAAAATCACTTTTTTTTTCCTCGCTCGAATAGTTCTGGGGAATGATATCGAACGAGCACGGAATTAACGGCGAGGGAAACTACGAGGGAGAGACGAGAGCCCTTCAGTTAGATCGGATCAGCGTCTATTACGACGAAGCTGGCAGCGGACAGTACGTTCCGAGATCGATAATGGTAGATCTCGAGCCTGGTACGATGGATGCCATAAAATCCGGCCCGTTCGGAAAAATATTCCGACCCGATAATTTCATCTTCGGTCAGGGCGGAGCGGGTAATAACTGGGCGAAGGGACACTACACGGACGGAGCGGAGTTGGTCGAGTCCGTGCTCGACGTCACGAGGAAGGTTTGACCTCTACGCACATCTCTGTTTACTTATCGACTGTTTTGTTGTTGTACGATCGGCGACTCGCGCTCAGCTCGCCAACGTACAACGGCCATAAGTAATACCTTACATTCGAGAATATTATGTAGACGAATATTTTGTAAGCTATTTGTCACAAACTAATCGCAAGCTATTTTCAATTGAATAATACAACGCTATAGAAAGTTAATAAGTTCTAAATTTATTGTTAGATTGTTAAATTATCAGTATGATAATATAAATTAACTATTAAAATTGATATTATAAATGTAATAATTGTATTAAGTTAACTAATGGAATTAATGTTATTACTTTAATCATTATTATTAAATTAATTATTAATACAAAAAAAAAAAATTCGGCACAGGAATCCGAGGGATGTGATTGCCTTCAGGGTTTTCAACTGTGCCACTCACTGGGCGGTGGAACCGGATCGGGTCTCGGTACGCTCCTAATATCGAAGATCAAGGAAGAATTTCCGGACAGGTATGCTTCACGAATGCCGCGTTACGAGCAAAGCCCGTGATCACATTTTAACAAGAAAGCGTTTCGTTTTAGGATTATGACGTCGTTCAGTGTCGCTCCGAGTCCGAGAGTATCGGACACGGTCGTGGAACCGTATAACGCAACACTGTCGATTCATCAATTGCTGGAGAACACCGATAACACTTTTTGCATCGACAACGAGGCCCTTTACGATATATGCCTGAGAACGCTGAAACTTCCGCAACCGGCCTACAGCGACCTTAACAACCTCGTCTGTCTGACCATGTCCGGTATGTTGATCAAAGTTCAATTTTGTGCAAAAAAAAAAAAATGATTTTTTTTGGCTGTTCAGGTGTTACAACGAGTCTCAGATTTCCGGGTCAATTGAACGCCGACCTGCGAAAACTTGCGGTGAACATGGTACCGTTTCCGCGGCTGCACTTTTTCGTCTCAAGCTTCGCTCCTCTGACTGCAGCGTCGAGCAGGCAGTATCAGGCTCTGTCGGTGGCCGAGCTCACCCAGCAAATGTTTGATCCTAAGAACATGATGACAGCGTGCAATCCGAACCACGGAAAGTATCTTACCGTCGCGACGATCTTTCGTGGGAAGCTGTCGATGAAAGAAGTAGACCAGTATATGATGAACGTACAGAATAAAAACTCCACCCAGTTCGTCGAATGGATTCCGAACAACATTAAAACTGCAGTGTGCGATATACCGCCGTACGGTATGAAAATGTCGGGTACATTTATCGGTAATACTACGTCGATTCAGGAGCTCTTCAAGCGCATTTCCGAACAGTACACAGCGATGTTTCGACGCAAGGCTTTTTTGCATTGGTGAGTTATGAGTTTGAATGAACATTTTTTTTTCTTAACTTGATATCTGTTATTGCTGTGTACAAGCGTAGCCTGCTTGCCTTTAGCACACAAAAACAATTTTTTTCATTCATGTTCAGGTACACGGGCGAAGGAATGGACGAGATGGAATTCACGGAAGCCGAGTCCAACATGACCGATTTGATATCGGAATATCAGCAGTATCAAGAGGCTGAAATCGACACTGACCCTGTGGAGGATGATGGCGAGATCGACGGCGCGGAATTCGACTGAAGATGGTGCATAATCCTTGGTCATTAATTGATATTACTTATTTGATATCAATTTACGGACATTAGTAATTTTCAAGAATTTATTTATTAACGTGTCTCAAGTGGTACTATAATACGCTGTAGATCTCGTCGATTCGAACTCCGTATCGGCGTTTCTTTAATTCCGAGGACTGATGAAGTCGCAATGTCAATGTTCTATTTAAAATAGTATGATAATTATTTATTGTTGAGTGGTAATGGGAAAGTAGAAGTTATATATTTATCAATGTGTCTAGTGAAACGAGATGTAAGTAATTTTTTTTTTTAAGAAAGATAAATCCAGCATGTAAGAGTCGCAGCAGTTATCATTATTTGCAAGAAGAAATAAAGCACACTTTTAAAATAACATGTTGTCTCGAGATTTATTCAATAAGCTTAATTGCTGTTGAATCGTAAATTGTCGAATTCCGCAAGATGATCTAGAATTCGTAAACGTTATTAGTAATCCAAAATTTGTATCTTGCAAAAGAAAAA
Organism: Ichneumon xanthorius; assembly: GCA_917499995.1. Lineage (NCBI taxonomy): Eukaryota > Metazoa > Arthropoda > Insecta > Hymenoptera > Ichneumonidae > Ichneumon > Ichneumon xanthorius. The sequence continues at coordinate 1,251,107 of OU824203.1, read as the reverse complement.
CGCCTACCAGGAACGCTTTCATCACTTACCATTAATGTTACCGGCTGATTGAAAATTATGTTACTCAATAAGATAAAAAATAAATCTCCGAACAGAGGCGTTTTCGGTTTGGCGTTTACTTCGTTATTGTAACTAATTATTGTCCGTTAATCATTTTGTCAATGACCGATTAATAAAAAAATTGAATTTGTTGAATTGAAGTTACACGATAATAAAAACCGGTTTTGCAGATCATAAGGTGACTGCGCTTAGCCGACAAGGAGCTTCTGCGCATAGCCGGTAAGGAGCTTCTGCGCATAGCCGGCAAGGAGCTTCTGCGCGTAGTCGGCAAGGAGCTTCTGCGCATAACCTGCTCGTCTCGCGAACAACTGATTCAGTTTGCAAACCCGTGCTGTCGACAGCCGCATGCAGATAGCGTCGCGTAGTGTTATTATATCGTTGTGCAACTTCAGTTGTGGTTTTAGTTGAATATTAATCGGTAAGAATATCAACTGCTTACGTGGATTCAGGAGCTCCATGCAGGGCCTCTTTGACGTAAGGCTTTTTTGCGCACAGTAGTTTTGTGGTAAAATTTCATACGAAACAACGAGAGTGCGCATAAGCAGTCGTTGCCATAGCAACGATGACTCCAAATCGGAAGCGCCTCAGATACATTGAAACGCGCCCTAGTTTTGTAATGGCGTCGGTGCCGGCTCGCCGGCTCGTCTCAAAAACAGCTGATTCAGTTTGAACGCCCGTGTATCAACAACAGTGAACAAATCGCGGCGCGGACTGGTACTTGGCATAGCGGCATAAAACTACATCGGAAGAAGAAGAAGTTATCGCGGCCTGTAGTGTTGTCATATCGCGGTACAACTTGTGTGGTGATTACAGTGTTTCATTTAAATATCAATTGGTAAGACATTCATTATTTTTCGAGATGAAAAAACATTTGAAATATTTATATTTTGGTGTAATTTGCTTCCTGTTGCCCCTTTCAGTTACCGCAAGACTCAACAAAAATGGATCTCTCCGATGAAGATTTTTTTGGAGATAGTGACGACGACGTCGAAATAATTAATAATGTCTCTACTCGCAATCCGGTAGAGGAACATTTACTAAAGCAGAGGCATGATGTGTTGGACCGAGTAGAGAAAGCAAGGAGTAACGTGGAAGAGGTCAAAGGACTCGCAGAATGTGTAGTCAAAAAATTGCATGTCAAAGCTACGTGTGGTCAAAGCAGCGGCTCCGACACTGACAGCGATGTAAATTCATTTATCATCAACAAATAAACTTCGCGACCGTCAATAATAATCTGCACTGCTATGTGCTCACAGACTTATTTACATTATTTTCCACAGCTGTACCAAGTTACTGGCGAACCAGTGATAAAGAAGAGACGTAAGAGACCGTGTATAGCCTCTCAACCACTGGAGATCGAAGAAGTCTGGCAAAAAGTTACGGATGACAAGTGGATAGTGGGAGTTGTATTGAAGAATACGTCGAATAGGTGAGTTTTTTTCATGTAATCTTAATCGTAGATTTGAGGAGCTTGGAGCGCTTTACTCGAATCAAATAAGTGTTATATTTTTAAAGTCGTTAATACCAACTTTCCACTCATCTATGAATTATTGTGGATTAGTAGTTATTTGTATTACCGCCAATGACGTTAATATAGAACAACATGAATTGTAATGGATGTGAAAATTTTCAAAAAGGTACATTTTTTGCCAATCTATCGCATTTTATGATTTTTTAGGTCAACCTCTGCTGTAGTACAACTAACCATCCATTATAATCAATAGATGCGTAAAACTTTGTATAAACAACTTTATTCCTTTACACGTCACTCTATCCCCCCACTTTTAGCAACGCGTGGCCCCCCACTCCGCGTTCGTTAGTCCCGTTTCGGCACGGTTTCGGGCGGTATGATTTCCAAAGGGTTAAAAATGTAGTACTCACTTGACTAGTATGAAGCACTCCGAACGCCTTAACAATTAAGCAAAACAACGGCGACGATGAAATTCATTCTAATTGTAAAACATATATATTTTCAAATGATTATCTTACATTTACATATTTACAACCCAATAACGACTTTATTCAACGTATCGATGATTGACTGAGTTATCAGAAATAATCTATATTAGAAATAATTATATTCGAGGCCTTTGGTCGAGCTCGCGATTACATTGGAGAAGAACAGAACAAAAAGATGAAAAAAACAAAGAGACTGAAACTAAAACTAAACTGAAACAACGCGTCCAATGGTTAATTCGTCTTAAAGCTAGAAACGAAAACAGGTTAGGCAAAATGTTTTTTTAGAAGTTTATAATGGTTATACATTTCGATAGATGGCAACACGTTTGTCGCGGGACGTGTTTTCACGATGTTCGTTGGGCAAAAGAATGAAAGAAAAATTATCGTATACAATCGAAAGAATTGTAATAACAATCACTAGAGCAACTCTTTCTATAATCAGCGAGATGCGGTGAAGCGTTCGCGTGTCTTTTTTTTCCTTTCCATCTCGTTAAGACGCGGTCGAGGCAATTAATTCACCTAGCTACTTAAAAATTACATCTACGAATCGTCGTACGAACGTCAGAGTACAAAATCTCTCGGAGATCACGAACCATTCGTCTTTGTTTTTTCTTTTTTTTTCAATTTAATTGGTTTGTTGTTGTAAATAGAGGAGGGAAAGCTTCGGCGTTGCTGTGAATGATGCACACATATTTCGCATATCCCTCGTGATAATTGTCGTTTAACTCGATGCACTATAGGCCACGCGATATCAGTGCGATTATCTTGAATGGTACAAGCGCGATTGGAATAGGTCTCGGTCACGCATTTATTAACAACGCGCTTGTTAAAAATTTATCTACATACGATTTTTCGTTGTTCTCGTTAGTGTCCTTCGTTTTGTTTTTTTTTTGTTCGTTTAAAATACAAAAAAGACTAATGATTGCCGAGAATGAGCGCAAAAGTCTACACTCGCGTATTATTTTCTACACACTAGTGGAGTTACTTCGTCGCTGCCGATAGCCACATAATCGTCTGGCAAATAGCCGAATAGCACAAAGTCGTATCTGTAACAAACAAAAAGCAGGTGTAAAATATCGTTCGTTATAGAGGTATACTGAGAATTGTGTGGCAAAACGGGGAGGCTACGAAGTAAAGCCCGTTTGGATCAGCGCAGAGCTGTGACGACTGTTTAATCACGGTAAATCATATTCGTGATAAATTATTGCGAGTGTCTGAGTAAAATTGCTGTAGAATCCTGATCGAAAATAAGAAACATTCGAGAGGCATGAAATTCCGTCCTTGACCGTTCGCCAGTAGAATTAGAAAGTAGAAAAGAAAAACTCACCTGAACATCTCGTAAAGATCGTTGATCTGACTCTTGGTCAGTTGAGCGAAGTAAGTTTTAATGACGTCTTTAGTTTGAACTCCGCGAGTCGGATTCTTCCATTCGGGCTTGATAATGTGGCCCACGTGAGCGTGTTTTATCAGATAATTCTGGTCGTCCTGAAACCAACATTAATTTTCACAGATAAATATTAATTCGTTCCACTTAAGAGTTTGACTATGTTAAAGCTATTATAATGAAATTATTAACGGGACACCCGAAAGTTACTGGGTAGGATAAATTTATCGGCACGGGCCGTGCGAAGTGTTCGAGTTTTAACTCGAGTTAGCGGTTGGGAAGTTTGCGGTTCGGGCTACGACTAAATTTCATTCGATTGCATAAGAGAAGACTCTCGGGCGTCAAAGTCAATTCAACTTTCGCTTGACATCTTGCCACGCTTTTGACCTAATCCTGAAGAGTGTTAAAGCGCAACGGCGATATAACTGAAACGCTCTTCATACGGGAGCGTTATACTTGTCTGGATTCACCGAGGTAGACCGTGCGGAATTGGGTCATTGGAAATTCCTTCACGGCCGAAGCCATTTCCGGTACGCTCCAAGTTCGCTAAGGTGGATTCGCCGTAGGCAATCTAGACGGTTGACGTTGAGCCGGTGTTAAACTCATCGGTATAGACAACTGTTCTCTACGTGCTTCAACTTCCGATACACTGTATGCGACTGTACTCGAATTGTATAGTCGATTCCTCCGACGCGACCGACTCGAACATACATTTTCACAGTTATTTTTTCTTGTTCCGTCTATACTCACATGAAGCGTCTCGAACTTGGCGATTACGTCAAAACGGACCTGGCACGGTGTGCAAAAATTTACGACCGGAGTCCAGTGCATATCCAACTCGTTTCCCGCTCGCCACTCGCACAGTAGCCATCTCACGAATTCCTCGAACGAAGGATATCTTGGACCCTGTCGTATCCCCTTCTTCGGATCCTGTTAACATAGTTCATACAATCGGTTTTTTTATAAAGATTAAAAATTATGATTCAGTGTGGACGACAAAAATTGAAAGAAAAAAAATGCTCAAATGCAAGTAACAACCCTAAATAGCCGTGAAAAATAGGTTGAAAAAATATTCGAACGGTAGCGTTAACGGAAGTATCCAGAAGCTGAAGTAGTTTTTTTCTCCAAAGTATCAGATAGAATAGAATAGAATATTTATTTGTTTTAGGTAAAGACTTTTGCAAATTTGCTAATTGGGGGAGAGCAGGGCAAAATGGGACAGTGAGTCGAAACAGGACAGTGGAGCACAAAGCAATTTTCCAATCACTTTTAGATTCCTAATTTTGCTTCATCGAGCAAAATTTTCTGTCCCCTTTTGCCTCACTGTCCCATTTTTATCCGCTCTTCCCTATATACAAACAGGGTACAATAACCAAAGTATGAGATACAATGGTTGCAAAACGATAATCCATGAAAATTTCGATTTATCGACAGTAAAGCCAATACACTAACCTTACGCCTGTACTGCGACACTATATGCGTTCCGAGTTTGCTATGGAAAGTGTGAGGCAAGCTCTGCTCGAGTTTGTCTCTGTATGCGCTGAGAAGCCTCTCGAAGGGGTGTCTCACAATGAGAAAGCTCACGCTGTCGTTCAAGTATCTGACGAGCTCTTCGGCAGTGGGCCTCGGATATCTCTGTCTGGCGAGCGACACCGGGACGGCCTTCGAGGCTTTTAGAAACTGAGGACTGTAACTGCATCGACGAGCGTGTATTTCAAACGGGCACGTAATAAAATGCATAACAAGGGAGAAGAGCTCGTTATTATTGCAGTGAAAACGTTGCCAATTGCTGGTCGTTTGACGCTCATGCCACTGGCACGAGGTCAAGGACGCTCAAGGGATTATTTAAAAGCTCGTGTGTCGTGTACCACGTGTATATATATACATATATATGCACGCAATGTAACACGCACAGCGTAACACACAGGCTCGATGCTTACCCGGCGAGCAAATTGAAATTGTACATCCACGATGTGGAAGCGGCTTTGAATATGTTACACCAGATCAAATGGTGTTCCCTATTGACGAGAAACTCCCAGGCGTTTGGTCGGTGAAGGGAATCGTTCCCGGGACGATCGAGTCCCTCCTGGGCGCACTTCTCGGTCAGATACTTTCGTCTCGCCGACAAACGCGCCTCCGTCTCGGCCGATGTACTCTGCTCCATCATTCTTTCTTCTTGCGTAAGTCCTGACTCCTCCTGAAAACATAAACAAAAAATAGGCAATTACGAAACGGCAAACACATTACCTCATCAAAACGAATGATTTATGTAAATACGGGTGCGTTTCGAAGGACGTTCTAATTCTTTAATTTCGTCGCAATTAACCCTGAGTAATCACTAGAGGAATTTGACTCGCCTTCGTTGTTAACGTCACGTGGGTGGGTACAATTTATGTTCCCGGCATTCTAATCCATGCCAATTCGCGTATATCGCGGCGTACTCGGACTGTATTCGAGGCCATGGGGACTTCCGTGTCACGCGTGCTGTTTATTTTATTTTTAAAGTAATTATCTAATAATCTGTTTCCGTTTCAAGTTGAATAATTTAGATTTGACTGCGATTTTTAGAAAAATTATAATAAAAATTGAAAATAAAAAGAAATCGTTTGATCAAGTTTCAAAGAAATTTTAATGTGTAGAGGAAACGGGATGTCCCGTATACACGGACACCGTTCGTGTAATGACCGGTTGACGCAACGAAGTCAAAACATCGACGATGTTCGTGCGATACGTGCATATATGCGGGTTCCTGCGACGCATCTCGACAGCCCGAGAGAGCCGGAGATATACACACTGTACCTGCCTCTTATTCGTCCCGTCTCTTCCTCTTCCTCTTTCAAGCTCGAGAAGAGAGGAAAAAAAGCCGTTCGAGTGACTCTCCGCATTGGAGAGCCTTAGCCTATCTCGCTATTGAAATTACAAGCACATGGCACTCGACACCGGTGCTTTTTGTCAGATAGACAGAACAGCATTTTTTTTTTACTTCGACCCGACCCTCCGTCGTGTTCTTTTTTTATCGCGTTCCTATACGATGTCCGATATCGAACAAGGATAATGATTTTTTTTTTGTACTGAAATATTCATCAAACGTGAGCCGGCTTTGCTTCGAGTATTTCGACTGCACGATTCAAATGTGTTGACGAGAGACAGAGGGAATATTGAAACGCGAGATTCTACGACACGGTTCAGCAATGCCTCAAATCGGAGTTACATATCCAAACATCGCGGCTGTCCTCATTCCATTCTCGGTTTAGAGAACAAATACTGAGGCAACCCCGTTCCGCAAATAGGACTGCACTCAGTCACTGTTCATACCGTATCAGGTGGACCGTCCCAGTTGATGAATCTGTATAGGCTTTAAAAAAAAATAGCATAGATGTACCCTCGGACAGACACGCTGGAGTCTCTTGTATCCAATGAATTTATTGACAATTTTATCGAACCATGAGAAAGTTGTACACACCTTGGCATGTGTATAAAAAAAACTAACATATTTTTTTTTAAATAAAAAAGTAGCAGCATTTATTACCGAATCATAAGATTCTACCGCGCTACCAATATTTTCCATTTAAATCCCAAAAATACGATTTTTCGTGCATAAAATCGAGACTTTCAATGTCTCACAGTACTTTAGCCCTAAGCAGGCCAGCGGATTCGTATTCAGTGGGAAAAAATACGTCGAAATATGTGGCCAGTTCATTTAAAAAAAAGACGAAACATTTACTGAACTAAATATATATTTTTAAACAAACTCAAATTTTCGGGGAAATAAAAAATCCAAGGACATTACGTGAAATTCAAGGACAATTGCAGGCGCCCAAGGACTTCAAGGACCGCTGGACACCACGGAACACCATATCGGAAAAAATTTATTTTCGACGACTCTGGTTCCTCCGAGCGAAAGTCTCATCTGACGATAATATTGATCCATTGTATATGAGATACCAGATTTATTTACAGTCCCTAATGTTCTGATCTTTATATCGTGCCTAATGTTAGCACAGTTTCTTGACCCAACACCACCTATCTTCTGTGCCCAACGGAATGCACCTACGATTCGATAGTTTCAATAGGCTTCGCATTATTTTAATAAATTGACGTTATTCGGGTTAATCTTTCGGGGGTTATTTTTTTCGGGTAATATTCATCGGGCGATAACCGTTCGGGGGCTATGCCACCTTACCAAAAAAAAAAGATTGAAATCATAATTTCTCTTTTGTATCGCCGATGCGATAAAAGCAATTTATATTGGTATGAAAAATAAATGAATCGGCAATCGAGCGGAGGTCTCGTGCCGGCTAGTTTGTAATATTTTTTTATTATCGGGTCGATTTTCTCGCGGCAAGTGCACGGTCGTACCACGCGGTGCCTACGTGACGCGGGCTCGTCCATGGTTGTGCGCCGTGCGGATATACACTGTGCTCGGCTTAACCGACGATTCTCTATATCTGTCCGTCCATCTCGTGTAGGATAAATGCACCGACAGGAGATTCTAACTCGAGTTATCCAGCGGTGGAGTCGGTGTGCAGGTACCGTGGTGGGTGGCACGGGGGCTTAGCCAAGGGGCACGTATACGGCCGCGCTATATGCATTAAAAACTCGACTCGTAGGCTCTTATTGCGCCACACAGGTCGCACCGAGGTCGTTCGCATTATCCCCCAAGAACCACCGATATATGTTCCGACGCAATCGATATATCCTCGTTCGCTTCCCGCTGCGAGCCTTCTCGCGTTTTAATCGTCACGCTGCGCCGCAACGCTTCATTCGTCATTTATCAGCTGGAAAATTTTATTCAACGATCATCCGAGCTAACGATTTGATTTACAGATTTTCCACGACCGGTCGCCGATCACGAGATATTCTAATCTCGCTCGATCTACACGACCAATCGGACTGCACGATCGCACTTCCGTCGACAAACGGGGATTTATCTTTTTATTAAAAAAAAAATCTTGACGTCAATTTGCGGGCAGCTAATCGTTCACTCTACAGATTTTTATTTCTAATTCTTTTTTTTCGGCTAGTACCTAAATTTTTTTATGAAAAATGTTTGTCATTAAACTGTGGGTTTGTTCCGGTATTATCGTTGATCGATAGTCGAACGGATTTGTCATAATTGTCACAAATACAAATATATGTGTATTTAGGGGATTTCCAAAATTCGACGGATCTGCACTGAAAGGATTCGCCGATCATCCGTGCTAAGGATTTGATTTACAGATTCTACACGACCGCTCGCCGATCACGAGATATTCTAATCGCATTCGATCTAGACGATCACATTTCTACACGATCACATTTCCATGGACAACCGGGGATTTGTCTTTTTTACAAAAGAAAATATTACCGTCAATTTGCAGGCAGTTAATAGTGGACAAGAGTCTCAGGTCTCAGGCAAGAAGCGCCAGAATAAAATCGTTAAATTTACAGATTTTCATTTTAACTTTTTTCTTTTCGACTAATACCTCATTTTTGTATTGACATTTTTTTTTCGTTAAAATGGAAGTTTGTTCCGGTCTTGTCTCCGATTGATGGTTGAGAGGAATTGTCCTGATTGTCCTAAATGCATACATACGTGTATTTAAGGGATTTCCAGAATTCGACAAATCTGCACTGAAAGGATTGCGAAATGGAGAAGTGACGCCCGTGCCTTCCGTTTATTGATTTTCTACGGTCCGCTTTGCCAAGCGAATGTGGGCCACGCGGGGGGCCATATACTCTGTCCCACTGCCGCAGCCGACGCCACTGCAACGGGAACAGGGTATATAGACGTCCCTCCGAGTGTTCATTTTTTTTTTTTGTTCTCGTCCTTTCTGCTCCGCTGGATCGTTTCGTCCAGCGATGCGTGGTTCAATCCCTTGGCACCTGGGAAATCTACATATTCATACCGCATCGACGATAATTGCAATGTCAATCGAATAGACAATAGTGGGAGGGAGGAACGCTCACATAATCCACAGTGTATCGTGTCCACACGGATTATCATCAGCTCTCTTTGCTGGCGCTCCGCTTCTCGGGCTTTTCCGACATTGGCATATATTTTCATTTTATTACTTTTTATTCATCGACAGATTCAATCTCCAACTTGCCCATTTGTACGGCCGTATTAATATCATTGAACCGAGAGGAGTAAAAAAAATCGTTTCCGGTCTATAATGTGTTTAATTTTATTATTAATTTAAATTGCTATCATAGACATTTTTCGTAGTGTAAAACACGCGGTTCGTGTGTGATTTTTATCTTTATTTTTTATAATCAATATCGCGTGACGCGAATCAAAGAGCTCATACTTATGCACATCGAATGCACCGCTTAGCCTTCGGTCACGCGATGCATGTCTCTGCATGCGAATCGATATCTCGGCCAGATCAAATAATAATTTCAATCTGTCGAAATGGAATCAAAGCTGATTTAAATTGTAAAAAAGAAAAGCCTTTTTTATCGGCTCGAAAGGCGCGGCACGCATTGGCACAGTTGAAAAATTACCGCTCGTTAATCGTTCTTGGCGTTTCAATATTTCCACCTTCTGACCGATTGGCAGTGTCGCGTCAGTCAATCAGTCTCTCAACCGTAGCCTGACAACGTTTGCTCTCAAAATATAAGTTGACACAGACGTGCGGATAATAAAGGGTCAACATGAGTCCTCACTGTTTGGCTTGTTGGGTAAGGTTAAGGTCAAGCAGCCGCAGCCACGCGGTGACACTTAATCACTCGCGTGTGTGCGTTGCACGTAATTGCAACTGTACGTAATCCGTACACCCGCTCGAGTAAACTGAGCCATGTAATAGTTCACCTCCGTGCGTTGCACTCTCGATCGCCCGGTAAAAAATTACAAAATTATAATTTATTATAAAATTATCGAACCTTTCTCTACCTCCCCCAGGATTCGAAAATTTCTTGTCTGGCCGGAGTCTGGACCACTAGGGAGAAACATTTTTTGCACGTCACCGCTTCGCGCAAATCGCCGATCGATTGGCGTGCCAGCCGCGCATAGGTCAGGGAACTCGTTAACGGTTCAGTTCGGGTTTAATCTTTGCGTATGAAAAATATGAATAAAAAAAATTAACAATCGCGAGTCCGAAATTTGCACGGTGGAAATAACGAAAATTGAATTACTTTTACGATTAATTGACGGGGCGAAATTGTGTGAAAGGAGATGGGAGGAGGGATTTGGAAAGCAGATGGGCTGGCCAAAGCTTGGTATTACTACTACCGAGATCATTACTGCCGAGGGATGGAAAAGCTTCGGATAAATCCGGGTCTTCCTCCCTTTTCCATTACGCTGACGAGGGTCCCTTGCCCAATCTTTGCACTAGGGAATACGCGATGGCATTCCTTGGGAAATAGACTTTCCTGTACTTCTATCATATCTAAACATAGGCAAAGAAAAAGAACATTTCTCTCGTAATTTATATAATTTATGTAATTTACATAATTTACATAGTTTACATAATGTTTATGATTTATATAATTTACATAATTTACATAGTTTATATAATTTATATAATTTTCAAGCAAAATTATAAAAGTATAAAGGGTAAATGTATAATACTTCCCAGGCATTGAGCAAGCTCATTTTTTCATGTGGAAATGAAAACTGTCTAGCTTGAGAATATAAAAATAAAATAGTTTCAAGGTATCGATTGTTAGCGACGGGTAATTAGTCACGATGTTGAGTTTTATCGCGTTCAAGCGCATGCTAGAAACGAAGAAAAACGTGGCTACTTTCGATCGATAGCGTCGAGAAAGCGAAGTCGCGTAAAAGGCTAGGCAGAAACGGGAGAAGGCTTAAAAACAAAATTATAAAAATTGATTACGCCCAAGTCTTGATCGAATTCAAACTCGAAATACTTGAAACGACTTATTTTGCATTTTAGCGATTTTCCTTCGCTACCCACTTGGAAACAATTAAGAAAATTTCCATTTAATTGTTCAATCAATTTTTTTTTTATTTTGCCGCTCGTGAGAGAGTTCACGCGAATAGAGTTTCGCAACAGCTCCGATGCATATATCTGGTACGTTTAATGATAAAACCGCTGTCGGTGGTATATCTCATGGTCGGGCAACGTGGGAAATCGTAGAGAGCGTACATTCACAACATAAGCATTATATATATATATATATATATATATATATACATATCCATATACATATCCATTCATGTATATATTATATATAGGATATGCACGTTCCGCTCACAGGACTGGAATCGTGTCTCGAGAGACAGAGAGAGTTGCACAAAACGCCACGCGTGACTGTATGAAAGAGAAAATCCGCCCGAGATATCTCAGCTGGTTACCTCCCGGCACTTCGACTCTCTCGCCGTCGTAACTTCAATTTTATTCGTACAACGAGTTTTCCAACGCCACCCAGAAATTCCCATCAGCCCGTAATTTCCCGGCTTATTAGCGTAACTCCGACACATACCCGTTACAAAATCTCCCGTATGCAAATTAACCGGGCCAGTCGAGTTACCGGAAGTTAAAAGATAACAGGAAAAATAAATAAACGAATCCGCGAGTAATTGCCGCCCGGGCTCTCCCTCGTCCATTAATCCACCAAACGACTGCGAAGTCGTCCCGGTCAACGGAAAAAAACCATTTGTCCCTTGTCTCAGGCAGGATCTCGCGGCTGCTCCGCCGCTGCGACACCGATGCAGTCCCATCCGGTAGCGATGTTTATCAATCTCTTTACCTCCAACCCCGAGGGGGTAGAGCCGACGGAAGTTACTACTCAGTTTTTTTATTTCTATTTATTTTTTTCCCCTCGATATATGGCCGGTCCTTGATAAAGCTATCAGATCGAGGGAGGCTTGTCGCGTGTGTACTTGGCTTCCGGTACCGGCGCAAGGTCGATTCGGATCTACCGATCCCTCCCCGGGAAGGAGATCGATCGACCCACATCTTCCGCAAATTGCCTCGCGTGTGAAGCCGAGGAGTCGATGGGCCAGAGCTTCGTGCGGCGATTCCAACCGGAGAAACACCTCCGCGGAAACGAGCGCGTGTTTCCTTCCTACGTTTCTTTTCCTTCTTCTCCCATTCGTCTCGCGAGGTGTTTTGTTTTATTAATGCTTTCTTTCTCGACCCTGTGCGTTTCTTTTCAGCTTCGGCTTCGTCAACTTCCTTCCCGCCACGCGCACGGCTCGGATCTACAGACGACCCTTTCCGGACTTCGATTCTTTTCGCACATTCACACGCGCGCCAATCGTGACGGTTAAAGGGGCCATATTCAAAGGCTGGAAGGCCACCTGCCGCAATGCGTCTGGAAGTCTGCCAGACTTCGCCTCGTTTCTAGACTCTACTGGGTGCTTGCACAGCTACGACTGTGCAAGTCCGGTGCTAGTCCGCACATCACGTCTGAGAACTCTAGCTTCTGTCATTCGTGACTATAGGCAAAACACCCCTTGAGTTTCTAGACACTTCGTGTTCCGGCAAGGCGAAAAGCGCGAGAGGCTCTCTCGCATTTCCGCACATAGCCGCGTCGATCCTACGGGGAATGCGGAGCGGACGGAGTCTCGTGCGCGACCCGAGGGTCGGTGCAGCGCCACTCGTGTCAATGGTGACACGACACGCGAAGGTCCCCACCCTCCGAAGGTTCTTTTAAATATTTTATGGGCTCCGCTCTACACTTGCCCTCCGGTATGGTAACGGGATTCAAGATATACGGCGAAAGAATACGCGACCTCACGAGCTCGACGAAGAGACACGAAGCTCGTTGGTTTTCGTATTCCTCTCGGGGTTGCGTTGACAATGGCGAGGGAGCTTGGGGGATGTTGGTTGGTGCGAGTTTCGGGCATCGGTTCGTTTGTGCATTCAACAAATATTTCTTATCCGGAAACTTCTGGTTTTTGGGCCAATTTTAGTATTCTTTTTGGCATTAAAAAATTTGAAAATATCTATACGTGTTTGTGAATAATGTAATCAATTGAGAAAAGCATTTAAGGTTCTTTTAAATATTTGATGGGCTTCGTTATATACGTGACCTCTGGTATGGTAGCGGGGTTCAAGTTATACGGCGGACGAATCCGCGAGCTCGACGAAGTGACATAATGTTTGTTTTAATACTTTTCTCGGGGTGCCGTTGATAATGGTAAGAGATTTTGGAGACCGGTGTCGGTCTCCAAACCGGTGTCGGTTTCTGAGACATTTATTCAATGCAGAAAACTGTTTACTTGTTTGTTGAAAAAAAAAATTATCTTTTAACTTTGCGATAAAAAAGCTCTCAGGGCTAAAAAATTTGCGAGATAATGAACTCGCACGCGAGCGTCAGGGCGTAGCTCGAAAAGCGTGTTTGTTTTCTTTTTCGGAACTACTTTGTTGTTTTTAGGCTTTTTCGTCGAGCAAAGTTCTTTTAATCTCTGTGCGAGAATGAACTTCGCTGCAGAACTGTGGAGGATCGTCAAACGGCCTCGGGCGGCGACACGCGAGGGGGCGAAGGGAGTTTGGTTTGCTTATCAGGGTGCACGCTCGGCCTCCTGTCCCAAAAAAGCTCTTCATATTTTATAGCCTCATCCGTATAACGTTCCGGGCTCTCACGGGAAAACTTTTCATTCTCGTGAAATACGCCCGGGGAGTGAAAAAAAATAAGGAAAAAAGGGAAAGATATCGTCCCACAGGTTTTGCCGACAATGACCCGTGAATTTGGCAAGCACTCGTCACCCTCTCGTTCAACGGGTAACACCATTGTTCGGTAGCCAGGGCGACGTAAGGAAAGAATAGCTGTAGCCCCGAGTGCTTACCAACAGCCATCGTGATCGGTCGCTTTTATCGTTGTAACCGAAGTGTTACTTCGCTCCTATGATTGACCAGATAGCGATAAAAAAACCGGGTATGTTAGCAAGATCAAGAGGACACCCAAAATTAACTAGGGCGATTCCTCGCGCGGTGCTTTCTGAGCAATCTTGAACAATGAGGAGGCAATGGACCAATCAGCTTCCAGAATTTCTTTTCCTACGATAAAATAGAAGGTCGATTATTTTTTCATACAAATTTGACGAATTCGTCATGACGAATTCGATTGTTCCGAGTGAGTGGAGGGGCGGTACATCTGGCAAAGTTAAACGGACCAGGGGTGGGGGTGGAGCACACACGTAACTGTATACCCCGTTACCGCTTGTTATTTCCGGTGTAAAAAATTTCGCTCGCATCCTCGAAACTCGACACTCGACAAACTCGCCACCGGCGATGTGCGAAAATTTTATTAATAAATTCGCGAAATCCGACCCCCGGTCTATGAAATTTTCTTCCCCTTGCCGGGTACTCCTCGTACACTGTGGAAGCTTTTGACTCAATTATTCGAAGTAATTAAGCAGTTTTTTTCGAGTGCAGATCTATATGGAGTTATGGAGTTGGTCGATAATTGGAACGGGATTGTATGCGAAGTTCGATGCCCATCGGTGATCCAGTTATTTTCATCGAAATCCACCTCTCTTTCGTGCTTGAGAGTCGGATATTGGACATTCAAAAAAAAAAAAATCGATCGATCGGGGTAAGGGAAAAAAGAGTTGCTGGCCAGAGGCACCGTATGAAACCGCCTCTGGAATTTCTGGCATTTTTATTTCAACCCCATATATAGGCCAGCTATGGACTCCAATATTTATCAGGGAATTCAATTTTTCCCGTTGGAGCTCTTCTCTCATAACTGGCCCGTACCACAGTTCTCTTATGCATCTACGAATCTTGGATTTCATTTTTTATTTTTTATCTTTCTTATTTCTTCGTTGATTTTCCCTCTACGGCAGCAGGTTTGATCTCCAGTCTCAAGTATGAGCCGAACGAGGGCTACGTCGATAAATGAGCCCCTCGCCGCTTTTACTATCGGTTTACGATCGAACCGAGCGTTAGGAAGTTTCGATGCTCGGTACGGGCAACGGTAGGATCGTGAAAATCTCGAAGTTTTACCTCAACAAAACTGGACGCGCGAACGTATGGCCTTTACGTGGCGCAATGAGGCTATAACATGTATCACTTCGTGGCGGATCTCCGTTGAGATTTCTCTGTGGTGGGCTCATCGATCGCAGGCAAAAAAACACAACGTGAGTTTCTTTTTCTCGGTAATATGGAATGTTGTGTGTTTTCCGTATTATCCGAAAACTTCACTTAGCCGTCTATGGTCATTGCTGCATTTCACTCGGCAAACGAGATTCTACTGTACTCAATTTCTTTACCCAACAATTAATGTATTTTCTCGATCGTTTACGGCTAAAGCCACTGCTTGTGAAGTGATCGGTTCTGAATTTTTTCACCCTGATATGGCTCTTGCTGCATTACACTCGATAAACGAAGTTCTACTGTACTCGATTTCTTTACCCAGCAATTAATGTATTTTCTCGATCGTTTACGATTAAAGCCACTACTTGTGAAGTGATTGGTTCTGAATTTTTTTCACCCTGATACGGCTCTTGCTGCATTACACTCAATAAAGTTATACTGTACTCGATTTCTGCACCCAGCAATCAATGTATTTTCTCGATCTGTTACGACTAGAGCCACTGCTCGTGAAATAATTGCGTCTGACATTTTTCTTATACCCAGGTATGGTTTTTGCTGCATTACACCCGACAAATGAAGTTCTACTGTACTGGATTTTTGTACCCAGTAATTAATGTATTTTCTCAATCTGTCACGACTAGAGCCGCTGCTCGTGAAATAATTAGGTCTGGTGTTTTTCTTTCACCCAGGTATGGGTCTTGCTGCACTACACCCAATAATTGAAGTTCTACTGTACTCGATTTCTGTAACCAGCAATTTATGTATTTTCTGGATCTAGTGCGACTAGAGCCACTGCTCGTGAAATAATTGCGTCTGACATTTTTCTTATACCCAGGTATGGTTTGTGCTGCATTACACCCAACAAATGAAGTTCTACTGTACTCGATTTCTTTACATAGCAATTTATGTATTTTCTGGATCGGGTGCGACTAGAGCCACTGCTCGTGAAATAATTGGGTCTGGCATTTTTCTTTCACCGAACCACGACGAGCCCTCGACGCGGCTCTTATTCCTCTCATCCGACAACTAGCAACCTGATGCGCTTGAAGTATTTTCTCATTTCCTCATCCGTTACCGTTTGTATTCGCGAGAATTGCTGATACAGTTCGACGACTTTTCTATGAATAACGATCGAACGATATTGTTTTGTATTTGGTAAAAAGTCAAATTAAATAAAAAAACTGGATAGACTCACCTCCGACGGTACCGTTTGCTGAACGCTGTTCCCACTGTCCTGGCTGGATAGCGCGAGGATGATGAGCGCGAGGACACCCGCCGCGATAATCGTCCTCCGTAGTCCCGCCAGGACGTGACGTCGTGGCGTCATCTTCTCCCTGTGAACGTGCTTTCTTCTGTACTCATAACGGACTGCGAACAAACGAAAGAGCTTTTCTTTCAAACCCATCGAGGACTCCGATACGGCACATGCATTTTTAAATACAGGAAACTATTAAATATCTGGATGATAAATCCATGGAGTGTTTTAGAAAAATACGAATGAGCAGGGCGAAATAAATTCGAAGAAAAAGTATGGATTATTTTTTTTTAAGCCGAACAAATATGCACCTTCACAAAAAATGTAATATTTTTAATTTTCTTTTTTAAGCACATACGCTGAAATCCAGATCCTCATCCAGCGTAGTTTGTTCGCGCGGAAAAATTCGACTAGCACAAGGAGGCCGGAGTGCCTCCTTGAATTAAATTAGGAGAAGCGGATATTGATAATAGAATGGCCTCGCGTTTAGCCGCGATTCTCGAGTTCCGAGTTAGTTTTTCTTTACGCTCGATCGCTTTCTGGTGAGTTAACCGCGTTTTACGCCCACTGAAAAATTCTCACGTGCTCCGTCCAAGCAATTTACATCGCGTACGGACAAGCAAATTGTACTTGTCAACGAGTACGTTTGGCGTACGGAAATGTCCACGCCTCTACCGATCGAGTCTCTTTCAGTGCTATATCATGGCCACATTGTAGCGACGCAACCTGGCAATTAAGCTCGCCCCCGATCGATCATTCCTGCGCGAGCCGTTCGAGAGCTCGGGCTTACACTTTTATTGTACAAGTGTTACAATCCATGAGCGGGTCACGCGATCGACCTGTCCATCACGTCACGATTTTTTTTTCTTATATCTTTTTCAATATTTTTTATTAGCCCCGGCTCAGACCACTTGTCATCACGTTTGACAATAATTATTATAAATGACATTCATCCCATGACGTTACGGTTAACGAGGGAGACACGCTTGTGATTTACTCTCCTCGTTGATTATCGGCGTATGGACATATCGTAACTGCAGGTCCGCGAGTGACATGAATCGAGCCAGTGAAGAATCGCCGGGACGTACTGCATTAGATGATAAGCTTGGCCGTACTGCATTAGATGATTAAAAAAACAACATTGCATATCGCTGCGACGAACGTAACTAGTAATTTTACGTTGCGCAACACACGCGGAGTTGTGGAATTGGACTCTCATGGTCCGACGACTCGCAGCAATTTTTGTTTGATTAAGAACATTTTTCGTTTTTTTGTAGGGTAACTCAACTCTTTTTTCCAATGCGCTTCCGTAGCTTAATTGCAACGATTAAGTTCGATTTATTATTATTATTTTTTCAATAAAGGTCCACGGCTAATTTGAAGAAATAATTTCATGTTGCGCAACGCGCGCGAAGCTTGTCGAATTGGACTCTGATGGTTTGACAAATCGCAGCACTTTTTGCCTGATTATCGACATTTTTCTCGTTTTTAGATAGTTTGTTCTTTATAGGATAATTCAACTCTTTGTTCCAATGCTCTTTCGTAGCTTATTTGCAACGAACGAGGTCTATTTATTATTATTATTATTATTCAACTAAGGTTCATAGATAATTTGAAAATATATTTTTTTTACTCTATCGACTTTGTCACGAATCTGTGGAGAGTGTGACCCAGTTTATACAAATGTGAACGACTCCGCGCGTCGAGACATCGATTATTTTGTCCAATTAATAAATCAGTCTTATCGGAAAAATTTTATTTCAATAACTCCGTCTCTCTGTCACTCTGGTCGTTCGGGGGTTTGAATAATTTGTGGATTCATCAGGCGATTACAGTCCTGCCTCGTGACTAGGACAAAATTACATTAAACTTTAATGCAATTAACCGAAGCCAGACCGTCGTAACTTCCCCATTATATTTCCGAATATCTGGCGACGTTTCATAGATTTTCAAATTTTTATTAAACTTCATTTTTTTTATGATCTCATCGATTTCCAATCAAACGCAAAATTGTTTCTGGTCTAAACTCCTATAATGCGCAAACGGCACTTCGAGTTCCCCGTTCGCGAATTATATCACACGCTCTCTATAACTTCTCCATGGACCGCTATAACTTCTTAGTTATATTTTCATATCTCCGAATATCCGAGCGACGTCTCATGCATTTAATTTTTTTTTACGCCCATCGATTTTCAGTAAAACGCAAAATTGGTTCTGGTCTGTGCTCCTATAATGCGCAAACCGGGAATCTAGCTTTCCGTTCGCGGATTATATCAAACGCTTCCTCCAGTGTCTCACCGTCCGGCGAAACCGAACGAATCGTGCCTTTTAAAGATTTAACAGCAGTCTATCTCCGACACACACTTAGGTAAATCCTAACGGTAAGCCCCATTTACCGCGTTTTGTTTCTAGGCGCGAATGTACTTCCGGCATTCTTTTTTGCCATACAGTATGCGCACCGTTTAGTTCTTATCTCTCGGCACGTGCAACGTAAGCAACGCTCCGACCAAGTTTCAAGCACGTCATCATTAACGTGTTCCAAGATTGACAAATAGTTTTTCTCTTATCACTAAAAAATGCATTTTTCTAACGAGGGAAATCGACGATATCTTTTCTCGTTAGTGCGACTCGTTCGAAAATGATTAGAACCCGAAGCTTTCTTTTTTTGCCTTCACGGTTTTCCTTTTTTCCCAGTTGATTCTTACGCACGACAAAAAAAAATTCGTTCAACGAAATGTCGAGTATTTTAGCGAATGGTCGCCAGCACGCGCAGGCGAGGGTGTGTTTCTTCCCCGTCGCTGTTCCTTCGCTCTCGGGTATCGGAGGGGCGACTTGCACCCTCGACGCTAACCCCCAGTGCTTACGGTACACGAAACCATAGCGGAGCGTCAGCATCCGCAGCATGCCGGTAATTAATCAAAACCTAAGAGCGATCGATGGAAAGAATTTCGCGGCTCCGTGTATTTTCGAAGTGACTCACAACGACTCGAGGTGACTCATCTCCCTTTTACGCAAAAAAAAAAAATAAATAAAAAATGAAAAAATAAAAAATTCTTTGAAACTAGGAGGAAAGTTGTAAATAGAACAATCGTACCTTCCCCGGACATACGCCCAGCTCGGTATAATCACTGGATCATTTACTGGCCACCGGGTCCTCTCCGAGTACTCTCTCCTTGGAAGATAATTCTTCTATTTGTTTGTTTGTTTAAATAAAATTTTCAATATTAAATCGAAGCACAAAAGTGTAATATCTCAAAATAAATAAATAAATAAATAAAGATGAAGATATATACATAAACACGTGTGCGAAGTTAGCAACGAAGCGCGAGAGAATCGTTTTACTAGGTAAACTTAGGAGAAGACAGCAGTACAGCGGTGGATGGAAAGGCGCGAGCTGCCGTGGCCGTTCACGGCGGCATCGTCCAAAACACTGGCGATGACGGAGACGCCGGGCGTCGAGTCTCGAGCGGCGTCCCCGTGAATGCGCCGTGGATGGGATTCTCCTAGCCACTGCTGTTCCTCTGTTACGCCTCAGCGCTGGGCTTGAAAACCTGGCGTATCCGTCCGACCGGCTCCCTCCCCTCTCCTAGCGGAAATCGAGTAGACATGCGAAAATATAAATATTCGAAATACACAATTTTCCGACAAATATTTATATGCTTTCTTGGATAACAGACATATTTTTCAATATATACCTTGTATATATTTTCCCCATAATAGAGATCGGTGCTTCCCTCGTCGCCATTTCACGCACGTCTGCCCTTTACAGACTCTTTCTACTTTTCCGTCGACACGCATCTTCTGAAGCTTCCCAAACAACTCCCGGCTCGGTGGAGAACGTACAAAGTGGAATAAAAGATTTCTGCCTTTTGGAAACTTTTTTTGCCCACGATGGTTTTTTCTTTTTTTTAAATCGACGATCTTCTTAGCGTCAAAAAATCGCTGAAGTTAAGGCGAGCTGAAACAGACTCAGTCGGTAACAAAAACGATAATGAATGGCGTTCGGAGATTGTAGACATTTTGCGAAAAAGCAAGGCATTAGCTGATGCAGAATTCAATACCGGGTCCGATGATGCTTCGCTTTTACCCAAAATGTAAATCATTTTTACGTAGAATTGATTCGAAACATGCAACTATCTCTCTTGCACTCATATGTCACGTGGTACATGTTTCAACTTACCTTAAGAATATAAAAGATTTCTGTATTTTACAAACATTTCTCCCGCGCGATGGTTTTTATTTATTTTTATCGATCCGTCTTTTTATCTCGAAGAAAAATCGTTCAATTTAAGAATATAAAAGATCGTTTCTTATATGGCAAAGCCTTTTTTAATTTTCATTTTTTTTTTTCCAACCGTGTTCATGGCGGGCAGAGTCAATGGAGGGGAGGAACGTCGCGTATACATCGCCCGCAACGTTTTCCTCTCGAAGCTTTTGTCTCGTTCGCTCGGGTATCGTACGGGCTTACCAGCGGGTTAACACACCGCGCGCGGTGTGCCGGATTGGCGGACCTTTTCGCGGGTCGATCTATCGCTGGCCGCGGCCAGCGCAAGCGCAACCACCCACGACGGCCACGAACGATGACAACGAGAGACTTCTTCGTGCTCGTTGTGTGCACCGACGAGGATCAAGGCCGTAAACAGTTTTTGCCTCTTAAGATTCTCCTACGGTCTCGCCCAGAAGATGCAACTCGATCGCTCATTAGCGGGAAGGCTTCCTCCTCGGCATCCCCCGAGTCTCCGTTTCTCGATCAGGGCCCGCAACGCGATAGCGATTCGGCGTGGAATGTGTCTGTGATGTACATTGCATAATGCCTGGAACGCAGGAACGCAAAGCCCGTCGGGTCCTTGTTTTGCCCCTGGAAGCTTCTCAAAGAGAGCTCTTCCCGTGTCAACGGACCTCCCCAAGATTCCAACTCGAAGCACGAGTACCATGAATTTCCTTTGATATCCCCCCTGCAATCCTGGCTCCATCGCTTTAATTATTCACGCTCGAGCGAAGCAATCACCCCGGATTTCCGTACCGACAACGTTTTAGGGCGTTTTTATTATTTTTTAATTTTTTGCCTACTTTTTTCCACCTCGGGCTCTTGCCTGCAAGTCCATTTTCTTACGGCTTCGTCCCGCGGGGCGCCAAGGACTCGTTTGGTAAGCACGATCGTCTCTGACCTTTTCGCGCATGCGATTTTTGTCCAAGGAAAGAAAAAGGATACTTTCAACAGCGGCAGCGTGTGCGCTTCGACTCGCCGTATCCGCCCGGAAACGCTTATCTTCCTGTGTATGAACATTTTTTAATCGTCACCCATATGCATACACACTGCACCTCCGCCTCCCCCCACCCCCGTCTGCTCCTCTGCTGTCACCTCTTCCATTCTGGAAGATAATAATTTTTTTTTTCGTACCGCAGACACTTCAGAGCGTGATTGTTGTGGATGTTGACGGAGTTCGCACCGCATCGGACGGTCATTCGAGCATGATCCGCGCTAGGCCCATTCGGCCCGATTCGCGACGGTCATAAATCATAGTCATGAATTAAACATAGCCCGGAGTTATGGAGCTCGGGGTATTCTACGAGGAAATTGTCGAATCGCTTAATGCGCTCGTTCGCAGCACCGCGGAGCGCCGCGACGACGATTTTGTCCGTCCTCGCGCGCGCCTCTTCCGCACCCCGCGCGACCCGCTGATTCGCCGGAGACACACTTCGGATTCGGCATAGTTTGTATCGCGCGCATAAATCGCATGCAACCTTGCCGCGGAGGTCTGTCGTCGCCGTTACCGGTGCACACTGCGACGCAATCGGTGTCAGTGTTGAATTGGCCAAAGAAAAAAGATAATCCTGGGAGGGTTCATATAAATACTCGTGAATCACTGTTTTCCGAGAGACCGAACGCAGAGCCGCGCCACACTCGGAGACGCAACAGTGCAGTTCCGGAGTCTGTACTTAGAGCCGCTCGGAAATTTACGCCGCACGAGCGTGAATAAGAGTTACTCGTATGAGGATTCCTGTTAGTTCGCTATTATTATTATTATTATTATATTGAACAACCCCCCTTCCGCTTGAGACATGTTCGATAATCGGAAATATTTTCATTTATTCGATCATAAATCACATTCATAAAATTCATTTAATATTGATAAAATTGTAAATTAAACCGGCCTTAAATAAATAATAAATTTATTTAGAATCGATGATGATAATAATTTAGCTCGAAACCTGCGCCGCACGGGAGCGAATTAGAATTACTCATCATGAGGATTCCTGTTAGTCCGCTATTATTATATTGAACACGCCCTTCCCTCCTCCTTCCCAAGACGTGTTCGATAACCGGAAATATTTTAATTTATTCAAACATAAATCACAGTCATAAAACTGATTTAACATCGATAGTGTTCAATTAATCCGACATTTAATAAATAATCAATTTATTTAGCATCGATGGTGGTAATAATTTATCTCGAAAGCTACACCGTGCCCTAGTTCGAAGGTTATCGATCCGGTTTGATCGATCGGTTTTCCATATTCTGTATTATATATATCTCATATTTTTTCTTCCTTTTGCGGTCCCTATGGAGAGTTCAAACTATGCAATCTCTCACAGTAAAACACTATGGAATTTTTTTTTCTATAGTTTAGATTTTTATTTTTCATTTTTTTGTTTTTTCATTTTTGAGACTGACAATGATACAGTTTGATCGATGGTCGTGCACGAGCTTTCCTGCGAGCCGCTCCATTATCCCGAGAGACAAAACGGCTCGCGAAGCTTCGCGCCTCTCGCGCGATCGAGAGATTTATTTTCGTCCGTACCCGCAGTTGAGCGGTGCAAATTGTCAGGATTCCATGTCGGGTACGATAGTCAAGATGCAAGCGACACAGGGCAGCTTCCCGAGAACTCGTTAGGAATACTGCAGCGCGTTGACTCTCGCTACTTCGCTCTTTATTGCTATTCTCGATTTACCGCTCTGACAAATTTGGAGAGTCCCAATAATAACCATCCTGATATAACCCTTTATAAGTCACACTGCCCGAAACCGTATGGAAACGGCCTAATAGTGAGGATGGAGGTGTGATTTATAAAGGGTTAAAGGGAGCAGACACCAGTTTCCTTTGGCTGTATTATATATAATAAAGATGGAAGGTCATCCATGGGCTCCCAATGGACTCCCATATGCTACATTCTCGAGATTTCAGTGTTCATAGCATGTGGAAGTGAATTTCGAAAATCCTGAATCCCATATAGCATATCGGAGTGGAATTCGAAAAACTTAAATCACTTCCATACGCTATATTCTCGAGATTTCGGCTTTCATAAGCACATGGAAGTGAATTTCGAAGGTGCTAAATCACTCCCATACGCTATATTCTCCAGACTTCGGCTTTAATAGCATATTACCTACGCGAACGAATGCAGTTTCATTGGATTGCTTCACTGCAGCATTTGTATTAATCTACTGTTAACAATAAATAACATAAATAAGCGAACCTAACGTCGGAAAGAGCCCGATCGCTCGTAAAAAAAAAAATAAAAAACCATTCCATCAATCAGTTTTTCATTTTTTTTCAAAATTTTAAATATTGAATTGACAAATGTTAAGTCGATTGAATCAAATAATCGGTTAAAAAAACAATGCATTATTTGTACCAAACAAACATCTTTCAACGTGGGTCACCGTGACCTTTGGTTAATCCAATCATTTTTATTCCGAGCGTAGCTTTTTCCGGGAAACCATGCGGTAACGAAACTTGCAACTGTTTTACAACTATGTTGAGAATCCTTCGTCGGAACCCGTTTAACGAGTGATAATTCATGCGCGCCAATGTTCTCACAACAGGCGTGTATCTAATTTTAATGTTAACGAAGTTCTCGCTCGTCCTCTAATCACCAGGCACGCACGTATACCCGAGTATCCGGAATTGCTGCGCGCGTATACCGTAATGAGATACGATCTGAAACGCCCGAGCGGTAAAACGACGAAGTAACTCACCTTATCTTGGAGGTTGGATAATTTTAACTTTTAAGCGCTAAATCCGACCTATAGAATGTTCATATCGGTGCAATATCTCTCGTTTAACTGTGAAACTCCCACGATCGGGTGTATCGATTTCTCACGGATTTGCACCTGGCAAATAAACCCACTTACGAATTAAGCAGAATCGTCGAGACGAGAAGGCTTACTTAAATAACCCATCGTTCGTCGCTCGATGTCCCTCGAAGCTTGACGATGAATTTGTCTTGTTATTTATTCTTAACTTGCTGTTACGAATGAAGCGACAGTTTTAGCTCTGTTTTGCCTTTGGCAGAGTAATTATGAAACTCCACGGTTCTTCGAATGATGAATCTATACTTGGACTCTGGAACAGCGCGCTATTTTTGAAGGATACACAGCCTTCCGTAATTTTGATGTCGTTCCTTTATGGGAATAAACGTAGAGCTGCACCGGTCTTTTGAATAACAAGTCTATATTTGGACTCTAAAGAAGGTGCAATTTTTATTTAAAACAGTATATCGATCCGTTCTATTTATTACAATGAATATACAGTTCTATGGCCCCGAAGTAGACATTTTAGGGTCCGATTTTTAATACTCCAAAATCGCTGCCAGGGCTCTTTTGAATGAAAAATGTACCTTATGGTCGAATTTGAAGACGTTAGCTTAAGCTTGAGATCGGAGTTTGGCCCGAACTTCATGACGTGCTTAAGATCTATCTTAAGTTTGAACTTAAGATCGAACCTCAATTCAAACTTGATTTCGTCCTTAAGTTCGATATTGAGTTGGAACTACAATCGAATTTGAGTTTGAACTTACGCTCAACCTTAAGCACGAAATCAACGTTCGGTCCACACTTGGATCTTAAAGTCGATCTCAAGAACGATCTTAACTTCAAACTAAAGTTCTGTATTTGACCGACGTAGCCTATCACATTTTGATACGCCCGAAATTAATCTCATTCGCTTGATCCATCACGTATTTAATCCCACCGCTATCTGTGCGTTCCCGGTTATATAGAGAAGTAGTTATTTTTCGATCCGACTACGAGCCTTTGGCAATTTAATTAACGACGAGAGGCTTGTGGATGGTTTATCGCCTATCCTTCGAAATTTCCGTTCAGCAAGACACTGGGGAACGTACGGAATGGCTTTCCCTTATCGCAACACGTCCGTCCTTCGGCCCGGCCATCGTGACTTCGGGTCAAACCGAAACACTGTGATTATCTGTCTCCATTGTCCATTCCCGTTGTTTCTCTGTGTTTTTCTTTCATTTCTGTCTATCTACACGCCCACGAGGCGCGGTTGTGTTTGCTGTGGTTATTCTGTGCGGCGAACGAGCCGCACGTTTGCTAACTATCTCTATAGCAAAGCGAGATGTCTCGTCGAGGCGGTATCGATCGCCCCCAACGAAAACGTTATCGAAGCACTGCACTCTTCCGTATCTACGGGTAACGGGCTTGTGCAGCACACGGCCTTTAGAAACTAACGGACATAGGCGATTCGAATGACAATATAAATTGTATGTAGAATTGATTGCAAATACCTCGAGCCTATTCACATTAAACTGCATCAGCATTTCACCGAAGATTTTGCAAATGATGCGGGTGGAAAGCAATCAAATATCGGGCGAGCGCCGATAAGAGCACCCACAAAGCGCACAGCTGTACACGCTTGGATATTTTTTCCTGTAGAACTTAAAATAAAAATAAAAAATTAAATTAACTTAATTTTTTTAGGTCGGCTAAACTATTTTAGCCGGCCAAGTGCATAAAATCGACCCTCTCAATGTTGCATTGCACTTTAGGCAAAAAGGGCCGGTGGATTCGTGTTCAGCGCGCAAAAATACGTCGGACTACGTGGCAGTTAATTTTTAAAAAAGAAAAAAAAAAATCGCCGAAAAATTGCAAGGGTACCCCTTTCATGTCCATTTTTTGCGTTTTTCAACGTCTTCAAACGGCACGATAAAACGCCTCCAAAACTGTAGGCAGGACTCTATCTTGTGTATTTTCTCCCGTAGAACACGATGGGCACCCCGGATTTTTCCTAGCTCTTTTGGGGGCTGAGATATCGACCTTTGAAAATTACGAAAATCGACATTTTTTCAAAAGTGGCTCAAAAAGTGAAAAATTGTTGTTCAATCAATTTTTTTTGTTTCAAGGCTATATTCCATGTATTTTTTCCCGCTGATTACGAATATAATAATTATTTTACTCCCAACCCAATAGTTTCCATTTAAATCCCAAAAATATGATTTTTCGTGCATAAAATCGACCCTCTCAATGTTGCATTGCACTTTAGGCAAAAAGGGCCGGTGGATTCGTGTTCAGCGCGCAAAAATACGTCGGACTACGTGGCAGTTAATTTTTAAAAAAGAAAAAAAAAATCGCCGAAAAATTGCAAGGGTACCCCTTTCATGTCCATTTTTTGCGTTTTTCAACGTCTTCAAACGGCACGATAAAACGCCTCCAAAACTGTAGGCAGGACCCTATCTTGTGTATTTTCTCCCGTAGAACACGATGGGCACCCCGGATTTTTCCTAGCTCTTTTGGGGGCTGAGATATCGACCTTTGAAAATGACGAAAATCGACATTTTTTCAAAAGTGGCTCAAAAAGTGAAAAATTGTTGTTCAATCAATTTTTTTTGTTTCAAGGCCATATTCTACGTATTTTTTCCCGCTGATTACGAATATAACAATTATTTTACTCCCAACCCAATAGTTTCCATTTAAATCCCAAAAATACGATTTTTCGTGCATAAAATCGAGCCCCTTAATGTAGCATTGTACTTTAGGACAAAAAGGCTGGCGGATTCGTGTTCTAATATAGCTTGGCCGGCTAAAACGGATTAGTCAGCTAAAACGGATTAGCAGGCTAAAATAGTTTACTTGGTTAAGACGGCTTAGCCGGCCAAACTATAAAATCCATTAGCTGGATAAGATATTTTAGCCAGCTAGGCCGGGCTATCTGTACAGCCCTACCCTGTAGTATCCATACATCTTGAGTTTACCAACTTCTATCCGTCAGTAGTGCTCATGCTCCGATAATCCGCCGTTGCAGCCTTCTAGTTATCTTATTTAGGGTGGCCCGTTACGCCCCGCGTCAGCCTGATTTTTCGGTAGCCCATCTCGCTCCGGTCCCCCTACATCTAACACATTGCATTTTATAAATTTATTAACATAGAACAATAAACATTGACACATTATTAATTCGACCTGTTTGCCCGAATATGAATATAGCAGGTTGGATAGGAATTTCAGTAGCCATGTTCGTCTGTTCCCCGTTGACCTATTGGGCAGCGGCGATTACTTTGGTGACGGATCGAAACTCTTTTCAGGACCCTCGAGAATCTCTGTCTGTACGTGACCGTCGAAAACGAGCCCGAAATTCGTGGAGTCTCGTCTTTCTGGGAAGTTCTAGAGGGGTTCCTGTGGATGAGAATGGAAGAGCACGATCCCGATATGCCAAAGCTCGTGGCCACTTGCGTCCTCGATCTTCCGAGCTTCGAGAGTAACGAATTTTTCGACGCCTACGGCACAGTCGCTTACGTTCTGGACGACAAACATTATCAAACCGTGGTGCCAACTTTTCGATTGAACGCCACCGAGGCCATTGACCGATCGCTCGCACCGAGATTCAACGCCGACATGGAGAACAGTGTACTGGCGATAAAAGCCATTTCCGTTGAGCAAACAGTCGCTATCTCCTTCGAGGAAGACCCCGGTAGGGGTGTCAGGCTACTCAAGTTTCTCGGGCGCATGGGCTTCAAAGAGATCATCTCCGATTCCGATGTTTATGTGTCAAACAGTCAAGAATCGTTCAGGCACTGCATCATCGAGATTCTCCCGTGCATGGAATCGGAGGCGACGATACGAATATCCGCTCGGTGAGTCGCAAAATCTTGCAATTTTTTTTATCGATCCCGATTTCATCGATGGAATAAAAAATGCTCGAATGCAATTCGATCTTTTTCTTTCCAATCGATGCATCAATCATGAATATCTACATAAGTTTTGGAAAACTTTTCTTATTCGTGACATTGTAATTATAGTTTTTTTGACAATTTTTAGTTCCCAGAGCCGTCTGAACATCATCGTGTCTATGCTGCGCAACGAGTTTCCCGAGATTAATGTCCCAGATCCGGTGGACAAATTGATGGAGGCTGCGATAGCTCTGGAACGGGAATTGAAATTGGAATTGGCTGGCGTCGATGCCGGTGCCATACACATGGCTCGAATCGCAACGGATCTTCTCATTCCATAGTCTTCTCATCTTGCGGCTAAATTATAGAAAGAAAAAGTTATGTCGCGTCGCAATTTTTGGGGAATAAATAAGGTTTTTTTTACAAACGCTGGAAAACGATCTTTTTTTTTAATGATTTATTTTGTTAAACTATATAAAGCACATATTTATAATAGATGTTGCGCGTGAGTAAGTGAGTGAGTGAGTGTGTGAGTATGGAACTCGCTGAGCACTTTTTTTGTTATTTTTTTGTTTTATCGATCGAGTCTATCGTCGTTACGACCGGCAAACACCGCGCCTCAAAATTGAGATCATACACATACAGATGTATGCATATATATATATACATATATATATCGGTCTTACGCGCAATCTACTATCTCCTATATTGCTGTCGTTCGTAATATATTTTCTTTTTTACCCCCCAATATTACGCTCGCTTCCCTGCATTCGCCGAGTGTGTCTTTTTCAACTAATATTAACGTGACCGCTGTGGTTACATTCGAGATTCCAGAAAATGTTATTCTCGCCGATTGATCGGATAAGTACGATGAGTAATTGCGCGAAGTTTCGCGGAGAGCTCGATGGACAGATTAAGATATGTCGCGAGACAATAAATGTACAAAGCGCTTTTGCAATTCTTCCGGATTCTTCGATCACAGAGAGTTCCCTAAGCGAGTAACATTGGCGCGATACTCGAGCCAGGATGGACAGTATACGATAAAATTGGAAAAACTAGAACACCACTTTTTCTTTTTATATCTCGAACATATTTCGTCCATGCTTTTGGGGACATTTTTTTTTAAATACAATATCGGCTAGAAACAAATATGTTTTAAAGATATTTTTACTTTCTCTTCGCGTACGAAGTATGCGGAGGGATAGTACAGTTTATTTCACTGATATTGTCCATTCCCGTCCTCGAGTCAAAAATTGACACAGATTAAATACAGGCTGTCATTTATTCCTCTGCTGTGTTCCATCGCGAAATTTCTCATCATATCTTTCCTACACGTACAGTATAACAAACCAGCAACTATGATAGTTACAATGACGAATAAATGACTTTGATACAGACCGTCGTTAGGCAATTAAACGTTGAAAGGATGAAGTTTGAAAAAATGAGAAGGACATGGGGTTTAACGGGATTAAGGCTTTTGATGATCGAGTAATCGACGTTTTTCCTTTCTTTTTTTTCTGTTTGTTTTTAATGCTGATGATGACAATAATAATACTAATACTCGGCCGTTATCGTCAACGTAACGGTTTTATTTTTCTCTTCATTTAATTCTCTCCTCAACGACGGAGCGAACAGTTTCAACGGGTCGTCGAAGTGTCGAAGCGTGCAAATTTAAAACGGGAACTCGTCAGTTTGGAATGCTTCTGAGCGTCCAAGTGTCTCGGATATCGAAGAGAGGTAAAGAATAGGATCGCAAAATAAAAATAAAAATAAATAAAAAAACAACAACTACGACACCGCGACGTCTCGTTCGACCGTGCTTCGCTCGTCTCCTTTCCCTTATTTCGTCTTTTCTCTTTCTCCTCGCGTTTTACACACGTGTTTGTTTTCTCATTTTTTTATATACTCTATGTATCGTTACATAATGGCTCAGTCTATCTAGAATCGCGAATATCACTAATTTTTCATTATTAACTGTAGTATGGCAAGTTTTTCATTTTTTTTCTTCTTGTTTATATTATTTTCTCTGAGGCTCGTCAACGCGCCTTTGCAGTCCCATCTTTTGTGCTAAATCAATGGTTTATTTATGGTTGTTAATTCATTAATATTTTTTTTTCCCGACGGAGGAACGCAAACGGTAGCAAACGATTTGGGATCGAGTCGGTCAATCGGTAATAATTGGGTCGAGTGGGAGAGGGGTTTATAAAAACGCTTTAGGCTTTACAGTCACAAATTAAATATTTTTTCTTTTTCGTCTTTTTAAACGCAGGAACTGCAAATGCGACTTCTTGTCCCGACTACGAGTACATTGCACTTAAACTTTGTGTGTGTGTGTTTACTTTTTTTTTAGTTTCTTTAATTTTACCATTTTATTTTCCTTTATTCGCAGCTTTTATTATTTTAGGTACTACAGTCTTTCGTCCTTCCTTCAGCTCCCTTCGAACTTAGAAACGAACGAAAGTGGGTTAATGGTCGGTGATTATAATTTCGGTCGAAAGTATCAACGTTGTTTAAAGGTGTGCGAGGAACAGTTTGTTCGTATCGAATTTAAAACTATCTCGATATTATATCATTATAGTTGGTTTTCTTGTTTGCCTGCTTTTTTTCATTCGTTTAGCGAGAATGACGAGTCGCAGTTTTATTTTATTTATTTATTTATTTTTTCTCACTCACGATATAAATCACGAGCATCGTTTTAACAATAATAATTGCAATTTTTTTTCAGTTAATAATGTTTCGTCGTCGTTTACCTATATTGATAATATCTCTTCAACTAATAAGAAACCGGTGAATAATATTTTTATCTCGTGTGTGTTGTAGTTTTTTTTGTATTTTTTTTTTGGTTTTGTTTTTCTTTTTTCAACTTCTAATCTCTGAATTCGTCACTCGACGCATCTCTCTCCCTCTCCCTCGTAGTGCAAAAACAAATGTTAGGCCTCTCGAACGAACGTCCCTTCTGTTCACACACACACACAATTGTGTTCAGAAAATCGCAATCTTTAACACGCCTCGAAGAAAGCTTTTCTAATATCGCGTCGTCTAAAAAAGAAAAAAAAATCTCTTTTACCACTTTCAGCACAAGCACACGGTCTTTCTCGCTCTTTCATCTTTCTCGACTGTCATTCTAAAACAATTATTATCCTCTAATCGTCACGATCAATTCTCTCGTGTTTTAGTCTCATCGAGTAGTTAACACGATTGCTAGAATGTGTGCTGAAGCTCAAGCGATTGCGATATCTTACAATTTTATGCCTGGAAACGATTTTCTCTTCTCTCTTCGCTTGTTTTTTTTTCTTTTTAACCAGACGAGTTTCACACGTTTAATCACACGGGTGGCAACTGAGGCTCTACGTGCTTAATTACAAAATCTCTTCAAGAACGGAGCGCGCGACGATTTATCGTCGAAGGAATCGCGATGTATTTTATGTACTATATCAAGTAAAAATTGGATACTTCTTCAGCGTTCGAAGCAATGCTTTACACGTAGAAAAATAAATCGTAGAAAATACATAGGAAATCTGTCTTCGCACAAAGCATATGCGAGCTTCGAACGATGAAGATTTGCCCGATCTTGATCGAAGCTCGTTTTTTTCTTTTTTTTTTTACATTTTTTTTAAATCGAATTTTCGCGAATGGACATTTTGCGAGACGCGGGCTGAAGAAGTACAGACAAGGATATAGAGATTTTTTGTTCAAGGCTCGAGTCTCGTTTGCCACCCGTTACTCATCACAGAAACGCCATGCAGGTCCAGATAATTAGTTTAAAAAGAGACTTCGTCGTCTAAACGTCGCCTCGTTCTTTTTTTTCTTGGTTTTCTATCACATACATACTCCTCGACTAAACTCAACCCCCTTAAACTCTCAATCTCGCCCGGCTCGCCTGTGTCTATATAAACTTGCATTATCGTATCCGATATTTTTTTTTTTTTTTTTTTTTTTCTCGTCGCTATCCTACTGTGTGCGCGCGAAACTCGCGAGAGAATTGGCTGCGAGCTGTACACACGACTTTTCATTACACTTTTTGTTGTTATTAGTATTAGTTTTATTTATTTTTTACTTCTCCCCGTGTGTCTCGCGCCCGCCTCAATTTATTTGTCCATCCTATTTATGTACATGCGTACCTGTGCACGTGTGTATCGTGGGAATTACGTAGGACGAAGCCTCGAGCCAATTTTCAACCACAGCTCTCATAAATTCGAAGAACAAGTTTCGAAAAAAATAAAAAAATAAAATAAAGTTCCCTCCAGTTGTTTTTCCTAAGGGTATTCCCGCTCGAAGTAAATATAGAAAGCGATAACTGTGACACCTGGCACGAGTATACACACACGCACAGGTATATTTTTCACTTTGACTATTTAGATATAAATTACAGCGGTTAGAAAATGATCGTTTCTTCATCGTAAGGCTAGAGTCACTCAACTACGTTGCTCATTTATTTCCTTTGATACTCGTTAGTTTTCTTCTTTTTTATTTATTTATTTTCGCATTCAATTATCATTTTACTCTTCTCGTTATACCTCGTTCACAATCGCGCGGTTCTTCAACCTTCTCTCAGTGTGTGGCTTTTTCTTTTTTTTTTTTGTACACGATTTAAATTTCGCCTCGAAGAATTTTTGGGGACGAGACGAGGATAACACGCGGCGGTCGTTGCACCTTGCATCACGGGAAATTGCGACAGTGATCGTTGCGATTGTGGACCGATAAAATTTGTGAGTTATTTGTTTTTTTTATTCTTCTCTTCATTATCATGGCTTAATTGACGGCTTTACTTGATATTCATTCGAAATTGTAAAACAATGATGAATTCATTGACGATTCAATTACTTGGCTTAACTCTCGAAGCATTTCGCTGTCTGATATGCGACGTAATTTTTAGTTTTTTTTTTGTTTTTTTTTTTAATGCTCTCGACCGCACGCTTTCAATCCCGCACGCGGTTTAATCTCGAATTATCGATTGCTCAGCGCTCTCAGATCGTAGTTAGTTTATTTATTTATTTATATGCACCTAAGGAAATTGGCTTTCGTCCGTCTCTGCAAATCTCATCGTCCTCGTCGTTGTCGGCGTCGTCGTCTTCGTCGTCGTCCTCTCGCAATAACTATAGGTATGTTTGAACATTGACTATACATTTTTCACCATCATTATTTACGCCTCGACGAGACACCAAAAAAACATCGTATTCATTCGACGAATAGGAAAATCAAGAAACTTTGCAACGAAAAAAAAAATTGTTTTTTTGACTTTTGGATATACTTCATGTTTCTCGAGACAATCGCGACTCGTACTCCCCCTCTTACGGGTTTCCATTTAAATTTGAATGTGCCAATTTCGTAAGAGGCTCAAATAAATAGACATACACACATATATGTTTTTTTTTTTTTTCAATTCAGGGACTTCGCAGTGAGTGTGGAAGAGGACGATAATGTCACGGTGCATTTTTTTTTGCTTCCTCAAATGCAGAAAGAATCGCCGAATTGAGAGCGGGGGAGCGAGTGGTCTAGCGACTAAGTGGACGGGCGAAGTCGAGTATTGCCACCGACGGTACACATTTTTACGACCATATGTTTGTTTTTGTTTGTTTTTTTGTCTTGTGTCTGTTTTTATGAGTACAATCTTAATTTAGGCTTAACAATATATTCACTAAATTCTCATTTTTCTCGAGCATTATTTCACGTCGCTCGGTTATTTTTGTTTTATTTTTCCACTTCTCTTTTCAATTATTCATATACTTTGTATTTCTCCGTTTCCGGATTAACTTACGCACCGCAACGCCTCTGATATACTAGTCGGATAGTATATTTTTTTTTCGGTGTTTTTTTTTTCATGTATTTACAATCTATTCAATTTATTCGTAAGGTAGTCGTTTTTTTATTCCGTGTTACGAATGCGTGATTTTTATATCGGTCTCACTCAATTTTTCACCTAAATACCCGCTCGGCTACATTTACACGTATATCTATACGCTTGCCGCGCATAATATACTTCTTTCGCTTTTTTTTTGTCTTTTCAAATACTTCCCATGTACAATTACGTTCGCTAAGGCATTCATTATGGCAAGTATATTTATAATGGTGCTGCACTAAGGTATATGGTGACCTGGTATTTTCGCATGTTTCAGATTATGAAAAAGAAAAAAAGAAAAATATCGAAATCGACTTGTCGAATATCTCGCGTGTATTGTTTTTTTTCTTCGTCTCTTTCTCTCGATCATTTGTACTTTAGCCTAAAAAGCCCGTGGATCAGAAAATAAGTCAGCTGGATCCTCCGGGTTATTACAGATAAAAACATTCGAAAAAAAAACGAGGGCAAACACAATCTTGTGCCAGCGCGAGTAACGAATTACGAAGCTCTATAACAAATGGGTACGATTAGCTCGCCCATGTTTCCACAACCGATGAAAAGCAATTTTAGATCCGCTGTGGACATATAAGAGCGATTAAACGCGATCTCTCGTATTTGTAGAAAATTGACGCTGGGATGATATTTTTTTTGCAGTGTTTTTTGTCTATACTTTTATACAAGGCTCACTACGTAATTTTTTTCTCGAGAGAATATAAAAATAGTTCTTACACGGTGTCTTGTGTGTGTGTGCATGTGTGTGTATGTGTGTGTGTGTGTGTGTTTTTGTTTGTTTGTTGTTCGCCCGGCAAGATTCTCGATTCTTTTTCAAACGATGCAGGTTTAATTTCCCTACAGTTCGGAACTTAAAATTTCAAATTTAGACAATTGTTTCGGCATGTGGCAAAAATTTTCATTTTAGTCACTCTAGAGTTTATAAACTCTAAAATTTATTTTTATTTTCGTGTCCGATTTAAACAATAAGAGGTGAACGAATCGCAATTCTCGAGGGTTCGATTGTATTTCATAAATTCAAAGTAGGTGCGATGCGATGTTGAAATTGATGCTTGATACACCGTGTTAAAAAATAAAATACAAATTAATTACGTATCGAATTAGGGGGTGTGACAGTTAACAGTATTTCGCGTTTGAGAACCAAACCCTACTCGTATGTCTTCACCGTGTAAAAAGTATCGAGAGACTGTGATTAATGGAATCACTAATCAAGCTTGGCACTCTAAGTTATCTCAATTCGTTTGTTTTTTTGTTCGTTTCTATAGGCGTGATCCGAGAAACCGGAAACGGAAATAATATGAGAGATGACACTGTGGCTGTCGACGACCACAAATCGGTGAGTCTTTTTACTATAAATTTCTGATATGCTCAACGATTGAGAAACGATACTGTTTCCGCCCGATGCTTTACAAGTTCCGAAAACATAATTTGCATTCGCATATTCGCGCACCAATTCAGCATTATCCAACCCTCGAACGTCAAAAGCTATTCTGCATTTTCTTTTCTCAACATTGATTTTACGTTCCAAAAAAGTAGACTTTTTAAAAGAAAGTTACAATTGAAACCATAATATAGCGAGTACAAATATTGAAGTCTAGTTTTTTTCGAATCTCGGAGGCAAGTTACTTATTGAACAGTACAATTGGAGACACAAATCGGTTGTTAAAAACATGAATCAACACTCGAGACAGTGTGAACCATGTAACACCTTCACTGCGTAACAATTTTTGTAATTGAGTCTTCTAGTAGGTCATTAGTTGCATTGTAACAAGGTTCTTTTGTTCATGGCAAAAGCTCGCAAAAGCACAATACAAATATAAACAACAGTCCACTGCAAGGTGAAACCAAAAAAAATCGACTTTCGAGGGTTGGATATGACTTCCAACTTATTTGCCGTTTCGGTTTTGGGACTCTTCGATCGCAAACTTTCACTGCCTCGCTTCGATCACACATTTACAAAAAGTATTATCATATCTCCCCCTCGCGTTTACTTGGCTCACTGGACTCTTATCCTCGATCGCATTTACACAAATTGAATAAAACCCTATGAGTGCATCTCGCTCTCTCTGTTTCTCTCACACACAAACCGCAAAAATTCTTCGTTTTCAAGCCCGCGTTTTTAAAATTCTACATAGTGATAACTTCTTCATCATCATTCCGGAGGAAATAATAACGCCAGTGTTTTCTTTGTTTTAGTTATCGCACATTAGCGCTCTTGAATCAGCAGTATTGTTATTGACATTATTTAATTATCTAACGGTATCTAATCAATAGCATTTTACATTGTGATTACAATTTTTTTTTCATTGCTTTTGTTTTTGCAAACTTTTTCATTTAATTATTATTATTCTCGGATAGCGAGTATTAATCGGCAATAGTAATGCATTTCTCCTGCTTCTCATTTCCTCCGCCGACTAACCGAAGCGCGCACACACATACACACACGCGCACATTCCATTGACCAACGACCAATTCTGAGGTAAATTGCGAGGATGACGAAAGAAAGTAAAAATCGAATAAAACTATAAATATGTATATCTTTTTTTTGTCTTGTTCTCGCACGAAAAATAGTTACTTCTGTATCTTTTTGCTTGTGTCATCCGTGTATGGCTTAAACATGTACACGTGTCATTTCTATTAGGTATAGGTGGGAAGATTTATCCTCTTCAAGTGTGTGTGTTAACGTTACTCGCTATGAAGACGTATGTGTGTATATGTACATATATGCAATAGGTACACGTTACGTTTTGTTTTTTCCGCACGTACTTCATGCCTCAATTCGGAAATCGCACACCCTCGTGTCAACTCGACGATTTCATTTTCACCTAAGTCTGTTGTGTGTTTGATTATTATTTTTTTTATTTTTTTCATTTTTTCGTATCCTTTTCATTTTTTCTACAATTATTAACAACGAAAGATTCTCGCCGGATAGCCGCCAGACAGGGCTCGTCCACGTCAACGAATTAGTCGTAATAGTGCTTTTTTTCTTTCTTTCATCTAGGCGTTAGGCGACGAACGAGATTTTACCGCGCGAAAGAAAAGTTAAAAATGCTCTAAACGCGAGAAAGTATATATATATATGTATAATAATTATCAACGTTGCCCTTCGGACCATCGAATTTGCGCGCTATATTGTTTTTTGTATTTTTTTTTTTCATTTTTTTTTTATAATCATCTACGTGTCGCACACAGGCTCTGCTTTCTTTCTCGTACATAGTTTTTTTCTCTCTCTCATCATTCACCAACAACTAAAATATCATCTATCTATTTTCCGCAAACACATTGCCGCTCTTTCTCTCGCTCGCTATCTATCTATACACTTTTTCTCGTTATTTATTTATATATTTATAACTGCCTAATAATGCGGTAGTGGTTGTAATCATTGCAATAATAATCATAACAATAATAATTTATTATATGTATATATATATAGTATTTATAGTTCTTTATAGTACATCGCGTTTTTTTCATTTTTTTTGTTAATCTCGTAAAAAGATGCTCCTCGTCGCACGCGCTTTCGTTATATATTTTTCTCCTTTTTTTTCTCACGATTCCTTTCGCACCTCGGCAGCCCAAAGAACTCTCAACAACTTAACATGGTCCTTGGGCCCGAAATATTTCTATATAATCGCGTCATATTTTCTTTTTTTCTTTCGTACTTTTTAATTAGTTTCTCACGTGTTGCTCTTGTCGCGTGAGCTCGTCGGGAACGCGGTTTTTTTTACTTGTCGCTTCTCTCGCGAAACTCGTGCACGTCTCCTGGAATCGATCCTACAAATCTAGCGCAATCTTTTTACACGTCATTGTCTACCTTTTTTTTTGTTAATTGGATCTTTGGGCTCTCCACGTCCCTGTAGCCAGCTCGGAGAGTCTTCGAGTAGATTTTTATGTTGTGTGTGTATGTGTGATTTCTGTATTTTTCGCACAGCGAGCTTTTTTTTATAACTTATACTTCTACGGAGGGCCGTTAATCGCGAGGCTAAGCTTAAAAGTTAATTTTTCTTTTTTTTACTATTTTTGTTCTTCGTTTCAAGTTGATCGAGCCTTGCCAGGTGTTTGAGCACAAAGACGTCTTCTTCCTCCTCCGCCTCTTCGTTTTTTTTTTTTCACAGAGTTGAGTTTTCACGAGTATAGAAGCGTCGACGAGACTCACGAGTCGCACGCTCGTTTTTCCTCCCACGTCGTTCATTTTCTCAATCGCCGTTAGTCGATGGCAATTTATTTTCTTTTCGCTTTTTTATATTTTTTAGCACAGAGAGTCTTAGCGGTCCGCAGACAAGTGCTCCGTACTCGCGAGCCTAGAACTCCGCCAGTCTGGAATTTCCGTTGAAGACGATATCTTCTTTTGTTCTTCATCGTTATTCCGACGCTGGCGCTTGGGTCCACGCTATGAGACTTCTCACAACCTCTCCCCCCTCGTTCTCCTCCTTCTGCCTCGTCTTGACGGATATTCTTGCTCAACCTGCGCCGTCCGGGCTCCAAAGCGGATACTTGAGATTCTCGTGTCGTTACGGAGAAGTCTCATCGAGGCGAGAGTAAGAGATGGAGGGAGAGAGGGAGAGAGAGATTAATGGAGCCTTCAGTATCTCTGCGTGTGCTAGTAGGATGAGTGCCGTCATTGATACGTGTCCTTGTGGAAGGTGTCGCTCTTGTGGAAGATCCTGCGGCCTTCCCTCGTCAGTTCTTGGCTCGCAAAGTTGTTCTCCGACTTTGGCCTCGGCAAAAGTCCCGCCGGTAGTGCCCTCAGCTCCATGCTGTGCACCTGAAATTTATCGACCTTTCAAACCGACGATCTCACACTTTCGTCGTCGCGGCACCAACTTTTCCGGTAACGCCTCAAAAATTTTAACACCCAGCTCCGATATTACTATTTTGCGATTTCTCAATTCTCCTTCGGTCTATGAACGTCGATTGTATTTGTATGGAAAGGGCGTAGAAAGGGAGTTCTTGAAGAGTGTGAAAATGCCTCACGAGACGAGGGCGAGCGCCGCATTCACACGAGTCAAGAACTCCCTTTCTACGACCCTGCCATTCACATAATTTTTCCCAACAAATTCACGAAAGTCGAGCTTTTCGTTGTTGAGAAGTGTGCGCAGAACGGCACTTTCTCGCACTCGTGCGAGAAATAAGACGCACGAGCAGTATTTTTCTCGCACGCGATGCGAGAAAGTGCTTTTTTGCACTCACTTCACGTGAACGGAAAGCGGAATTTTACGTGCATGCATTATGAAATACTACGTTCTGGCGGGTGGAAGTTTGCAGCATGAGCCGAAGTCGAGTGTTTTCGCACCGAGTGGCATAAACAATATAAAATATATATATTTTTTTTTTCTAAAGCTGTTAGTTACCGATTCTTCGCTGGCACTCGCGTGCGCTGCCTGTTCCGCGAGAGCGTTAACCACGGCGTTTATCGTTTTCGATTCGCTGCCGAGATCCTCTTCCCGATGTGCCACCAGATTCGGATTCTTTCCGATCTTGTTCAACCTGCGGTAACGAGTACGATTAAGCGTAGGGAATGTCACACCGGATACAACCAACGATTATTCACGCTTGAACCGAGAAACCCTTCGTGGTACGCTGATCAATATTTCGTTATTATTGTGAAAAAAATTAAATTAACGTCGTTACATCTTTCGTTGAATTGTTAATTATGATTGTTTTTTTTTATTTGTGCCGCCAAGGGTTTCGATAATGACGGACCAGTGGATCGATAAAAACCAAGAAGTCAGCCCATTACGAACACATTGTTTTACGCATGATCAGACGTGAATGAGTACGACAACAATTAATCTTATAATTATAAACAACACCACCTGTCGTACTCATCCAGGGAAAATAATTGACCAGTTCGAGAGAGATAATCATGAGAAATTGCATCGCTTTCGTATTGTATATCATAATGTAAGATAATATTTTATATAATTATCGAGAAAAAATTCTTAAATGTTATATAGTATAAAGAGCTCTAGTAACGCCGGCGCTGGCAGTGGCAAAAGCTTCGCGCTCAGCGTGTGATATTTTTAGTTTGGCAAACATGCTTGCGAGAGCACATTTAGGACGTGTGTCCAGCGATCGGTATAGATTAGTTCAAAAATTAAAGAAGGCTTGAGACTATTCGCAAATTTTTCTCTCGAACAAAAAAAAAATTAATCG
This sequence comes from Ichneumon xanthorius, assembly GCA_917499995.1. Taxonomy (NCBI): domain Eukaryota; kingdom Metazoa; phylum Arthropoda; class Insecta; order Hymenoptera; family Ichneumonidae; genus Ichneumon; species Ichneumon xanthorius. The sequence continues at coordinate 1,210,550 of OU824203.1, read as the reverse complement.
TAGGACAAAAAATAAATGAAAATAAACAAAATCTTCGATAATGTTGATTTTAGTTAATCGAATTTTAGAGTGCCAGAAGATTTGCGATTGCGTGTCAAACCTCCTTAAGCTTTGCGAGCTCGCAGCAAATGCTTCTCGGATTCTCAATGACTTGTCTCCTCCCGTCCAGCCCGGAGCCCTTTTCTCAATCTGCCGATCGAACGAACGCGTAACTTCGTAGATTGGAAAAGGGCTCCCGAGGATATATTTTCCCGCTGCCGCAGAAGCGAAAGAATAGCGCTGTGCTTTCTTCTCATTGTTCTTTTCTTTTTTTTTTTTGCTTAATTTTTTCATATAAATATAACATAACTAAAATAATTATAATTATAATCAATTTAAAGGAGCGAGCGATTATAAGCAAGCGTACAAGTTGGCAAATATAAAGATTCGTAATAAAAAATATAGTATATATACTATAAGACCATCCCTCGTACAATTACACGTGTAAGACGGAAAGACACGTGAGACTCATTGTACGTACGAAACAGAAGATTTAGTATGACGGGAAGAGGGTGGTGATTGACATCTATTAGCACACCAACTCGATAGAACAAACCTAACCAAAGCTTATACCTCTCGGCGGCAACGCTCTCCATGGTACGGCGCATTAGTGGATACTGATCGAGTACAGCGTTGAAATGATCCACCGAGAGGCTGAACAGGTTGCAGTAAGTCTCTGCCCTGACGGACGCGACACGACGCGCGTTTGTCAGGAGGCAGATCTCACCGAAGTATGAACCATCGGACAACGACGTTGCGACCTCGCCGTTCGCCATCACAATGTCGACTATTCCCTCCTGTATGAAATACATCTTCGAGCCGATTGTTCCTTCTTTGATGATTATGTCACCTGAAATTAATCTCGTCAGTCATCAAATTTCACAAGCGCCGTCGGCATCGAATAACCGGTTACAGCAGTTCTACTTAGTCAACATACTTTTTTTTTTCGGAGATACGTAAAAAGTTATTAAAATCAATTACTTTTCGGTTCCAAAGGAGTGCCAATTTATTTATTTTTTTCAATCGAGTGTCAAGAATTTTTTTTTCGATATGTGAGTGATTATTTTATAAATAAAAAATAAACGACAAAAGATAGTCGAAGATATAGGTATTCAACGTTTCCTAACGAAACGGGACGATCGATCGAGCATTTTATATATATAGTGCTCCTAAGATACTGCAATCTTCTCTCGGATACTCACCGGAAATCCTTCTGAACAGTAAGGAATTAGTCTACGAAAAATAATTTAAAAAAACAAAGTCGCGTCCGACTGTTCGGATTACCTGGCTGGAAGACTTCGTATCGCAACTTCGTGACGACGTCCGAGACAAAGTTGGAATCGGCGTTTGCGAAGAACGGCACCGAGGCGACGAGCGATCTGCAGTTGTAATTTATCACGTCCTAGATCGGGAGGGATAAGATCGTGATGAAAATATTCGCTGGATCGTCACGGGCGTCTCGGACGCTTCGAGGTCGATTCGGCGCTCGTGCAACGAGTTATGGTTCAATTGTACAATGAATGATAATGCGACTTTTTATAAGTGAAGAGATATTTCCACAACGAGAAATCTTCGTATCCACATAGCGTGCCGTTTACGTAAAATCGTATATTAATTTTTTTATTTATTTTTTTTCTTCCACTCATGGGAATTCCTACCTCTCTCAGCTTCTCCGACAGTTCTCCGAGGATGAGTTCCTCGTCGAAGAATTTTCCTTGGTAACGATGCTCGAAGTACTCGGTGATCCTCTGGCGCATCTCCCTCGGCAACTTTCGGTAGGCCATGTACTCTTCCACTTGCTTCACCTACCCCGAGAACAAATCATCCCCGATCAACGCTCCGCGTGTCTTACCAATATCTCCCAATGCATTATAAAGCTTCTTCACACTCTCGTTACATCCCCCCATATAACCAGCGATAAAACGCAACGGAGGAGTCTCGAATTTAATTATGTAAGAGATCCATCATGAATTCGAATAGCTGGTAGCCCCGCAGCGAAGTTCTGGCTTGGAGAGAACGGTATGAGAGGACACGAGGTCGGAGGACCTTTTAAACTCGAGAAAGGTGTAGCTTTGGTGGACAGCCGATACGACCCTTTCGCCCTATAGTGCTCAGTCAAAACTAGGGAGTGTCATGTAAGTTCACAGAAAGGGATAATTGGTGATTTTTTTTCGAGCAATTATTACGAAAGCTAATTATATACAGGGTCGTTGATACTTGATAGTATTTACACAGGGTGAATTGAACGATAGAATTGATTTTACCTTCTGCCTTCTCCCGCAACTAGAATGATCGCTTCAAGGCTCCAATTATAAAATTTATTTTGTTCGAACGGTCGTAGAAACGTGGCTCAGGAGAACTTACCTTCTCTCGGTACTGCCTTCTCGACGAGTCTAGCGACTGAATCAAATTCGTGGCGTGACCGAGGAACAGAGCGTAACAGGTGGCACCGCTGATCATGCTGAGCATCGTCAGCCACATATCGGTTAATGACTGAGGTGGAAACCTGCCATAACCGATGCATAGCATGTGCGACATCGCTTTGAAGAGGGCCCACGAGTATTGCTCAAGCCAAAACGAATCCTGTGTGAAATAAAAACAAAAGTTCTCTCTCAGCAATTTATCGATATGTTTGTTATATTATTTACAAGTTTTCTAGAAAAAAAAAGTGTATCAATTGATAATTTAATCGACGTAATAATAGATTTTGCTATCTTATACAAGAAACTATGTTTTCAATAATAAAAAAAGTTGGAGTTTTTTTTAATGTTTAAATTTAGTAAATATGTATATTATTTTTAAATGTTCAATAGGAAACTTTTCTATTACTGTTTTCTATGTTGAAAAAGGGGTGGAAGACTGGGACTATTAACTGACCTGCAACTCGTTAATGGCGACCCACGAATTACTTGGAAATCCTTGCAACATGGGTACGAGAAACTGCAGACATCCGCTCCAGTGTCCGATGAGTAGCATCATACAGATCAGATTAAAGATCCGCATGAAGACCGACGCCATGTTCAGGAACTGCCAACAACGAATAAAGGAGCTTTAATCGATGCAGGTCTCGTGGTCACGCGGGTTCGACGAATACCCGGTGACTATGTAAATCCTTGTTCGCCCGGAGGGTTTGTGGTAGCCATCGAGGGCACCCTCCTCCCTCCTCAAGGACATCACCGCGAAAGCGTGTCCTTTGTGTACAGCAAATAAGCGGGTGGTTGGGCAAATAAAAAGTTAGACAGATATACATGTAAATGTATATAGAAATCATAACTGCGAAGAAGGTCCTGGACCCCTTTTTCTACACGCAAACGAGCGCCCGAAGGCGAAATAAAATCACACACAATAAATGAAAAAAAAAAATGTTTCACCAATAAAAATAAGCAAGATTCGAGCCAAAGTCGAGTTACATCGAAACTCTCTTAAAAGTTCTGGGTCGATGAGAGCTCGAACAATTGAGCAAAAAATTATTTAAATAAATCTCTCGAGAGATGAAGAGAGTGTGAGACGAAAGAGCGAAGGTGAATTTCCGTACGCCCAGAAATTCAACACGCTCGAGGCAGGTGAGTTTTTCGAATTCGAAAAATTCACTCGAAGATTCGTTATTGGCTCTCGTTGGAAATAATAACTCTGCTGACTGAACATAAATAAAAGCATGCCACGTTGCGGAAAAATCATGATATTATTTATCAATATACGATATCAAAATAAAACACCAAAAAATAATATCAAAAATTAATACTAACGATACTAAACCATAAAACGTCGAAATTAATGTAGTAGCTACGATGCTTCAACACAGGTTTACGCAAATAATTGGCGTGGTGGTTATGGGGAAATTCTCATATCGCTCGTGCAGCAGCTAACATTGATTGTTTATTTTTAATTTCTTATGTTTCATTATGTCGTAACGATGAATTTCGAGAACTGCATGAGAGAGTGATGAGAGAGAGGGTGAAAACGTAAACGGCAGGCACGGTTTCGATATGGATTTCGTTTGGACGCGATAAACTATAAAGCAGCGATAGCGGGGAGAAGGTATTTGTTATTTTTTTCGTAATTGAAACAAAAAAAGTCTTTTGTTATATTTCCATATCACCATCTCCCTGCACGCAGAACAAATTGAAGTTAAGTATAATCCAAGAATGCTAATGATACGCGGATCGTGAAGGGAATGATACGCGGTCACGTTTTTCTTTTCGTATCTTACGCGAAACAAATTACATGCGCAAACGGCACAGTAATTTTTTTTAAGTTCTTCGATAGGTCCTGTTTGCCCGGAGTTTCCCGATAATTGTCGCCGAGAGAAGTTTCAATGATTGAAGATCAGTCCAAGAAGCTCGAACCGGCTCCCCTATGACTATACAGATATAAATATAGTTTGAGCTCTGCATCGGCACAAAAATCCTGGACCCCATCTTTTAACGAGCTATTTAATTTCGAATTAGCTGTTCTGATTTTAAAAATTCGAGCGGATCAAGGGCAAATATATTAATTTCTGCCGATCGCATTTAGTGGTCAGTGTTAATATCGGTGAGCGTATGGATCGTATACGATGGATGACATTAAAAATAACAACAATTGAAATACTGTTGCGTTATTGCGTCTACGGGGGTAAACTGGTGTTTATTATTTTTAGTCGACGTAAGGGTCGGATAAATACTGGATGATCTTACCGATCTAATTAAACAAACATCTTCAAATACATTACCTGGTTATTTTACTAACAGTTATAAAAAAAAAATAAAAAAATACACACACACGCACACACGCACATACGTGCATACATACACGTGGATAACGTATGTATGCATATTAGTCTTAATCATGGTTACATAATTAATACGATATATCGAGTTGCATAGTTACGGATAAATAGGTATCAAACGACAATGGTTGTAACATCGAAACTTTTGCCGTTTCTCTGTCTCTGTAGGACAGTCCACAAGTCGAATGAGTTAAAAAGCTTGTCTTTTTTTTCTATCGTGGATGTTCAACAATCAATGATGGTATAACAATGATGACGAGATGGGTGGTAGTCGACGGGCGGTTGGGGGTTTGGGGGGTTGGGGTGGGTCAGAAACGATACACTGATCAACGAACGATGAGGTAGTAATAGTTGTTGGAAAGCAACGAGAATGTCGAAAGATGGATTAGGTAACGGAAATGTTTATGCGCGATAGATACAGCGAGAGAGACAGACCCACGCATACGCACACAATTCGTTGAGGTTCGAGAACCAACGGAAAGAGAATCGGCAACAACAGTAGGGGAGATATGTTCTTTTTTTATGCATTTCTTTTTTTTCATACAAAACGTCAAAAAGCCAGGCGAGTATATAGCGACAAAAGCATATACACAATGCATATACACATAGAGACAGACCAGTCCAAAGCAAAGCAGACTCTATCCTCAAACGAAACTTTGTACGCGGAGATAGTTCGTTCGCGTGAGGATAAATTTTTATTTTTTATTTTTTTGCAGTCATTGCGCATAATTGAGCAGCGGACACATTGCAAACCCGACGTAGAGATATGAAGAGCTACCATACTCAGGACAGGGTATATATCCCGCTACTTTTTTTTTCTTCAAAAACTACTTTCTTCGTCTCAACATACATAGTAAATCTATTTGTCTAATGTAGTTTTAGTTTCATACTGCGAGTTGCGTCCTCACGTTGCTCGTGTGATTTATGTAGCATTTTATTTTACTTTCTCATCGCATACCAAGTATGCAAGGAGAGAAAGCATCGTTTGATATGTATATATATATATATATATATGCATATAAACGACGTACTATATAATTGTGCTGTTTACGACAAAGCGACAAAGAAGGGACGCCCAATCACGTGCGCAAAATTAAGGTTGGGCGCACTGTCTAGCGATCAAAAGTCCTTGTCACAATAGATCGTAGGTGGATACGGACATTTGGGCCAGAAAATTATATCTCGGCGCAGCGATAAAGTTTTAATTAAAAAATTACGTAAACCAGGGTAAATTTTGAAATCCGTAAGCTTGTTAAGAACAGGGATTGGCTTATTTTTCGGTTCACGCTAAAAATTGTCGATAACGTAGCTTCTGAAAAAATTGGAAAAGAAACCAGAGATGGTTTTTTTCTTTTTTTTTACGATTTTGAAGATTGCGGTTAAAGGGTTCAGAGAAACGATTGCATTGTCTGAAAAGATACTTCTCATCGCTAGGCAAATGCGACGACGAAATGGTGTCAACGTTTTAAGCATAGCCTATTGCTGCTGCGGGTATATATATGTATATATATATATGTAAATATATAATATTAATTAATGCGGCGAAAAGAGAAAGCGAATATTTGTAAGTAGAAATCAACGAGCCAATCAGCGTGCAGCTCCTCCCTCCACTACCCGCGCGGCCTCAATTTCCCGTGCCTAAATTTCGAAACCTCGATGGAAAACGCGAAAAGGCGTTTATGGACACTCGATTGCAATTTTTTCTTTTTCTATGCCAAAAACGCGTCACAATGATAAAACGAGTTGTTTTACCGAAGACGGGTCGACAACTATTTCATCGTTGTTTCGAAATTTTTTACGTGACGGAAACAGGTAAAAAGAAGGTCCGCGCCGACAATCGCCAAGACTGCGTGGGGTGTGAGAGCTTGCGCGTTCGTTAGGGCGGGTTACCTTAAAAATAAGGTCGCTTTTGCTGAAACCGGACTTCTTTTTATTCATATTGTCAGAGCTTAGGCGCCCCCTCCGCTCAGTGCGTTTTTTTTGTAGGTTCTGCAATATCTAGAAACAAAAGAAAGCCGGGACATAGCAAGACATAGTAAGAGGGAAACAGGTTACAGAGAAATGTGTGTAGAGAGAGAGAAAGGGAAATTCGTAGATAGGTTTTTCTTTTTAAGAGACAGTCGTTTTTTTCTTTCTTTTTCAGATTTTTTTTTAAAGACAGATCGAAGTGGAAGAAGTGAAAGAGACAGTTATTTCAGTGAGAGACAGTGGGGGTCCAAATTATTCGAAAAAAATTATCAATCGCTAATAGAGGAAAGATTTTTCGTATTTTATCTTGTTTTTTTTCCTTTTAACTCGTCCCGTCTCCTCATTTAGGTTCCTTGGCATCTGCGCGTCTCGCTCGTTTTTGTTTTATTCTCTCTTTCTATACTTGTTTTTTTTTTCATTCATATTTGCTTCTCAACTGTCGACCGAAGACACGGGAAAAGTGATCCCTCTCCCGGTTTCTTGCAATATTATTATTTCGTCCCATTGGCAACATAAACGTTGGCATCCTGATGGCTCCTCGTGACAAGTACGCTCGAGGCACAGCGAAATGTCGCAGAGCAGGTTGTGTTACATCCGCAATATATCGACAGCGCAATTTCGCGACGTCGAGGTGGATTGCTCTCCGGTATCGTGTCTCTCTTATTCGCGCTACTCTCGGCTTGTAACTCTCCCCCGATAGATCGCGATTTCGTGTTTGTGTTGAGTTGGACGAACAAAAAAAAAGAGAAATGAGTGCTCTTCGGATCAAATATTAATTTTATCGTGTAGAGTTTCGTATGATGGTAAATATTAATTTCGTTACGATACAAGTTGACCATTCTCTGTCGATCGATTAATTGAACAGTCGGATTCACAAGCCATTCTTCGTTATTTCAATTAATATAAGCTCGTCAGTCTCAGCTCAAGCCGCAAGCCCAAATAGTTGATTATTCAAACTAGTAATTTAAAAAATTGTAAAAAATGCTGCCAAGCTTCAGAGCGAATATCACAATGTTATCACAGTGTCGTAATGTAAAAAAATATATATGTATATGTCGGATTGGGATAAATTTTTAAGTTTCAAAATTTAACGATAAAAAACGAGCTGATTCCTTGCTTCTCATACGATGCGTGGTGCAATCAATAATAATTAACAATGGTCGCAATGAAAATAAATTTATGAGGCGTGTTTTCGGAAGCAGGTTGGAGTGAGATTGAATGCTCAATATTTATTGGCTCATTCTACGTTTGGAACGACGAAGTATTGATTAACCAGGAGAATTCAATGCACTGTCGAGAGAGAGAGAGAGAGAGAGACAGAGAGAGAGAGAGGGAGAGAGAGGACTCCTGGGATTCCGCCGAAATTTCAATTCTACTCCGAGCTAATTCACCAATTCATGAAAACGGTACCATAAATAATACGATTAAAGATACAAAATACATCGTCTCCCTGTATGTGACGTGTGGAATTGGGTCCTCTATTTTTCTTGTGGCTCCGGTTTTTGGTCAACTTGCACATTTGTGGTTTCGAGGGGGATTGTCCGTGTGTGTTGCGATCAATGTTCCCCAAAATTCTGGCCTCGTGTGTAAAACACCTTCCACAGTAACTAACTACCACCTGCACGAAACTTTGTTCTATCTATCTAAAAAAAAAAATTCATAAAAAAAGACTTCCAAAATCGTATCAACAAAGACTTTATCAATCGAAACTTCTAAACATCGATAGTATAACGTGTCTATTCTACGTATTGGGCTCCTCGACTAGAATTGTATGAAATCATTGTACCAGAATTTTGCGGCAACTTTTTAATCGTCTTTCGGATGTCGAGATTGTGAGAGTCAGCGCGTATAGAGCGTACCGAACACGTTTTACTCATAGTCCAATAGTTCCAGTTATTGTAGATTGAAGAGATTTTTGTTTGGACGATTTGTGTTGCGACATGTTTTCGTCCTAATTTGGAATGATACTCATGTGGGGAATATAATCCGTGTAATGGAGTATATGATAGTCTTGCGGCTGTTTTGCGTCGCCAATTGATCATTATTCACGATTAAATGTTGTTGGAGTCTCATCGCTAGCCGGCTTTTAAAAGGGGGGGGGGGGCTCTCTCTCTATACGTTCAACGATCAGTCTCGTTAACAACGATTCACATCGGTAATAACCGAGAGCAAGAGCCAACGAATGTCTGTGTAACCATCAGATGTGTAGTATATATAACAGTATATATTATTACTTAAATAATGTCTATTTTAACTTTAGAACGTTAATACAGTATCAATAATAATACGTATCACTTGACATCGATAAATAATCCAATATATATCATGCATAACGTGGGTATATCATGATTAAAAAAAAAAAAAAACCTATTGAAACCGAAATAAAATCACTGATCCGTAGATCGCGAATTTCTTTTTTCGATGTTGAAAACAATTGGATTCCATTCAGACTGAAACCAGCGATGCCCGTCATATTTTTTAATTGATGTTTTTTTATATTAAATGAATGTTTTTTTTTGCTTTTTTCCTACGATTGGTAAACGATTATGAGCGGTTTTAGGGAGCGCCCACGTTTACCCGGTTCCGTCGAGTGCGCTGTTAGCTTGTTTAGATGCCGAACGATGCAGAGGCGTGCACACACGATCGCGCGTATAAATATTTATCGGCCCGCGGCTTCGTCTAAAGATAGAGAGAGTCACTACTTTCTCCGGCTCTTCGAGAAAACGGTGCCCGAGATTACAGTCCCTTGCTGTTTCGATTGATCTGCGGCAAGTGAGTGCAAAATCACCGCGAAAATGAATTATACAGATTGCCGATTTACAATCGCAGGATTTATTACCTGTCTACGAAAAATATTCATTGGCAGTGAAATAAGCTGTGTACGCTCCAATAGTAATCAATGTTCGGAGTTTTGCCGGTGTAGTTTACGAAGTGAGTGGGGTATATATATATATTTTTTTTGGAAATTCAATTATGATTTTAGATAAACTTCGTGTGTTTAATGTGATAAAATCTCATGTACGGCTCTTAACGCTCCAACAGCCTTAACCTTTCTCGTCTCGTCCTCAAAAACGGTTATATTCGACAATAATGCACCGAGTGAAACCGATTAATCGTGTAGATAAGTAATCACTGTTGCAAAGATAAAACGAAACAAAATAAAACATAAAAAGGGTTTCTGGGAGATGAAGAGACAAATAAACATGGTAGTGCGCAGCGTGCGTAAATAATACTATACATTTCTGTTTCAAAATCATATACGAGGAAAAGAAGCTGTTGCTCTTTTAGCCGGGGTCTGGTTCGATAAAAAAAAAAAAAAAAAAAATGAAACCCCGACCTTTTCCGGCAGTGGCGTGTGAGACTGCGCTGTGCTCTTTGCTGTGCGAAAATATGTATCTGTAGTATTAAAAAATAAAATGAAAATCATAACGAAATGTTAGTTCAAACGAAGATAATATATCTCAAGCAGCAGAAATGGCACGAGGCATCAAGCAGGAAAGAATGGGGGACGAGTAGATCTTCAGAATGAATGGGAGACGGCACGGGAAACGGATGGGGTAGAGTTAGATATCCGGGAACTTTTTGGTAGTAAAATAAAAGGATAAAACAAAAAACAAAAGAAAATAAATAACGATTCCAGGAAGTAAAATTGGGGACACACATATACCGATCACGGGCACATTGCCAACAAAATTCGGGCAAACAAGGTTGTACACCTAACACTCACAGGCAGACCTACGATCGGACCAACCAATCCTCTGTCTTGCTTGCGAAACTCACTCGTGTCGAATACACTTTGTCAGCTTCCGTTTTAGTAATTCGACGAGGTAAAGCCCAATTCGTTGCGTTTTTGTGCTCATAATTTTTATCTCGTACAATGTGTCGGCCCACATTTTCTTTTTTGGTATTCGACACGAGGAGCTCGCTCGATAATCTATTACGAAATATAAACGCAGCTCTCATTAGAACCTACGTTTGACGGGAGCTTTCAAAAAAACCCGACGAACGAACAATATATGAGAAAAAAACCATGTCAGTAACAAATCGTTCCCAAGACATTTGCAAGGATGCGAACTACCGAGTGTCGACAAACGTGAGAGGAGTCAACCGACAATAATTCGGCACTCGATCTCGCGACTTTTTTTGTTGTCTCAAACGAGAGGTTTTTGTTTGTTTTTTTTTTCGAAAATTCGTTCACGATGCAACGGTGCATACTATAAATGTGACCTCGACTACGGGCTTTTCACAGGCAGAGTCGATCAAGAGCTCGCGCTATAGACTGATCCGAAATCAACCATTTTCTTTCTGTCGAGAAAAATAGAAAAAAAAGAACCGAGCGATTTCAGCCTGTTTCAAGTTATTGTGTGTTACTGAGGGATCGATTCACACCGCAGATAAAATAATCTCAATAATTCCACGATAAAAAAAAACATAACAAAAATCGAAGAGGAACAACAAATTGTATTCGGAGCTCTTGATCGTGATCCGCGAGTAAGAACGATTACAAAAACTATAAATTAGACTCTGGTATGATCGTCTCCTTGCTCAGACTCCGACGATCAAACTCTATGCAATTTCTCTAAATGTAATAAAATGAAAATAAAAATTGTAACTAAAAAAATAACCCAATTATAGTAGTAGTATACAAATAAAGTGAAATCAAAAAGACGATATAACACGGTTCCACAATAAATAATGGTTACTAGCGTAAAACGTAGAAACATTAATTTTAAGTTAACGAACGCTTTAATCAAGAAAGGGCAATTGGCCTTGATTTTCGGGGTTACTAGGCAGGCACACCTTGCTCGTTCGGTCTGGTTGGGGCGGTGTAGCCCGTCGCTCGTAGTGCCTCTCCGGCTGTTGATAAAGGGGGATCTGCAAACCCATTCGAAACGTGTTCGCAATGCCCACAACGCAATCCATTACAATCTGTCTTGATCATTCATTAATTTTTTATTTAAAAAATTTTCTTTTTCCTTTATTCTATTCCAGTTTGTTATTTTTTTTTGCTTTTTATACTTTTAATTAAGTCATCGTGTGACCTCTCTTGCACATAATCGTGATTTTCATCTGGGGACATTACTGAAAGTGGATTGGGGGTAAATCACGGGTGAGGGTTTCTTTTTGGTCGTTGGAAAAAACGGGGAAAAGTGCGGACGTTGCGACAGCAGCGGTGTGGTAATACAGTTCAATAATAATAATAACGATAATAATAATAATAATAATAATAACAATAATATTAATAATAATAATAATGACGACATTATAGGCGAACGGACATGGGTGACAGTGCTCGGGCGATCGTGATAAACACGTGGGCAAAATACGTTGTAATAATATATAAGTACACAGTGTATCGTGAATGGTGCAGCTGATGTATAAATATATGAATGAGCGGACAATATAGTAAAACGACACAAATAGAACAGATATAATAACGAGTATAACAAAAATATAGGTATTTCTTTTCTCGGATGCTTATTTTTTTTTACTGCTGGGGAATGGAAAACGAATTCGTAACTTAAAAACGCATTACAATATATATATATATATATATATATATATACATCTGTACCTAATGTCTTCGATGATTGTATTTGGCAAAGAAAAAGATAGAACAAAAGTTCGCTGACGTGAGGTCTATAGTGTCGCACATCCGTCACGATAGTAATTGCTTCCCTGACGATTTTCCGCGGAGGCACACGTGGATCATTTTTTTTTGTTCTACTTCCGGTATGAGAGTGACACTGATAAGGATGATTGATGGTCAAACGGTTGCGAAAGAAAATCAAAACTACGACGTCGAGAGATCTCTCTCGGAAATTATTTGTAGGTATGACGACCCATTGTGTGTATCAGTGTAGATTTTTCTTTTAATTATTTTTGTTATCATCTTGTTCTACGTTAAAGTGAACAACCACCGCTGGAGGAAGTCCTCGGGTTGGGATTGATATTTTTCCGCTGGGAAACAGCAAAGGGCTGCTGTGAGCCGTGCGCGGCGCTAAGTCACTAAAACCGAACACGGCAATGAAAGCTCGCTCGCGTCTCTTGTAAATAGCAAAAACTTGTGTAATGCTTCAACATATGAGAGTGATGTGATGCGCGAAATGTGGCTTCCCCTCGGTTTAAAGCCGCAGCGCAGCCACGCGCCGGGGCTCTTTCCGGGCTCTCTGTACCAAAACCGCAAAAGCTTTTGTCGTTCCGTCGTCTCACCCTACCTCGCGCATACTTGAGAAGAGATTTTTCGGTGAATAGGGTGAATGCGTCCCGGATACTGACCGCGGGCGCGGTATTGACGTCAGGGTCATAAAGGAGGCTGTAAACTCGCTGTAAGCCCGGCTACATTGCTATTTTGTGAAGCCCGGATGAAATCTGCCATGAAATATTTTGTACACTTTGTAACAATCTTTTGGTCCAAAAACATTGGAGTCTTTTCAGGCTTGGAAACTATACGACCGTCATTTTTATTATGTCAATAATTTTTTTTTTCCACTCTGCGGGTCAATGAAATTCAGACTGAATGTATATCTTCATTAGCTACGTCTTATCCGAAAACAGCCTTGGAACTTGTTTTTTTTTTGTCTGGGCTCTGGGAATCAATGGTTCAGTATCTGGGACGTTTATTCATCTTCGATACGCGAGGGTCATCGTCGACGGGGCTCAATTGAGAGTGAACAAAAATCGACTGGCGTGAGGCGTGATAGCACTACATTTCTGAATACCATACCATAAGTGCACTTTCCAATTAATCACCCTCATTGATTATCGATCGACAAGCTCTCTTTCGATCGTTAACAATTTAACCGTTTACCAAAAGACCATCTTTATCGTTGCCATTCGCAAGATCTCTCAGATTTTTTTTTCGATCTCAGTTTGAATTTATAAAGCGAACGAAACGTGTGCGCGGTCGCGGTGTTGCCTCGAACTGTGCAAAGTAGTTGGTATAACTATTTTTTTTCCTTTTTTTTTATGTTCCTCTCGGCATTCTCGGCTTTCTTCAACTTTTTCTTTTCTCCTCAACAGTTTGTCCGCATCGGTGTTATTAGCTCGAGGGTAGAGCGTTCGTCATATTTAGAGCACGAAAACTGAAGAACGTGGGACGATAAAGCGCGCGCGTCACGTTGTAAGGGTAGCAAAGAAAAAAAAACACTGCTTACATTTTTTTGCAATTTTCTACTCGAGCCATTCCGAGTGGCAAATGCCTGATCGAGTCGATGATGTAACACTAACAGAGCGATTTAAGCTTTGCGCAACAACAAGAGAATTATAACATTTTGGATTTTCTTTTTTCACGATCCACTACTTTGCGGCATCGAATATTCCGATCCTAATAGATTCCGTCTATAGCTGCACCTATTCGCCTACGAGACTGCTTTGCTCGCCTACGCGAAGTAAAAAAAAATGTGTCCAGCTCTTCACCAAGGGGATTATTCGTGAAAACGGTATTGGACGTAACCGTATTATCGCGCGCGTTCGAAATAATTGTAATAGGAAATGAGAAACGCTTCGAGATATTTGAAGACTCTCTACTTTCGTTTAATCTTGATCCTCGACCGTTAATCGAAGTTCGAACACCGTCGTATCGCGTTTAACGACTCGTGACCTGAATTATTTTCATTTTTCTTTTTTTTTTTGTAATCTTACGAGAAAGTAGAAAGAAGGCTCTATAATAATGTGGACAACTATAAATATTGGGATAGTATAAAGATATTGAAGAAAAAGGATCGATGCTTCTTGTTCATATAAAATATATTAAAGTGTAAAAAAATTAAAAAAGGTAATGAGCAATTGATACTCACATAGACTTCTTCCCACTGCGATACATATCGCACCAGCCTCGAGAGTCGTAGTAGCCTTACGAGTGAGAGTAATTTCGCGAGCCTGAGGATCCTTAGGGCACGACCAGCGTGCAGGATCTGGAAAGACTCGCTGAAGTCCTGAAACTGATCACAAAAAAAAATTAACAATCAATTTCCATTTTTTTGTTTTGTCTTGGTTTTTTTTATTTCATTTTCTCTACGCATTAACATTGAATTATATTTACGACCGGGCTGTTATTCTACGCGTGGCGTAGGATGCCCCGAGTGGTACAAGAGTTAAGTATATTTGCAATGCAAACGAGAAAGGATACCCCCTGGACGTGAATTATAAAAACATAGGAGAAGCTGTGCGGAGCGAACGGGTGGAGATGAAAGCGAGGGAAATACGGGGAGAGAGGATAGGAACGAGAGAAATAAAAAAGCTAGATTCTCTAGAAGTGGGATGAGACGTGAATAAAATGGAGGGGCTAGGGAAGGCGAAAAGAGCTCACACTTACTTGATTAAATATGAGGAAAATGTAGTCTAGCGGTATGGAGGAGATGAGATCGAGAAAGAACCAAGTCCTGAGGTAGTGTTTCGCTATCAACTTCGGATCCAGTATCACCTGCTCCGCGTTGTCCTGCTGCATTATGCCTGTTAACAGTAAAAAAAACAACACCTGAGACCGAGCGCTCTTATGACAGAATGATGACTTTCACGCCTGAGATTAAAGAAAAAGTCCTTTGGGGCTACTTCTTTTTCTCGCTTTCGCGTAAAAAAATCAAGCACTTTTTTGTGTGCGCAAAGCGAAGGCGAATTGAGTCGAGGTGGGTTTGGTTCTCCGATGGCAGCGATATCAAAATAGATGAGAAATTCGGCGAGCGAAAGATAAAGGTTTCCAGTCACCGGCTCTTGAGGAAATGGCGAATAAGTAGTTATCCGGTATAGTTTGGCGTCTTTCTGGTCAATAAGTTTTATAGAACCCACCACTACGGACGGCGGCTAATCACTGGCAAGGTCGTCATGCTACTGTACCATTTAAACTACCTGTGGTGAGTCGAGCGAGCTGATATTACTAAGGAGTTCTCAAGGGACTCGTTTCCTCGCGCAGCGGCTGCTTCCAGCCCTACATCATTCCTGGAATAAAGTTACCATATTCCACTGCTCTACGTTATAATTTTCGCTTCACGGGCCGTCGCTGTGTGCACTTTCTGGTCCTACACAGCTCGGTTACGAAAGTCTCAGACTGATCTTAAAGGTCGCCAGGATCCCCAAAAGTCTTTGACCGCCAACATTTCTTTTCTTGGTCCTGGGAGATAAATCAACCCCAAAAAAGGTTGTTGCTCGACAAGTAACATTTGTCAAATGTGTAAAACCTTGTAACGACCGGGCAGAGACTTCGGAGGCTCGATCGTGGCCGATGACGTGACAGCTGGTTCAAATTTTAATGATAGAAAAGTACAGTGAAATCTGGGATTCGAACCCTGTTTCATCGGTTCCTAAGTAACAGCGCTAACCACTGCGCTAATGTCTCCCATATTTTTCCATCATTCGAGTTGTTTACATGTATGTACCTAATGCTGGACAACCTTTCTTACCAACCAGTTGAAATATTGTGTACTACAGTGGCACTGTATTGTGTGGTTCGACGCTCCAAAGTAACAAATTCCACTTTGACAATGTAGGCAAATATTAACGAGCCGCACTAAAACTTTGTCTCGTAAAAATGATGTACCGCCGTTGTAGACCATAGTCGGCGCTTCGAATATACACACGGAAACGCAGATGTACTCGACACTCAAGAAGTGACATGGAAACTATATTTGCCTCGTGTTATGGAGTTAAGCGTGGCGGCAGCAAAGTTGTCGGGAGCGCGTTGGTAGCATCGCTGTTATAACTAACGACGTGTACGTTGCTTAATTGAAATACACGCGTTCGCCGCATACGTACATCGCGGCGATGGATGTGGCTCAGATATATCCAGATGGGAATACCGTGGCTCGCCACCACCTCCAGGCTTCTATTACCATTACACCAGAGTTATACTACGAGAGAGAGCAAGTGCGAGACAAACTCACCCGTTCTGAAGTTGACGACGATGTCTATGAGGAATATCGTGTCCGAAAGGCAGTTGAAGGCTATCCACCGGGTGCTCAGATCATCATTGAAAAAACTAATGGCGACTGGCAGAATAATTAGATTTGCCACGAGGAGTAACAGCATGCAGAGATCCCAATAGAATCTGCAATCAAAGAAAAAACAGATTCATCAATTCATTGATTAAGGCACGCAAGCTTGAACTTCAATCCGAGCTCGGCTCGAATCCTAGTTACATCCGCAACGAAAATATTTTTCATCTTCATGATTAGATGGCGAACCAAAATGTAGCCTACGGCTTTCTGTACATCCCATTAAAAATATGGCCCCTACATGCCCCGCACGCCGCGCACCGCATACGTCTATGCCCTCATTTCATCGCGCTCCAACATTCTCAAGGCGGTTGGAGCGCTACAGCACTAATCAAATTGATGCCAAATTAAAAACAAATCATTTATAGATAATATTTCTCATTGATTCACAAGATGTATATGTTTATCTTTAATTGCCATGTTTTACAATAACCGAGTTCAAGGCAGTGTGCGGTACGAATTCGGCGAACGAGACGATGTTGCGTACCTCCGGCCAGGGACGGGGATGCGGCGAGCTTCTGCTTCTTCGGGTTACGCTTTCCGGTGCTAATTATAATTCTTTATAGTTGCGCGGCGAGATGAAACCGTCTTAATTTGCGAGCACGTTGCGGAAGATAGTAAAAAAGAGAACGCAAAAAAAAGAAGAAAAAAAAAGGTCCGCAAAGGTCGAGAGCTGGAGGGTAGATCATCTCGAGGATATGCACGGGGCATATTCGATGCGGTTCGTAAAGCCTTCGCACAACAGGTGGTCCCACGGGGGTTCTTTTGCTAGCGCGAGTACCCTCTCCTGTGAATTCCGCAACGAGACGTCAAGAGGGAAAGCGAGACTAAAAGAAAAAAAAGCTTCTTCTGCAAACGCAAAGCACGCGAACGCGCTAAGCGATAAAACTAGAGGCGAGAGCTAGAATGAAAGGATTGAAAAAGAGATATGGCATGAGGAGGTAAAGCAAAGAGGATGAAAAAAAGAGGTACGAAGACGGAAAGAAAAAAAGCAGTGAACGATGGAAGCCAATTTCTGAACGCTTCAATCAGTCAGCGCTCGAACGGGTTCGCTACTATGTTGTTCGGCGCATATATATATGTGTATGTATATATATATATATACACATATATATCTCTATCTCTCTCTGCTCGATGCGCCGAGGTTGGCCCACTTTTCGACCTAATAACCTCGGCTACCCAGAGGGAACAATGTGTACGCCGCCACCCTCCTACTTTTAACGTTAAGGCTGATGCTGCGTCGCCTGCTTTAGCTGCCTCGAGCTCTCTTTCCGTCTCTGTCGCTCTCATGATATCAACGAGAGCATCGGGGATCCTTTTGTCCGACGCGAGCTTTGCTTCATCAAAATGCGCGTCGATGCGCGCGGCACGATCGACAAAATCGTTGTAATATCACGTGAATCTTTAACTCGATCACTCACCTTAAAGGGACTATTTTCGAGAGCAAACGGTATTATCTGCCCCTTTTATTAATCAATTCGTTCAGTGGGAAAATCTCAAAACGAGATCGCGCAAAAAAAAAAGAATGGAAGCTTCATCGAGATTTCGCATATAGCGAAACGAGCAAGCATACGAGTTACTCGACGAAGACACGCGAGCAGCCACCATCCGCGCAGCGTAATAGCCTGCCAAAACCTAAATCCCTGGAATTATATGGACACCTACCTCGCCGAATACCACGCGATGGGTGTGCGAGAGCCGGTGCTCAAAGCACGTTACTTGGCAGCGATAATAAATCCACCCTCTCGCCAGGCGAGCTGCTCGTTCTTTGGTTTCCGGTTCGTGCGCGGAAACACCGAGTTCTGCTCGTCAACTCGTGCGACTACTCACGAAATCTATACTTGCGTTCCTTAAGTTCATCCCTTTCTATCGCTGACCACATTCGAGATGAACACAAAATATATATGACACGTTCTTTTACCCCACGTCCCGTGTTGATTAATCCAGACGTTTCTTCCCTGAGCTGAATTTGACATAATTCTGTAGAACATTTTTAGAAAAATCTCTTTAAACGTGATTTCCGGTTTGAAAATGGACCTGGACAGTAGGAAAAAGAACGAAGTGATACATTTCAAATCTATCTAGAATTTTTCTCGAATGTATCCAGAGCTAAAAATGGATTGTGGAACACACGTTATATGAGCTGAAATCTTCGTGCCAGGATTTTTTTTTCAAATCTCTTTTGTTTTGTTCTTTGCTTGTCACTACTGCCGAACATTTTCTGCTTTCGTGGTTCCGACAGTTCGCATCGCTAGTTCTCCCGAGCCTCAATTCGTACAGAGCTTAGGTTCGTTGGGGACAGTGGAGACGTGACGGTGGATGAGAGTTGGCCGGGGATTCCCCTGTGCGCTGAGAGGACCGAAGGGAATATACCTTTAAGCTCTGATACTTTGTGGGGTGGGATTCGCGAGTGCACGCGGTTCACGTTTTAACACCCCCTCAGGCCACGGCCTGTCCCATCTTCCGCTTTCTCTTGGCCTCCTCGTAGGACGCTAAAAGCTCTGCACCTGCTACGAGACCGCATAGAAAAGATCCCTCGGCGCCATATATATCTCTCTATATCTCAGCCTGACAATCCTTTCCCCAGATAAGTAGATCGTCGGTATTGTGCACCGGAGCAGAAACTAGGTAACGATTACTTCAGCTGGAATGCTGCAGCATGCTGTTGGACAAGATGGAGGGTAGGATGTTGTGCATACAATTACAATACCTTTGCATCGGGATAAGCCGTTTGAAAAGAAAAATTAATAATTTCATGTCTACTCTTAATTTACGATTTTCCTCAAACGCAACACTTTTTTATCCTTGTGGAGGCAGACATTTTTTCTCTTGCAAGTAAATCCCACACAAGTCTCGGTGAATATGAAAACAATTAATATACTTTGTATATATGTGTGTCATGTCAAGGTGGACGCGTTCTTACTTCCATCGTTCTATCGGTACAAAAAAAAACAAAGTTATTAAACACTATTTAATCGTCGTATTTGCGCGACAAAATATTCTTATACGTCGACAATGTTCCAGGCTGTTGTTTAGTCTATAGGGAAAGTTCAATCGGTCGTTATTTTCATGTCAAGATAGAGATACATCGAATCATTTAAAATTTCTTATGGTCATTAAGAGCATAACTTCCTTGTTAATTATTTCCAATTTGTAGAGAAAATTCAAGGATTATATCGATACGTGTCTTTGGAACAGACATTCCTTTCGGTATTGTAATTATGTGCGGTAGTGAAAAAAAACATCCTTTTCTACAAAGAAATGATCACCCTGCCGGTAATCGCCAACGGATTGGACGATCGGTTTTTGAGGATAAAAACTAAATAAAAAAAAACAAAAATAAATTTGTTTTTCGTCGGAAATTCGTGAATGCGGGGTGACCCGCATTCACTTCCGTATCTCTTACACAGAATAACTCAACCTTCAGGACTTTGCCGGGTGCCTGCCGGCGAAATGCTAATTTCTACCGCAGCAAACGGCTTCTTCTCGTCTATCTTCTCGGCTGTTCGCGGAATATCATTTTCCCTTGAGGTATACGAGAGAAGTCTCGACAAAGTCGTCGAGCGACTGGCGAATCCATTTCGGAAAGTTCCCGCCGCGATTCTGTGGATTCTCTCGAATCGGAGAGTCTTCCCGGAGGGATACTTAGAGTCAACAAATTAATCAAATTTCTCGGCAAATCGTAATTTAGCTTCACTGCCGCGAGGAAACAGCCCGAGGACTCTTGGCTTGTGACTGAGCGACTGTCCGAGCTATGGTTATAATTTGTTAGACAGGTGCGTATACGAAAGTGACACAAACTACGCGAACACTGTTTAACATAAAAACCGAGACACTCGATATATTGAACATTGAAATACTGCACGAGGTCTTTCGCTCCACGTTCAGTAACACGAAAAAAAAAGTATCGATAACCACTCGGCATTTATCTGTTTCCGCATTTGTTTTTTATTCTTCTTATTTGTGCTATTTTGGTGCTTCTTTTTAAAAATCTTATCTGTCCATCGGGCTTCCCACGACGTCCAATTACCGAGTGCAGTTGGCTCGAAAAAATATATCGGTGCAAGCTATGCGCCATGTGCCGAGTGGGGAATTTAAAAACGTGCAATCTCCGAGCTTTCTCTTCCTCTCGCGCTCGAGCTTCTCCGTTGGCCTCGCAACGGATTCTCGGAATTAATCTCAATTTAGACTCGCCTCGCTCCATACCAGTTTCTTCCCTACTGCATATAGGTACCTACTGTTCTCTTGATACCGTATGCGAGAGAACCCACAGTGTTTCGCTACTTTTATTGTATGACTGCTGCACATGTAGTTGCTCCGTTGCTGCGGCAGAATTACGCACAATGCGCATAACGCCGTATCGTTATTGGGCCATTTACTCTGGAGTCTGTGCCTCGCACAAAACTTCCAGTTCCATGACTGTGAAGTACTTTCTTCGACCGCCAGATGGAACTCATAGATTCTCGCAGGTGTCATAATTATCAAGCTGCCGCCAGTGCCGATACTGATTGACTGATGATCAAAACATTATTTTTTTGTTAGTTTTTTCGAAGAATTTGATCGAGGTCGTCCGTCGCGATAAATCTCTACGAGGCGATAACTCTCGGTCATTTAGAGTCGTTATTAATATCGTCAACATTTTTTCTTTTATTCCCAGAACAGCGTATCGTTAAAAACTTCGTGGTTGGCACAAAAAATTATTATTTTGTTGGTTTTATTTGTTCCACCAATTTAATCGAGGCCGTGCCTCGCGACAACTCTCTAAGAGACGATAACTCTCGATCATTCGGAATCGTTACTAATATCGTCGACATTTTTCATTTTATTCCCCGAACAGCGTGTCGTTAAAGTTTATTCTACACTTTGTGCTTCGCACAAAAATTCCAGTTCCGCGACTGTGGAGTATTTTCATCGTCCCCAGATAAAACCCATAGATTCTCGCAGGTGTCATAATCGTGAAGCTTCCGCCAGTGCCGATGCCGACTGACCGATGAACAAAAATATTATTTTTTCGTTTATTTTATTTTTTCTGCCCTATTTAATCGAGGCCGTACGACACGATAAATCTCTACGATGCGATAACTCTCGGTCACTCGGAATCGTTACTAATATCGTCGACATTTTTTCTTTTATTCCCCGAACAGCGTGTCGTTAAAGTTTAACGACACTCGACGTTTCATGCGGTAGCTCTATTCTAGTAATCGGTGCATGCAGACCCCGGAGCGGTACTCGTAACGGTTTACGTTCTTCGATAGTTCTACCAACGATTTCTTCGCGATGTACCGGCTTACGAAAACTCGTTTCGATTTGTTTCTCCGATTCGCCATTAGAATTTTCAGAATTTAACGTCTCCTCATCGCACATTGTTGTCCTGGATATTTTCTCGTCCGTAAAACATGAATCGAATTATGATGTCGTTTTTCCACGTAGATGGTGTAACGGTTGTGAGAGACCGCGCAGGGTTGTCTCGAACCATGAAGGGAGCCACTCTTCATCCCCTGGTAAGCCAACCCTGTCGATTGCAGAAACCGTCTTATCGTTTCTTCCAGCGAGTTTGAAGGTTTCTATCCGAGCACACAGCATTGTCGGGAGGAAACGTCGATAGCTAGACGACAGAGGGTGAGGGTCGCCGGCTTGGTTCCCCACGAGACTCGCGTCTCTCATCGATGCAGTACCGACAGTCCCGGGCAGTCGGGCGGCACGATTTACTTCGTTTTTATCACGATTTGCCAAAAGATTTTATCGTCTCAGTCTCGTTCCTCCGAGTACGGCGGATTCCGACGGCTATCACATTTTTTGAATATATTTATCAAACTAAATTACTCGACTGTAGGTCGAAAGGAATTAATGTGGTCCGATCAGTATTCAATAAAATTGAATAATTTTTGCAAAAGCATTCGATTCAATAATTATTTTTCTCTAAACCGACGAACCAACGCGTCTTATCGAGCTCGCTGAATGAAATGTAAAAGAAAAACTTGAACGAAAGAGTTAACTCGGGAATCGCCGGTGGAGTTGTTCTCGAGCAAACAAGCCGCGAGCAGCTGAGGAAGAAGAAGCTCCGAAGAACAGGGCGTGAGATTAGATTACAGCGAATTAGCAGAAACACTTTTCGAGAAGATAACATACATCCCCGATCCATCCACTTTGCTCTCCCTCGCGGCTCTCGGGTGTTGAATTTCATCGAATTTAATTCATCAACTTACTTTACCCGAAACACGAGATCGCGCCAATTTGGAGAAGGAATAAAAAAAGTGTTAGCAGAGTTCATTCATTAAGTCTCGATCGAGAGCTGCAAGTCGTATAGCTTGTTGTACCAAGATTGCAATTGAGTTTCCAGCTGACGATGGAAAACAACGAATTCGCCACGGTCAGTACTTCGGAGGGCTAAAGCGGGGAGAGAGATTTCGTGGCACTTTAATTCACTAATAGGATTACATTTAGACCCGTTGCTGGATTTCACTCTGACTAGTTTCAACGCGGGCTATTTTAAATTCCGTTTTCTTCTTTCTTTTTTTTTTTTACCAACGTTTAACCGACCGAAAATATATTCTTCATTTCACCTTTCACCTACGTGATATCCTCACTTGCGCCAAATATAATTCACAAGTTCTAAGGTCATTCCCGATTGCTGAAACTAACCGCTGATACATCTGGCATTAAGTTATTTCTATATTTGCTTCGAGTTATTTTTAACGGTTGCCAATGAGAAACTTCGTATCTTGTACCGTCAGCGTTCCATTTATATAATCTAGTCTTGGGGCGTTATCGGAGCGGTGAGCCTGAGGCGTTATTTTGAGTTATTAAAAAGTAAAGAATAATCGATCATCGACCAGGGTGATTGGTCACGATTTCCACGACTCTTGGCAAATCTCATTACATTTGCAGAACGAAAGAAGCTAGATCTTAACTCTGTCGAGGCAGCAGTTCGCGGACCCTCGAATATTCTAATTTCGGGCGGTGCTCGGATCCTCGCAATATAGTCTAGTACATATTTAAAAGAACGCGAAGTTTTGTTCGGTACGAAGTTTTAATTCCAGTGTAACAAGTTCGACCTCTATTATCCGCTATCATGCATTGCCCGGTTTCCGTCCCTTATCGTGCCCCATGTCCGTCGATCCCATTCCCTTTCGTGAGGCCTCTGTCTCCGGGATTGCCGTTTAGATTCACTCCAGCATGATAAGCTCGTGGCCAATATTACAAGGTGCCCAGTCCGCCGTACGGCCAGTCGGCCAGTTGCGAAACGTTGTCTGTGTTCATTGCAGTGCGACCGGTTAACAGGTTTCGACGCACGCGTTCTGTACCTTGTTGCTCCCTGCATGGTATACACAGCTCCTAACATAATGCGATACATGTATATATATATACATGTGTGTGTGTATATATATATCTGTACGGATAGAAACGTGGTATAGGCCCGCGCAGTTACGTCGATTAGTAAGGATCACGTTGGAACGGTAAACTCTCCGTACAAGCGAGTCGAACGATGGGCAGCGGCTGTGGAGATTGTCGAGCCCGGCGACAACGACAGAGGTATACGCGTGCAGGATTGTCTGCGGCACGGTAGACAATAACGTGGCGGGGTCATCCATTGTCTGACGGAGGATGCTGACATAACCAGAAGCCGCGCGTCCATCTATTTTATGGACCCGAAGTAGCCTCAGCTCGTGCTATCCTTCCTATGTTCTCCTACGAGCGGAGTCTGCTATCGTAGCCGACGTAAGCACTTGCCTCGGTTCGTGCACACTCTGTATACATAGTGACCAGTGCGATTCGCGACGCAGGGTTGAGTGCACCAATGAATCGCCGTTTACGCAAATTGCCGTCTTTATTCGCACGGAAGTCGCACTGTTTGCCTTTTTTTTAACTCAGCATCTGACAAAACGACAGGACAAGCTCGCAAACAAAAAGTCTCGTCAGTCAATTTAACCGAAAGGTTCGATCAGCAGCTGGATGCGTAAAAAAGAATTAAAAAAAACGCCTCCGCGATTATTCCGTCGAAGGTGACTTATGTCCAATGACGAGGACGGCGTGTGGGAGGCGTTGAACGAGGAAACGCAGCGACGATAAAGCAAAAAAAAAAAAAACGAAGTAGAACCGGTGAATTCGGGAGGCGGATCGCGGGAGGAAAAAGACATTAAGTAATTGGTCAGGACGAGAGAACTCGCGCACGCTCTCTTTGCCCACGTAGAAGCCGCATCAGAAAGATAGTGTATAGCGTGGGGTGGGCGTAGGGGTCACGGCCGGTGATAAGCAACGCGGCAGTGACGGCGCGGCGGCGTCGGTACGACAGCTAGTGGCGAATCGACGACGGCGCGCCGGAAAGGGTTGAGATGAAGCTGACCGGAGTGCCATTATATCGGCAGCAAAAACTTTTGTGAGTCAGGATCAACTTCACTGTTACAAGCGAGAGACGTAGGCCTTCCGTCTCTCGTGTCGCTCCGCTATATACGAGAGACCGTTCTCGTCGCGCTCGTTCTC
The DNA here is from genome assembly GCA_917499995.1 of Ichneumon xanthorius. Classification (NCBI taxonomy): domain Eukaryota; kingdom Metazoa; phylum Arthropoda; class Insecta; order Hymenoptera; family Ichneumonidae; genus Ichneumon; species Ichneumon xanthorius. The sequence goes on along the minus strand of OU824203.1, from coordinate 1,185,305 downwards.
GAATAAAAGACGAATTAATTAATCGAGTCATCTTAATTACACCCTCTGCGTCGGATTCATCTCTCGCCCGCGCCTCATCGTCCGAGTCGGCTTCGTAGCTGTCGTCGTCGTCGTCGTCGCCGGCGTTGTTGTAATTGCTATTAAGAAAGATCCAACGATATATCCGTTTGTCCGCGTAATGGTGTCTCCTCGTTGTCAATTCGCGCGAGAGCCATTACAAATCGCCGCCGCTGCTTAATTCCAGCCTCTCAATCCCTATCCGTCCTTTCTCGGTCGACCAAGGAAACTGGGGTACAGTAGGCAGATGAGTCGTCAATTGGAAAGAAAAATCGTTTGCAAGAAGTTATTCTCATAAATAGACTCCTCGATAAGAATTTGTCACTAACACATCGGGCCCTGACGACGCCCCAAGGCCCCGTCAAGGCCTTGCCAGATCCTTGTCAGGCACCGATGTAACGATCTAAAATTTCTACGCGGGCCACAGTGGATGGCGATGGAAAAATATGGATAACAAAACAACGAAAAACGGGGAGGCCGCTGAGCGAATTCTGGCAAATCGCGAGCATAGCCGGAAAGACTGCTGATCGCAAAAAAATATGCCTTTGGCAATCGCGCTCTACCGACGCTTGAGTTCTCGTTTTTTTTTTATCTGTCTCCAACCGTACTAAAAAGGCTTTTACGGTATAAAGCTTCGCAGCGACGAGACAGATTCGTCTGAGAGCAAAAGAGTATTAAAAAAAAGGACGTTGGATATTTTACGCCCACGAGCGAAGCTCAAACGAAGTTTTATACCCTCTCCCCGTTACGAGACGATTTCTTTCTCAATTATAGTACCAGACTGTTTCGTGGTTGCACGACTTCCTCGGCATCGAACTTTTGCAGTGAAATATATAGCAGCGAGTATATTCGTTATGCGTGCTTGTAAATATATTAGAAAATTTTCTCCGTCACTGTTAACGCTCTTCGTGCACGTACGTCATATACACGGAACGATAAGTACGATAATTGTTTAGATTAGAAAATTCGTCGAATTACCAACGCGCGCACGAGGGTGTCTCGAACCTCTTTGAAACCTTTTGAGGCCGTCACACGTGAAGCCTCTTACAAATGACCCCCTCAAATAGAAATGACGTTAATCGCTTGCGGTTAGATGAATACAAACGCGGACAATTGATGTCGAGCGATTTTTTTTTTTTTTCTGTCGTTGCTCATGTGGCAACTCGGTGTGCGTACCACGTTGATTTTCGTGCGGGGATGCGTGAAGCTGTTATTCGGTCGCGTTAAACCGAATGTACAGTCGAGCGGGTTACCGGCTTTTCGAAAATTCATTCACAAAACTGGGGAAAAAAAATGTTTTTCGCCGGGCGCTGGAGCTTACACGATCGAGAACTTCCGGCACACCCCAGCGGCTTTCGCCGGCCACGCTCGCTTTTCCGCGGCGCCCTCGAAAATTCCCCTGTACATTGCCTCGTTTCACGGGCCGACCGCGACGGCAGAAAAATGCCTGCAGCTCGGAACTAACGAAAAATAGTGCCCCAGTCAGCGCCGACCGAGTTTTCTCTTTGTTTCTCCCTGCACACCGCTCCGTAGGATTTGCTCCGAATTCTGTCACGTCAACAGAAAAACTTACCAATTCTAGTAATCTAGTCTAGGTAACACATCTGAGGGTCTAAAATATCCGCGATCAAAAGAAATCAAATTGACTTTAAAACATTATTTTAATCTCTACCCTATACACTTATTTCTTCGTTCTTAAAGAATATAACCATTTACCTAAATTCGTCTCAAAGTAAAGTGGCCTGAAAGTGCGAAGGAAATTTTTCATCTCCACACTTTCACAAAGTTTTATCGCCCTATCGATGCGATATGCATTTCTTATCACGAAGTTTCATTGTTACGAAGGAACATGTTCCTTACGAGTGTATAAAAGTTTCTTTCCTCTCTTTTTTTTTGTCCTTTCCGGCCTCGTGCATTAAGATCCAGCTAGTTGCCTCCGGCACTTGGAGAGAACGACGAAGGCCCGTTAATCTTGGCGAACTAATAAAATATTTGCGCCACTTCCTATTCCTTCCGGTTCGACGGTACCGGTGTTTGGGAACGACCCTGGCCCAGTGAGCCGAACAGTGCACACTGAGCTATACTCTCGACGTTGGCCAGCGTCGCACACCGCAGCCAGCAGCAAAGCCCCGAACCGATCCTGTATAACACTCCAAGGGTGCACGATCGACACGGCGAGATGCAAAATCGTACAGACACGTCAGATCAGCAGCCTCCCATAAAACGATGATGCGTTGTACAAATACAACTTCCATACTCGAGCCAAACGTGTCATTCCCGTTTCGTAGCACGAATCCTTGTGGGTGCGTTCGTACACGAGATGCAACTCGAGTGTGTGTACAGAGGAGGCAAACTTGCATCGAACACCTCGCCGCTCTCGACGGATAGAGGGAGAGAGGGCGAGAGCAGTGGCAGTGAGTTTATCCAGTCGCACGATCGAGCCAAGCTACGAGGGATCATAAACCGGGTATAGCACACCAGTCGCTTTATGCGCTATCGATGTGGAGTACATTTTAGTGTACAGAATTCTATATACATATACATGTAAAGGGAGAAGCGGTAATACCGGTCGCAATCTATGTCAATAGAGGTGAACTGCTCCTATCCGTAGACCTCCCGCTACCGATGTGCCGCACCACTCGTATCATCAAAGTTTCTCTCTAACACAATCTCCCGGGTGCCGATAATCTCCGCGATATTCGAGTGACGATCGGGCGATAGATGTATCCAAGTTTTGAATCAGGCGAGATTGAAAGTACACGGTGGAAATGGAAGGGTCAATGCGAACCACTCGACGGAGAAATTTCGTACGACGGTTCGTGATCGATTTCTTGATGGTGATTGAAACGATTCACACTGGTCAAATTACCGGTGATGAAACCTTTGAGACAACCCGTTAAAAAGTTTCACAAAAGAACCCGGAAATTATTCTCTTTAATGGGTTTTTTTAAGCAAAATGGTCGTTGCACCTAAGAAGCTGGAAGCAAGTATTATATTTATTGCTTCAAATTCTCTTGGCTCAAGGACGACCCAGCCTGGATCTTTCTCTCCAGCGCAATTGCGCATCGGGGGTATGAGGAGATATTGTAGGTCTGTGTAATGCCGAATGAGACGAGGCGTCGGAGGTCTCGAGGAGATCGTGTCGGGTGGGCGGTCGCGGTCAACATCTCTCGTTGGGCTTGCTCCGTCGAATACCAACGCACCGGTAACGTCACCCTGGAGATGTAAACTCCGAAATAACGTTCAAGAGAACATCCATCGAATCGAAGGCCCTTCGGTCGGATGGATCGACAGGAAATTTAATTTCTACCTCGTGCCTCGACCTTGCGCTTGCGCACCACCACAACCCACTATCGTATTCACGGCCATCGGGAAGCGTACGTGTACGTCCAATGCAAATTAATTCACGAAATAGTCGACCGCGTGGCGAGATGATGAGGTCCGAATGCATAGCATGATTCAAGAGCGGGATATATATTTTCGTGCGACGCGCATAGCTATATACCAGTTTTTACCGGTACGACAGTCGGTCGTTGTTATACGGATAGAGGAGAACCAAGCTGACCTACAGTACCTGCAGTCATTGGTTGCTTGAGCATGTATTAGCACCCTGTAGCGAACGGCATGTATGAAACAAGGGACGGAAACGGTTAAAATTATAGTCTTAAAAATTAAGTGTCATAGAAATATATGAAATATATTTTCGGCGCAACATTGTTTTTTATTTCGTATATATTTTTTGAATACGTGATTGCAATCAAAGGTCTCCAAATACAAAAGCCGAATTTGATATATTTCGTATATATATATATATATATATATTTTTTTTTTGCATAGGGTGAAAAGTGGTAAATGATATATGACCCGGGACATATTCATCACTTTTACCCTGTACTTGCTTTCCGTTGGTCTATGCCGATAATTAATCACAGGCGATTTTGAAAAGAGTCAATCACTGTACAATTTGCCGATGAATACCGGATGCACGCAGCCGATGCGCACGTGCTTCTAGAAACTCGTTCGTTGCCTCATTGTTGCGTACCGATACATTATGGTAATGTCGCGAAAACTCGTTTCGCGTCCGTATAATACAACGCTCAAGCACTATAGTGCCACATTGATCCACATCGGTAATGATATATCGTTTCGATTAAACGTTATTTTGAATACAACGATAACAGATCTATGTGTATATATAATTCGGGAACGAACGATGTTTAATGTGTTTTTGATAGATTGACGTCGAACTTTACGATAATGCTTCGACTATGATATATATATGATATACGTATATCTATATGCACGAGGCTGTAGTATACAGATATAGTTATCATCCTCGATATTTCCAGGAGCTTCACCGAGCTCGCATGTGATTCGAATGTAAGTTCAAAAGTGAATGCGCATATGCGACGATCGATGTGTCCTACGACGATTGGTGTCGTAAACGGCGCCAGAAAGAATCGCGAAGGTCCGCACGGCGTCGCGACCGAAACGAATTTCTAAAACTCCGTGACATCTATCCGCGAATAGTAAACTCCCGGATGACATTCGGGAGTGTTACATGTACATCGGACGTGGTAGGACATCTTCGGGGCATTGTGAATTATTATTCGAAACATCGAACCCAAGCGGTGTAAACAACTTTGTCGAATTAATCAGCAGTGGTCTCTCTCTGTGGGACACGCGCGGATTTTTTTCCAGTCTACGAGACGAGGAGGAATTGCGCAATATACATAGCTGAGCGATGATGATTCAATAACAACCGGACATTCCTGAATATATCTCGCGCTGAAGGACAGGAGATCGACGATCCTGAAATCGACAATGAGGCAAGTCGAAGCATATTAACATATCAACATTAATATTGATATAACGAATAATCTAATTACTCGTTATAATAATAATCATACAATAATCGTAATAATAATTAAATTGACTACATTTTTATTTCCATCGTAAAATGTTCTCAATATGTAGCGTTATCCATTTTTTTGAAAGCTCGGACATATTATCTTTTATTTCTTTCTTTCGCATCGAATAGTTTATAAATGACTTTAGACATCTTGTTGATCTTTGAACAAAAAAAAAATGTCCACTTCCCGGTGAACCAGAAATTAGTGGCCTGGGATGTAAATTTGTCTCGGTTATTCTTTGGCTGTGAAACGAGGCACCACGTGCCCCGACTATACACAGTTCACGGTATCCACGCGGATCCATTAAAGTAAACGATTTGGCGTTTCTCCGTCTGGAACGTCTCAAATTTCCTCGAGAGCGCGACTTGTATCCTCTCAAAGATCTGTATCCCTCGTGCCCGCCACGAAACCACCAGCCGGTCGGCAATTATGCAAATGCGGAGACTTCTGTCCGCGCGCGGAAACCGCAACCCGATACAACTGTTGGAGGCCATTGGTAGCGAAGAGAGGAGACCGAAGAGACGGAATGGGGATTCGTGAGTGCGTGCGCGAGATAATTTCCTAGCGAATTCCACCGCGGGCGTGTCCGGTCGTAGCGATAGCTGGCGCAGCTTCCACCGACTCCGTATGTTCTGTATAACGCGCTCCGGTATCGCGGCCTTGTTCCAGAATAAGTGTCCGGCCCGTTCGTCGATCTCCGGCGAGAAAACGGCAGAAAGATAGAGACCCGATCTCTCCGCCGCTTACGAGACCTCGCCCGTCGATTAACAACTCCGAAGAGATTGATCGACGATAAAGACAACCCGAACAGCGCGTTATCCAGACACTGCACAATTGCAAAATCATATTTACATCGTAGATATATTTCATATCGTACAGTGAATTTATTAATTTAACCGGATTTCGACGAGGTCGATCGACCTACTTGCGCGCCTGGAAAGGCCGCTCCCGATCAAGGCTGCGAACAAAATGTTGACCTCGCGGCAGGTCAATACCGATATTTTACACCGACGATATCGCACTCAACCCCGCGGATACTTCAAACGAGGACATCAACTTTCATTTTTTTTCTCTTTTTTTCTCCATCACAATATCACTATGCTTCCCTCCCACGCTGTTCGCTTGTATACTTACACATCTGGGTTGAGGACTTGATCGTGAACTTCCGTTACGCGTTATTGACTCTTACGGCCATATTCGGATCAATGCCACCGTAAAAGCTTCCCGAAGAAGGACTCGCACAAATTTATTCATTTATTTATGTATTTAAACAGGATGGAAGAAACAACATGAAAGACGTGAGGCTAAGATAGAAGAGAGGACTGCAAAGTACAGTGATTAGTTGGAATAACGTTGAACATTATAATCGCAGAAGTTATACCGACACAATCCACCTTCTGCTTTCATCGAGGTCCGTCATCACCGATGTTTCTGTTAATTTTTTCGAGCTGCAATCGCGGAGGTGTTCGAAGCATTGTGTAGGTACGATCGGCAACCGCCGCTTGAAAATTGCTCCAGGCCTCGTTGTACCGTCGCCGTTTTACTACTGGGGACAGCCCCGTGTCATTACGTAGTTTGCAAATTTAAACAATGGTTTCCTACCGCCGACACGGTGACGAGGAATCCAAGCCGGCTTCGACCGCGACCGATATTGCACACGCAGTGAAGCGCACTGCGGCTTAGGGCACACAGAGAGAACTTACGTAATCGCGCGCGTACGAGCGCATATAAGATCACGCGAGCGCGCTGCAGGAGTTCTGCCCCCGGAGTTTTCATACGTCGCGATATCCTCGGCCTAGACACATGGCGGAATAAGTGTGAGGCTCTTTTTTTTTGCAACTGCTTTCCGAGGAATCGACGATGAGAAAGTTCTTCGAGTGCAGTCTGCGGATAGGGAGAGACCGTGAGAGGATGCTCTTACCGAAACTCCTCCGGAGATCTATTTCTTTTTTTCTTTTTTTCGCTTCTTCGCACGGGAAGAATTTCGCCAACTTCTTTGAATCGAACGTCTCGAGCCTTTTGTACATTATCATCTATCTCGTTCCATTGTCGAAGGTTCGTCGAAAACTTTCAAGATAATTGGACATCGAATGATAAACCTTGCGACAAGATTGGAGCGGGCTACTATGGAAATCTATGAAAGCGAGAGCTCGCAAGTCGTCAAAGCACAATTATTTCCGATTTGAAAATCTAATTTTTCTACTGGAATATGAGATTTGATTTGTTTGAAGTATGAGATCTTTAAACCGAGAGCGACATATTTCTGGTATGACGTCACTTCCGGTAGAAAAATGAGATTTTCAAAGCGGAAGTGTCGTATTTCCGACATGACAACACGGTTAGGTGTGTGCGATGCGGATACATGACATTTTAACAAGGTGTAACAGAATTTGCCGGTTTAGTAGGAAACTCCGGCATATTGTTCAGAAATACGAAAGTCTCTGATGCAGTCGCGTTTTAATGGGATCTCTCCGAGGAATTCCCGACGACTAAGTAGAAGGACTCCCGGAGTTTCGAGAACAAGTTATTCAAATATTAAACTGCAGCTTTAACCTAATCGACGATTAATCAAGAGGACAATCTGTTGTGTCGCTGAGCTTTAAATTAGCACCGAGTCAAGAGAGAGGATACACAACAGGCTAAATATCGGAGCGTGTCTTTCCTGAAAATGCCATTTCAATTATTTTCCCTAAAATATACTGTCAATTCGGTAAAACCCAATAAAACAGTAATTTGCAACATTTCTCTCATTATAAATTTTAAGATAATCGTCGTTCTCACTTTATCATAAAATTTCAACATCCACTAGTTGAGAAGAGCCCGCAAAATTAACCCATGTCTTCTCTATGAGATGCGAATTCTGTCTTGAATGTTCCGCAAAAAAAATACGATGAAGATAGTTCGTTTCACCGCGATCTCCCGTGTCAAAGTTATATGCGTTTTCACGTGTCTCTGGAAAGAAAGTTGTGGTTTGAGGACGATCGTTCAACTTAACGAACTACCCCGCCCGGAGAAAGCTTCGCTCCTGTGTAGAAAATAGCATAATCGCTCGTGTGTACAAAATTGCAAGGTGTAGTTAGATATATATGCCCATACATTTGAGGTCGAGAGTGCGAGTAACTGTTGGAAGTTGAGTACACGAGTGATGAACTACTATCCACGAGATTTCTTGTTCGACCCAAATCCCTCGGCCCCGTCGCACGTCTAAAGAGCACATATATATCGACTGCTAAGAAAGCAAAGGTCGTAGCCCGTATACTTTAACGTGGGGCTTACGCCCGTCTGTTGCTCAGCAGTCGATAGCATACACACACAACCTCCCTCGCACCCTTGCGTCTCGTTTGTCTACAATCGCAACTAACTGCGGTACAAACGCGCATCAAAGCTCAGCGTGGAGTATCCTGATGCGCTCTACTCCTCTTTCTACGGTCGTACATTACGACCCTTCGAAACTTAGCCGAACGTTGCTATGTCTGGCTCAACAGATGTAGTTACATGTACAAATCTATATATACATGTGTGTAAATATAACTGCTCGAGTACATGTAAGTTGCGCGTCCGCATACACGATATATGCATCGTCAGGGGACGCGTATGTAGTGGTAGAGCGCGTATAAATGTATAGTTGCACAATATTGCGGCCCGCGGACCATCAGCCTTCTTGTATAGGGATGATGGAGTAGCCACGAGATATCTCAATTGACCCGAGGGAACGATGGGTGTGTGTGTGTTTGGACGGACCAGCCGACTGGCCAGTCAATGTTAGTCTCGCCGTAACTGTACGTAAGGAGAAACTCCGGCAATATCCCCCGCTACAGCTCGGCTAACAGTGCCGGCGTCAGATCGATTCAAACTCACTCACATCGCTATCAATTTTTTTTTTATCTGATAACTTTTCTTTCATCGGAAGATGCACGAGGTTGTCCCATGACTCCTGGTATTCGTATCGTTTGTGGATAAATTTGAACGATCTTTGATAAAATAAAAATGTAGTCAACATTCATGAACTTATCTATTTCATAATGCCAGAGGCGAAAGGGTTGAATATAAGAGCGCTAGATCTTGGCACTTCTTACCGTTTCCCAGTTCAACCCTAGAACGCTCGAGTTTACGATTTTAATAAGCTGACCCGACTTGCTCTCTCTGGGTTCCGTATATTAGTCTAGTGAGTAATATATGATGAGAGAATGAAATGAAAATTGAGCAAAAGTATCAAGTTCGGAATGAGAATTTACCTACCTACCTAAGTAATATCCAGGTCAAGGTGAATGTTTTTTTTCCAATTTTTCATTTTCGGCATACGAATTAAGGAGATTTCTCCGGCACACAACAGGCAGGGGAAAGGAAAGACGTGAATTTTACTTCGAAACATTCTTTAAACAAAAATTTCTTTCGTTGACGGTACTGCCTTAAACGCCCACTACGACCGCGGCCGTGCTCGTAAGTTCGAGCTAAGTGAATCGCGACGCAAAAATCGGCCGTGATTCACGATCCGTCCGAGCTGTAGCGATCGCATTATACCACATAGCACAAATAACAGTGTGTACACGCGTGATGAACGAACCGCGTCGCGACAAATCTCGTACGCTTCTTCGTCCCGAGCGACATAGGGGAAATATTCGTCGCGATATTCGCGACGATCGGGATCGAGGACGCAAATCCCACCGCCATCCGACGTCCTCGGTTTCCGACTGAAGCGCAGAAAAATCTCGCGTTCGGGGATTTTGTTTTATTGACTGAGAGAGTACAATACAATAAAAACGTATTTTGCCACAGGATGTTTTCGCCGAATGAATAATTCAATGTTCGATACATCGAAGCTGCGTGCGTCGTGGGGAATAACTGATACGCCGAAGCGACAAATTGGAACGAATTAATTTCGATGAGAAATAAAATGGAACCCCCCCCCCCCCTCTCCCTCCTCCCTCATCCCTTCTCCTGTCCTCCCATGTGTCGAATGAACGCGGTGGATGAAATGAGAAGTGTGCAAAATTCATAGCGGCGTAACGGAACGCGGCTTTAGAGAACAGATCGTATGTGTAGTTGGTACTCGTTTCTATTCGCCAGCCAGAGTGTCCCGCGAGTCCCTCCCGGGAACACAATGTGACTGAGGGGGTAGTCGCGCGTTTGTTCGCAGTCGAATTATTGCGTTTCGGTGGCAGGGGGAATCACGATTGTGTTTAATATATCGCTATAGTATATATATATATACATATATATACATATATATACATATCGTAATATTAGAGCCAAAGCGCGAGAACGCGCCGCGGAGGCATCGCGGTCGCGTTGACACAATGAGCCCTATCCCGCTTCGACGATCCTCCTCGCCTCTCTCGGTATATCTATCTATCTCACTCGTTACAGCCTCTTAATCGGATGATTATTCTGAGATCATTCTTATATAGCTGCTGAGTGTGGCGACGAGAAACGAGCAACGAATTGCTTCTAGCCACGCATTACGCACCTAACGCGCTCCGAAACATTTTTCGTTCTGTGTAACGAGTAACGCTCGAAAGAAAAAAAAATGAGCCGGTTAGCCCATTAAAAAACGACTGAAATGGGAATAAAAAAAAGCATGATGACAAATTATTTTGCAGAGAATAATATGAAGAAAAAAAAAAGAGAGGAATATTCGCTATCCGGAACCAATTTACACAGGAAAATGTCACTTCCGGTTTCGACCGGAAGTCACGTCATATCGAAATGCGTTAATTTCGGCTTTGAAAATCTTATTTTTCGACTGTTCTTCGATCGTTCGATTAAAAGTTGGATTTTCAAACCGGAAGTGACGTCAGACAGTTTATTTTTTTTCTGCCAAATAGTGGCGTGGTAGCATCGCCCAGTGTTTATTAGTGCTCGGAAGATCGTCGCCTTCGCTCTGGCTAGCTACGCCGGCCGGAGAATGACCGATATGCCGTTTCGGTGTACGGCAGCCAGTGTGGAGCCAGCGATGTGACGTTTTTCCAGTTACGGCAGAATCCTACCTGGGTAGGTGTACAACGGTCGCGTGCTTAACGTATACATTAACAACCCGAGCGCAGGATCTCTCTTCGTAACCTTCGGCGTTAATGAGAGAATTATTTCATCTGGTAATTAGATAATGATGCGAGGATAGACACGGCACGGAGAGTAGTGTGTGCCGAGAGAGCGGGGTATCTCTCCGACATCACGGAAAGTACATTTAGTCGCGCGGATGTACGAGGGTTATATAGTATACAACTATTATATATATACCATATATGAATTTACCGAGGATATAAAGAGGGGGAGGAAGAGAAGAAGGGGGAGAATGGAAAAATGGCTCGACCACGCGAGTTCCTCTGAAATTTAGGAAGAACACGCTCGCTTCTCCGAGTTCCATTAAACCCGACGCAGATGTAGTGGATTTTATAAGAAATACTGCAACTTCCTCCCCGAATTCGGTAGACTTTTTTTTGGAAATTATCGACCCGAACAAATGATACAATAAATGTACGATTATTTCATATTATTTGTTGCATCGAAATTAATATATTATCTCTCCCGAAAGACTGTAAAAAAAGGACTGTTTAACTGGCCGGATTGTCTCCGGCTCGACAAGTACGGTTGAGAGATTCTCGGCTGTCCGTTCCCACTTCGCTCGAACGGCTTCATTAATTAAACATTCAAAACCGCGTCCCCGCTGCAATTTCATTGACCCGTTCGAGCCGGCCTAGTCGGTGTCCAACAGCGAGAGAGTGAAAGAGTGCGAACGAGCTCGGCATGCTACAACTAGCGGCACGTCGATTCGATCGGCGTGAATAGGAGCGAGGTTCAGCTTAATTAAATATTAAATATTGAATATTAAATATTTTGTATTAAACCAACACTGTTATTCATGGGATAAGCCAGTGAGGTCCTACGTTTCTAAAGCCTTGCTTCGCAAAAAAAAAAAAACCATGAGCGGGCGTCACGGGAAAGCCTATTTCGATACATCCGCATTTCCGTATATCGAGCCCACAGCGAACAAAAAATATTCGTGTTTCCTTCTATTATCCCCGTGGGGATAATTTTTGTTCCTGGAAAGAGATGACTCTGCAGAATTGTATTGCAAAATTGTTAGTACAAGGTTGCTCGATACGCGCTCGTGTGGTCTACCGCGCGTGACACATTTATTCCATGATACAGGTATCGACGAACACGAAGCGAACGCAGGAGGATATCCGGACGTTTTTTTTTTTTTTTTTGAGTATTCAGAAACAAATTTTCTAATTCCATTCTATCCCTCACCAGCCAAGAGTGAAGCCATTGTAATCCGTCGATCAAACATCGGAAATGAAGAATTTCTGTGAATCTGTGTGAACAAATATCGATCTTTAATTAATTTTCCAATAGCAAACGGAAAGTAAGCTTTTTTTATCCGCGATCTAGCGACGATTACTCACCGCTAGGGAAAAAAATCGAATCCCCTGCGCATTATCAACTCGAAGCGGTCTCGAAACGTTATAGAAAAAAAGTGCCGAGATTAACGATGAAATTATAAATCCGAGGTCAAATGTATGTAAACATTCCTCATCTGTGGGGATTTCCCTGGATACGAATTTCGCGGAAACTGATGCAAAATCTAGCACCGACGTGTTGTTCATGTACATTGTACATATACAGTACATCTCACATGCCGGTTTCGTATTATTTATTCAACGAGAAAAGAAGCAGCGCAATGTCTTCGAGAATATTCCCAACAGCCATCGTCTCGAACGACAGGGAGATTCCGGCTTCAGCAGTAGGAGCAGCGGCAGCATCCACGTGGATGCCTTCTCGCATTCCATGCATCATAAAAGATTTGGCACGGCGCCCCGATAGTAACGCGTACGGAAACTCGAACGTTTTCGAGCTTAAAAGATCAAGTGCAAGTGAGAGCGGAAGCAAAGAATTTTGGACCCTCGAGAATTGAATCGTCCCGAAGACGTCATTCCCGAATAACGGCCTTGCACTTGACAATCGTTGTAAGTCTCCGCTCACACACACACACACATGTACAGACAGACAGGCACACACCCAGGCTATTCGCTTTAAAACCGCTGCTCTCGTTCTGCTCTTCTTAATAACCGAGATAATTAAAATCTCGGTGTTCCGCACCGGAGGAGATTGGGAGGAAATGGGGGCGAACTCTCCTGGTCCTCTCAAAAAAAAAAAAAAAAAAAAAAATCATTATAGTCATATTCAGGCATACCTGATTATATTTATCGTTAATACTAACGATTAATATAACGGGTCTCTGGAACATTTAATGCAGAAAATAATTGGCAAACATCGACGACCTTTTTATCGCGGATATTAGGCTTAATCTCCGATGCACTTTGATAATTAAGGCGCTTCGTTCTTTGGCAGATCATCAAAATTCGCGCGGTCACCCCCCGGAGGAATATCCTGGAAATCGCGACGACGGCGACGACGAGGATTCATCAATTAATCAAGCTAATATCGCAAACGTTCGTGAGATACATGCAGCCTTGTGTGATACACCGGATCCTTGCTGCTTGAACCTCCCCGAGGATACTCGCTCGGTTTTGCCGCCAGGATTCCTCATCGTCGTCTTCGTGTACACGATGCCGCGAAAGCAGGAAAATCGTACCCGCAAAGCCCCGTCGTGTTTATAGGGACGAGTAGACGAGAGGTAGAACACACGCCTGCCTGGTAATTAGCCAAGATTCCCGAACGGAAGCCCTCGGCAATTTTGTACAATTGGTAGAAAACGTTAGTTGCTCGATAGCGTGTATGTTCTCCGACCCGCGTTACGGAACGACAATGGCGAGTCCGTTAGCTGTGGAAAATCGGCTCGTTCGAACGTACACTGATTTCGAGTGTTTTCCCGTTTTTTTCTTCTTTTTTTCAGTTCCGTCAACCCTCCAAACGCGATAGCCACGTAGCTCGGTGATAATTGAAAAAAACTTATGGAGGCAAAAAAGGCAAAAAAGTGGAGAGACAAAAAAGTTGACCAGAGGCCTTTTGCGTTTATGCTATGGAAGGTAATTCACGGAATGTCTCGAGGCTGTTATGGAGCGAACGACACGAAAATTGCAAAATGGAGATTATTTTATTTGGGTTGGGAGGGTAATCCGCGACCTAACCGTTGATTCCCCGTTAGGATGTATTACGGAGGACCATGATGTTTCCATGGATTCCATTATTCTTTCTGGCCGAGCTAGGCCTGCCGGTCTGCGGCCAAATCTTTGTCTCTCCTATCTCTAGGCCCTCTCTCGGGCGCGCAAACTTACACGTACACGTACACGCACCTCCCGAGAGAATTCTATCCGGAGACTCCGGGAATCTCGAATGACCAACTTCGAGGCTGGTATAGGATCGATATAACGCGACACAGAGCCAGAGACAGAGAGCACACTCGCGAAACACGGTCTTCTCGTGCCCGGCTCGTTTCCTCCGGATGCCACTGTATGCCCCGTTGGAATATCTCCGGGTACGAACGGGATAGAGAGAGGTGAGTTTCGCGATGATACCGAATCCCAAACGTATTTCTGTTACGAATAGTTCGAGGCTCTTAACTAACCGACGCCGACGGTACAATCGATTTAGATGGAAAATATCGACGAGGTCGGAGAAATATACGGCACAGATGCGCCGAGAGACAAACAAAAATATGTCGATGAATAGTTCGGGATGTATAAAATGTACGTGTGTTTTTATTTCGGGGGGTGGGAGGACGGAGAACTAGATGATACAAATTTGACTCACCGAAAACTGGAGCAAGGATGTATGACCCAGTGACCCGCGGCCTTCTGCCTGATTCTCTCCTTCATAAGGGCCTTCTTGCTGCCGAATAGCTTCATCGCGAGCTTGTTGTCGGTCGGTTGGAAGAGGGCCTGAAGTTGATTCTTGAGGAAGCTCTGTTTGACCTCCTGGCCCGGTAGGCCCGGGCCCAACTCCTCCTTCGGGGTTCCATACAGGGAGACATCGTCCACCCCGAAGTGGACCTTGCCGCTTCCCTTGTAATTCATCTCGTTGCCTGCAACAAAAAATGCGGACGTTATACGTCAAAGTTTCGTGGCAGAGTATTCGGAATTGCTGAGAAATAAGCCGTACAGAACTACCGCGGGGATTCGCTTTGAGGTCTACCATCGACGAGAGTTTAAACGGAAGCTTAAGGCGTCGGTCGCAAAAAGTTTCCGTGTTTCTGCGGTCGTTGCGGTTCCCGAGCACAACTTCAATAATTTAACGCTCGCTGCATTATATATTGCTGCGGGGAACACCGGAGCACATGTGTTTTCAAAACATTTTTTTTTAAACGACATTTAACCGTTTCCAGCTCCATGTAAAATTTCATTGATCTCGTTCAATTTTTTTTCCTCCTTTTGATATTATGATTCAAGCATGCGAAAGAAAATCGAGCGAGTCCGTGCGCTCACGAGGGCAAACGCGTTCATAATTAATTTCCGGGTGAAGAGCCGTGCGTTGCAGTCGTCGACGGCGTGAAAACATCAGGCCCCGTGGCTTGACCGGAAGGAAATGTTAAGGGTCAGACCCTCGTGGGTCGGCATAGTGGCTTGAATTTAAGGTCGTTTTCTCGGGATCCCGCCCAGGCGAAGGTCGGGTCCGGCATACTCTCACCCGTTGTACGGCCATAATAACCGATCATAAAACTCGAAACATACTTCGAACATTCGAGCTGATGCTCAAAAACTCTCAGGAATCTTTTAGAACACGGTGCGCCGTTGTTAACTGCAACCGGGAAAACTCCAGGTCAGATACAACGGATAGAATTTTATCGCAAAACGTAGCGCTAGTTATGTCCAAAGCGAGCGAGAATCGCGGCTCTAGTTATACGCAGTATGTATCCATCGTTTAATTAGCATAACGCGTTTTCTGGCATGCAAACATTCCAGCCACTCGAAACTTTGGTTTCGAGCTGGCTGGAACGAACTCGTCAGGCTCGAACAGGTAACAGGATAAAAACTATAAATGAGTCGTTTCGATACGCTGAATTGTTAAATTGAGTGATTGATATCGTAATCGGAATGCACATATCGAGATATGCAATTAGGACCGTTCACGTGATAGCGAGAAAAAAAACCGAAACAACGCTCTAACCGGGCACCGAGTTTGACGCAAATATTACGTCCGGCACGGTCGATTAATCATTGTAATTTAATACTTAATGTGCAAACACGTTCCCCTTCCCCCACCCCCTCGACCGGAGACTCAAGTCGGATAAAATCTTGCGATAATTTCATTTATCGCACGAGTTTATGTGTACCGCGCTCGAATGAGGGGAATTAAAACTTTTGGAAAACAAAAGGAATTCATTATGCGCGGTTGAGTCAAGCCGAGCTCGAACCGCACCTTCTATACGTTCGTCTTTATTCGTTATGTTCGATAGTCACGCTATCCGAAACGGCGACGATGGGAAACACGAGGTACACTAAACATATAAACAAAAAAAAATTCTGTTTGGCGTTAGAAAATGTACGTGTTACGAACTGCGTTAGACCTTATTGATAGTCAGACTCAAAAGAACACACGGATATCATTTTTTTTTTCTACTTTCCGTATTCAGCGAGAGTAAGAGTCGCGAGTAAACAGATCGTTGTTGGCACCGGCCAGCACGAGAAAGAATGTCCAGTCTGTCAGCAGTTATTAATCTTTAATGCATTTGTATAAATACGCAACGAAGCTACATAATGAAAAAAAAAGATAGAGGACGTAAATGGCTGAGTAAAATGTGAATAGATGCCGTGTTGAATAATGCACGCATCATCCGGGTTTAAATCGTATGATTTATCTCACCTGGATCTCCAAGGAAGTCGGTGATGAGAAGGGTCTCGTCGTCTAGAGCGGTGACGAGGCTGTCCGTGCAAGTGTTGGTGTTCTCAATGCTGATCTTAATACTGTCATCCTTGTTGAGCCGCGGATGATTGTTTCCCGGTGTATTATTAGCGGCGTAACAATTAATGTTGTTATTGTTGTTAATCTGTTGGCCGAGATGTTGATGGGGTGAACGGACGGATTCTGTACTGCTCGTGTGGAGGCCAACTCCTGTTGTAGCTCTACCGTTTACCAAACGAAGACTCGGTGCCCTCCTGCCACCTCCAGCTCCGCCGGATGCAGCACGGCCACCTCCGCCGCCTCCTTCGCCCTCCCTGAAAACACAATGTCAACAAACCTCCTTTAGTCTCAAAAATTCTTCACAAATTCTACGGTGAATCACTCATAAACGAACAGTTAACAGTAGACCGGACAGCCCCATTGAACGAATATTTTTAACACCCTATGGAATGGAAGGAGTTTTATGCATTTTCGGTTAAATTATCTGGTTCAAAATCTCTGCTTTTGACCGAAAGTGACGGCATACATTTTTCCAGTATGGCGCCACTTCCGGTCGAAAAATGAGATTTTCAAACCGAAAGTGAGGTTACAGAAAATGTTTTTAATTTTTCTCTGTAATGCATCTCGAACGTAGCTAGCGAAAGAAATTCATGAATCAAGGAACACGCGCCAACCGCGACAACGCCAATGAATTTCGGTCGCGAATTACTAACCTTGGGTCAAGGTATGCTCAAAAAAAACCTTGAAGGACTAAAAATTAAATTCTAAAACGCCATTGAGACGGCTTATTTTTTAACGTTATCCATCTTATCTTCTTTTGCGTCTTTAATGAGAATAAAGTTTTGCTTGTGAATCGAACGGGGCGAACTTCGTGGGTGCAATTATTTGTTTGTAAAGATGCGAGGGAAAAAAATGGCAATTAGACGAATAAGAGCGCCGGGAAAAAGTTTCACGTAGTGAAAAGTATGGCATCCGTTCAGGAAAGCAAGTAGTGAAAATATTAGATTTTGATTTTCGAAAGTGCAAGCGAAAGTAATAACTTTTCGTTGAAGAATGTCGAGAGCGGGACGCGGAAAGTGAGAATAGCGAAGGGAGAATTTTCTAAATGGCCTATGTTTGAGGCTTGGCTCGCGTTTCCTCGTTAATCTCTGCGGAACTTTCGACAATTCACGTGCGGAAGGGGGGCGGGCGTTTTTTCATTATGTTACCTTTTTGCTATCCTTCTCACAATCCCTGCATGCCAAAAAGTCATTTTTTCGAGTACGGACTTGGCTGATCAAGATGAAAGTAAAATTCGCTGGAGGCTCGTTTTAAGCTCTCGAGGTCGCACCCTAATTACCTTACAGCCTCCAAGGAGGGGGGGGGGGGGGGAGGGTGAGTAGACGCAGACAGATTAAATCGTGCCGTCTCGTTAAATTTTTTTCAAGCATCAATCTTATCTCTCTGCTCGAACACGCTAGAATGGCGTGGTCAGTATAATTTTTTACCGCCGGAAACATTATAAAAAAAGAAAAAAAACTGAACCCTAACTCACTAGCGCCTGGAAATAAAAAGAACCGAAACGGATCGCGAGAGTGTTTGTTTTTTTTGTAAATAAATGAACTGTAAAAAAAAGTCTGGCGAAAGGGAGGGGGGATTTGATGGATGGAGCATTGAAATCGGCGTCGATTACGCACGGGAGCCGACTATAAATCTTGTTTGAATTCCGAAAGCCTGCACTGGAGTGCTCGATTATTTGTACTGTAAACATTCTGATACACATATGGGCGTCGCTCATTTTTAATTCCGAACAAAGCCACCGTTTTTAATATTATGGTTTTTTTTCGGGACGCAAGTCTCGGAGATTATTTGATTTGCGCATCGTAAGACATCTGCCTGCCAAATTTTTCAACAGAACTTAAAAATACTAACGGAAAACACGGTAAGTGAAACGAAAAAAAAATGGAAAAAACGGGGCCAAAGACGTTATTATTCAATTTTTGGCTATTGAGAGATCATCGATTATGATTCGCGATTCCAAGAATAGTCGGGAGAGTGTGCACGAGGACTGAAAAGAACGCACTAAAGAGGGAGAGATGGAGATGGAAGAAATGGTTACGGAGACGGAAGCTCGAGGTAAAATACGTTTGTGCCTCGAGGAGCGAAACACTGGACGTTCCCCCGGGTGGCTGTCTCACTGCCTACACGCTTCTCTCCATCCAGCACCTTTTTCACCTTTAAGTATGTGTATATCGTCTGCTTTCATGCATATGCAGATAGATACAAGAAAACGTCGAGGATAACCCTGGTACACACTCTCCGGTGCTAGAATCTATTTTAAGAAGAAATCTTCCTCGAGTCGCTCGGGCTCCGCTGATGCGACCGACGGAGACGGAACAAGTTGGAATTTGAGGAAGGAAAGAAGAAACAGAAAAAATAACGTCACTAGTGTGTGTTGTATACAACCTCTCGAAACGAGCAAGCCCAGCGCGAGGGAGAGAGAACGAGAGCGACGAGGCTTCTGTATAAAGGTGTCAAGGTTCGCTTTCGATTGTCAACGTCTACAATTTACCCGAGAGGAACAAACGTAGATCGTCTCTTTGAGGTTTTCGCGGAGCAGCTCGACGGAGATCCATTTAAAAAAGTACTACCCACCACTGGTTTCCCGTCTCGTCCCTTTAGTCTCTTAAGCTGTCGCGTTGATTCGCGGAACGTCGGTCAAAGTTCATCAAAGCCCGACGTTAAAAGACGCTTCCTGTACGCTGCGGAAATGACCAGCCAGAAATTTAATGTCAAACGCTGTTACGTTAACACTAGTGTCGCGAATTAGCTCATAAATTATATATTAGTTGCCACTTTTCCTGGTAACGTAACCAGTATACGTTGCCGATTGTTGCAGTAAATTGCGTCCTGTCAGCCACCAAACCCGTCAACTTTTAATTGAAATGAAAATAATTATTCTTTGGTAAAGTTCACTTGATCAATTATATTTGTGATAAAAAAATAATAACATCCATATTCATAAGGTTAAGATTTGTTTCATTTATACATCGCCATTCATAGAATATCGATTTATAGACACGGTTAATTAACCGATTATTTCACGGTGCTATTTAACCGGTTATGCACCGACAGGCGTAGCTATACTATGTGGAAACAATTATGGATGCAGATGGAAAAATTATTCTTTAATCGTTTCGTCGCGCGTCATCTTGTCGTATTTATCTTTCGCATTTAATTGCGCGCACGTCGTCACGGGGAATACACTAAATACAGAGAGAGTCAATGCTCATCGGCACTTGAGGCCACAACGGAAATTGTTACTCTCCCGGCGACTCGGGCAAACAATGCGCTCACGAGGAACAACAAAATAATCGCTAATTACAGTTTTTAAAATTCCTATATGCGACGATGAACGAACACAGACAACATTGTTACGAAGCTCAGACTCGACTTCATCGCACCGTCATCAATAATACAAGCGAATAATTCATTTCCCGACAGGCAACTGTGGCCGTGAATTCCCCGGTGCGGTTTCCTCGAAAACGATTATTAATCAACGATATAAGTGACAAATGAAAATATAATAAATTACTCGGATACACGCTCGAGGCAACAAATAATTATTGACGTTGTTCGATATCGAGTTGCTTTGAAGATGTATATTAAAAAGACAATTGCGATTCATGAATCGATGAAAATATCTTTGCCAAAAATATATTTACAGACGATATTCAAAGCTATTGTCTTTCATTCTCGTCACTCTGAGTTTGCGTGCGGGGATTTGTCACAAGTTGAAGCTATTATAGTGGGTATTGTACGACAGAGATCCCCGTACAATTCAGTAGAAACGTGCACATTTTACTGACCGGTTGATTTGCATGAAGCTATTCGTTCCAATTAGCAATGGCTACAGGTGCGCACTTTTACCTCTGGCTATCGTTGGATACAGGACACTTTTTTTATGAGCTCCGGTGAACTCTCGATACTCCCGATCGCGATTTATCACGTACGAGAAAGAGCGTACGGTACGATGTGTTTCAGTGAGAGTGTCCTGATCGCTCGGGTTTCGAGTACGCGAAGCACGTTTTACGTGAGCTCGAACGTCACCGTGCTACAGACGTTAAAAGAATGATTTCAAAAAACCCAGTCGTATTTTTGAAATCATTGAAAAAATAAGAATGAGATGGCTGAAGGAGTTAGGTCGATGGCCAATTGGTAATATATATGTTTTCACTACCATCTACGTTATGTCATGCTATGTACGAAAAATTGTTTCATCTGTCACATTGACAATAAATCCACTACTACTACTTCTACGAATGAGAACAGTCGTCGGACGTAAAACGAATTATCGCACGCCTACGGGCTCAAATGAGAATACTCCAGATCGGTATGCGAACAAAAAATAAATGAAAATAAAACAAGTACAAAAATCTATTTCTCACAAAAATTCCATTCACTCCACCTTCCGGATTTCCATCATTGAAAAATTGCATTGCCTGAAAATTTATTATCAAGACTTAAGGTGCCGCATGCGAGATACTTTCAGAGGCTTAAAAATTTCGTAACGGCGGTTCTCCGAGATCCGATAAATATTGACAAAAAATTCGATCAAGATCAAGGATTCACCTGCAGCCAGGGAGATGAACGAAGCTTTCGGTAGGGTAGGTTAGCCCCTCTATGCGTGACTGTGCTACCCGATTATAATCTGTACGCCGGGCACGTACGGGGGCACGCTCGCTGCTCTTTCAGCACAGCTTCGCGGCATCAGCATCGCAGAATGAGAGAAGGGAAACGCGAAATGGAAATAGCTCTCGAACGGAATAATCCATTCGAAAATTGCTCTACATAAGGAGTGTACGCGTGATTCCTATTCGGATTCGCATTCGATTACGTCCGCCTATTCTTGCCCCCTGAATTCTTCCGGTGATTATGTAACCATTGATGTCACGTACATTTCCCTCGAATTTCTCGACTGACCGCGAGGACCGCCGCATATCGCTCGAACCCTCCTGAATACGATCTATGTCTTATATATCTTTTGGAAAGTTGTTTGTCCCAAATTTCAAGAATCCAGGGGGCCTCCCCAGGGGCCTCCATGCCGGGCCCTGGTAAACTATTCTCCTATTATACTATTCAGGTTCTATTCTGTGCGTCGCGGTGAGTTGTGCACAATAACGCGGTGCACAACGGCGCTCACTTTTCGACCAGAAATGCGTCACTTCCGGTTTGAAAATTTCATTTTTCGGCTCGAAGTGGCGTCATACCAGAAAATACGCCACTTCCGCTTTGAAAATTCTCAATTTACGACCGGAATTTAAGTCATACCTGAAACGACGTATTTCTCGAAAAAAAAAAAATAAAAAACAAAACATGAATACCATTCATGCGAGTTTGAGTATCGCGAGCTTGAACACACCCGAGGGAAATATCTCGGAGCCGCCCACTGTCCGAAAGATAGCGCACTGCTGACACCGGAATTCGAAGTCGAGAGGGCAAGGAGTCAAGGGTAAGAGTATCGCGGTCGCGGGAGCATACGAATGCTCGTGTCAGTGACGTCGCAAGTGTCATATATGTATACGCATGTAGGCTCGAGCTCGTAGGATCCCGCGGGATATCCGTCGACGTCACCGGTGCAAAAGGATAATTAACATCGGTGTTGAATTCGTCATCATTATCATCACGAGCAGTGGCAGAAACTTGGGGAACCAGGCAACACCGAGGAAAGCATCGTCGAGCAGCTACGCGAACCGACGGCGTCACGGATTCGCCCCCTTCCCGCTATCTATATTTCAGCTACCCCCTTATACCGGCGTGAACCAATCCCATCTACGTACTACTTTTGACGGATTCCACTGTATCATGGGAACATGCGCTCGTACTTAGGATCGCCCACTTTGCGCTCGCCCGAATGATCAAAGTGTAGAGTTATTCATTAACCCGTTGCAATGTTTCTCAGCGATCACTGTACTCATTGCTCGGTGAAAATTCTCTTTGTTTTTGAATATCGTTTGAACCTGCATAACGGCTCATAATGAACAATAACGTCTCGCAAGGCCAATGCAGATTTTATAGACGGAGTATCAATTATCATTGTATTATGAATCGCGCATGAAGCGAGGATAAGATTCTTTGCAGTTCTTTGAAGTTCGTCTGATTTTTTTTTTGTTTCACCAGAATAGTTGCTCTAATTGACCCACATTACCCCATGCTATGGATCTGTATAGTACCTGAGTGTGCAGTGGTCCCAATGTCAGAGCGCCAATTAAAAATGAACGCCTGCTTTAGCGGCTCGTCTTATTAAATCCCTTTTTTTCTCGTTCCTCTCGCTCCTCCGCTTCCCTCTGATGATTCTCTCGCTCTCTGCGGTCCGGCGGTTTTTTTTCTCCCTGCTAGCTCCGCTCGTCTATCCTCTTCCCGTTCACCAAAGCGATCCCTTCTCTCCTGTCTCTATCCCGTCGGTGCCCTTGTTCGTCAATGGAGCCGACGGCGTCGTTATAGTCAACGCCTCTCTCGCCACTATTCGGTATTGTCGCGTTCTAGAATCGACATCGGGGAGCCATGATGCGAGGCGCTTCAACTATATTTCACGCTCAACTATCTGCTCCGCTTCGCCGCGACTATTATTCCTCTCCTCGTTCAGTGTCAATTGTCCGGCGGTCACGGCGACTCCGTCCGAGGATACGTTCGAAAAAATTTCACCCACGAAAAAATTGATAGTCGATGAAATTTCACCGCTCGGCCGACACCGATGGGATTTTCTTACTTTTTTGTTGCTATCACTGAAGCGAAACTTTCTTTTCCCACTTGTTTGGTCCGTTTTAATATTCCTTGTAAAGTACACAGAAACGCACCGTACCGTATTATTTTTTTTACACAAAATATTCCCGTTGTTATCCGTCTTTATAATCCGTCTGTAAAAACCTATAGCAAAATATTCGCCGGGCACGTTCTTTTTTTAAACTTTTTTTTATAGTCACGATGGAGATGATTTATTCTGAATCCTTCCGATCCGTCTCGCAGCCCTTTCCAGTCCTACGGAGGAAACATAAAAAAATGTCGTTCAGCAAACGCGTTTTGAATGTGAAAACTGAGCGACTTAATTTTTTTTTCTTTGTTTTTATCATTGGAAAAAGTTTATCGCAGTTTGAGTCACTGCTCGGGTTACGCTTCGATTCGGAGGCGAGACCGGGCTGCCTGTCGACCACCGCGCTCGGGGCTTACGGATTGTTATGGGTCCGCGACCGTAAACTGCTTGATAACGAAATTGATTGACCACGCGCGGCACGTTTTCTTCGGTGTGTACAACCGCTGTTGCGCCTCGCTCGCTCGAATTCGGTTACGCGCGAACGACGACTCGCCGAGCAAAGAAAATAATCATCGATTAATGCAAATTCCTCGAGCGCGTGTAATCTCGTAGAACTCGAGGTACGTCCGTGAATTTTTTTTTTTTTCGGAGCTCAAATACGAATTTTTTAAATACTTTTTTATCGATCTTAACGTGAAAATACCAATTGAATCCGGACACCTAAGAGAGCAGTCCCAGTCTCTGGACACGCATGAAAAATTTCGAATTTCGAAATTTCGAATTTCTACCACTCTTCCAGGCACGGTTGGTTCGGTCTTTCCGACGTTTACCTTAATTACCGCTGCCTCTGTGACTGCTCGACTTTGGATTTGTTGTAATTTCCTTCAGTTTCAAAGCAAACTAGTCATCGGTGATAAATATCGAACTTTGATTATTCTCCCGTGACTCACGTCCACTCGGTTCGAGATCGGTCAGATAAGACGACGTGTAGCGTTGACATTGGGTATAAAAATTATCGAGGCGCGAAGCTAACGGCGATGTATGCATGGATGAATCGTTTAAGAAATCCAAGCGGATCCGTGTACGGGGCGCCGCTTGTTATCGAATCGTAAATGCAATCGGAGATTCCCGTTGAACACGCACGCAGCCCGGCATTGTATCTATGATTCTCGACACGGGCAAGCAGGCAGGCGGGCAGCAGCAGCATAAGCAAAACGCGCGCGAGGCGCCCGGGTGCCTCGGCAGGATAAACTCCAATGCGATTCTCGCCAATTCGAGTACGGGTAATGGGTTCAACAATCGACCTAGCGCGCTTCGCTTGGTCAAATTGCCCCGCCGTCGATGGACTGAGAAAAAACGATGGAAAATTTCGCGCGTATCCCTAACCGTTTCGCGATTATTTTTTTTTCTCCATCGCCGCTAATTCCTCCCGGCTTTCACGGTTCAAGGAGGCCCACGGCTCGTTAAACTTGTCGAAGGCGTATCGAAATATACTCCGTAAACACTTCCGATCAATTGAGATTTTTAAAAGTTCATTACAATGCATCAATGATCTTTGCTTCGCAAGGAAAAAAATTAAAATTAACGATAAAGCGAATAGACACTAATAAAGCAATTTTCGTTGCTTCGAGGAAAAAAATGTCTGTCAGTAATTTGCAAAAATTATCCTTCGATTCGATACAAGTGTTTGTATGCCATTTTTTTCCCGTCAAAGAGAAGTTATTAATTTCGAATTATACACTCTAACGATACCGCTTCGTTCTCAAATATTTGCATAAAGCATTTTTTTTCGACCGCACACGAGGATAGTTTAACAGTCGAGAGCTTCCTCAACAATCGCCGAGACTCGAAGCGTACCAGCCCGACAATGACGTGTGACGCGTACGTGTATATGAAGATAAATCGATCGTGTGTCGTGTGTATTAAAACATGGCAAAACTACGGTTATACCTGTGGCACGCTAATTGTTTCGAGTCTGAATTGTCGATCGCACTGTCGCCAATGGTCCCCAGGATTAATGTTACGGCGTCGATATTTTCACGGTAAATATTTAACTCGCAGATCTCTGAATAATGGAAAATATAGTATTCTCGCTGTTACAGTACAACACGCCAGCTCCCCCGACGATCGATCTCGCGCCCGCGAGTTTTTATTTTCACGACGTCTCTTTCATAACAAACGGTTATATTTCAATCACAATCGGCAGCACAGAGCCCCGCGATGATTATCGTGCATATATATATATACATATAATTTACACGACGCATATTATATTATCCCGATGAAAATAGCCGGCTCATTTTTCTCCCGCGGCCATTCGACAGTCTCCCGCTTTATTTCATTTCTAAGTTTCCTTCTCCTCAAAATTTCGCTCCTTTACCTCGAAAAATGAAACGAAGGAATAGTCTTTAAAACAACATCTGTCTACTGCATTTAACACTCTACGACACTCTTCCCGGAAAAGCTTTCCCCTTTATCCTTTCATCATCGTTATCGTTATTATTATCATCGTAGGTTTATTTAATTTTTATTGCCCTGGCGACACACTCTTCCGGTTCACGTTATCGTCGATCGAACTCGCAATTTTCGATATTATATCCTTCGCGCGATGTATGTATATCCAAAAAAAAAATCGGATATCGCGATTTACTGTTTTACGAGGGATCCGTAGGTGGTGGAAGAGTCGAGAGGGTCCGCGACGAACCTCTTCCCGGTCCACACGTGCGACTGATTGACTGATTGACTGACTGACTGAATAAAGAGCGCGCGCGACCGAAGAGTTTCTCTTCTGGTGTCGCTACTGCTGCTGCTGCTGCCGCTGCTGCTGCTGCTGCTGCTGCTGCTGCTGCTGCTGCTGCTGCTGTTGCTGATAGAGCGCCTCCACTCGCCCGGCAGCCCGCAGGACAGTACGCTGCGCGAGGAGAGGGGCTCGGAGCACAGCTGAACTGTGGAGAACACAGAGAGAGAGAGAGAGAGAGGGGGTTTCCCTGACTCCTTAACCCCCTTGCAACCTGCAGAGCAGCATGGGAGAGAGAGCTCGTCCCCGCTTCGAACGCCGCCTCCGACTCGCTCTCGCCAGGATGCAGTCTGCAATGCACACTTGTGTGTGCACCGTGCGCTTACCAGCCGCGGCGGCGACACTGGCGAACTCTAACCGATACAACGATGCTACAGCCTCCTTTTTCTCTGCCTGGCCCTGCCAGGCCTCTCGCACTTCCTCTTCCATCCTTTTGCCTTCAACGGCGCAGCTGTTCTTTCGTTTTTATCTTTTTTTTTTAGACAAGACAAAAAGAACGAGAATTTTACGTCCTGCTATGCGGCCGCTTTATGGAAGGTTGATTTATGCCTTTTACACCGGACTCAGGGACGAACACCATTTTCCCGTCGGCTGCGGATGTGTGTGTGGGTGTTTTTTTAAGGGACTTCTCTTCGGGAGAAGTTGGTCGATCGAACGTTTACAGAGGCTGGACCGTTATTTACGGTTTGGTTTTTTTATTCGGTGTCGGGCGTTTAGTTAATTGTTCGGGGAACGACTCCGATTACGGTATGGAAGTTAGCAACGTTGCTCCAATGAAATCTATATCAGCCAGTCGGGATCGCTACCGGAATGACAAGTTTTTCGTTTTGTAACTTTGTTAGGAAACGGCGGTTTGCGGAGAATCGCTGATTTCGTCGGAGCAACGTCGCTGACATCCACGACGGGTATGATTCGTATTATTTTTATTATTCATTCAGCTCGACATACCGGATATAAATAATCTCCCAATGTGCTCCGAAATACTATGTATATGGGTCACATAAATTTCCGTCCAGTGGAAGCACAAAAAGCATCGGCAATGCTGTTATATCGGTTTGCCGACTATCGAATGAAAGGGATCCGCCGTTTTCGAGCTCCGAATTCGGAATAGTTGGTGATGCTTCGCGTTCGGGGTAAATTCACCACCCTGGAGATTTGTCGTTGTTGATTCGCATTGGAAACGAGTTGAGCGCATAGTTGTCGAGGGTATTCGCCGAACGGAGAGAGAGGAGGAGGGGGGGGGGGAAGGTCGGGTAAAATTTCGCAGGGTCCACCGTCGCGTATGTACGACTATATTTCCCTTGATCATACTATTTATTTACCCTTGAGTACCGCTCAATTTTGTCCGTCGTTTGGAATTGAGTACCGGGCTGAGCGTTGGACAGCGTTAATTACCGGTAACGCGTACGGAGTCGTGCCCTTTTAATCCTATTGATTTGTTATTCCGCCCGTGGGAGTTGGCGATACAACTGTAAATAATAAATTGATGACACGATGGAGGGATATGTGGTACATATATGACGGTGCAGTTCAGTTAATAAACGTTGTTGCTGAGAGCTCTGATGGCGTTGCAGAAATGAAGGAACGATAGGAATGAGGGAGCCAGCGAGTTTATGCAACGCGCAGAGGTATAATGTAAACACTGCGGAAGCGGTCGTTCAAACTAAACTGCGCGCCCCCTCTGTCCACTACCCTCGTTTCGGATTCCTGAATTACCACTCACTCACACGGTACTCAAGGCGTCCAATACTCGAGACCGAGAGACCCGTTCGCCGAACGGCTAACATTCGCCTCAAGCCTAAATTACGAGATCCTGTTTCGATTTAATTTAGGGTCGGTCATAAATCAAAGAGCGAGACATTAATTAACGCTCCTGCGAGGCCCGCGACCCGACTGACGAACGAAAAAAAAGGACGAAGAAAAAACTATTCGCTACAGAAACAGCGAAATCAGTCTCCTTGTCGACTGGAAATGAAGTAACTCGCTGCGGTAGATAAAAAAAAGATAATAAAATAAGTTTGAAAAACAAGTTCAAAAGGGTATCTCAGAGTTCCCCGTCAGTTCTATAATTGGGATTCGTCTCGCGTCATAACGATAATAAGATAAACTGGAAGTTTTTTAAATCAACCATCATTATCCCACTCGTCATGTGGTCATATCGAAGAAATGTATTTATGGTGATAGTTAAAAAAATTTAATTTATTTCAGTAATTATCTTCGAGTTAAAGTGTAAGAGTAACTCGGTTGGTAATGTGCTTTTTTCTACGGGCGTGAGAACAGCGTACGAGCAAGTCAGCAGTGCATTATCGATCGATCAGAAAGACCGACGACGATACTGGATAAAGAAGTCTGCAGGAAGAAATCTTCTTCTCCCCTCGGAGCGTGATCGTGGTACATCGAAGAAAAGTAGAAAACTTATCCGGGTAGCACGCGAGAGAGCGTTTCGAATGCTTTCAGTAGATGGCGGCGAGAGCTCGACCACCCAGTTTCCTTCCTTACCCACGCTCCAATATATAATGATTTTTTTCTTCTCAACCTACAATTGTGCTTTACAAGCCATCATTCGCATTAACCTTCGATCCGTTTCTACTCTGCTGGCCTGATACTACCGCAATTTGTCAACTGCCCTTGTTTGTTAATATGGATTAAAAAATAAAACATCGATGTTTCCGCAGATTGAACCTATCGATTAATTAATCCCTGAATTTCATTATCCGCTTGGCTTAGCCCGAACGTACTCCGGGGGATTCTCTCGTTAGAATTCACGGAAATTCAAAAATTTTCGTTCAACATATTTCGCACGGCAGGAGAGGGGGGAGAGAATGACAACGAAGCTTTGCACCGCGGTCAGGACATTCAAATTGATTTCGCTCTTCCACCCTTTCTATTTCCAATCAGCGTGCTCGTGCTCAATTGAAGCTCCAGCCAAACTATGAATACTAACGAGCGAAGACTACGACGACGACGAATGCGCTCGGGGCTGTCACTGCTTGATGGCATACCAAAATAGGTATAGAGTAGAATAGAAATGGGAAAAGGGAAACGCGCAATGAAGAAACGAATAACGAAACCAAAAAAATCTCCTAGTAATTGATATATACCGTGTGTTCCTTAATTCATCCGTTTCTGTCGCTGGCTACGATCGAGGTGAATTCCAAATATTTGAAACGCATCACTTACGTTCTTTTACGCACTTGCCTGTGTTCCTTAAGATGATGTGAAATATCGCCGCCGGTAACTAAGATTGTTTCGTTCTGAATGCCGTTTTGAGACCGCAGTTCGGCAACGAAAAAAAATTGCCTTGAACCTGGGGAATCGGCAGACGCAGAGAAAGACAATTTTTATTTTCCTTGGCGGTCTTCGGTCTCAAAACGGCGTTCAGTACAATTTTCGTTAGCAACCGACCAGGGCGCAGGTGAGTGGAAGGCTATACCACATCACCTTAACCCACTAGTTTCTTCCACTAGCTCCACTAGTCTTTTAGAGAATTCCATGTAAAATAAACGAATTTCTCTGTAACACAACGTCCGTTTTAAAAATCCTCCTCCTGAACCGGAAGTGATGTATTTCCGACATGAAGTCACTTCTGGTCGAAAATGAACATTTCCTAATCTGAAGTGACGTAAGGACGGATAGACACAATCCCCTTCTTACCGCAGTCCTTTAAGGGTGCCAGTGAAATTTTTGGGAAAATGTTGTACTACCCCATTTTGCCCCGCAACCCAATTTTGGGGGACCCTTGCTCCGTGTCGATATTAGCTTGCTATTAAATTTTATGCACGAAGTTCAGGTTAAGAGAACGCTAAGGGTCGATGGTATAGACGAGAAGAACCGTGGAGAGATGTAAGTGCGATAGCGGATCCAGTCTCTATACTCGTTTATAGAGGCTACTATACCCCTATAAAATGTAGTATGCCTATCGATTGGACGGATGCCCGTTCTAAATCTGTATGCGCTCAGGTATTCGTATGGATATGGGCACGTAGCATGTGGGCCGCGCTGTGCGCGCCCTGCCTTATGTAGGTCAGTAGACTACGTAACCGCGAGAGAAGGTCCTATAGGGATCGCACAAACGGAAGGTTTTTTTTATCCGAACTCAATTTTCCAATTAGACATTAACTGTTCTGCGGTTCGCATCACCACGGCATATGTACCGAAATGTATATGCATAGGTTAAAGGAGCGGTGCCAATATGAACCATATCATTGACATCGACCCAATAAAAAATAACTATAATCATTTTATCAAAGTTGTATCCGAACTCTCTAAAAGAAAATATTACTGAAATAAGAATCTTTACTGCGCGATGCAAAGGGTTAATAACGTTCAACATTAAACTCCATTTGCATTTACTTTTTTCATCCGAACACGAAAGGCCACTGTTAAAGTGTTGGTGAATGGAATTTATCAATAGAATTTTTTAGCGTTCCATATTCGCACCGTTCTTCTGTATGGACAGCATAGCACATGTGACGTATGTAAATACAATGCATTGTGACATTCTATTTGTTCCTTTTTACCTCTTCCCTCCTCGGTGTCAACCCCATTCCACGTCCTGCCCCCCCCCCCCCCCCCATTCTATTTGCCCACGGAACGTAGACACCGGGTATTAAATTAACGCCAACGCGGACGTGACCTCTTCCACTCACCGTCACACAGTATTTCACATATGTATTTTACATATGCTGTAAAATACTTCTTTTTCCGCCCTTCCTTTCGTAATAATAATAACCACCAAGGACGAAAGTGCCCTTTATAAACTTATCAAAGCCCCCATCATTCGTCCCTTCGATCTGCAATAACAGAATAATTCTTACCAGACGAAAGAGATTGACTTATGCAATTAATTTCTTTCGGCCAAAAAGTGACCTTTCTATGACTATACTCTCTCTTTTCCGTCGTGCCTGCCTCCGGCACCTTTCCCCGGGCCGCGCCTTTTTTCGGGTTTGAGTAACGAGGACATATAATACGCCCGCCGGTTTAACTCACGAGCGCATGTGTGCGCGACGAATAAATTCCGTTAGATTTTTATGTTCGCACGCTACAGCTATCGAGTGCTTCTGCTCCTGGTGCCGTTGGGGGTGCCCCGTGCCATATCTATATTACTCGCTCGACGATAATTCTCGGTTTTCTTTTTCCTAGCCCTCACGTGACCAAGGATATTTATTTGCTCAAGGGTAAGGTCGCAGGGTGACGTACGTTACGGAGCGAGACGTTGCCATTGCCACCCCCTTGACATTGGGTCACCGTATACCACTTCTTTCGCCCTTCCTTTGTGTATGCCTGTTACACATGCGGACGAACCTACACGCCCGTTACGGAGTGTCGCGTCCATGCGCTCGACGAGTGTGTGAGGGAAAACTTTTTTTCTCCCTCCTTCCTCCCGTGTCAACGCTATATGATTTTGTGCCGAGCAGAGCGAGAATAGAAATCAAACGTTACGGTTACTGGCAGGCACGTTGCGGTTTAATTTTATTGCGATCCTGCACGGGGACTGCTAATCGCCGTTGAATAGCCAATAACTGTGCCGCCTATCGTGACCGTCCGCAGCAACAGCGTTTCGCTCGCGAGAGGGTGCACGCAACCACCCCGCACTCGGGCGACAATCTTGACCGACCATCGCAAGAAAGCAATGTCGCTCGTGAAAGTCACTAATGCGAGCCACAGGCTGAAATCCACTGGCAGCCACTTTCCCTGGGAAAGTCGATTTTGCCAACACGTTCAACGGAGAAATGGAACTGCAGGTGAACGTTGCTTCGGGCATTAAAGGTCGAAGCGAGAAGAGATCGAACGTACGGTAGAGGTGGAATTGTCGAGGGTCACAAACTCCTTTGTTCGAGTAATTGTCCTGTCAAAGACGCGCTACCGATGCGCAGCTTTGTAGGTAGGATAGACCGTGACGCAATCGCGAGTACAAACGGTGTTAAAATAATTTTTTGTTTTCACTCCAAACATCAAAAACTTTCTGAATTTATCTGTCTCTGGCAACGAGTATAGTTATGAAGTATAATTTTAATTTTTAATTAACATTTCAGAGTTAACAGGCAACTATTTTGGACTCTCAGCTGCCCCAAAGATAAAGAAAATCAACATTTGATTATTGAGAACAACTTCCGGTACCCAAATGGAAAAATCTGCAGAATATAATATTAATCAATTTAATATATTTATATTGATAGTGATATTAATTAATGTCATCAATATCGAAAATAAATTTCTAATATGCGGTATTTTTTAATTTGAAAATAAAATACAAAATGTACCCCTTAAGTGTCACAGCTGCGTGAGCAGAACTCACTAAAGAATTCTGACCGCCATTCTCGTGCCGGCGCGGCCGAGTGTGCGATAATCACGGCCATCGACTTTAACTACCCCGGTGGGTTATACAAAACGCGTAGCTACCCACACACGGGCACGTCGAAGCATCGGTATAACTTTATTATTGGCATCCGACAGTACGGCGCCGTGACTGTAATAATACCGGGCGGCCCGCCGATGGCCTTGCATAATTATTGGAAAACAAAGTATAGATAGTGTTAGATCCAAACGCCCGCAGTGAGAGGAAGAGCGAGCGTCACCACGGCGACTTCGCGATTATGGTACTAAACTCTCGGACAGAGGGGCCTTCCGAAAATTTCCAAATGGTCAAGGAAATTAAGATAAAATTACGATACTTCTTTAAAAAAAAAACCCCCTATCTGCCGCACAGCAACGAGAATATTATTACATCTCTCTATATCTATAGAATAAAATAAACGTGAATCGGCCTCTTTTATCGACCAGCGAGAACAAGTTGTATAGTGCGAGAAGAGAGGCCAGTGCGAGTGCACCGCGATGGTACCAGCTGTAGCGGGTCATCGTGAGAAATCGATTCTATTCGTACGATTCAGAGATAGCTTCGCTTTCTCTATAACGATAAACGTATGCTCTCTGACGCTCGCAATTTTAAACGGCACAGATTTTTTTAGTACGTGAGAAATTTTTCTGGGTTTTTGTTGTCTCACTACTGCAACTCAAGGGAGATCGGTTAAGGGTGGTAAGGGTGCAAGTATTATATGGTAGGTGCGAGATAATTATTTTGGAGACTGAGTGAATTTTCGGGGCGCTTAGGTTATCAAGAGAGTGGGTACGAATATACGTGGGAGTTTGATAGGTGGGATTCCAGTGGTCCGGAAGTTGAGGGCGGCGCGAAGGTATATATGCAGTGTGGAGGGTGGTGGGTGAGGAGGATTTTAAAGGGCGTATATAGCAGGTGGCCCGACGTTCTGCGAGCACAGCGAGGCAAGGAGTCAAGCACGAGGATCAATACGCGAGGTAAAAGCGTGGCACGGTCGCGAACCCTCGACCGACAAATCGGCTAAACTTAGGAGACAGACAGACGTAGGGAGGGAGAAAAAGAACGAGACAATCGGGCGACCCTTAAACCTTCTTTTCGCGATCTATCATCTATCGCCTTCACTAATTAAATAATTAAGACTGGAGAGATCGAACGAGCCAAACATCACGTCGTATTCCAGCCTCGTTATGTTCAACAATCGATGAATAGTTGCTGAGGAGTTCCAGGTAAAATTTATCTATTATTTCAGTTAATTGGAAGCGAAATCGAATTTGCCGAGGTAAGCTAGCGAAGTCGTCGAACTCACTGGATGTACAACCCTCACCGAGTTCCAAATCGAGTTCCGAGTTCCGATAAACTTATTCCGTTCTCGGTATCGCGGATCGAAAATTGGGGTAGCAGGGCTTGTAATCCATACTTCGTAAATACTCGTACCAGTCGATTACGACATTGCCAATGCAATCGAAAAATTACATTTTTATGCCGGAAATGATGTATTTTTGGTACGAGGTCACTTCCGGTCGAAAAATAAGATTTTCCAACCGGAAGTGACCTATTTTCGGTAAATCTCCAGAAATCTAAATTTCCTGTTTCTGAATTTCATAGTCCATAACGAGGGCGCGAAGTGTCCGAGCCACATTGACCTACTAGTCAGTTATAATATATCAGTCGTTAAAAGAAAAAAATCTTTAAAAATTTATCGAAAATTGGTCAAGAACAGTGTCTGTTGCGGACGATGTGAAAATAGCGAAGATCCAGATTCGTGTGTTACGAGCGATCGAATCGATAACATCTTCCGTCTTGCATGGAAAGTCGTTTCTATTTTGGGAACGTTGATACCACCCAGAGCTTCACACTCCTCGATTTATATACATATAAAACCACATATACGATACAAAAAACATTTCTTTTTGCAACACACAAAGCTAGGGAATGCACGCACGTCGCTACTTGGTACAAGGTAGATGACCGGATAGTGGTTTGGGACAGGTAATATTTCAATTCGACGAGGCAGCAATAAAGTCACGCAGGGACGAACAGCAAAGCGGTGTGAAGACAAACGGAAAAAATACCTGCGAAGGACATAAACATTTATTGAGCATTACAACAATCCTTTTTTTCAAACATTCATCGTGTGATTTTTTTGAAATATGGAAAAAAACTGTAATTGGGCAAAAATGCTGATACAAAATGTATTCAAACCTGTTGTTTGTGGTATAATTTCATCAATACAACAACTGCGGTGGTGGTTTATGTATAATATAACAAGGCACGGCGTGATACACTCAAAGCACATTGCGTTCTTGCAAAAAATATTCGTAGACTTTTTTTTCGTTTTTTTTTTTCTTCACATTTTGTAGCAAGCGTTAGCAATGGGGGAACAAGGCGCTTCATAAATATGTATAAAAACGTGTGTATATAGTATAAAGTAGATGCTTGCATAAATTTTCAACTCGCTTCCCAGCTCTCACCGCGAGTATTATATGGCGAAAGCACATGTATATTACAAACAAACGTTTTATTGCGTACATGAGAGGGTTGTTCTCCTGATTGTTCGGAAGTTGTGAATTCGCCGAGCGTCTTGGCCGCCATATGGCCAGCCTGGCAAAACCGTACTTCGTCATATTCTCTTCTTCCTCTTCCTCTTCTTTCTTCCTCGTTCCACTTGTAACTCTTCTCTCTCTTTATCTTTTTATCATCTAGGTTATCGACATTTTTATTGAAAAATTATGTTCCGGCGGTGGTGAATTATCGATAGTTCCTCTTCTTCTCGACGAAATCAGTGAAAAACATTTCCGATTATTCGTCGTGTTTTGTTTATACATTTTCTCAATATACTCCGAAATGACATAATTCACAGGAACGCGCGCGTCGCCGGCAGGATTTTCGTTGTTCGATCGATCGACATATAATTCGATAAAACTTTGAGCAAACTCGCTTTGACAAAAACACGAGTGTGAGGCAGCAGCGTGGACGTAAAAGCTTCCGAGTTTTTATCTTTAGTGTTTTTTAAAATTTTTGTTCACTCGATGATCCTCGAATCGATTGCATAATCGCTAAATTCGGCTTATACAAAGTGCGTAGCAAAAATATCTCGTGTCTTGGAAAAGTCTCTCTCTCTGATTTTATTTTATTTCGTTATTAATTATTCTTTTTAATTACGTCTTGTTTTGTAAATCCTCGCCGCTTATATTTCGTCGATTAAAAAAATCACTCTTGCTCAGCGACGCGAGTTGCCAACTGTTCTTGTACATCGATACATGGTTGTATATATCGAACACTAATAAAGCGCAAATTTAAGCTCCAATTAATAACAAACTGCCAGCGGCGATTTGCGATGATTTTTGTAGAATTTCTTCCTTCGATATCGAAATTCTTCCTCTCGAAATCAGGTTTTTCAATGAATTTGATTTTATCATGTATGTTGTTTTTTTCGTGTATTTTGTGTCGTATAATTTCTTCTCGTCGACGAACCGTCGCCGTCGCGTAACGGTGGATAATTTCGACAATTTCTGTGGTGTCTTTCTCTCATGTATGGTATATATCTCGTTTGGAAACTCAACGTGTCTGCTCCTCTGTCTCCCGTGCAAGCGACACACACCGCAAAACTTTGATATGTGTCCGAAGGGTGATGGCGGGTTGCTCGTTCGTGGGGTGGTGGGGGTGCGGGGAGAGGGTGAGAGGGGGTTGTAAGCAAGAGCCTCTACCGCAATAACGGGCGTCTCGGTCGCCAAGGCACCGAGCTTGCGCAATCAGCGAATCCCCAGCAGCAGCGGCTTTGGAAGCGGCAGAAGCAGCGAGCTAAGGATTTTGCCAATGAGCGTAAACATGCCGACACGATTCATATATGCCATTCGCGAACCACCATATTCACCACGTCCTTCCTCGACGCCCTCCCCCCTCTCCCCAAGCACCCAACAGTATTTAAGTTATTATCATCGAATTCACGAATTTATCAAAGCAGCTGCGTGTTGTTTTATTTTCAGCCTCGTCCTTTCCAACGTAGAAATTTCCTTCGGGCCAAGGTCGGCGACGACTTCAAACGATTCGCGCGCAAACTCGCGTCATTAATCCTCCGTTAAAGTTCTCTCGCTCGAGTGTTACGCTCTCTCCCCCTCCTCTCTCTCTCTCACTCGCTCTTGCTGTGTTTCAGCCGCGTGACTTTTACACGAGAGAGGATCGATGAAGGATCTCCACTCGAACCTGGCAACGTGGAGAGACGTGTTGAGAGCGTTGGATAACGAAAGGAAAGATCATTTAATGAAATGATGAAAATAAAAAAAATCTCTGCGTTGCTCTCTATAGCGGCGAGGTGATGGCGGATTAACGGTGGAAAAGAAGGAAAATAAAACAGAAAAGCGAGAAGAAACTAACGACTGAAGAGTGCTCGAGGCGAAGAGCGTCTGGAGTGGTTACCCCGCCGTCGACGTCCCAGCAGCTCTAGAGCAGCGGCTCTAGAGCGCGGATCGTGCAAGAGTACTGATTCTTCTCCTCCAGGACGGAGGCCCGCTCGCACGGATGAACACCGGGGAAAGGGTTGACGAGACAGGGCTCTGAAGCGTCGCGCTAGGGGCTTCCCCGGGGATATCGAGTTTCAGACGTGTTAAAATTCTAGAGCTGGATGGCAACGACTCGCACTCGACGCGATCATCTTGTTTGTCGGCTTCGGCTAATACCGCGTCGCCGGAACTTCCACGAGAAATATCATTATCGGTCAGTTAAGACCTGGCTTTTTTTTTTTCTACGCGCAGTCAATAAATTTCTCGATAACACGATGAGGTTCT
This sequence comes from Ichneumon xanthorius, assembly GCA_917499995.1. Classification (NCBI taxonomy): domain Eukaryota; kingdom Metazoa; phylum Arthropoda; class Insecta; order Hymenoptera; family Ichneumonidae; genus Ichneumon; species Ichneumon xanthorius. Next base: position 1,147,825 of record OU824203.1, on the reverse strand, counting down.
TCTTTTCCTTTTTTTTATTTGCTATTTAGCTCACATTAAATAGTTTCGACCGAGCCATCCTCATCGACAGGTCCACTTCCCTGTGGTCCAGCGAGTCCAAAAGCTTCCGGATGGTACGTCATTCCCACGATTGTTATATCACAGCACCCGTCATTCGGGTATTTCGCCCGGGGGGAAAGCGTGTTCCTACTGACGGCTCCGGCGAAACACTGTTTATTCCGATTTTGTTTTTTCTTTTTTTTATGCGATTTTATTAATTTACACTGGAGACGGATCAACGGCTGTTATATCGGCGAATTTCGTAACGATAGCCAGGACTATCCGTCTCACTCGCAAAAGCGACACCTGTCACACGAACTTCGGCGAGGATTTTCCTGCAATATCGAGGCGATGGCGCAACTGCGCAGGTCTCTTCCTCTTCTCCATCCTTGGATACTTTACACACACATTCACGCAGGCGGAATGAGACACCCCCGCGAGCGCGCTTTCCCGAGACCCACTAACCTCCCGTTTCGAACCCGTTTTCTCGATCGGATATTTACGTAACCGATTCGGGAATTTATTCGATTTTTATTGAGCTTTTTGGGAAAGAAAATTAGTGAAAAGAAATCAATGAATGGAGACGATTATTTGGGTCTTTTATTTTTCCTATGCTCCAAACGATTTTACTGGCGGTTGAGGTTCTCCGTCGGCTGTGCGAAGCTTTCGACCGAGCTTTCGATGCGGAATAAGCTCCGAGACCGCGACGAGGCGCCACATCCGCGGCAAGAAGCCTCCGCTCGCGCTCGGGGGGTTGGAAATGTAGGGGCGATCGACTACCGACCGATGGAATTTCTCCGGCGGTTGTTGGAAACGTAGGAACGACGGTAATGGGTACTGGAGCTTAGACACGGAAACAATTGTGGGTATGGTAAAGTTTCGAAATTTTTTTTTTTTCACCGGAGGGTAAAAGAAGAAGAATTAACGATTAGTCGTTTGAGAAGCGACACCAGTGTTTTATTTGCAACGGCGGTAATGTGCAATCGTTTTTTTGTTGTTGTTGCTCTGCCGGGATTGCAGCTCTAATATGTCGGAGGGATGTTGACCTACTTGGAGGACCTTGGGTGTTACAGGACACCGGAGGATTGTAACGAATTTCGCGAGAACGGGGCCGAAGGTTGAAAAATTGTGGGCAATGGTGACCCAGTACCAAGCTCGACCGAGCGGGCTTTCAGACCTTGAGAATTTTCCACGGATTTCAACGGTACGAACTATATTTCAAGTACATATTTGCCTAATTAGCGGAAAGGCTGCATTTTTTTTTACTTAAATCTCCGAGAGAAAGCTGTCCAACGAAATAAAATAATAAAGTTCTCCGACGTAGACATTGAGGTAGAATATCCACAGGAGACATCAATACCCTTAAGGGTGAGAAAACTGTTCTAACCCAGCCTTTGCTCGGTCGGTAATAAAGCCTGTAATTTTTTTCTTTTTCAAGAGAAATAAACTTCTTTGAGCAAATGGTTTTTGTTATTTTGTTTGTTTTTACTATTTCACAGTCTTAATGTTTTTTGCTGTTTGGGCTTTCTCCGAAGAGACTGATCTTCGAGCGGAGGAAAAAAAGGGACTCCTGAGGGACTTCCACAATGAAAAATTCTTGCATCGCTGCAATCGCGTTTCGGTCACGGCTCGTAATCGATCGTCATGAATATTAATATCGCGTATCAGCAGCGACAGTGGCTAGTATGTATAGATATCGTTAAGGACAGGGAAGTGAACTACTTTGCAGTTGAAGGGTTCGCTAGGGTTTACGATCGCTAATAGAGAAGACCTTTTCAGACCCTCCACACTATTTTTTTTCATCTCAATACTAGCGTCTAGCTCGCCCACGTTTCGATATATTTCTCACTCGGATCTCTCTCCTGACAAGTCTGAAATCAAAGCCGATTTATTTCTGTTTTTTCATTTCCATTTTTGTTCAATCAATTTAATCCGCAAATCAAAGTTATTGGCCGGTTGTTCGAGCTTTCCGCTATTTTACAATACACTCGTCAGAGTTCCCATGCCGGGATTATATTGATTTAAGAATCCAAACTGATTATTTATGAGAAAATTATAGGATAATTCCCATTCGTTGAGCTCGCATTAATCCTGCGACCGGAAACCTCTGAGTTATTACCGATACGTTAAAGTCACGAATGCATCACCGGACGGATGTCAATTATGCAGATTCGACGAAAAATTCAGATGCACATATACATCATTAAGATTTATATTCGACAGAGTTTTATAAATAAACGGAGTCGTCGGATAGGCCCGTTCCGTCTATTTTCAGTTATCGACCAATCGGTGTTAAGGTCAGGCACGCCCAACCAGAATACCGCCAGCAGCAGCAGTAGCAGGAACGATAACCGAAGGGTTGTGCACAATTGCAACGACGCAGCAGCAACGGCAGCACGTTTGTCCTGCGAAAATTGATCCTTGACTCGCTTCCTGCCCAGCGGTATTCTCCATTCCTAAAATTCTATATGTTCCTCGGTCGTTACTTTCAAAAGTCGATGAGCGCAAACGAGTACCATAGAGTTACGCGGCTTGACCGTATGTGTACGCCGGATAATTAGATCACAGGGGGTGCGAGAGCGAATACGCGGCGGCCGTGGATTCGTCACTTTGTCGTCGCAGCCTGTCCATCGCCGCTCACTTGAACACCGCCAATGGGTTAACTGGTCCGTGACATCCCGGCACTCTTCGATTGCGAATCGTCGCGGCCCTACTGCCCTCCTTTTCCATCCTCAACCCCTTTTCGCTACATCGACGGCAAATATTTTCACCGCGTTCGGTTTCTTTTTTTTTTTATCCTTTGTCGACGAATCCCGCGGTTCAACTTTTCGGAAAGTTTTGCCGAGGGCCAAACCACCATCTTCTAGCTACAACTTTTTGTTTTTAATCAAAGATAGGATTCGTTGGCAAAATAAGAAAATTCTTAATAGCGTGCAAAGCCTTCTCGCCGCAAGCACGCGATGCAAAAGTTTTTTTTAAATCGGAACAATTTTTTTTCGTTTACGCTCGCCAATAAATTCCGTATTGAAAGGCACCGTATTACATTTGCACCATAATTTGACGTCGACAGAAAAGAATCCAGAGAGAATATAATAGGCGTGTCGAATCTTCGACGTCGATCTACCGGTCATTCTCCCACGATCTCTCTCATTATTATTCCACAATCGGAAGTATGAAAGAAAAGCTTGATGTAAGATGAGAGTAATCGGGAGGGAAATTCCTCGAAGTACATAATAGCTTGGTCTGCATTGAGCGAGAGTGAATGAGCCAGCGGAGAGGTAGAGCCGCGTGTAGATGAGCGTTTATGGAGCTTTGCAGCTCGCGGGCGGAACACAATCCTCTTCCGGACTAACGAGCGAACGCTTCTTTAACTACCATATATACACTATATAGCGCGAGCACTTATCAACGCTCGTAAAAAAAATCTACAATTTAAATCAACCCGTAGATCTCTGAGCCTGCCATTTCAGATAAATAAATGTCGAATGGTGTAAAAAGTGGCTACTCGCCAGCCCAGAAATTCGTATCGTCAGTCGCGACCGAGTACTAAAAAAATCGTAATATGCCAATGTTAATGATTAATTTCATCAGCTACAAATAAATATATATATGGAATTTAGGAACCAAAAATTCATATTTCCGAAGAGTTGTCGGCAATGCGCGACTTATGGTTTGAAGATCTCATTTCTTCGACTGGAAGTGACGTCACACCGAAAGTAATCACTTCCGCTCGAAAAATGAGACTAACCGGCTGTGTGTACGATCGGAGGTCAGCTTCACCGAAACGGGGGTCTTATCAATTTCATTTGCACATTCTCGTATCATATATATCAATCGTGCAAATTGTACGGTTCAGCGTATTCGTCTCTGATTAGTCTGAAATGGTTCCATCGTTCATAATTCTACTGTTATGTGTTATGCATGCCGAAAGCTCCATTGAAGTCGAATGGATTTGGCTGAGAAGAGCTGAGAAATTCTCGAGGGATTTTTCGTCACATTGGGGGGGGGGGGGATAGGTGAAGGGTGGGCGTAAAGGGTGGTTGGAAAATCCAACGGGTGGCGCCATCGGGCGAAAAATTTTGCGCAACGGTTTAGCTCGCCGGGCTCCCGGAGGGCGGGGATGGCTTTAGGCGGGATGGCGCCGGGGACGATGAGACGTGCCACCTGGCAGCGTCGGTTCGTACACAATTATTGATCAAAGAATGAGCGCCAACTTTGATGAACAAAAACTACCTCATCGATGAAACTTTTTCGTGAAATCAATTAAAAAGAAAACTTATGCATTAATGCAAAAAAAGGCAATTATTCACTACGATAAGTTTGACTTTGGCAGCCCTTAGAAATCGCGAGATAATGAGTGGTAAATTGCGATATTATTGTTATTATTATAATCATAATAATTATAATTTTTTCAAATCGGACGAAAAATATTCTCGAGAGAGTTTTCGGATGAAAAAAATGTACTGGAGGAGAGTTCGCTTTAGTAGCTCAACTTTTATTACTAATACTGGTAACAGGACTCTATATTGCCGTTTGAGGCCGAGGAGAGTTCCTCCGTGCTTTTATCTTTTAGCTGACTCTCTCCTGGCTTCTCTATCCCTGAGCCAAGAATTATCCCCGGAAATTGTCTTGTCAATACTTCCGATCGCCGAACCCGCCGCGCCGTCTTCCCTCGATTCGAGACCCAATCCTCCCGTTGAAAAAGAAAGAAATCCCCCTCCGAGCTGATGGCTCCGACTCGATTATCCGAGGTATATGGCTAGTGATCGTACGGAACGTGCGGGGGAGGATCGCGCAGTCGAGCTTTATTCGCCTTGTTTTCACCCCAGAAATACAAAAGCTCGGCAAGCCTCGACGTTCTCCCCTTCGGCTATCTCAGTAATAATCACATTTAATAAATCTCACCGACAATTTTCTCTTCGCGACGAGAATCGGTGGAGTAAAAAAACCAAAACACGAGTCCTCCGTCGTTCGACTTATAAATCGAACAAATATAACATTAATATGGACGCAATCGAGGAACCGCAGAGAGTGATGAAATAGATAGACAATACGGAGAATATAACCTTGTTAATAAATAGGTCAGTTAAAGAACAAAATTATGTTGGAGATGCTTTTCAACTTACAAGGAAAATGGCCAGGAGGTTTCGAGCTTCTGCGACGGACGCTTTTCATGCTTTCCACTGCTGCTGCTGCTGCTGTGGCGGTTATTCTCACTTCCGTGACAACTGCGGCATTACAAACAGAATAAATTTTAGAGAAAGGCACGGAATTCGTTGATCTTGTTATATTCTTTTGTCTGAACAGAGTTTGAGCAAGAACATTGTCAATTATAGTTTATAACAGGCCGCTACGAGTTTATAATTAATTTGAACATTTAGGGAGCATGCTTCACTGATTACAAATCTTTTTCCAATTCGAAAATGTGCCGTAGAAATGATTTCTATAGTTTCATTTCGCACTGTCATATTTTTTTTATTGGTATTGTACGGAGTTTAGTATTGGTAAAAACTTAGTTTGCGCGGCGGAAGTGTCGAGAAAATCGCACACGAGGGGTTTGCCTTTCATCGTCACTCCCGTAGTCAGGAAGTGACAGCAATACAAAGTGAGCGAACGAGGAAATGTTTAAGCCATTCATTAGCAAACTCGTAACACCGGTGAAAGGATCACTTGTGTATTAGCTGACGGGTAATCGCCGGCTTTCGTTCTATCGCGGTGGAGTGGGAAACCCATACTGGTTCGCACGCTTTTTTATATAGATTTTTTGCTCGTGCGATTAAGAAGATTAACAGAGCGTCCTGGCGGAACGATAGAGCAAAACCCAAAGCTCGTCGTCGAAAATCTCTGATGATCGATATGTAACAAAAGATAGAGTATGTATGGTCGCATATATGTACGCGAGTCCTCGAGGACTCCATTAAAATTCCTATCGTCAAGCGGCGTTACCAAACTCGCTTTCGGGAATTTTTTCTTTTCACCCTTTTTCTTTTATTTTTATATCCTCCATATTCCCGGGGATGAAAAAAAAAAACAAGAAAAAATTTGATCGATGTTCGTTGACACGATGGGCCGCTGTCTCCATATTTCTCCGGACCCTCCGGCAATCTATCGAATCGTCCGTGACGCTTCTGCGTGAGAGGTACGCGTGTGTTAAAACATCGTCGAATGTTATATATTTCGGTTGCGACAATACGGCGAAGAAAAATATTTCTCTCGCGTGTTTGGACGGTTAAGAGACAGAAGGAACATTCATGAGAGATATATATTCTCGCCACTAAGAGTCGGTGGGCCGCCGCAAACTTCACCTATGGGCCGTTATAGAGTAACGTGGGTGTTTTCGCGTGTATGTGTGCAAACTGGAAAAGAGGGGGGTGACCGCCTGGTTATAAGCTGAATAATTCATGAGGCCAGTGCAAGAGAGATGAGATTTGCATCCCCGAGCAAAGAAAGTCTCGCCCGGTGTAACTTGGCAAGTAATTAAGGTCGTTGAGCAAATATAGCGAGGAATGAATGGAAAAGCGTGGTGTGCGCACGGATTGTAGGCGGCGCGAAGATCCCCACGTCGGCGTCTGTAAAGTCTGAATATGATGGTAATATAATAAGGAAAAGCTTCCGAGCCTCTCGGGCTTCGAAAGGAAAACACAGTAAAAGAATGATAAATGGATTAAATTTCGTAACCTCGCATAGGTGCAGATACGAGAACACTAGTACGACCACCCGGTGTAGTAGTGAGAGTGGATTCATCAACAACGGAGTGAAGTTCTATGAAATCTCATCAATATACATTGTCAAATGGACCAACGTCCGCCAGCCCGTAAGCGGTGTATTTAATCATTGTACGCCTCGAATCGTCCTCAAAACGTTTCTGCACCAGGTAAGACGATGAAAATTATGCTCCACCGTTTTGTTTCGACGTCACATAACGAGATAAGTCAACACACGTCTTGACATCGTTTCCCAATGCTTAAAAAAAAAATCTGCCTTGCCCGGAGATCGAGGATAGATATAAAGGACGCGACCCGATGACACGGAATATCTGTCGCGTTTCGATCGACGATGTGGCGTTAGTGGAGCATATATATTGGGGCATCTGAGCCGCGCGAGGGAAAGCCAGAACAACAAAACCAGCAGCGGTAGGATAACAGTGTGAGAGGGTATGCGCCACGGGTGGCGTGTATGGACCGAGCCGTGTTGCAAAGTGCTTCATTGTCTGGGATACCGGTTGGGTGCTTGACCTTCTCCCACATTATCGAGAGCCGCATACACGACATGGGCCGCACGGTATATGCATATCGCTCAGCCCTTGACGGCTTTCGACGATCTCGCGATTCGTGCCTCCCTCCTTCGCCGTTCCCTAGAAAGCCCACCGTCATTTTATAAAGTTGAACTAGCCGGCCCTTCACGCTTCGCACAATGAACATCTACAACAACGCCCCGACGTTCACATCGGGCCGAATCTCCGAGGTAGTGGCCTTCCTCGTGTTATATCGAGAACGACCTCGAGAAATCATAAAGTGTCAACCTCTCTCTCCATTCTCTCCCACGGCAGAAGTAGCGGCGAAGGTGCGATTCTATCATCACCTTCGGCTGCAACGCCATCCTCTTGCACTCGCTCCTCTCTCACGGCTACCGATCCGATAACTCCACAATATCCGGCTCCGTGACACGTGTGCATGCATGGAACCTTTGTGCGCGATCTCGATATTGAAAGAGAGACACAGAGAGAGAGAACCGAGAGTACTTTGAGATTTAGCCGATGGCCCTGCCCAAGTCCTCGGGAACGCTGTACGAGGTGGAATAACTCTCAAGTGTCCCGTGTATGCACTTGCTACTTGCTCCCTTGGCCCCGAAATGGCCAATTGATCTCTATCCGCTGTGCGGAGGAGTAGAATGTCCTCGGCGAACTGCATGATTAAACAGACTCAGCCGATTGGAGCAATTCGGGGTGACATGGCATGACAGCTAATATGGTCGATTGTTCGACAGCGGAAAAGTATTTGATGGGTGACGATGACAAATGAGAAAAGACGATTTTATCGTGCGAAGAATGCATTTTTTGGTGTTGGACGGAGACATTTGCGTTTTTTCGATGTTTGTGCGTATCTCGGGGAGAACCGAGATTACTTTGAGATTTAGCCGATGGCCCTGGCAAAGTCCTCGGGGAATACTGTACGATGCAGAATAACTGTCGAGCTTCCCGTGTATGCACTTGTTATTTGATCTCTTGGGCCCGCAATGGCCGATTGATCTCTATCCGTTGTGCGGAGAAAAAGGGCGTCCCCGAGCAACTGCATGATTAAACAGGCTCAGCCAATTGGAGCAATTCGGGGTGACATGGTCCGGAAGGTCATATGGCTGATTGTTCGATAGAGAAACGGTACTGAATAGGTGACAATAGAAAAATGAAAAAAGACAATTTGATCGTGCGAAGGATGGATTTTTTTGGTGTTGGACGAAAACATTTGCGTTTTCTTGATGTTTGCGCATAACTCATTCTCATAAACGCGACAGCGCGGATGGGAGAAGCTTTTTGAAGTATGGAAAGTAGGGGCTTTTGGGTTCTGCGAGGGTTTCATTAACGAGACCGCGTACTTATGCATTAAACCACTCCTCTCTCTCTCTCCCTCACTCACGTCCTACCAAGCTGTTAACAATCCGAGTCATCCATCCGTGTGAAGCTGCAGGCCGCACCGATGGTCGGAGGGTGGTTTTTTGCCCCGGGAAATGCGGGATGAAATGAGAGTTTTCCTGTCGATCCGTGATGGAAGAAACGAGGGTTTCTCGGGGGTGGGGGAGGGGGCGGTGGCGAAAATCAAACGCTCGAACGCTTCGACACTCCCTCCCCCTTATACACTATATTTCACCAGCGGTGTAGTAGAAGAATCCCCGGAGAGAAGGAGCGAAAAAAGGAATGAAACGAATGGGAGTGAGGGATAAAAAAAAGTGAAAAAGCTCCGACAAGAAAGAAGAGGGGTTCTCGCAACTGAACTCAACCCACCACCGCACAGACGCGGCCCCCCTCGAACTCGTGGTCTCGCTCAGTCAGTTGCGGATTCATTCGCTGTAGTTTAATCCCGACTCAGGGTGAAGCGGTGAACAACCTGCTAGTAGTTAGATATAAGGGAAAAAAAGGAAAAATGCAATTGGAAACAGGAGCTAAGAAATCGTGAGGGATTGACACGGCGAAAGCAATTAAGAATTTAGGGGAAGAAAAGAGCTTTGTCGAAGAAGTCCGTCGAACGCTTCTTCCGTTGAAATACAGAAACGCTTGTAACCGCTCGTAAATTTAATCACGACTGGCAAACGACCATAGACGCGACACCGAGGCCGATTAAGGGGACGTCGAGAGTACTGCAGTTTTTACTTTTCGACTGTGTAGGGCTCTCAAAGCCGATTCGTTGTAACGTTATAAAATAAATTGCAATTTTATCTTCGTTTTACATTCAAATTGAAACGTTCTCATATCAGAGGAAACTGGCTTTTCCGATAGACACAAGGATGCTTATAACTGCTCGAAAAATGTAATCACGACTGGTGACCGACATCGTGTATAAAAGCCACGAAGAACGAGGTGAGAGTGATGAATAAAAAAAATCCCACCCGATCAGAAAACTACTAAAAATATTTTCACATGCAATTCCAGTGAGTCGCACTTCCGCTTATTACGTTTTTTAGTCGTAATTCCGTTCGAGGCGGCATCCAAATAGTCGACAATTTCTTCGGACATTTTACAGCGATTATTTACAAACTTACCACCGCGGAATAGCTGTTATTAGGATAGATATCAAACCTGCTTAATGGTAATAAACTGGAACGAGAGAAGTGCCTTGATAAGCGAGTGGCTTTCTATTATACTACATCGATCCTCTGTCTCTAGCGCTCGCGCGAACGATAAGAAATTGCCTGGCAGTCGTCGAGCACTACAGAGTGCTATACCGCGATAGGGGTACGTATTGCAGCTTCGCCACAGAGCGGATTATTCTGGAAAAGTGGTTGTGCCGGGATTACATAACGATAAATATTTATGAAGAACGATTGCGCGACAATCGCTCATACCGTTTCGTGCACTCGGCTGATCGTGAATGTGTATCAATAATCGGACCCGGCTCTGCTACTTCGTCAGATACTACATCGTCGCTTACATTTGTTTTATCAACGATAAATACTACCACTTTTCGCAACTATTTAAAATCGATGTTCGCTCGACCACATGTTTCCATTTTTTTTCGCGTGCACCGCCGAGCGTGCATGCAGAAAAAATAATCATAACCTTTCTTTTTACATCGCGTTTCATTCAGTCCACGTTTCCAAATTTTTTTTTTCCGCTCCACATTTTATTTTCTCCTCGGCGAACAAGCTCTCGGTCCCGATGTCCGTGCAAAATGAATTCTCCGACGATGCTCATCTCCCCCGCCGAGCGTAAAGCGCAGTCGAAGTGTGTGTATAGTGACCGAAATTAGTCGGTGAATTATTCCGAGGGTTCGCGGGAAGAGAAGAGTGTACCGGGTAACTGTGGACCCAGATCATTACAACGCCTCGTGTACGGTGTCCCACGGTGAAGAGTGCTAACCCGAGCGAAATGGAACAGCGAGAGCCAGGATAAAATGAAAAAGTGTAGAGCAAAAAAAAAAGATTGCAGAATATTGTGTTGTGAGCGGGAGATCCAACTTGGAAGCAAGCGACGCGTGGAGTATAACTTCGGAACGAATTTTTCATCCCTCACATCCCACAATAATAATAATAACAATAAGGCTAATAATTATTATCGTAGTGAGAAAAAAAAATGTTAATTTTCTTGGGTCAGAAGATTTTCCACCCGTATTTTACGATTGCACACATCGGTCGCATACGCATTCGATTATTCCGCCATGACGTGTGTGATTGATCAGGAGTATACAGTATAATTTTCACCGCGTCCGTTTTCGTGGTATAACTCGATTGTGACGCTACTGTAAACTCGACACACGTCGGATGAGGGGGGGGGGGGGTGGTGGTGGTGGGAGGTGTGTCGAAAGCTCGTACGTATAACTGGTATTCGAATCACGTAGCATCGTTGTTCTCTCGCATATCGTGTTAACGTGCTGCCACGTGGGGAGTCTGGATGGCCGGAGCAAGGAGTTTAATGCGAACCGCCACTGGCGGATGTAGGGATTGTTGGCCTCAACGTGCCGGCGATGTGAGGGGCTTCGAGGTAGTGTTTAGCTCGTTGCTCTCGTGTGCATGAAAATTGCATACACAGGTTGATCTACGACCGAACCCACGATACTTGACAGTCATCGACGTCGACTACTTATCGGCCGATGTAAATTTTAGGAAACATATCGGCAAACCTATAACACCGCATCATTTGCGCAATAATTAACCACGTGACCCATTTCACGAGTTTCACTGCTAAATCGTCATTATCGTCACGTTATCAATCTTTTACTGATCATGGAATCCAAAAATGGACGAACAAATGATATCAGGGTTAATCTTTTCTTTTTATCTGTGACCGGTACAGTCGTTGCCCTTACGAGGTTTTTTAGGGTGGTATTTTTTATATTTTATACATTCTTAGGAGGATGATAATTTGATCTGCACCGAAAATGTTGGCTTCGAAAAAATTAATTAAATATATATCCGATCTTTTATTTACACGGTCAGTAGCTCGGACTCTCGTTTATTTACGTAACTTGCACCGCAGTAGCACCGGTAGTGTAAATATTCGTGTTCGTCCCAGGCTGTGTGTGCCATCGGAAAACAATTCGCATTCGAGGGTATATTCAAAGAACGAACGGTAGTCGAGCGTACGGTAGTCGCGTGTGTGTGTGTACACCCCCCCCCCCCCCGCCTCTTCCGATTTGCAGAAAACGTGGAAGCTTCTCGGGAAAATTCCGGTGCAGCAGCTGTTACGAGCGAATCGGAAGAGGCAGAGCTACCTTGTTCGGCACACACTCGGCGACAGCATCGGTAAATGCCACGTGTGTCGGCTGCAGCAGTAACAGCAGCACGTGCACAATAAATATGCGAATTCCCGGCGTAAGTGGTGCACAAGCGCGCCGAAGAGCTCGGGGCCAAAGAAACGAGAGACGAAGCAGAGAGGGAAGTGTATGACTTCTTCGTACAGTCTGGTGCGACTTCGCGAGTAGGTGGATGTAGCTTCGGGAAAGCCCGCAGGTGATGCCGTGACGGAAAAACGGCGCGGTCTACGAACGAGCTTCTTTCCGCAGCGGCGACGAGTGCGGCGATTTCGCCGTGGCGGAACAGTGAAAAAAAAACAAGTCCGCCCACCCCCGCATATCACTCGCAAGAAGTGAGACTCGAGATGGTCTCAGGAGCTTTTATGCCAGGGTACCCGTGCCCGCACGAAAAAGACCATCCGGACGCTGGGTTAGCTACCTCGACCACGAGATTGTACGTGCGGAGGAGCTTGCACGACCGCCCCCTTATTCCGACGCACGGAAGGGTAATACAGCCACTGTAACGAGTGTACTGTGTCTGGATACACGGAGAGGAAATGGGAAAAGAGTGGAAAACAGAGGAAATGAGAAAAGTAGCCACTTTTCTATTTTTCCAGCCTCGGGCCGCGGAAGTTTGCAGAAAAGACTCCAATGACTGCAACGGGCAAACAGCGAAGACTGCACGAACGAAGATTCAAGCTCGGATGGATAGTTATGCGGTAGTGAAAAAAAAATGTATTACAGACCTTTCGATCAATGATTCGTCGGACTCGTGTCGGGACTCTCGTAAGCGTCGTGCATTATTTATCCGGAGTTATTTTTAATTCACTGGATAAACAGAAACCTTCCTCCGCTATGCTTTTTTCGTTCACCGAATGTCAGACCACCCGATACTATTTTTATTTTTTTATTTTTTTTACACAGCCAATTTGCAGATTCCGCGTGGCTCGTGTAACGAAAAATTCCCGCAGTCCGGATGCCGGAATAACACGGTGTTTCGAACTGTAACCGAACACGCCACGCCGACGCTTAATCGAGAACTGTGGCTCCGAGACTTGGAAACGCGGCGGTTTACAAATGTGTTTACCTTTCGTGCGAGCTAAACACAGAACGGTCGGATATGATACGGAGCCGCATTGGGAGACTTCCTTTGATCCGTGATAAACTCCGGGAGAGGGCAAGGCAGTGTATTTGCGTATTATAACATTATACCGCGGCTCGGCGCGGAGGGGGTTGTTCGAGTTTGCCTCTGGAATTAAATATGCCGAGGCGATTACGAAAAGATCGATTCACTCGGTCCACAATAGAAAATTCCATTCTATTCCGTGCAAACTTTGACGGTTCGCGGGAAGGTGGATGGGTGGGGGGCGGATTGAGAGATCATCTGTCGGGACTGGTGTCCCTGCGGATAAACAATGTGAATAAACCCCGCGACAGAATTGAACGAGCGAGGGACGAGCGAGAATGAGAACAATAAAAAGAATGGAAAGGAGCGAGGGTGAGATTTTTAACGGTGAATTCTCAATGGTTGTGACGTTGTGAACGTAAATCCGTGAAGGTGGGACAATATTTGCGAGAGCAACGAGCTCCATCCGAGTCTGTCTATGTCCTTTCCTCTGTCGTTCCATTTCTCTCTCTTTCTCTCTCTACCCGTTGTATTCTTCGACGTAGGGTCGGATCGCGAGAGCAAAACGGAGTTTAAACGCGGTGCCGCTCACGGTTTTTCAACATCGCGTCGGCAATCTTTTTTGTTTTCATTTTTATCGGCTAACTCTTTTACGCTTTTGACACTGATGTTTTGTGCCATTTGTTTTGAAATTTTCCTATTTCTCGTAGCTGTTTGCTTTTCTCTTCCGTCTCGTATTTTTATGATCAAAGATCCAAGCGGGATTAGCCATCGAAGAAATATTTCGTATTACGGAAATTCCGGCGAATTATCGCAGCCGTGATATCAATCAAAGTTGTCGTTTCACACAATATTGGCACACTGCTGTGACGTCAATCTTTTTTTTTTACATTTTTAACAGAAAATCCGAAATTGTGATTGTTTGAGGCTCAATGGAGTTTTCACGGTTTTAAAGAGCTGCGAAACGACACGAGCCGATAAAAATGGTATGATCCTATTTGCGGCTTATGCGTACCGCTTTGTTTCCCCCAGCCGGCGATTCGCTTTTTTAATCTTTCGGCGATAAAAAAGAAAAAATAGTACGGGCTGGCGCGTGAGCTCGTTACCTCCTCCCACTTCCGGTTGCCGGCACAGCAAGTGCAGCGGTACCACCGGTTGAGGCCTTGTCCCAACCGCTAGACGCGGATACGATCGAGGTCGACGTCACGTTCTCACAGTTTCTTTGACGATCAAGGCAAACGCTATTCGGAACAGAGGCTCTCGATGAGGCCTTGACCCCGAATAATATTGCCTGACCAAGTCACGCCTCTGGAGTATTGCTGCTGCTTCTGCTGCTGCTGCTGTTGCTGTTGCTACTGGCCGGGTTAGGCGGTGCGTTTGATTTACTTGGGCGTTTGTGGCAGAGCTACCGCACCGGTCCATGGCTGCGCTTATGTATATCTACCCTGTATATATACCAATAAATTATCGAGATAGCAACCGATCGAGTCACGCCGGGGAAACCGAAACGTTCCTCCGACCTATGATAAGATGAGAACGACACACCGCCAGTGATAGTGGGCGAATGACGGTCATCAATGGGAACAAAAAAAATTGTATTCTTGGCTGTCGTGAGATATGAAAAAAGAAAAGATTTTTAGTTCCGTATTGGCTTTGACGCGCGTGGCGATCTCTCCCGCTCTCTCTTTCACCCAGCAGCAACGGTGACAGAGAGTTACCTCACCGAGAGTACGTTTTGATTAGCTTTCGAACTGAAACTTGCCGCCGCAGTGGGACTCGGTGATTTCCCAACGGGCGTTATCCGCTCCCCGATGACTGGATGCGCTTTCTCGATCACAGCGGATCCGTTTTGTCGGAAAATATAGAAATTCATCCTACCTTTGCGAAAATTATGCTGTTGTCTCCAATAATGAATTTTCACCGTTTTGTTTTTTTTTTCCTTTATGATAGCCGAAGATCGAGGAAAACTCAACTCACTGCCGGTAAAGGCCAATTTGTGTTTCAATTTACTTTTCCGTTGCGCGCGAGAGAGAGGGAATGAGAGAGAAATTTTATATGCGTTATGTATACGAAAAAGGAATTTGTGAGACGAATCGATATATATAATTCAAAAAAGAGATAATAAATGAGATTCAAAGGGAAGGATGCATTTTGAGTTATTTCGTTTATCCTCTGGCATGAATTTCTTGCAGCAGGGTTAACATGAAAAAAAAAATCTGAGAAAATTCAGGCAATGTGTACAACCTCTGAGGTGCATTGCCACTTTGAAATAAAATATTCTCAGATTTGTCTTTATCACTCGTACGTTCCTAGTTCCATTGACAGGGAAATTAATGCCAGAGGTTTAATAAGAAAAATGCATGCAGATCGAGTGATATAAAATAGGCGATAATTGACTTTGCGATTGATAATGATAAAGAAAATATATTTGAAAACAAATTTGAATATAGATAAGAATGAAAGTCGTAAAACATGCGTAAAAGAGTCGTGAGTAAGGCGACGGTGCAATTCTATCTATATTAATGAAATTTAATAATCGAACGGTAAATCCTCTTACGATTACCGACACACGTAAATATTATAATATAAAAAGTGATAAGAATATATTCATATTTAAAAAAAAATCGGAGGCGATAGAATCGTAAAAAATAGTAATAAAAGAGGAGGCAAAGCGAGCAAAAAATGTCGAGAAAAAAAGTTACCATAAATTATTCAATAGATCACAATAGGAATAATGAATTAAAGTAAACAAGAGAAAAAGAGAGAATGTGTTGTTTCAATGTACCCTACTGTTCCTAGTCTGCGATCTCGTCCGTCCGGCTCTCCCGACAATTGTCCAACCCCTACCAACACAACAATTAATAGTATCAAAAAATACATTCGCTCATTGTTTTACCGCTACGAATGAGATATTTATTCAGAGTGAAACAAAAAAATTCTTTAAAACCAAATTTGGTAGAAAGGAGGAAAAAAAAACGTTTCCAACAACGATAATTTCGAATAATGTTATCGATGGTCGCTGCTCGTGGGGTATCGCGGGCGTTCGTTAGGGAAGGTTTCTCTGGAAAAGAGGCGTACGGCGGAGAAGGCTTGTGTGCAAGAGATAGAGAAAGAGATACGTATAGACCTCGGAAGGAGAGAGATAGCGACAGGGAGAGAGGAGAGTAAAGAATAGGGTAGGGCGAAATATCAAAGGTCCGGAAAGCCCTCGATTGCTGGTAGGTGGCAACCTCGACAAAGATGGTTGAGATAGGAGGAGAACAGAAGTAGAGAGCGGAGCATAAAACGGCGAAGAAGCCGCTATCCACCGCCGCCACTTTCTGTGTCTCCTTCAGCGTGCGGCTGACTCGGGTAACTCCTCCTCGCATCTTTCCGCAGCGGAAGATCTGTTCAAGACGAAGAAGAAGAATAAGAAGAAGAAGAGGAAGAAGAAGAGGAAGCAACGGGGCAACCCTCTAGCTCATCTTCGGAGCCAAAGCGGGTATGTGCCGCGCGATGCCTGTCGTGTCAGTGCCACTCGAAAAACGCCCTCGGCCACATCTATTTACAACGCGGGGAACCCCCGCCCGGGCCGCCGGCTCCACACAGGACGGACATCCCCACGGCCGAAGAGAGAGGGAGAGAGAGAGAGATCTGGGTCGTCGATTTTAATCGGCTTCGTATGAAACGCTGCTGGGCCTACTACACTCTCTGTACAATATATACGAGGGGCGCGCACATCAGATATCAAGCATTCAGCAAATTCCTCTTTGCCACGTCTCGCACGTACCTCGCGTGAGCGTCAACCTGCATAAAGAGATTTTTTTCCCCTCCTCCTTTTCACCCCCTTGATCCACTCTCATCGAGTCGAGTTCGCGCTTCCCTCGAGTTAGCGGCGAGTTGGATTAAGCGGAAGAGAGCGACCGAGGAAAACCTATCGCGATCATACCGTGGTCGCGGTGCGTCGAGAACGGCTCTCTTTCCGACGTTCTCGAGTTTATAACCATCAAAGGACTCTACCGTCATCCGCCGTGTCTTCTTTTTCTTTCCCCGGAGACTTTATCAAATCGCGACTACCCTCGAACAGAGTGGGCAGCCGACTGCGCTGCAACTTCCGTAACTCGATGCCTTCGCTTGATCGCAAGTAGTTTTCGAACGGATTGGGTTGTCCGGGGGTTTTCGCATCCGGTGCACGGGGCGTCACGAGCGAAAGGGTAAATGTTAAAAAGGTAAAAATGTTAACTGCGCAACGCTATGATTGCTTTTTTATCAAACGCGATGCAAATTAGATTTAACAAAAGACATTCTTCGCCCGACGCTGCAGCTTGTCTTTCCGAATTCTTGCGTCCACCCGGCGTTAATTTATCTTTAGGTGGAGGGAAAAAAATGCGTCGGAGGAGTCCGAGACGAATACCTCGGAAGACGATCTTGACGTGCCTCGAGAAGGATTCTGCGTGTAGGCAAAAATATTTCGCGATGGCGTTCCGGGTCACGAGTTACATAGTCTAGAATCGGGGATGGAAGGGTGGAAGACTGCAAGGACCGTCGAGGGTTTGAGTAGGAGGTGGAGTGCAAGGATTGGGGTTGAGATATATACTGTAGCCGTGCGGTGCTGCTTGCATTCCGGTCGACTGTGTGCCACCCCGTACGTACATAAGGGTTTGGGCAACGTCGGGAGATCGCGCGCGCCGAGGTACAGAAAGCGAGCGCGAGCCAGCGGTGAAATCAGGTGGAGTGAAAAAGAGCGACATAGAGAGCGGGAGAGGGAGAGAGAGCGAGTGAGGTTGAAAGGGGGTTGTGCAACTGAGGGAGAGAAAGGAGAGACAGAGAAAAGGGAGGAGGAGAGCACAATATGGGTCAGTTATCGATTGCTCCCTGGTCGACTCTGTCCCGCTCACTCAGGCACTCGCCCGCCAACCCTCCGCTATGTAACGCCTACCATACAACACCCCCGCCCCCTATGCCCGTTTCCCTATCTTGTTATCTTAAAGATAGCTGACTAGGCGGAATAACGCACAGTCGTTATCTGTCCAAACAATGATTAACCGTATCGCAATCAACATTTTATTGCGCTGGGACTGGTAAATAAAGTGATCGGTAACCAAAGTTTGACGTCGTTTACGGTACATTTTACTGTTATTGGATAAAAGTTATACGATACTTTCATTGGGGAGTTTTTTTTATACTTTTTGATATAAGATCCTTAGGTCACATCGCGATGACGAGATCCACCTCGTTTTTTTTCCTCTCTCCCTTTCGCTATGCAAACCGGTGGACATAGCTTACGATGGACTGCCGAAAAAGCCTCGAGGGCGTGTTCTACTTTCGTTACAGTTCCGAGCAGTTCGTTAACGGGGCTTTGAAAAAATTAATAAAAAAATACCTCTCCCATCGTATCCCCGAGCGTCAAAAATAGCCCAAAGTGTATTCGAATGACATAACCGAAAAAAAAAAATTAGTTTGAAAATTAATTAACGGTATTGGAAGCTTCTTTACACAAACTGTTTCTGAAGTTTCAAACAAAAATTGCAATTTTACAGTACATTTTTTTAATGCTTGATGAACATTTTTGTAAATTTCAAGCAAAAGATTTGTAAATTTAATACATGGTGTTTTAATTTAACGAAAAAGTACATGAACGTTCAATTAATGTAAGTAATGTAAGCAAATTTCAAGTTCCAGTAGGGTAGAGTGGGGCAAAATGGGGCAACGGGGCAAAACGTCATTTTCCAATAATTTTTAGATGTCCGAATTCGCCCTATCGGATACATCAGGCTTTTCTGCCCAGTTTTGCCACCTTGTCCGATCCAAAAATGATTGGAAAATTTAGTTTTGCCCAAAAACCCCGTTTTGCCCCGTTGCCCCATTTTGCCCCGCTCTACCCTACTTCAAAAATACAATCTATTTTTACGATGAAATTATTTTTCCACGAAAAAAAGTATCGTTCAATTTTTCAGAAACGAAACGTGAAGTTTCGCCCTTGTTATAATATCGAGCGGCTATAAATCTCTCGAATAAATATTAGAAAGGAGCCTTTCGGAGTCTCTCGTTGTGTACGCCGTATTCTCGTATTATTCGCACGTTCGCGGTGAAGTAATATCGAACATTGATGAAACTCGAGGCCGTCGTGGAATGGGGGTCGGGGTGGGTGGTGGGTGGTGGGGGAGGAGGGGAGATCATATATAGCGTGGGGATGAAAATCTCAAGGTAGGTAGTGACTGATCGAGGGACGTAACGCTCTTGCGACGTGCAACGTGAAAGCTCCGAGATGTAAGGCCGACGGAGGGATCGAGAGACTGAAAGATCTCTCGAGTACCGGCGAGGCAAGAGGGGGGAAGAGCGAGATGGGATGCAGGGGTGGTAACTTGTAGCTGTGACTACTGAGCCGCATAGTGGACCCTTTCCCTCGACGTAATCCATCCGTGGAGTGGAAGGCATAGCGAGGATTGTCTCTCGAGCATTTCGAAATCAACTTCCCTTGTCTCAGGCCTTGGCTTCAGCACCTGCGGAGTTTGCCAGTCTTCTTGACGGCTCGGCTGACGAGAAAGGAAATCGTGGTGGTGGGAAGCGAGAGAGGGATGGAAGAGGAAGGGACAAGAGACGGCTGCGGCTCTGTGACATTAACCGCGATTAAACGAGCAAGACGGGAAGCAAGACGCGCAGTGCCATTTCGCGCTTTATGTATCGCTCTATATATATACATATTTACAACTGTACTGTGCAAGTGATGCCGTTGTGTGACACTTGCCAAGAATCGATAATAATATGACTGTCAGTGAGGCATCAACCGCTGTTACTGCCGGCACATCAAATACGACACTTATCACCCGTGCTGATTCCAGCACAATATCGCGCCGTTCTTAGCCGCCCACCGTTGCCGAACTCACGGCGATCATCGAAAGGTAAAAAAACAAAGCTTCCTCTACGAGGAAGCGAAAGATCTTCCGCACCGAAAAAAGTGTAATGTTCCATATTTCATCTATCATGCTAAATGATAATAATAGTAATAATAAATTAATTATTTGTAGTCCTCGGCATAATATTCATTACCGTATTGTATATGTAGATACTCTAGGAGAAAACATATATTTTTTTTTATTGTACTCAATTAGTTAAAAATCACAGTTTATACGATTGAATTTTTTTTTAAACTCTGTATTCGGAGACTCGTCGACTTGGATCTAGACGTTAATAGTGAGATGTAGATAATTTATTGAAATAAAAAAATACCTTCTCCGGAGAACATATAAGACAGTGAGGAAACGGCGCCCAGTGTATTGGAGTACACAGCGTTGACGTAAGGTACGAAAAAAATACAGGAGGCAAAAAGAACACAATCAACGTGAAGGCATTAGACGAGTCGGAAGAAGGATTGAGACCGAAAGAATGAGCGTGGCCGTGCGTTTGTCCCGCGTATGTGCGACGTCAGCGGCGCCGAATCAGTAGACCTCCCTCGGAGTGCGAAACGAAAGAAGGTGGAGGGGTTGAGAATTATCTTTGTCTTTCCGAACAGCCGCACACACAGCGGCGCGGAATCATTTCTGTGATGACGCTCCGATGCTCTCGTGATCTATGTGCTCGGCTGGCGTGTAAGAGCGAGGCGGCATCAGCGGGCCCTTTGTCTCACTTTTCCTAGTGGAGTCTGATGATGACGACGACGAGGAGGGGGAGGCGAGAGATTTTCGTCGGAACTCCCTGGAGGCCTCGACGCGCCAGGGGCTTTGTGGACGGGTCGCCGTGCGGTTCTCCGATGCTCATGTACGGATGTCTTAAGGTACTCCACAATAATTGCGGAGCGTCAAGTGGCACAGCGAGGAGCGCGCAAGTTTAACGCGGGCGCGAAGGGGGGAGAGAGACGAACAAGTACTTCCGGTGTCGCTGCATACCACTAGAAACGCAGAGTTGGTACGCGCATTATAGTTCCTTCTTCATCTAGGCTTCAAACGACCCCCCTCTCCTCCCTCCCGCCCCTCTCGTCACAAGTGTTTTTATACTCGGGTGAATTGCTCGGATGAACGAGAGATTAATAATGAGTGCGGAAATAGTGGTTCGCATTATTCTACAAACAATGGTGGAGCCATTACTGGCACTAGTGGCTCGTATTATTCGCTTTGAGGCTTTCTTTCTGTTTTTTTTTTTTTTTACTCATCCACTGATATAACTTTATGGCTTTATAACTTTGCGCAAACCGTCACAAAGTATTTGCAAAACACCCCCTAATTGGATTTCTGTGACATTAAATTCGTGAAACGTGTTGTACGGCACAAAAATATTTATCGCGAAAAAAAATATTATGAAAAATGTATAATATATAAAATACAATACATTTTTAAAAAATATGAAAGCGGTTCATTTTTTGGCATTGGAAGAGATAGACAGGCGATAAATATCAGCCACGGCTTGAAAAAAAATACAAATGGTTGAATTGTTCAGTGATTCATTACGGGACATTTCTAAATTAGTGTGTTTGACGTACGTCAAAGAATTTTCATAAAGAATATACAGGTCGGCGCAGCCCGCTCGAAGGTACAAAGTAGCGAGGCTCATAGCACGAACACACATACATAGAGAAAGAGAGAGAGAGAGAGAGGAAGCTCGTCGAGAGTTGAAGAAGAATATATATTTGGCCGATTCGTCTGGCGCTCAAACTACAGCTTCGTCAAGTGCTCTGCCCTACCCCCGTTTTTTTTTATTCCTTTCTCGACGGAACTCTATACACGTTTTTCTTTGTTTCCCTTTCCATCTTTCAGCGCGAAATGCCTTTCCGCATCGGAGGCTTTGGACTGTATCGCTCCCTCTCTCTCGACCCTGCGAACCTACAATGGAAATATTTACCGATCTAGCCCTTGTCGCTCGACGTGTACGAGAAGCTGCTGGAGGCGGAGAAGTAGCGGAAAAGGCATCGCACCTCGGATACAAACGAGTGGCGGGACCGAGTGTTATATCGCCGCCCGAGGCTGGTCTATACCGGTTCGCGTGTCAAACGTCTCTCAGTTCTCTCTTTTTTTCTCTCTCTCGAGTGCAGCCGCCGAACGAAAGAGAGCCACTAGCTCTCTACTGGAGACCGTGAGAAAATGAGAAAAAGTTATAGGAGGCATAGGCGAGACTGTATACGCGAAGCACAAGAGGAGAAAAGGAACACATTTCTATATAGTTATATCATTTTTTTTTTTCAACTGAAGGACCTCCCGTCGGCCGACTTCCCTTAGCGACGTATCGACAAGTCGAGTCATTATTTCTGCCAGCTTCACCAGTGTCGCGGGAGTTAAAGTTCTTACTCTCCCCTTTATTGGTTTCTCATGAAGAAATTTCTTTTATATTTTCTTCTACCTCAATTCCATTCGATAGCAAGGAAAAAAAATCAACGCCTGCGGTACTTCCTCGCTGCACAAAAGCATCGGTGAGGAAAAGTATTTGTTGGAAAAGAAAAATATCGCATATTGGCGGGGATTGTAAAAGCGAAGAAAAAGAAACTCAATTTATTGAAACAAGTAAGGTGCGAGTTGAGGAGAGCGAAGGACTGTCGTTAAGTGTACGGTAAACGCGCCGGCCATAATCGTTTTCTGTTTTTTTCAAATTTTCCATTATTATCGACCATCTATTTAGGCCGGTGATCAATTAGTTCCGTTAATGACCACCCAGACGGTTAATAACTCATTACCGCCCCACATCCAATTTCGGTAGGCTTCGCTCACGCGCGAGATTAAGAATGAAAAAAGCCGATCGACTTTTCGAGCTATGACATGCCGAGGGTTCCGCCTAAATTGCGCCAGATTATTTATCCACGATAGGACGGACTGGTAGACGATCCGTGAAAAATGATACCGCGGTACGTTCGCCCACTTTCGCCCCCTCGTTAATCGCAAGGTAAATTGATCCCGTTAATCGCTAATCGCTGAGTAATGGCTCGGCCCGTTATTCGCCCGATAATCAAGTGCGAATCGTTACGCAACGAGCCGCCGCACAGATCTCGTTAATTACTTTGGTCGGTTCGAGGCCGTGTCTAATGTACTTTTCCGTGCTGGTCACGAGTTTCAAACTTATTTTTCTACAAACGCGATACTTGATGCATAAACTCGCGACAACTGGAGATGCAACCGTGACGAAACGACTGAAACAACCGTGAATACCGACGCTGTGAGTTTGATGGATTACCCGCGAAGTATTCCACCGGACCGCTCGATCGGATGTAAATTATATGTGCGGACGGAAGTATGTGGGACGTGCGAGCTCGGGCGCTGCTAACGTGTTGCTCCAGTCGGAACCAAGAATCGTGACAGAGGATTACAGTTGACGAGGCGTAAAAATAAAGCGCGACGAAGAGAAAGCAAAAAACAAAGAGGCACTGAGAGAAGGATCTAGTAAAAATGACTATATCGCTTGAGAGATATTACCATAGCACATAATAATAGGGCGCTAGGGCGCCACCTATGGTATGAAGTACCGAATTTATAAGAATTTTTCTTAGATATTATGGTAAATTTTTTTTGATAATCTGAGACTTTCCACCATAGGTGGCGCCCTACTACTGAGTGCTATGGTAATTTTTCTTAGCTGATCGGTAATTTTTACTAGATCCTTCTCTCAATGGGAACGCGTTAGAGTGCTGAGATGAGCCAGGGAAAAATAAAGTTGCTAAGCAATGAGCAGACGAACCGGCTAGCTGGATGCTGGTCACGAGTTGCAAACGTATTTTGCATCCAACGCGATATTTGATGCATAAACGGGCGCCCATTAGAGCCGCATCCGTGGCGAAACGATTAAAACCAACGTGAATAGCGACGCTGCGAGTTTGATGGATCATCCGCGAAGTATCCCGCCGGACCGCTTGATCGGATGTAAATTTCATGTGCGGACGGAAGAGCGCAACGCACAATGCGTGGGGCGTGCGAATTCGGGTTCTGCTAACGTGTTGCTCCAGCCGGAAGCGGGAATCGCTAGGGAGGATTACAGTTGACACGGCGTGAAAAAAAGCGTGGAGAGGAGAGAGGAAAAAAGAAAGAGGGACGGGGTAGAGTGCGAAACGCGGCCAGGAGAAAATAAACGACTTGCTAAGGGATGAGGAGATGGACCGGCTAGCTGGATGCTGGCTGTTCGGAGCCATATTGCAAAACGCGAGAGGACCGTATCGAGCGTGTGTAACACGTTAGCCTATACAGTGGGGCGGTACAACCAGCAGCAATTTTCGCGTGGGTTGTGGATATTGCTATATCCGAACGATTTTGTTCCGTGTATAGTCCGTTCGGGTATTACAAATTCGCATACACGC
Organism: Ichneumon xanthorius; assembly: GCA_917499995.1. Taxonomy (NCBI): domain Eukaryota; kingdom Metazoa; phylum Arthropoda; class Insecta; order Hymenoptera; family Ichneumonidae; genus Ichneumon; species Ichneumon xanthorius. Next base: position 1,123,470 of record OU824203.1, on the reverse strand, counting down.
GCTTCGTTGAGCCACACTCGCCCTCTCTCGAATATTCGAGCCTACCTCCCGGACTCGACAATATTCGAAAATACCTTTCGCTATATCCTTTATCATATACTCGACGACCCTCCGGGCATAGATCGTGTACACTGTGATTTTCCCACGGTGTACTGCGCAAGTACACGATTTATCGTTAACGTCGTGTGCCGCTTCCGGGGAATTCGTGTATTTTCATACGAAAATTAAAATAAATGTCTCTTCCATGTCGTTTGATATATTTTTTGCTCCATGCTGAAACTCGAATCGCGTGGGGAAATGTGTGAGATGCAGAGAACGGTCGGATAATTATAATACTGCAAAGTAATCACAGAGAGAGAGAGAGAGGGAGGGGGGGGGGAAAGGTAACAATTTTGTGCCAGTGGCGCGGCATCGAGAGCTGAAAAATTTAATAACATCACGGTTCCGAAGAGAAAATCTGGTTTCCGGTTGCGGTCGGTCTTCGCGACGTAATCAACGATACCGCAGCTCGTAGCTCAGATCGTAGGCATCGGTAAAACTCCGGCATCAACACAACCAACAGCTAGCCTCCTCTGCTTCCCACCCTCTAATACCTTCTCGCCCGTATAGCGCCTAGCAGCGCCACTACCCTCGATGTCTTCCCTCCACCCTCGCGGCCGCTTTTCCGTAATGTAATTAATTCGATCGCGTCCGGGTCGCTCGCATCTCGGCCGATAATTCTAATTGCGTTAATGCATGCTATCATCATTACGGCCATACTGGTATATACAGTATACTATGGTATACCGTACTCTCGTAGGTGAGAGATTACTGCGATAGGCAAGTGTTCGGATTTGTGTACCGTCGTTACCGGTAAACGTGCCATTATATATGTATGATTCGTAACTGCAATTACATCGGGTATAACATGAATGAGTGTCGAACGAGTAGCCAGAAAAACAGTTTATAAAAAAATAAGATCGCTTAGCACTTTAATGACTTTCAGCTCAGACAATTGTTTGTATGCAACGATCAGGTTCAGGAAAGGATAAATTGAGCGAGAAAATATAAACTAGTAAGTGACATGTTTATTTTTTGGCTGGATGTTGGATGACTGGAAAAAAGAACGCTACGATTGCCTATGATTCGATTATGTAAATGATATTCCGGCTGGATGCTTGTACGATCGTATTCACTGTAATTTTTTAATTTTTTTTTCGTTTTTTTTATGAAAGCAAACCTACGTCGATACGGCGAACAATCGAGAGCACTGAGCTTGCGGGAGCCAATATTTCAACAATAGTCGTGCATTCTCTCGGTCGATCAACGTTCAATCAACGAAATGCCACCCGGAGTGCGCCCGATCGCTGTGCACTTCTCTCCACGTCCGCCGTCAGGTCCTCACATTCGTGCACCATCGAATACCATACGTCCGATAATTCGACCGAAGTCTACTGGCTATGCTCATTCGGTCTCCCGTGCAGTCGGTAAGTTTATGACAGCAGCATGAACAAGTTTGCAGTGAACAGACGATTTCGATCATGAAGAAAGTCACGATTTTCTGTTTCAAACACATGTGCGTTTCAATTTTGCAGACATTTTTTTATTTTTTATGAAAATGTTTGTAAATTTAAGGCAAAAAAATTTGTAATTTTTATGTCTGGTATTTTAACTTTACGAAAAAGTAGTTTAATATTTAATTAATGTAAGCAAATTAAAGTAATGTAAGCAAATGGTAAGTTCCAGTGCATCAAATTTACAATTTATTTTTACATATTCTATTATCTCACAAATTACGCTTATCTTCGCGAGGACAATTTCACAAAAATTTCTTCCCAACAGACGAACAAAAAAAAAATGCGTCTATCTAATGTCCTCAAATAAATACACGAAAGACCCTACAGCGAAACTTTCCTTTCAACCACCGACTTTGCAGATCTCGTCGGGTCGCTCCGGCTCTCGGGAGTGAAGGGGCCGTAGACCGGGATTTTACGGGATTAATATTCGACCGACTCGCGAGTACGCCGGGAGTAAAATCTGAGACTTTTGCAGCCGGCATCGGCATCGGCATCGGCAGCACGGATGAAACTCCGAAGCTTCGATGGAGCTACGAAAAGTTGTTTTATTAGCCTGGTGGATTCGTTCAGCGGGAGACCCAAGCAGGATTAGAGTCGATGCCCGGCTGCAAACATCTGGCATGTGTGTGTAAGCACCGGTGTAAATATATATATATATATATATATGTATACATCTATATACATATATATGGTTGTGGCATGGTTGAGAATCGATTTCTCGAAACTCGCCACGGGACGTCTCGCGGACGCGTGCGGAATATCGCGCGGCCGAGAGAGAGCTCGCGGCTGCCATAGCCGTCCGTAGTCTCTGTACTCGGAAACGAGATTTATAAGAGCGTCGAAGAAAAGACGATGTAGAGGGTACAAGAAAGAACGGGACAGGGAAAGCAGTGCGCGCGGCAAGAAGCGCGAGGAGGCACGAACCAGAATCTCCGTGCATATATATGTATATAGTATATACATATATATACAAATTCCAAGATACATAGACATACCATAGTAATGTATACGTCTGTACATGGATTTGTATATTGAGACGTTGCTCATAGTCTGACCGCCTCCAAAACCCTTTTGGAGTACCGCGGGAAATCGGAGCAGCGACGCGGATCGTGAGAAACCGAGCACATCGGTAAGGTAGAGCGCACGAGAAACCGGCTAATACCCAAGGAGTCGACAGCCGGGAGCAGCCTATCTTACCCCGAGACCCAGCGCGCATTTCGGAGCACGCGCCTAGCACGCAGCGATTGCGTCATCCGCGAGTGATCACCTGAAGCGCGAAAGCGGGGCCGATCGACGTCACACTGACGTCACACGGAACGGAAGGGGACTGGAATTCGTGCCGTGCGCACTCGGCGCTCTGATATAAAAGGAGGCCCGGACGCATGGAACATCACTCTTAGCTGAACAGTGACTGCGCTCACTTCTAAGATTCCTTCCGAACGCTAGCATCGGCAACCATCCCTGGAGACGGGGATAACAGCTGCTGTCTAGGTTACCTCTTTACCCTAAAAACAGCGCCGGCGACTACTCTTGGAGACGAGAGTGACTGCTGCCGTCTGTCTCCAACCTTCTCTTCAAAAACAGCGTCGGCGACTTTTCCTGGAGACGGGAGAGACTGCTGCCGTCTGTTTCCCTGGGCAATCTTTTTCTTTATATGTTTTTTTTATTATTATAGAATTTATTTCAGCGCGAATTTAATTATAATAAGAATTTCTTTACCAACGATTAAATTGATTGTAATTGAATAAAACAAAACCATTGAAATTGACATTTAGCATCAATATTCGAATTTTTATTCCACAGCACCTGCCCTCACAAAATAAAAGTGAGCAAAGAACTCACATAGCGACGCTTTTGGAGCAAAGAGTGGTAAGACTCCAAAAGCGATACGTTACAATATACAGACCCGAGCTGGCGAGAAACGAATCGATACGAACGACGAATAACGTCGATAGGACTTTGCGGTTGGATGTATATCGATATGATGTATACACCTCAGGACGCATCAACTTGGGTCATCCTCGACGGATATTTCACTGGGGGTTAATATCGAAGTGATAAATATGTGCTTGCAGCGTGAGGATTTCGCCCTGAGCTGTACATCGTCATCTCGCTACTGCACTTTATGAAACTACTATCCCTCTCGAACATTCCTTTATCAATAAAAAGCACCCTCCCCCACTCCCACCCCGTTGATATATTCAATGGAACGACGTTCACACGATCATTGTGTAACTTTGGAAAAAAATAAATAAAATAAATATTGTGGACCGTGGGCGACAAACGCAACATTTGCCCTACCCAGGAGAGGAAGGGATCTTATCTCGTGCGGGCTTCTGCATCGTTGAACACCGATGGCGCCGCGATAATTTCGTATCCGATACAACGGTATTGTCTACTAACGGCCGTCAGGCATAACCTACGTGTGCCTCGGAAAACGTGTCCTCCCTTCGCGGGCGCCCAGCGCCGACGAAACGGGTGGCTGGAGAAACTTGGTCTCGCGTCTTCGGCTTCGTTGTCCCGGGGATGGCTTTGTAGTCGAGCGAGAAACGTATCGTAGATCGCTGTTTGCGGTCTATACCGGATGGTGGAAGTGCGACGGCGAGCCTTCCATCTACTCGTGATTCTGGTGTCGGGAGAGGTTTTCGAACGAGGATGTCGGTAAAGAAGAACAGGCTTGCATCCACCTCGAGAGCGGGAGATGGAGAGAACCGGAAGTGGAGAAGGACTGATAAGCCCGATCACAAATAGCTACACAACGCGGCTTCCGATGGTTCTGTGCACCAGTATAACTATTACTGAATTCTCCTGGAGACTTTGAACATACAAATGTATATATATATATATATATATATTGAAACGTTTCGATATTCCGTGGGAGCGGAATATCGAACTCACGATTTTTTAGATCGTCTTCTTCCGAATGGAAGGTAAAGAGTTCGGTACTGGACCGGCTGGATAAGGTGTGGAGGAAGGGATTCCCGCATATGCTTCGGGGTAGAGAGAGGCAGCTGGATTGCTGGCCCCCTTGATAACGCACTGAGTGCGTTATCAGACCGCTCTCCCACATATGCGAGAGAGAACAAGGAAAGAGGAGTTCTTCGGTCTTGCAATTCGGGGACTATGGAGTCGACCCGACGTTCAAGGCCGAATACTCTCACTCTGCGAGCCTACTCTGCTCAGAGACACGTATGCCGAAACATACGTGCTTACACAGTCTACAAACTATTACAACGAGGCCCCATTCTGGGGTTACCTCGAGGAGGTAGTGGTCAATTCTTTTAGGGATGGGAAAGGACCTAGAGGAGAGGACAGGCAGAGCCTTTATGGCCATCCCGGGGCAGTCTCGCTTGCGAGAAGCGGACGCCAGCCGGCCATCTAGCGGCAAAGTGCCAGACTCTGCCAGGGGGGGGGGGGGTCTGTCCCGTTACAATATATATATTGAGACGTTGCTCATAGTCTGACCGCCTCCAAAACCCTTTTGGAGTACCGCGGGAAATCGGAGCGGCGACGCGGATCGTGAGAAACCGAGCACATCGGTAAGGTAGAGCGCACGAGAAACCGGCTAATACCCAAGGAGTCGACAGCCGGGAGCAGCCTATCTTACCCCGAGACCCAGCGCGCATTTCGGAGCACACGCCTAGCACGCAGCGATTGCGTCATCCGCGAGTGATCACCTGAAGCGCGAAAGCGGGGCCGATCGACGTCACACTGACGTCACACGGAACGGAAGGGGACTGGAATTCGTGCCGTGCGCACTCGGCGCTCTGATATAAGAGGAGGCCCGGACGCATGGAACATCACTCTTGGCTGAACAGTGACTTCGCTCACTACTAAGATTCCCTCCCATCAAGCATCGGCGACTTTCTCTGGGGACAGAGATAACTGCTGCTGTCTTGATTACCCCTTTACCGAAAATACAGCGTCGGCGACTTCTCCCGGGGACGGGAGTGACTGCTGCCGTCTGTTAACCCTTCTTCTCTGAAAATACAGCGTCGGCGACTTCTCACGGGGACGGGAGAGACTGCTGCCGTCTGTCTCCCTGGGCAATCTTTTTCTTTATATATTTTTTTTTTTAGAATTTAGTTCATCGCGTATTTTAATGATAATGAATTCTCTTTACTCACGATTTAATTAATTCTGTATTTCAATAAAACCAAACAATTGAAATTGACATTTAGCATCAATTTCCGAATTTTTATTCCACAGCACCTGCCCTCACTAAAACGAAACTGAGCAAAGAACTCACATAGCGACGCTTTTGGAGCAAAGCGTGTAAGACTCCAAAAGTGATACGTTACAATATATATATATAACTCCTACTGCTCAAAATGCGAAACTAGAATCGACGTCGGATCGTCGTGAAATATAATAATTCAGTGCTTTTCGCACACTTTGCCTCCTTCTCTCTGGGGTTCTTCTTGTCCATTCTTTACAGTATGTATCTACTTTAGTAGGTATACACCCCGCAAGAGACATACGAACTGGGTTAAGCCCGCTTTATGGCGTGTTCACACGTGAGTAGCCACCGCCTCGCCACTACTGTACGCTCTACCCGTCCAACAGCAGCACAAAGTTATTCGGGCACGAACCGACAGGCATGAGAGGCTTTATGCGAAGCATAAAGCCATACCAAGAGACCATATTACGATTTATCTCGAGTCGAGAAGTAGCGCAACTGCATCCATCCGAGGAGGAACAAACCAACCTCCCCCCCTACGCCGCCCATTGCGTGCATTGAAAAGATATACAAATATTTCTGCGTAATGTTACACACCGGCATGCGTAATTGCACGTTTGGTAAATACGATCGCGTTTGAGAAGGGAGGGATAACGAACAATACGCTAAAGCTTCGGCGATCCGTGACGCGTGCTTGATATGGACACAGATGACTCCCCCTCAATTTCTGCATCAAAGGAAACGAATGGTAATATTCGCTGTTCAGCACTGTGTGCGTGAGATGGATCAGTGATCACTGTTAATGACTGGACTCGACGGTAGAATGATTTTTTTAACGGGTCTTTTACGGCAGTCCATAGCATGCACTTGATGAGGAAATTTTTACGCACAAATTTGTTTAATCCAAATTTGTAAGAACGATAATTTAGAAGCTTCGACCAGCTAGCTGGAAGGGAGCCGGACAATTGAGAAGGTCGGTGGCCATCTGTCCCGGATACAGAAAGACTCGCGTGTCCGGTATCGCGCGAGGATCGAGTCTTAAATCTTCGCGGAATCGCCTAACCCTTTCCGCTTCCTCAAACCAGCGCGAGTTCCGCGAATACCTCTAACACGTATGGGACGAGGAAACACGTGACGATTTGCGCCCGCGGAGATCCCAACGTGCTTCTGGGGTACAACTCTCTGCAATTCCTTTTTGTTTCAGTCAATCGTTTTTTTTCCTCCTTTCGTCCGTCAGGCAAGCAGCAGGCACGTTTTTTTTTGGCTGTCGAGGGATGATCCGTCCCGGTGGCGCGAGGCCCAGTTGGCACGGGGGGCGGGAACTACCCGTTTTAGCGTACACTCGCCACCGTGCCAACGAAAAACAGGCGCTCAGGCACAGAGAGGTTCTCTCTTACTTTCGGGTTTCCATTACATAATAGAAGAGAACGTCGAAAGTCCTGGCTCGAAACTCCAAGTCTCTCAAACCGTAACTCCACTATATCCTGTGATTCTCGTGTGAGTGACGTTAACACGAGGTCGGCCATTGCGTGGCTCGTCACTGGCAATAGTTACGGCCTGTACAGCACCGACGACAGTCAAAGCTGCCTACACTGGATGCGAGCATGGGGAAACTGGAATGACCGATACTGCTCGCGGATCGACAGCGAAGAATCGATTACATGACAGGATCGTGAGAAGAAGAGGAATCGTGGCTGGAAAGCAGGATCGATCGGACGTATGACGTATCGCTTTTGGGGATTTATTAGACAATAGTGTAATTAATAATAGTCGCTACAGCACCGAGTATGCGCGTCTGGTTTGTTTCGCTCGGTTGTGTATACAGAGGACAACCGCGTAAGTTGCATCCTGATAAGTTTTACCGATCGGATGAGTTGGGCGAAGCAGGAACGGGTAAGGTGGATCGGCATTGTCTGGGAGTTTGTCTACCTGCATGGCGGAGAGAATATTGACGTATTTTTTCTCACTGAATACGAATCCGCTGGCCTTTTTGGGACTAAAGTACAGTGAGACATTGAATGGCGCGATTTTATACACGAAAAATCGTATTTTTGGGATTTGAATGGAAAATGTTGGGTTGGCAGTAAAATAATTATCATATTCGTGATCAGCGAGAAAAAATACATGGAATATAGCCTTGAAACAAAAAAATCGATCAAACAACGATTTTTGATTTTTTGAGCCACTTTTGAAAAAATGTCGATTTTCATGATTTTCAAAGGTCTATATCTCGGCTCCCAATGGAGCTAGGAAAAATCCGGGGTGCCCATCGTGTTCTACGGGAAAAAACACACAAAATAGACCCTTGTGAAAAGTTTTAGAATCGTTTTATCGTGCCATTCGAGGACGTTGAAAAACGTGAAAAATGGATGGGAAAGGGGTAGCCTTGGAATTTTTTATGAAATATTTTTTGTCGGTATGAAATGTTTTTTCCGTTTATAAAATTAACTGCGACGTATTCCGACGTATTTTTGTGCGTTGAACATGAATCTGCTGGCCTTTTTGTGCGTAAGTGCAGTGGGACATTTGTATCTTCAATTTTATGCAGTGAGAACAGTTTGCTCTAATGTCAAATCGCATTTTTGGGATAAAATTTTCAGGGGACATGTGTTTCGGGCGTTACTCTTTTCGGGGGATAATCATAGGGGGATAACCGTTCGGGGACTATGCCATCCTACCATTTTATAGTATATAATAATCTTTTCATGAATTTTATCCGTCGTTCGGCAAAGCAGTTTTAGTGCCCCCGGGTGTGGTCCAGGATATAGAAAGTGTATTGTTGCTGCTGCTCCTGCTGCTTTTTCCGAGTTTCGAAGTATAGCGACCGTAACGGACATAACATCGTGACCGGGAATCCGCGGGACGATATTGAAAATTACGAGAAACTGGGCCACGAAGGAGAAGCAGATAGCGGAGGATCGAGGGACCTCTCACGGTCGACACACGTGCGCGCTCCTTTCTCAAACGTGCACCCTTTACCTTCCTGTTCGAACAAATATCGCGACTATCGAGTTGTTTTCTCGAAAACAAGATATTTGTACTTTTTTTTTCTTTTTTTGTCTGCTTCACGAAATTTGTTGACGCGGGTAAAAAATAGGGTAAAAGTGGTGAATATGGCCCATCTCGATTAACACGTAAATCAATGATATATGGACCGGTCCATATTCCCCACTTTTACCCTATGTATTCTTTTTCTGGCGGCTCAACGTTAAATTGCCATGAGTAAAACTTGGTACACGCTAGAAGTCATGAAGAGAATCGTCGAAGAATCGTAGCTCAAAACGTTCGCTGAACGAATGATTTTTTTTTTTTTTACGTAAAGGATCGTCCGACGTTTGGCTCTCTCCGGTCGTCGAGCGCCCGGAGCGAGCGCTGCCGACGACGATATCCTGGGTTGAGTTGGTTGTTGGCCAGGGGGGTTTTCAGAGCACAAAGCTCGCCCGGAGAACCACTAAAGGGAACGAAAGCGCTTAAAGTCCCCTGGGGCGTGTACGCCGGATACACGACCCTGACTGTACCACTCCCAATACCTCGGAAAACCATGCAGAGCCCTCCTCCTCCTCCACCTCCTCGATGTACCGACTCCACTTTACATAGGTAGACGTCACAATGCTGCCCATATCCGGCAAACTTTTCGGGCAACCACAGCGCTTAAACGGATTTTTTTCTTCGTGATTCTGCTGGTCAACGCGGCGAGGCTCGCATCACCACGACCATTCGAATTTACTAATGAACCTTTGGCAGCTGTTATCAGTCATACGATAACAGAAATAAAAAAGGTGCAAAGTAATTTGTACATGGCTTTCTCATTTATTGCAATTTTGCGCAAAGCTTTCTCTATGAGAAAGTGCGTTGATCAATTTTTCTTTATCGTTTATCGAGTACTATTTTAAGTACTCTGACAAATCAATTTCTTCAATACATAAATAAATCTTCAATAAATAAATAAATCAAATAATAAATAAATAAATCTTCAATAAATTTCACTTAAAATCTATCTCTAACGATAGTCCAAAAGAGTGATCGATTTTTTTTCCTATCACCTACCATAGAAGTAGAACTTGATCGTAGATCAAACTGGATCTAAATTATGCGCCTCATTGCTTCCATCTGTCTTGTCGGAACGCGCCAAACGCGTTTTGGATAAGCGATGATAACGCAGAAACGTAAAAAAAAGTTGTACCTGTCCAGAGGCTGGGCGCGCGGTAGCACGAAGGGTGAGGAATTCCGGAAAAACGGTACGCTTGATAAAAACGATTCGTTACTTCGCCGGACAGCGATAAAGCTTGAAAACGTGTTTCGCTCTCGCGCTCCCTCACTTAGTCTCGCTCACCCACCATCAGTGCCCGGTTTGCCGAGTGTTTGCGATCCTCTCCGCAGGATGTGCTTCGGGCAGCATCGGCTGCGAAATAAGCGCAGCGGCGAGAGACCTGCGGGGATTCCGGAAGTACACATCGACTTATCATTTTTTTGCCCGACCGCGAAAAAACAACGAACCGAACCTCGAAATTCCGCTTTCCCACCACGGTCTCCTATGCTCCTTTTTGGCCCATAAAAAGAAAAGAAAAAAAAGCCACAGACAGAAAAGCTCCGAAACTTTTTCCTTCGGCCGGTGACAAAAATATACGCGAATGCGGAGCCGCATAAATGAATGCCTTTCATCCAACATTTCTTGCAGTCTGCAGCCCAATAGATTCTAATACGTTTGAAGGATTTAATAAAAAAAATAAGAGATTACGAACATTGAAAGGCAGAACATTTCGTCCTCGAATCGCCGAGCGCTATTTTGATTTTTCGGCAATTTTTTTTCTTTCTCACAGCGTTTAAAGGCCGAGTCTAAAGGAAGGAGATTTTCTTTGTGCTCTCATAACGGATGAGGCGTGAGCGAGCTATTCGTGCCCCTGGGGGTTTTTCAACAATGGTTCGTCTCTCGTTGGAAAATGGAACGTCTCTCTGCGCACTGTGTTTCTTTATACACCGGTCGCAATAATGATACATCGACGATTGGAAACTCCCGAGGAGAAGGAAGAAGACGAAGAAGGGTCGATTGATCATCGTATCGTATGAATCTGCACAGTGACTCAGCCACACACAGCACCTGGCTGCAGCAACAGACCACATGAAAAAAAAAGTAAAAAAAAAAGATAGAAAAAAAATAGTAGAACTAAACTCTTGCAGCGACAAAGAAAAATTAGTAACGTACGGTTAAAGTTTTTTTTTCTCTTTTTTTTCCATTCATTCCGCGGATGAACGAACAATGAAGGTTCGTTAAAGTATATCGTGTTTTTACTACACCAGTTGTGCCATGGATACGATATTGCGCCATCAACGATTCCCTCCACGGTTCACCTCGTGTCTGTGGTTGCTTCAGTTTTTTTCTTCTTCTTTTTTTTCGATCTTTTTAAACCGAAGTGGCGAGTCGAAACGGTGATCAAAATACAGCACGAAACTTTGGTATCGAACTGAGAGAAAGAAGAATTATATGAATCCCTCGAGAAGGTCGAGGGGGAAAGCGCAATGGCTTAAGTTCTTGTGCAACGGAATGTGGCCATATCGTTTATCGAGGCGGTGAAGCTCGAAGCATTTTTCTCGATCTTAAACGATTGTTCGATCGGAATGTATCCTGTTCACGGCACACCGTTTCAGAAATATCAGCAGTGAAACGGCACTGCGACGAAGCTCACTCGGCTTATCGAATCGAATTACGCTATACGCTGTCCACTTCCGTGATCGATCTTCGAACGTTTCTATGTGACGGCAACGCCGTGGGGCACGGTAATAAATTGGCTATCGATAACCAGCAGAAACTCTCGTCCGGGTAGGATAGACCTTCTTTTGATCGGCGACGCGCGAGGCCACATGAGGTTTTTTTTTTACCTTTCTTTCGTCAGCTGCGTTTCAGCCCGGCCGCGATCGAGTAATCGCTCTATTAGAGTTGATACACAAATCGACTCTGAATTATCCGATAAAGAATTCAAAGGGGAGTCCAACAGACTTCAGGAAAAAAAGGTGATTCATTAATTTTTTTCTCTGCAATAAAATGTTCGGTCGGGAATCCAATTTTTTATTACAGAGAAAAAATAAATAAAACACACTTGGTCTGCCCGAAATCGATCGACTCTCCCTTAAGCATGCGAGTCTTCTTTGGATAAAAACATAAAACGAGAGACAGCCGGACTAAATCGTTCCATCTAATCGCTCGATGAATACATCGCGGCTTATTAATCAGGTCTCACGCCCGAAGCTCGTAACACGTGTCGCACGATTTGCCGCTCGGAGACCGACGATTATACGCGGCTCAACGTTTAAACCAAAGCGAATTGTGTAGCACTTCCATGTCCATGAGGAATGTTCCCACTCGACCACCGCTAAACCACTACAGCGTACAGGTGATTATGTTCCTCCAAGGGCTGTTCGATGTATCGAGTCACGCAATTCTCACTTCCGTTCTAACTTATTCTCCCGACTATGTGGAGCACAGAATATCGCACGATCGAAAGTATTTTAGGTAAACGCAATCACCCTTAAAAAAAACACCCTTAACGTTCCTGTCGGCATAAAAATGGAAAATTGCTGAATCGCGTTTCTCGAAACGCGATTCAGCGATGCTTCTCGAAGCATCGTTGCTTCTCACTCTCAAGACATGTTCTTTGTATTTTGCTCCCTCACGAAGGAAGCTTTACTTTCCTAAAATTTGTCTTTTATCCCCGATTTTTATGTGAAAAATAAAATCATTTTTCCACCCCATCCACCCCACCGGACTTATAGTGGCTTGTCGCGGTACTTGGCTCTTGCTAGTTATTTATTTAACAAAATTAACAATAAATAACTGAGAATGAACCCTGGCTAGTTACCACAAAGACGCAGAGGGCTCTTCTCGCTCGCCTCTGCGTACTAAAGGGACACTTTAATCGAGCAGTTACCCAAGACTTATGTTTTTTCTCTCCGAGTCAACTGGCAACCCGGTACCATACGCTGCGCCCGTTACTATGCTCGCTACGCTGACACCATATTTTTTTATTCCCGTTCGTAGGACTTGTTTTCCTTTTGTAAATCTTTTAATTTTAGCGTCTCTCTGTCTCTCTGTCTCTCGATTATAACGAGGAGCCATTGGGGAACTACTACTACACTATACAACTCCGAAGTCTACTCTACTTCCAGCCCCGCGGTAAAAAAAAGGTGAAAAGAAAAAAGACTGAAAACATATACTATAATGTTCCTACGATATACGAATCCGCTCTATCGCGGACTCAATTGTGCTTGCACTTGAGTGACAATGAGTTACAGATATCGAGTAGGGTGCGGCAGCGATTAAACGGTGTCGACAATTAATTAACATTCTCGTCAATTATTCCTCGATATTCTATTTAACATTTCAATACTCTCAGAATTGATGTTTTTGTCACCAACACAGACATCTACACTTTTAAATGCTTTGCTCGAAACAAAATTGCCCAGAACGGTTCTCCATAGAAAATATAACGAAGAAAAAAAATTGTTTTCACTGCAGTGACCAACATTTTTGTTTTTACCAATTTCCATATTAAAAAAGTTTCTAGGAGCGCCAAAGTGCACTCAAGCTGCCAGTTAAATGCTTAAATTCTAAGAAATAATATTCGAACAAAAAAAAGAAGTTCTCTTCACTCATCGCTGCCTTCACCCTACCTACTACGCTAAGTTTTAGGAATTAAAACAGGTATAAAAAATGAAAAGGTAAAACGTACGGATGTGAGACTCGTCGATGAAGGCTCCTCATGGACATTGCTCTTCCTCTCGAGCGATTGGCCGGACAGCTAGGCGCACTCGCGATCGCGCTACCGGTGCTCACGTTCGAATTTACGTCCGAGTTCGTCGGGGTAGCGTGACGCGTGGACGGAGGGGCATCATGATGCTCCCCCGTGGCCACGGCCACCCCCGCGGCTGTACCCGAGGTAGCCAGCACTGCGGCAGAACGTCGAAATGGGCCCGTGGAAGCCGCCGCGAGTCGGCGAGCTAGTCCGCGGGCAAGCCGACGGGCCAGGCGCGCCCCCGCGGAACTGACACCCACGCTGACGGCACCCTGGACCACCCCCCTGCGCCAGGGGGTGGCGCACACGTACGCCGGTCACCGGATAACGAGATCTCTTATATCCCGGTCCCGCGCACTCTTAACACTGCAGCTTCTTCCTTTTATATATATACGTGTATATATGTTTATGTATATATAAATATAAATATATCGGCACTATAATTTTTACCCCCCTTAACCCGTTCACGATGCACTGAAACTCCCCTTTTCCACCGGCGTTGCCTCGAGTCTTGAGCTTCTTCGATCTCGTTTCACCCTTTACGAGATTGCCTCTGCACCCGCAATCACTTCTCACTGTTTGTTCAGCCGTAGCTTCGTCCACTCGAGAAATTCGTTGAATCGCATTCGAAGACTCGTACGGTACACAGCAAGTCTGGAAAAAGAGAAAATGACACTCGTTCAATACATGCGATAGGCCCGTACATGTACATGTACGGTATACAACGTATACTAGGGTCACGAGCACGAAACTCGTATGATAACGATGTATTCTGATACTGAAACATTTAATAGAGATTGAAAGTGTCATGGCCAATATTTCGTTAAATATTTCCCTGCAAATAACTTTCCTGCCTCTATAAGTAGCCTCCCCCATTCTTCTGCACGACATTCTATGGAGATTTTATTATACTATAGGTGGATACGTATTTGCTTTTTAAATTATGTCATTTTATAGATATGAGATTGTCAACCTATATATTTTCTTTTTATGTGACCAAACTAGAATAAACTGACGTATGTAAAATTACAAAATTGTGAATAAACTTTCTTTTCAAATCGCATTCGACGACTCTATGCGAAACACGCAAAGAAGGTCCCCGCAGAAAAGAATGAAACTCGTTCGAGAAATACATAATAGGCCTGGATAAAGATTTTTCATCATTTTTTATTTTGTTGCCACCCTCTCTCGTCGGATAAGTGGATTGGCTATCGGCGACATGTGAACACATGCACTCCAGTTATACGACGACAAGAACGATATATAAAAGAGCAAGTAAATAGGATGAGTGTGCGGCTCTCTCCCGCTCTTTCTCGTTCCTTTCACTCGTTCGAGGATCAATTTAACTTTATTAAAAACCGCATTGAAGCGAGAGGCTCTTCTGCCTCGCTCTACTCCATGCTGGATGTGCCCTGCCGCCTCTATCGATTGCCAGAATATATATTTCGTTGCAGAGTTTCCGTCGCGAGGCTAGAACCGAGAGAGACATGGTGAACCGGAGATACTATACACCACCTCCGCGGTGTATATCACTGCTGGTCGAATGCAGCATCTCACGCCTCTCCATCAAATACATAAAACACACCAGCTTTCGCGAACCTTTTTTTTCTCACCATAGTCGATACCTACAACTTTCTACAATATATAAAAAGAAATCGACACTTTTTCACACTGTTCGAACAATTTGAAGATTGGAATCTGACAAAAACCAGGACCTCGTTTAGCTTCCACGAAAAAAAAAAGTTGAAAATAGAAATGCAGATTTCTTCTTTACCTCATTTTCTCATTATTCGAACAGTTGGAAGATTTGAAACTGACAAAATCCAGAAACTAGTAAAGCTTCAACGAATAGAAAGTCGAAAATAAAAATGTATCTCAACGAGGACAGACCGAAAGTATCATTACTGACGAACACATATAATTACGTAATTGTTCCGGTCGAACTGCCTCGCGAATATGACGCGAGAGGGAAGATTGTCGAGCGCACGACCGGGATTGACCTCGAAAGATACAGGAGAATCGCGGCTCGTTGGACATCGCGCTGGTGCACCCTCGCCGCACATACGTACGTGCAAAGTCGCTGACCCGGAAGATGGAGAACGTATTAATACCCCCACACATGCACACGGAAGAGGCCTTCGGAAATCCGGCAAGCACACTACGAGTTATCAATTATCCGGAAGAGCGGCACGCGCAGACGGACCGAATAATCGCGTATTTAAGGGACACGCGCGACATGGCTGATTATTGTACCCGGTAGTAGTAATGGTCCACGTATTGTCAGACATATGGGTAAAGCGTGCGGAATTAATCGATCAGGGGAACCGGGAGCATCGCGCCGTGAACGAAGGAACGTCATCGTCGAGGCGTCCGGTCACGCGGGCCTCTCTCGGTCTTCGAGCACGCGGTAACGGGAGAGGCGAGTTACAACCGGCGCAGCCGAGAGCCAATGTACCTAGAATGCAGATCGGATACAGTGGGACAACCAGCATGCATCCACGTATATGTAGGCCCAACTCCCCGAGGAAAGCCGCTCGTCCATGCTAATCGTGTCGAAGGATCGATACGTCCTCGGGTCCGTAAGGGATGTGACCCTCTTGTTCCTCTCTATATATCACTTGTCTTTCGTCTCGGACCACCCCCTCCCCTCCGCCTCCCTCCACCACACGATTACCCTGACGATTTAGAGACGTTTCGTACTTCCCAGAAAGAATCTTTTTTTTTATCTGCCTCTGGAGGATAACCGCTTTTACAGAAAACTTGGAAGTGCCAGAGCATTTAAAATGCACCAGGGAAATCGGGGAGAAGTCGGGGTATGTTGAATACTTTAGCAGGAAAAATATCGTAAAATAAATTCTTGAAATTTTATTAGGGCGATTTTATGCTTTCAATTGAAATTCTGCCCCTACGCGAAATTCGGCTCCACTACCGGTTCAAGACTCGATTACTTTGATTTCCATTATATTCATTAGCGAGTTGGTCCTATGTTCAGGAGCTGATCCGAAGCGAACCTATCTGTCGTGCGGATGAGCGCACGTTGCCGCAGTAGCCACGAGGAACGCGCGGTCACTACCCTTCGACGTGTGCTAACCCCATAGATAAATTTTTTGCAAGTCCTTTTTTCTCACTGATCTATTCTCTTTGAGATTTCAATCCGTAAAAGAAATGATTTTTTTTCAGCCACTGGATGAGTTTGTCTATGGGAAAATAGAATAATGAATGGTCAAGATAATTCGAGATAGGTCTTTTCTGCGAAAAATATCATTTTCGAGCATGAAAATGAATCCAAGAGCTTTTCGCTTAATTCCGGACACCATTGTGATTCTACGTACCTTTGAAACTCGATCACGGTGCGCCGTCCCTCATTCTCATTCGTTCCGATGTACTCGTCAAATGTATCACGAGAGTGTTTATTCGTTTCCACCTTTCTCTCCCCCTCGGCAAGGTTGTTACGCTCGTACGTACACGAATACGAAATATCCATACAGATCACGGAAGGTTCGTGTTAATTATACAAGGGACTCGCGAATGGCGTGAAAAATCGAACGACATGATCATCGTTATCGCGGCTGCACGACCCGCACTTATTATCACCTCCCGCCGGCTACGTTCGTCAGTTTGCACTTTGCTCTCGATTCTCTCGATATTTTTTTTTTTCGTACTCTCTATTGCTCTTGCCTCCTACGTTTCGAGCTCCACGGCGCACTTCACGCCCGGGTTTACGTCGCGTCTCGTTATCACAAAGCGCCGAACGACTCTTCTCCTTTTTTTCCGCCTCTCGTCCTCGCTGCTCGTTCGTCGAATAACAAATTCAATACTGTATCGTGTGTACCCTCTATATCGATCACGAACGGAAGAGAGCCCACTTCGACTGTCTGGTACGAAATACCATTTCCGGTTCAATCTACCGTACACACCGAAATAATAATAATTCGTTCATCGATCATCTTTTTTTTTTAATTATTATGATAATAATAATAATTATTGTTTATATTCCTTTTTTATGAATTTATTATTGCGGAGTTGATGACTCCGATATGGGGTCATCGAACGGGATGCAGCCTCGTCGTTGCGAGCCTCTTCTGTCTTATCATAACGGAAGCGTGGGCAATTTCTGCACGAGCGACTCGCTGTTCGAGGGCAGTCTCGTTCGCGAGGCGGATCATCGATCCCTCGGATCCTCGTATGTGGCTCTTCGTTTGGAAGTTGCGAAGGAAAAAAATAAATAAAACAACGACAGTGAGCACTGATCTGCTTCCGGTGATATCAGCGGCACCGGCAGCGATATTTCTCTTCCCTATTGCCGCACGACCGTTCGGGTCGCGAAATCGGGAATTTTTTCTCTGACAACACAAGATTTTCGGGATTCAACGAAGCTGCGGTTTGGAAGCTGCGCGATAGAACTTCCGTGACCGCGGGGCCTCGGGGACGTCGAGCTGACGATGATCGCACGATTCGACCTCGTCGCAACCGCGAGACCGAACGTCGATGATCTCCTGCCGGCCGATGACGACGACGACGATGATGCGGCCCTCGCACGACGCTGAATAAGGATCGCGTAGGCGTGACAATGGCGCGGGCCGAGACCGAGAGCCCCGAGTCCTTGGGCGATCATCGTTTCTCAAACCCGCCAGTGCTCGAGATTCCTTCCACTTCGTCCCTGTACGACCAGCCTCTGTATCTTCCACTTTATCTCTCGACTATCCTCCCGCTACTCGTTCTCCTCTTCCCGGGAATTTCCACTCGGCCGGATAAAATAACGCGATCTTCAACCCTTTTCTCTTGTTCTTTCTTTTGTCTCGAGGAAAAAAAAAGAAGGCTCTTCACTCGTTGGAACGAGACGACGAGTCACGTGTTCGGCGCACGACTCCCACTTGAACGAACGTGCAACGGAGGAGGCTCGGTTGTAACGAGCATTCGAGCTTTTCGCTCCACGGCAATCCTTCCGACGAGCTTTTTCATTAATAAAATCTTTTCGCTCTTCTCGACCGACCGAGCTGTGTCGGAGGAATATCTGGTCGTTCTTTCGGCTCTTTGGTGAGAATTTTTTTTATTTAAACAGGTACTCGGGGGTGTCTGTGGATGTACTGTGTGTGTGGGCGAAGGGGTTGTTCGAAGAGCCCCTCAGCCGGGAATCGCGCGGTCAGCGTGCACCGACGTTGCACTGCGGCAGCAGACGAATACGGGAATGGCGACGAGCAGGCAACCGAGTACGTATCGACGACGCTGGAAACGGCGTGTGTTAATGAAATAAAATAATTTTTGCTCGCCGAGTCGCTCGTAACGGAGCGGCGGATGTAGGGAGAGCGAGAAGAACGGTGGCACTCAGGTCGTTCGGGCAACGACGACGAATCGCCGGCGGGACGTGAGACCGAGCGGGGAAGAAGGACTACGACGTCGCGAGACAGCACAGGCAGCGACTTTCGGATGGCTACCATATTCCGTATACATTAGGTACATTCGGGGGTCGACGATTATTTTATCACTCGCGCAGGCTCATCTTATCTTCCTCGTCTGTTACAATTCTTCCCGTTCGATTCTTCGCAATTTTTCTCTTTTTCATGAATCTCTCACGATCTTTTTTTATCCCTTTCCGACTTTTTTCGATCCCTCAGTTACATTCCCTTTTTTTTTGTTAGAGAAAAAATCTGCATGAAGCGCTCGTCTTCAGTTTGCGTCGATCAACATTGCATTTCAAGCCCCCCACCCCCCTTCTTAGCGTTTTAACTCGAGCCGGACTTCTGATGAGAAAGCAGTGTTCACGATGTGTTCTTTCGGTTTTTTTTTTCTTTTATTTTTTTTTTTTTTTTTAGAGATGTTATTTAAATTTTTTATTTTTCTATTTTAGACGCATACGTGTGTTTATGTATATATGCGTATGTATACGTTTTTAATTTAATCGGTTGACTCGGTTACGATCGAGCGAGGGCGCAAACCCAATAGCGACGTTCGGCGGCTGGCAGCCGGCCTCACACTGGGCTCCTCTCTTATCTCTCTCTCGTTGCTCTTGGAATACCGTCCTGAACGCTACGGAGTACGCGCGCCCCGCCTTCCAACCCCCTGAATCCTCTGCCCCTTCCCTTATTATTTTCAATCCCCCCACCCTCCGACACTCATGGACCGAGGCGCCTCCGAACGGTTACACTCGGAAGTGAACTTTCCCACGCGATAGATTTACGATTTGACAACAATTTTCCCTTTGGTACCGATAACTCAAGTTTACCTCGTGTTAATGAAAATTCGCAGAAAACCATAATTTTTTCCAGAAAAAAAAGTCATGGACTGTCCCAATTACTGTGATTGGGTAAAAAATACGCCAACTGCATTGTCTGACTATTTCGTCTGTTTCTACTGGCCGTGGTCGACTATTGCCGGTCGCCTCAGGGCGAATTTGAGATAAGAGAAATCTAAGTTTCAAATTGGATGTTTGTGTCATTACCATTGGGGAGTAAAGTATAATACAAATTTTATGCCACGTGAGTCGTTTACGACGAACAATAAATGATCGCCCTGTAGATTTGTTTTTTTCTACAATGCATTTCAGACTTTGGGCAATCCTGTTTGCGAGGCAAATGGATCTGTTTATGCTTCCCACAGAAATATGTCTCCGGCCACACGGGATGTAACGAAGCCTGGGTGTAGATCATGCACAATGGCTGGACTTAACATGGCGTTAGTACTAATACGCTGCAGTGCCTATTACAGTAATTGGGTACGTGGACCCTCCCAGTTTCGAGTAGTTAAACTATTTTTATTTTTTTGCTAAGCAAGAATTATTCAGCTTACCAAAGGGGTCTTGAAATTTGTTAATCAGTGTAAAGTAAAGAATTTTGTTAGTTGTAAAATGCAAATATACACAGTAAAAAAAGGATTTGTAAAATCCGAGCGCTGTGTCATAAAAATGATATTGTAATATTAATATATTGAAATATTAGTTACAGTAGGCATAACTAATATTTCCTTCGAGTTTGGATCAATGTCATCGATGGCGCAAAGCCACATCATGCAAGGCCATGTTTATACAAAATCGACACTGTTTATTAATTCTTTGGCATAACATTTTATTTATTCATAATATATACTCAATTCACAATCCTTACTCCTAACATCTCTCTTACACGGGTGTACTCTGTTGTACACTCTGACGAAAACAACAATAAAAAATAAAAATAAATAAAAATAACGGAAGACATATCGTGCTAACACCTTTGGTTTTTTCGGGAAAAAAAAGATAAGTGAACATCGGTCAGTACGTTATAAAATTAATTATATATTTGTACGATCCGAATATCGAAGTCTTTGATTCTATGTGGCATGGCGGAAGGAGGCACGTCCGTGCTCAAGTTCCGAAATTCGAATATTATCACCTAGAGAACTCGACGACTGTACTTCGACGAAGTAGCGATTCGACATTTTTTTGTTATCAATTCTTTTTTAGCAATAAACTAGTCACATTCGATGATTTACTTTGACGGCGGCGGTCATTGCGGTTGGCTTTTCAGAGTATTTGACAACGACACGAAAAGCATCCGGTCGGTGTGTAGGTACGCGTGTGAGGATGAGAAGATTTGGCCGGTACGAGATTCAACGAATCCTCGCTTCCTTCGCTCAATTCCTCGATGCTAAACGTGTCGGTGAGATCTTGCTTATGCTTGGCGGATTCCTTTCCTCGAGACAACGGAAACAGGGTCGTCTCATTCTCGCTTTAATTAAAAACAAAAAATCATTTTAAAAAATAATAATAATTCGACATTTGTAAAGACGAGGCTGACGCTCATTGCTCACCTTTCACTGTCACTTCGCCAATATTCAACGAGCGGATGATGCTCGTTGTTTTTGTGAGGAATTGGTAGTCGCTGTATAGGAATCAGTCCGCCCGAGTTACCCGACGACGTGTTGATCTTGTCGTTGTTAGAAAGTTTTATATACTCGGAACTTCGTTGAATCCTTTTCGCCTGCTCGATGCGGGCTTCTGTTTACACATACGATAAAATGTCCAACACGCAAATCAACAAAGCCGATCACGCAATTTTTACCTAATTTTTTTTGCAACTGCTTCGTCGTACTCCGTTCCGAATTGTGCGTCTGGTTACTGCTACAGCTGCTGTCACTAGGCTGGAAGTTGGAGCCCTGTACGAATAATTTTTTGTCATTAATTATAAAATTTATCCACAATAAATATAAAAAAATAAATAAAATGTAATTGTATTCTTGTTTTTACCATAAAAGACGAACGTTCGTCTTCGCCGGGATTGACAGTTTTCGGATCACTGTCAATTCCACTGTCCTCCATCCTAATGGCAATTCAATCTCAAGTTTTTCCAATCGACAAATCTACAAAGATATTTATAATTAGAAATCTAAAAAAAGTGTTTATAAATAGAATAAATATACTTGGATATGTGGATATATATAGAAGTTGCCATATGACTCACGATATTGGACAACTTGTTGGAATGCTGACATCACCATTAGACACTTTCCTCTATTGATTTTTTCACTGTAACTGAATGGTCTTATGAAACAACCGACAGACATATTTGCACGAGTCGTTCAGTCGACGAACTTGACGTTTGCGGAGAGTAACATTTTTGCTCTGTTTTCTTTTATATTTTTATTTAGCGGCTGCGACTCGTCGGTCGAACGGATTGTATCAGACTGCAGCCACATGCACTCTATGGGCCAAACGTCAGGCTGGGGTGAACACTCCTGAGTATTGATTTTTGCAGCACGCCGGATCGTCGGACCTCCCAGGAAACTTCGATGTTAAGCCGTGTGACACTACTGCCCTATCGGTCTATCATTCACCAGCTCGAATATCTCGGGCGAAGAAATAAAACGAAAAAAGAAAAAACGGTGGCTTCAAAAATATTAAAATACGACCTTGAAGAATCCTCGATTGCACACCGAGTCGCGCGTATCCAAGGTAACGAAATCAATTAACAATCAACGCGCAGATAAATATTCCCTGACGGAAAAATCGACGTTGACAGTAACAGCAATAGGGTTGGATTGTGATTGTTTTGATATTTGAAAATAAATAAAGAAATAAGTATATTATAATACGTTCTCCGATAGAATTCAATCATGCCGCTGACAGCACCAAAGAAGAATTCTTCCAAGCTCTCGGAGTCGAGCAAAGATGTGAGTAAAAATCACTAATTTTTTTGTTCACATCCGCTGTCTCTCTGTGTCTATTATGGAATATTTTTAAAAAATCTCAATATTTAGCAGATGATTCTTTCTGCAAAAAGTCGGTCGTCCCGCGCGGACATAAGCGGGGGCGATGCGGATTGGGTGAGAGGCAAAGTCTTATTGAAACCAGATGATCAACTGCAATTATCCGAAGCAGTGAGTGCAATTTTTTATCGTCTTAAAAGCAAGGTTTTTTTAAATATCGGAAGTATTTTTTTCGTGCAGGAGCTACAGGAAGAAATAGCCAGAGTATTGACGATTCACAATCCAAGAATTCCGGACTCGCTCGTAGAATGGTCATGGAAATTCCGCGAGTTTGTAAGACTGCCGAATCCTCCGCATCTGGTTACATTGATCAACGTGCCGGGAACGTTGTTGCATCGGGACTCGGAGGAAGCCAAGATTCAGATGACCGGTGGATTCATTGGTGAGTAAAAAAAATTAAAAATTTCTTGAGCCCTATTAATCGACGATTTTTTTCCTTCTTTCTCATTCACAACGAAGCGGAAGCTCAGGAGGAACCTACAGAGTTGGCGACAAAACCTCCAGAGGCCTCGGCAGAAGACGGTGAAGAGGATGAAGAGGAAGAGTTCGAGGAAGGGGGTAAATATTGTAAAAAAACGTGATAAAAAAAAGAAAAAAAGAAGAGCTTTTACAGTCCCCGTGTATAAATTTTCCAAGAGGAGGAACTCGAAGAAGGCTCGAAGCAAGTCGACGCAGCAGTGGATGCTGAACCGGAAGCGGAGGACGAAGACGTCGATCGACGGAAACCGAAGAAAATACCGAATCAGTTCAATTTTTGTGAACGCGCTGCACTAACTTACAACAACCCTATCCGGGTCAGTTACGAAAAGAAAATTAAGTTTGAAGAAAACTTTGTAAGTAACTTTACAAGACAAACGTGAATAAGAATTTTTACGTCTCATCGTTCAGGATATGAGCACGCAAACCGTTCCACCGCCGACCGCGACCTTCAACTCGCACGTCTTTCAGTGGATTATTTTCGACGAGTACCAAGTGCGTAAAATCAATTCCTACCGCAAGTCTGGCGCGTGACTGAGATTTATTTTATTTCATTCGTTTTCGAATAAAAAATAGGAAGACTATGCTCAGCAACAGCGCGAGAAAGAAAAGGAGAGAAAGCTACCGCTAACGCAACCGAAGAAGGACGATCTTAAGAAGAAAGCCCAGATTGAAGCTGTGGCAGTGACCAGCAGGATGTTGCAGTCCGCGAAGACTCTGGAGAGAATGGTCAATCAAAACATATTCGACGATATATCGCAAGGTAATGAAAAAGTCGTTTTTAATTTATTTTTTGTATATAAAAAATACATGGATAGATTACAGATACTGGAACGACCCCAGTGACGAGTTCAAAGACGGCGAGGGGTCTCTTCTGCCACTGTGGAAGTTTCATTACGAAAAAACGAAGAAACACGACGTGACCGATATGTGCTTCAACAGCAGATACTACGATCTATTCGCGGTGTCATTCGGGGCAAGTTAGTGACCACCTAATTTCTTGCGTCGTCAAATTCGAATTATACGACAAGCTGATGCGCATTATTTTTAAATCTGGCTAAATGAATCTCTAGAACTTAATTTTCAGTGTCGTTCGACAGTCCAGTTTCCACCGGAACGGTGTGCTTGTTCAGTCTCAAAAACCCATCGTATCCGGAATGGATATGTCCGACAGAGTCGCCGGTAATGTGTCTGGATTTCAGCAGACAACATCCTCATCTTCTCGTCATCGGCACGATGGACGGAGCTGTTGCTGTCTACAATATTATGCTGCCGCCTTTAGCGCCGCAATACAAGAGCAACGACGTCGACCAGAAACACGGTGGCATCGTTTGGGAAGTCTGTAACAATTTTGTATAGGATACGCATTTGGGGTAACGAAGATTCGTTTTATTGAAGAATATGATCGGGAACAGGTACGTTGGGCGCCGGACACGGAGGATGGTAACTTAACGTTCTACAGCGTCAGTATCGATGGGAAGATAAACCATTGGGTACTCAATCAAAACGACCTGGGACTGACGACCGTTATGACATTGTTGCTTGATCGACCACCGATTCCCGGACCAGATGGGACTTTAATCACCCTCAAAGGTTCAAAGGACTATAATCATAAAACTAAGAAACCTCGAAGACGATGTCAAAATATTGATTCAATGTTTTGTTTTTTGTTTTTTTAGGATGTGGAACTTGCATAGCTTTTCATCCGACTTACCAAGATATATTTCTCGTTGGTACCGAGGAGGGAACGATTTACAAATGCAACACGGCTTACAGCAGCGTGTATATGAAAACTTACAACGAAGCACACAATATGCCGGTTTATAGAATAGTCTTCAATAAATTCAATTCGAGCATATTTGCGAGTTGCTCGGGCGATTGGAGGATCAAGATATGGGAAGACAACAGACTGTGAGTTCCACTCTGAGCGAAGCTCATAATTTTTTTTTGTAGGGTGTTGAAATTATTTCCTAAAAAAATACATATTGTTACTATTGTATAGCGAACCATTGTTCATGTTTGACCTCGGAGTACCGATCGGCGACGTACAATGGGCACCTTACAGCTCGACGGTATTGGCTTGCGTGTCGAACGATGGAAAAGTCACGGTATTTGATCTTAATGTCAACAAGTATAGACCGATTTGCAGTCAACCGGTAGTCAGCAAAAGGAGAAGCAAACTCACGAGACTAGCGTTCAATGACGTTCTGCCCTTCATTATCGTGGGGGACGACAAGTAAGAGTGATTTCAACTTTTCAATCGCACATATTTTTATATTAAGACACTAAAATTAATGCGTAAAAATTGGGAAAACAGGGGAACGGTGAACACACTGAAGCTTTCACCGAATCTGAGGGTAAAAGTAAAACCAACAAAGAAGCAACTTCATCTCTCTGAAACTGACCTCGAATCTATGAAACTCGAGAGACTACTAAGTTTCGTTCGTGAACCGCCAACTCTTACGCCACCGAAAGATGTCAAAGCTATACCTTGATTAATCAAATTTGTTAATCTTGTGAATACGAGTTTTCGTAACAATAATGAATGCATTTTATTGAATAAATTTTACACCACATAATGTTTCATTGAAAGACACCGCTATAACTCGGTAATTACATTCTCGTTAGTATTCTATCTATTGGTTGACTTTGTGATTAAGTTTTATGCAAAATTCGATTTTCTTTTAAATCCAATAACCGTTTTCTCTTTTTATTCTTGTTCGTTTTTTTATTTTGGTTTTGCGATAGAAAAAGTTGACACTGATAATAACTGCATTTTAACATGTTGGCACTAACATTGAATAATGAAGAATCGCCGATGAGAACGGTAATATAATACGTATCTTTAATAATGGCGACGAGCGATACTTGACGAATGCAAAAACGAGCTCGCAACGGGGATAATCAATTTTGATCACACGGTAATTCTATCGGACATAAGCTCGTAGTTTTCACGAGTTATGAGAATAGTTAAATACAAAAATAGAATAAAGATCTAAGGCCTAATTCTACATTAAGATACAAAATAGTAGCTTCTAGCTCGTCTGTTCTATAACATTTTTTTTTGTTTTCACTCTACGATAGAATCGTCGCGTTTTTATTAAAATGTAACAATCAATGGTTCGACATTAGTTTTTTTTTTACAAATAAAATATATGCCTAAAGCGTAAAATGCTATTATTGTTTCGTCGTATCTAAAATACAGAAACAAATGTTTATCTACGACACCACGGCGTCTTTGTAATACTGATTTAAAAATTATTTGGCACCGCGTTTTCATTCAATTATCGGGAATTATTTATCACGCATTAACGAACGTGATTCGATAATAAATTAATTCCTGATCAATGTAACCATTCCGTTGGCAAATTTACAAAGATACGATAATCATTTTGATAATTATGAGTAATTAAATAATATTCTATAGCACAATTCAACAGTAGAACACTAACCCTCAATAAAGCACCGTCTTAATCAATTTTTTTGTGAAATATATCTAGTCGCATTTAATGAACCAGATAATTATTCGTAAGGTAATGGTATCAGGTAATACGTCAATACATATTACGTATAAAAAAAAATTAAAAAGATAAATAATTTTCAACGAAATACAGTTCCTAATCGAGATAGATTTTACCAGGTAACTCTGGATTCTCTATCACACCGTTGTAATACTTAATTTCCAAAAAGTCTCTAATATTGTTTGGACTAGGCACTTGCCTGCCGGCAAATTCGATGCTCGACATCGGATGAAGAAATTGTTCCGGAAAATCGCGATTTTTCAAAAACCACGAGTCTCGCATCATCGTACCGTTAGTAGCGTAGAACGGTAATAAATTAACGTGTAGACGATTAACTTTTGAATATTGCACTTTGAAGAACTCACCCTCCGTAGCTTTTTCCCATACGAAACCGTGATGATCGGTAACGGGTTTGTTCTGCGCTTTTACGAGCCACGGCGATCTACCGAGATCGTCGCGATTGACGCCGATGTCTACTTGATGATCCCACGGTAGAATATCGCCATTTCTCATGGCTCCGAGGAGCGATCCACCCTCGAGCCAAAAGCGTATACCAACTTCTTCCAATTTTTCGAAAACGTGATGCGCAACTTTCCGTAAACCCGCCAGACAGCAGGGCGGTGTGTAACGATTTTGATATAGATAAGCGGGTATGCTGTTGACAACGGAACCGAAACAGCGAGGTGTCTCCCTCGAACATCCGTACCATTCAACGCTACCCGAGGCACGGGTGACTTTTTTTATTCCTAACTTCTCGAACATAGCTCTTTCGCGCTTCAAGTGGAGCTGCTGAACTTTCGACTGGGCTTGCTGGCTGCGATACAGCGGTTTTCCCTCGTTGAATTGCTGGTCTTTCATTATGTGCATCTAAGAGAAAACACGAAAATATTTTAGTTGATGCTCGAAGTTAGAAAAAACAGAAACTAGAAAAGTAACGAAAAATCGCTCACCTTCACGCCAGCAGCTGTGGTCTGAAGATACAATGCATCTGTGAATGGCAGAAGAAACGGATCTGAAATTTTTCTTAGAACTTTTGCTTCCATCATCGTTGCATGCTTTCCCACAACCGCATCACATTCGGCGCCCGGAATGTTTACGAATCGTAAACTCCACTCCTTGACTCTGAGTCTCAGATTGTAACAGCTCAACTGATTTTTGCCGACCGGCACTGTTACTGCACCCATTCGAGTGGCACCGTTCACAGTTTCCTGCAATCAATAAAGCATTTTCAAACAAAATAATAAAAATCTTCACGAATGAATGACCAAAGGCTTCTTTCGATAATTCTGTACCTCGGACCGGTAAAAACAATGTTTTTTTCTGTACGTCCTCGCAACTCTTTTTCTAAATCTAATAATTACCTGCATCACCTGCTTGGTCGAAATTCTCGTGGCATCGGGTAAGAACAGAACAAACTTTGTGCGTATGTAGAACAGTGGATTTCGTTCCTCGAACGATTTGTTGAAATCCGGTTGAAGATTGACGAGTTTAACGTTCCTCAGACTATCGTTCGAAAAATCCAGTTCCAGAGGTGGGTAAGGCAACTCGTTGCAAACGATAAGTATGGGTATGGCAGGAAAGGAATTCAGGACGGAGTCCACTGTCGACGCCACGTCGTTCTCGAAGGTCTCGAATTGACGTATCACTATAGTTACCAGACGCGCGAGCCGACGATGAAGCTTCGTCGGCATGTCGCTCGTCGTTGTCAGGCCCGAGGTCGCCGTATTGCGAGTCCCGGCTTGATGCACCGTGAATAACCACCATATCTTGTGCCAAACAATTATGTTGCCGACGAGAGCAAGGACTAACAAAGTTCTCACGAACTTTACGCGCATTGTTATCCCTCGTCTTGGATTGTCATCGCACCACGTAAATGTTCTGCTTTTATGCGGTTTTACCCTCTCAGAGGACCGACCCCTCGAAACAGCCTTCCTCTAACGCGAACCACCATCTTTCTACGAGCTACACGGTGCTTCGCGATTCTGCGCGTTATCGGAGCGCCCACGAGACTCGCGTTGCGTTCGCCCCCGCGATATTGCACAATGTCAAATGACAAACGGAAGTACTAATTTTTTACGATCAAACTAATCGAGAATGAAACCGTAGATAAGACTGACAAGTCGCCGATATTTAGTAGCATTCATTTATTTTAACGCCCAAGCCAAGCTATGTTAAAAAAATTATTTTTATACAAAGTCCACAGCGTCACCAGAGCGCTACGCATCCATGCTTGAACAAACTGTCCGGTTATTCTGGGTGGAGGGAAAGTCGTTTTGCAATTTGATGCATCTTCACTAAGACTCGTAAGGCTTGACGAGATTCTCAGAGAATTCTCTTACGTGCTGGACGCCGCGTACCTCTCGCTCCAAAAGAGGCAGCTTTGTCACGTGGAAGTCCTCGTATAGATCCATTATCTAAAATGAATGAAATAATTTGTCTAGAAATTCGGACTTAACAGTTTAGCAATTTTTTTTATATCCCCGCAATTTTTAATAACCACCTGATCAAGATATTTTTCTTGAACCTTGTGCCTGGCCAGGCACAGTCTGCACGGAGCATCTCCCTCCTTCAGGAATAGCAGTTGATTGACTATGATATTGTGCGTATCGATGCCGCACTTTGTCAACTCCTGTACGAGCCTTTCCGTCTCGTATAGCGATAAAAATTCCGCTATACAGACGCAAACAAATGTCGTCTGTTCGGGATCTCGGAATTGCTCGTTAACTTGTCTGATAACCGCGAGCATCTCCTCCATTTTGTTGGAGAATTCGTCAACGTTGAAGTCGTTTCTGCCGAGTAGAGAGCTCAACTAAAATGAAAATTTCAATCGTCTACATCGTCGCTCGTTTATTGATTTTTTTTTTTTTTTAAGGTGACGAAATACTCGCCGCCGACCCGGGCCGCGCCCTGTTGGTAATAAAAACTGTAATCCCATTTTTTTTTGTCTTTTTCAACTATGCTACATTTTTCTGAGAATGACAAAATGATTAGCTTCCTGTTGACTGTTAGATAAAGGCGCTAATAATTTGCGTTTCACAAAAAATGTTGATGAACCTCGAACAATAAAAATTATGTGTCAAAGTCTTTGTTGCCAACAAGATCTTAAATGGTCCTCAGATGATTTGATTGTTTTTGGTATTACCTGCGTAATGAAGGGACTGATCTTGGATTTCAGTCTCATCAACTTGCCCAATCCTTTCTCGACTACTTGGGGGAAGGAGAGTAGCCTCAACGTGTGGCCTGTCGGTGCAGTGTCAAAGACGACGACGGAAAAATTCATTCCTTTCACGAGTCTGCAAAGTAAAACACACGAATTGAGGCAATGTCATGACAAATGAAAGCAAAACTATTATAACAGGCAAAAATCTTACTTCATCACTTCAGCGTAGCTCATTGCTTCGTCTATTCCAGGGAATGCTCCAACAATTTCTTGCATCACATTGCGACTGAGACGTATTGCCTCTCCGCCAAGCACTGGAATGAAAAAATTCTCCATATTACAACAAATTACAAAATCGCAGAGATTTTAAAGAAAAAAAAACCATTACACTATACCTGATTCATTCTCAAAGTACTCTTCAGGCAATTCAGTCACGCCGGCATTTGGATCTATCTCCATGGCAAAAAGATTTTCAAAGCCTTGCACCTTGGTTGGTACTTTACTGAACTTTTGATCAAAGGCGTCGGATATGTTGTGCGCCGGGTCGGTGGAGATTATTAGAACGTTTTCCCGTACCTTCGCCAGTTGGATAGCCAGCGAACAGCTGATCGAAAAACAATGAGTTGCGCATAATCAAATTTCATTGAATATACATTTAGAAAAGTGGACTCGATTACTGTAATACCTGCACGTAGTTTCTTTTCCGTAATTACCTGCACGTCGTTTTTCCGACACCGCCTTTTCCGCCAACGAATATCCATTTGAGCGATTTTTGCGCTATCACGTTCCTAACCGAGGCCTCCAATGTCTCAACCTCATCACTTGTGTTTGCATTCATTATTTTTTCTTTTACTTGTTTTCTCGTAAAATTTTCGTCGTTTTGAAATAATAACACTGTCAGTAGAAGTGAATGTCAGTCTTGACACGTTTATTGCACGTATCGTACACGTTACCTTTCTGTAAAATTGTTTAGAAATGTTTCTCCAGCCCTGAAAACAACCCAGTTCTGCCACGAAAAACAGGCAAAACAAGACGGGTTAACTACGAGTGGTACGACGTCAGGCACAAGCGGAGAGTAGATGAAGTATCGGTCACTGTTTATCGTGGCAGCCAATGAAATTCGTGATTTACAGTTCGCTCCGTTTTTATTGGCTCAGAAAACGACGATGAAGCCATTCATTGATGGCAGAATGATCAACTATCATAGTAGCGTAGTCAACCCGAAGGAAAAAAAGGGGTATAGATACGAACGAGAAATACACCGGAATACGGAGTGCGTCTCCAAGCCGACAGGCCTGTTGATCTGAAAACTCATCGGCCACCAACAACCACCTACGTGAACAATCTTTTTTTCCCCTCTATTCATGGTTGTGGGTGTAACTCTCGATGACGCCAGATGACGCGCCTCTGACTAACTAAAACATCGTTATATGAATTTGTCAATGAATTTTCTTCGATATATTTTTTAGAAAAAAAAAATGTTAAATTTATAAAAAATATTTAAAAAATGTACGTCCGATCAACGAGCTTCGGTGATAATTCAATCGAATGCAAAGTGCATTATTGAAGTGTGATATATCTCACTAGTTTTAATTGCTGCAAACGATCAAAATTTTGTTTTTTTTAAACATATCTATTGTTTGTAAAGTTATCGTGTGCGTTTTGCGCGGTATCGCTCGAATATAATTCGATATAATGTCGTTGAGTGCCAGTGCTGAGAATCTTACTGCGGACGGAATAGTAAGTGAATCATTTGCATCTCACAATGACCACTTGTTCGAGTCCATGACTCATGCTCGGAACATTGTTTGTCACAGCTTCAATTGAAAAATTGTTTTTCACATGGCTAGTGCACAGCTGCTCACGCAGCTACCTACTAGCTGTGGCTATTGGTAGCTATCGTCTATTATTATTAAATATAAATTAATCCATATTATTATTATATAGATTGGTCACGAAGCTATCAAACAACTCCAAGCCTGAATAATAATCAAACTGGACTGCGATAATGATAATTATGATAAATATGAATGAACATTTTTTCAGATTGCTGGAAGCGACAGCAATATGTGTCTGGAACTGGCGCTGGAAGGAGAGCGCCTCTGCAAGGCGGGGGACTGTAAATCGGGTGTAGCATTTTTCCAAGCGGCTATCCAAGCTGGTACGGACGATCTGAGAACACTCAGCGCAATCTACAGTCAGCTAGGAAATGCTTACTTCTACCTTGGCGACTATGTGAAAGCCATGCAATATCACAAGCACGACTTGACCCTGGCTAGGACTATGTGCGACAAATTGGGCGAAGCAAAGTCTAGCGGTAATTTGGGAAACACGCTTAAGGTGATGGGAAAGTTCGACGAAGCTATGATATGCTGCAAGCGGCATCTGGAGATCTCCAGAGAAATTGGAGACAAGGTATACAGAAGCTTGAATAAATATAGCCAAAACCGATACACAGATTTTTAAATTAATTTGATTAATTTTTAATTTTCAGTTGAGCGAAGGAAGGGCTCTGTACAATTTGGGTAACGTTTATCACGCCAAAGGCAAACAGTATGGAAGAGTTGGCTATCTGGATCCTGGAGAATTCTCTGAAGAATCACGTCAATCTCTGCAGCAGGCTGTTGGCTATTATGAGTATAAAAAATTCTCGATTCCATTAACTTTGAACAAAGCGGTGGATGAAGAACAACAATAATTTTTTATTTTCGTCTTTCAGAGAAAACTTGGAACTGATGAGAACGCTGGGAGACTCGGCGGCGCAGGGGAGAGCCTGCGGTAATTTGGGAAACACGTATTATCTGTTGGGCGACTTTCAGAAAGCTATATTTTATCATAACGAAAGACTGAAAATTGCTCGGGAGTTCGGGGACAAACCGGCGGAGAGAAGAGCTAACAGCAATTTGGGAAATTCTCACATATTTCTCGGTGAATTCGAGAAAGCGGCGCAGCATTACAAGTATGTTTGCTGCAATTAGAGAAATAACATTTTGTGACCAATCGTTTTACGAGGAAATTTTGCTACAATCTGTAAATTGGTATTTTTTCAGGCGCACACTCGTTCTCGCTCAAGAACTCGGTGACCGCGCAGTCGAGGCGCAAGCTTGTTACTCTCTCGGCAACACGTACACGCTCATCCGTGATTATTCGGCTGCCATAGAGTATCATCTTCGTCACTTAGCGATCGCCCAACAATTGATGGATCGAGTGGGCGAGGGACGTGCCTGCTGGTCGCTGGGAAACGCATACTCGGCCATGGCGAATCACGAAAAAGCTCTGCACTTCGCGACCCTACATCTCAATATCTCAAAAGAGCTCGGGGATCAGACGGGCCAAGATACGGCACAGACAAACGTCGCGGATCTCCAAAAGATTCTTGGCTTGGACACTAATCATCAAGAGAACGATAAGGGCAGGAATAACAATCAATTGAGCGCTACCGGAGCGGCGACTATTGCATCGTCGTCGCCGGGAAGATACAGACTGCGCCGGCAGAGCATGGACAACTTGGATCTCATAAAAGTATGAATATTGTTATACGATTGGGCGAAATTGGCAGGCATATATCTGCGGAACGGATATTTTTGCCATGACGGCTATGGTCTAGTCGCTTTAGAAGCGGATTTAATTTTAGTATCGTTTCAGCTAACGCCCGATGGAAAACAAAAAGATGGGAGCGACGGGCCTCCGGCTAGAGCTGGAATTCCACCTCAACCATCACAGGAGGAAGAGGAGGACAACTTCTTCGAGCTCTTGTCGCGCTTCCAATCGGGTAGAATGGACGATCAACGGTGCGTGCTAAATGCCAATCGCAAGCCAAGAATCAAAGTGCCACCTCCGGAAAAAGAAAAGTGCGTATAACTGAACCAAGTTTTGAGCAGGGTAGATAAAGGTTGCAATGATTTAGATATTTTACGGAAGAGATTATAAAATGTTCATGTTTTCATTATGCTCAGGGATGGGGAAGAATTGTTGGAATTGATAGCCGGTATGCAGAGCAAGCGAATGGACGAGCAGCGAGTCACGTTGCCGTACTTGCCAGGCTTGAATACCAATCGGGGCAACCTGGCTGCCATTAAGACACCAGCTAGGACGCCTCAAGATGCCGATGATTCGTTCATAGATATGTTGCTACGTTGCCAAGTAAGTTTCAGTTTTTTCCTAAAAAGCTCATCGAAAAAATTGATTTAATAAATTTAATAACTTTATCAGGGCTCGCGTTTGGAGGATCAACGCAGCCCCCTCCCAGCCGCTCCTTCTTTACAAGACGCTGAGGAGGAATCGAACCAAAGACCCAACGGAAATACTCAATCAGGTGCCACCGTACCCGAAGAAGATTTGTTTGCTCTCATTCAGAGGCTACAGGCAGGACGTATGGAAGATCAACGCGCGTCAGGACCTCGTACAAACAATTAGATGGACAAACTCGGTCTTTCAATAATTTACAATTGTGTTTTTGACATAGCCAGTCATCCCTCCCGAATTGGCTGCACAATTACATATAATTCATCTATCCAATTGTCCTCTACGCTATTGCGAAAAATTACTCGTTGCAGATGAATCCAGATAGATCGTTCATTAATAGGTGCATAAAATCTTCAATCCGGTGGTATCAGACTCGAATTTTCTGTAAATACAACTATCGGCTATATCACCAGCCGGAATATCGGCTGGTATTATTTTAAACAGAACATAGCTCTCATGAGACTTTTTACTGACAAAGCGTAACATTGTGCCAAATTCGGTCTAGGTTGCTTTTGGATAAATATTGAGATTAGATTATAAACGTCGCGTTATTCCGTCTGTAGACTGACGAAGTTTCGTCAATTCGATGATCGAAATGTTCCAGAGTACTATTGTTATTCCGGGTATCAAAGTATTAGGCGTTACATTGACCTATGTAAAGTGTATCGGCCACTGCCACCTTCTGACCTCGAATTCATACGCCTACACGTTTCTAAATTTGTTTTCTTTTTCTTACCTTGCGTCATTCGGACTTCCACTCGGTCATTCCGGTAATCTGTAACAAAAGACAGTTTTGTACTCAAATCGTGCGACATGAGAATCCTCGATATTACTCAATCATATTTAGAACCTCTATTGAGTGGCCATAAGCTCTTCCCACGTGCTCATTTATCAATCGTTAAAAATAAATACTGTTGTAGTTTAACACTCTAAGAGATTGAGAACTTACGGTCGGATACCTAATGCTCAAAATTATGGATGAGGTGCTTGTTATATATATATTAACGGAAAGTTAGCTAGGAGCACGCTACTTTTAGAGATACCCATGACAATTCTGTGAACTTAGAAAAATAGGTTGAACTCTACCATTCCTTTAAATTTCGAGCAATAGTTGAATGAAAAATTTCACTCTCGTACTTTCGCGTGAATGTTTGTGAGGAAGCTTTTCGAATGCAAACTGTGTTCAGTGTGTCAAAATAAAAATTAGAAACCTCGGATTCTATCTTGCCAAAACTAAAAGAAATCAATGACTTATCAGAGATTCCTATTTTTGTCTTATAAATTTCCTCGTAAATGATTAAGTCATGTTTCGTATTAAATCTTGAAAGCATCCTATTCGCTCACGTTATCTCGTCCGAACTATAAAAAAGGTGAAAAATTGTTGATACTGTACATGCGTTTCGGAAGTATTTGAGACATTTAAAAAGAAATGAGGTGGACGAGAAGGTCGAGAGGTTTGATGAAATTATATTATAATAAGTGTAATGATGTATCGTAACGCGCTATGATCGAGCAGCTAGGATTCTTAATCAAGTATTGAAATTGAAGTATTCTGTACCCAGAGACAAAAGGAAAGCTAAGAATGTTGATTCGCAATCGTTACGATAAACATTTATAATAAAATAATTGTAATTTTGAAATATATTTTTTTCGAAACGATGGAACGAAGTAATAGGATCAAGTTTGCGTAGTGTAATTTGAAGTCTAACGATTGCTTCGTTCACAATTAAATCGCTAGTTTCGTTTCGAAGCATATTTTATTTTTATTATAATCTAATTGCATGCACTTCAAGCCCTATTTTTTGTAGAACTTTACAACTTTTGTAAATCTAGTTTATACTCTTGGAGAACATTATTTTTCTGTATCTCAACTTTTTACAAAAATTGTACCTATATATTGTAGTTATTGTATTTCATTATTATTAAGTTCGTGTAGGTACGAATAGAGAACAAATAAAGGCGCATATACTTTTTTCAAAAAAATGCATTTCACGCATTCTTCCAACACCGTAGATTAAAAAAGAAAAAAAAAACACTGCGATCTAACGAATCCACACAGCAATGTCAAGCAGATCCAAAAAGACCGTTTACGCGGATTCTGTCTCATATAATAAATCGGAAGCATTGAGTTCCGTAGGATGGAGCGAGTGGTCGGATTTCGAGCTCAACAACGAAGCTTGGGATTATCCAAAAAGTAAATATCATACTATTTTATGACTGTCAGTGAATTTCTCAAATGGTAACCAGCGTCCTTTAGGCGGAGAATTCGTTGACCATCAAACTGTCCCGATGCCATCGTCTCTGCGGCCTAGAGATTGGAAAAGATTCGGTAAATTGGATAATGTCGTTTCTCCTATCGTGTTCGAGAAAATTACTGGCTATCCGGACTTTATATCGAACAACAAGCATTTATTGCACAGCGAGGTTTGCAAAACTCTGACGTAACTGTGTCTGGAGATAATAATTGAAAGTAGCGCGTACCGGAAACTCTCCTATAATTCCATGATAATTTACAGTTTATGCGGTGCTTCGTATCAACATTGATAAATATTCAGTATTGCGGTCGCAACGGCCTCGAAATAGAAAATTCATCGACGAATTTCGCGTGGAATTTTTTTGAACAGCGCTGGCAGGGATGGTTTCACGTTTACTCGTTGAACAAAGCTGGAAAGGGAGTAGCCCATCAGCCGGTGGTCAATCCTAACGGTATCGCAGCTTGCCGATTACTCGCTCTCGCTCTTTCTGGATGATTATCATTCGATCGTTCCTTTTGCTTTTAACAGGTAAATACATAGTACGGATTTTCTTTATGGGCTGCTGGCGTCGAGTTTTTATAGACGACACGATACCCGTCGACAAAAGAGGCAGACCCCTTTTGCCTTGTACCGCGAATGTTAATGAGCTGTGGCCGATGATATTGGCTAAGGCGATGTTGAAAGTCGCCGCAATTTCTTGGACTGACGAACGTGAGATTGTTGATTGCAACTTCGTAACGTGTCTTACCGGTAATTCGTTAAACGACTTCTACAGATAATTATATAACATATCTTAAAGGCAATGTGAAATGGACTAGGTCGGTAACGGAACCTGCAATAAGTTGTTTTTATTTCCAAAAGTCTTCAAGATATTAAAAAAAAAAATGAGAATATGCTTTTGAAAAATGACCAATTGAAAACGCATGTGCGAATTGCTACATAGTTTATATTTCTCGGGCCGATGCAGGCTGGATAGGTTTATCATTGAACGTTTCGCATCTATCGCCCCGTGATCAGTGGGAGTTTCTAACAAAATACGCGAAACATTTCGAGTGGCCTAGAGATGAAAGAGCGGCGCCGGAAAGTTCGACATCCGGTGAACCGGAGAAGGTGACCAAATCCCAAAAATCAAAAGTTATTGCGAAGAAAAAGCTGCAAGTGCCAGAGGAGCCACGGCCAACTTTGCTCTTTCTCAATCTGGAAGACACGAGGGATGTTGATGCTGAGGAGATTCCTGGAATCACTCCTTGTTGGAGTCATCAAATTTACGTTGAGCTGTCCCGGGACGTTCCCTTGGATCCGGCGCAAGTAATAAGCACGTTTAATCGTCAATATTTTAGTAAAACCGAAAGTGTCTCGGTCCCAGGCTAGATAGATGCGTCCGATGACACGCCCAATTTTTGTTGAATTTCTGCTGATCTTGAATAGCATTCGTTACAGTTTTTTTTTTACCGATCGAGCATGTTTCATATGATCTTAGGGAATTAAAAACTTAACATCCGTATTCAAGGTAAAACCTCCGCTGGCCAAGTGGAAACAGCATCGTTGGCTGGATTGGGCGATACGTCGAGGTCTCATCGACGCCTCGGAGTATTTCGTTCCTATTCGACACCTGCTGATTGTCAGCCCTCTGCGGGAATTCAGTGACGATACTTTATACTCTTGTGACGAGAGTGCAGACATCACCGACGAAGAGGCATCCCGGCCGAATTTGGTATCGAGTAAGAAAAATATACTCGACAAAACAAACAGCCCGGCCACGACGATTTTACGCAATGGCAAAGGCAGAGACGTTGACCTACCGGACATCAGCCTTTGGGGTGACTTCAACAAATTGTCTCTCCACTTGCGCGAGGTTAAGTTGTTCTACAGAAAAAAATTCTTCAAATATTACATCGAAGTCTCCGACATCGTTAATCGGAACGTCGGTGCGCCCAATGACGGAAGGAAAAGCAAATCGGATCAACTTTCGACCAGGGACGGTAAAAAGAGCGCTCCGAAATCGGTGATCTCTGTTTTACCGACTGGGACCTACGAGTATCGCGAAAAAATGTCGCATTCGAGAAACGAAGCTCTCTTTCTCTTCGTCGATTCGATCGAGGAAAAATTCTTTCTCATCGATCTGTCGACTATGGCACGAAATACAAAAAAGACCTCTCATTTGGTCGTAGAGAGGCACGACTGGTTCCACGAATCGGGTAACGAATTGATTGCGGAACTGATAACAAGGGGAACTAAATCGACCGTTCTCAAAGTGGAAGCCGGCAGACACTTGTTGCGTATCTTCATAAGTTCCGAATCGTGTTATAACGTATCTATACTGTCGGACACTCCCTTCCAAATCGGCGATCGCTTGAAAATCCACGGACTCATGACCACCGAAGCATTGAGAATTCAAGTGTCCGCCGAGAAAATCAGTAACACCGTGAAGAAAGCTTTCGGATCTTTTGGTACCGAGAGTTACGGAAGTTATCTGAGACTCTATTATCGGAGTTACATGCCCGATGAAGTCGATAGTGCAGAAAACTCTTATAAAAAAACGCTGAAGTCGATTCACCTCCATTTCCGGAACGAGTTCGTAGCGTTGATAAAAAATCGATTTCCGTCGGAGGAATCAAAATTTATCGAGCGTTCCTTGAGGATCTTTTTTCTCGATCCCTCGGTCGGTATGGAGATGAGCTCGTCACCTTATCGCAAGGAAGACACCGGGAGCCAGGAAATCGCAGAAAATTCCGACAACCATCGACACAGAGCCGCTGAATGGATCCAATCGGCATTTCGGATGTTTCTAGTCAGACATTACAAAAAAATGCACGATCCTCTCAACAAGGAACACAATGGAGTGAAGGAAGTTCTCGCGAGAGTCGTCGAGCTCTTCGACTACGACAAGCACGAGACCGTTGCTGGAACATTGTTAAGATCCACCCTAAAGAGAGAAGCAATTTTTGAGACTCTTTATAAATTTTCCAGCGACTTAAAAAATGTAATACAAATTCAAGAGCTGAGAGGTCGAGTCCAGAAAAATCCCGTGCGGTCGGACCAATGGATTCCCATCGTCAGAGTCGTCGTCAACGCGCCCAAGCGAGAAAGAGTTCTCGCCTCTTTGGATCTATTCACGGATCTTTCGAATTACACTCTGCGAGTGTTTGCTAACGACACTAAAAGGGAGATGCCACGTTTGGTGAACAATGTCGCACCGACGAGATACAAACATCGCGAAGGCGGCTACACGGTCTTCGCTTACGGATGGAGCGATTCTCAGAGGTACAAAGATGTCGAGTGGATTTTGCATTTGACGACGATAAAGGACGAACCGATGTTCTACTGGGTGGCGGATAATGAAGCGCCGATTCCGGCGATCAGCGAAATCCGACCGCTTCTCGTCCAAGAGATTTCCAACACCTACGTGCCGAATATTCGCAATCGCATAGCCAAGGTTTCGCTGAGAATCAGAAAGACGAGTCTCGTGTCTTTGATGCTGAGGACCTCGTACGAGAAGGCGTCGGCGCGATTGCGGGTCATCGACGAGGCTGGCTCTGCTTTGACGGAGATCGAGGGCGATGGGGTTGTCATCTTACCCGTGGTTCTTCTAGAATTCGAAACTTCCGCTCGGCAGGAGAGTGAAGTTTCTCGTCGCGAGGGGGATGACGAGAAGTCGCGGAGGTCGAAGAGGTCGTTGACCCGTCGAAGCGGAGGATCTTCCAGCCACCGTTCGGCCAACGCTTCGAGACGGGATTCGATCGAACAGCCCGATGAGTCTGTAAACCGGAAGCGGTACTTCGTCGAAGCTTCGCTTCGGGAAGAAGATTCTTGGCCGTTGACGGAAGCCGAATGGTCGGTCGTGGCCGACGCAAAGAGGGGAAGTCTCGCCGGCAAGGCGAAGCCCAGGAAATCTTCCACTCTTGAGAGGCTCTCGAAAGCCGAGAGACCGAAATCAAAGCAATTTTCGAAAAAGTCACTGGAGGTTAGCGAAGCGGCGCTGGAGCCTTACTGGACGTTGCAGGTAGTTACCGACGCGGGAAACGAATTGGAGATAAGTCAGGATGCAAGCGAGGAGGTGAAGATTGAAGAGTTCAAAAAACTTTGGAAAACCGAAGAATCCGATCGTGCCGAACGCGGTCGGGAGTTGAGAGGGCGGTTTGGGATAACAGGAGTCTTACCGAAGATTGAAGATGAGCGTGAACGACATGTCGAACAAGCCGCATAGAAGAGCACGGCAACCGTGCGGGAAGGAAGAAAATAAGAGAAACAAACTGGATGGAGAATATCGAGAAGGTCTCGTTGAGGAAAAGGCAAACGAGGAGGGGGGGGGGGGGGGTAGAGGGATTGAGGGAGAAAAAAAGAACGAGGTTGACGGTGTATAACGCAGACGGCTTATGAAGTGGCATATGTCCACGATACGGCGTGCGCGCTGATTATAGGTAGGGCATGGCGATGGTACACTCTCGCGCGCGTAACCTCTATGCATGCCTCTCCCGTACTGCAAGACATCAACGTACGGGCGGCATGCTACCGGTAATCACTATCTATCGCGTTCGCGAGAGAAGAGAACTCGTCTCTCACCGAACGGATTATATTCCCGGTTGGTGCATAGTAATACGCGCATCAGGTAAGCCTCGTAAAACAACCGTGCCGCAATAACGCTAAAATTATTTTCCTATTTTATATCCAGTGGACCTCTCTTCCCCTCGTGGCGAGAGAGATGAAAGGAAGCGGCAGCAATTCTAGCGAACTATAACCCGTCAGTAAAATCGTCTTTTATACAGTGAAGGTCGACGGGATTGAATTCTTGTTGTTTTACCCATTTTCATTGCCATCTAAAATTTACAGAATGTTGTAATAAACTTTTTTTTTGCAATAGATAAGCAGTACTAGGCACAGAACCATATTGAAATTGATTTTCGATAGAATCATGTTGAAATCCGTTCTACAGAGTGCACTTCATAGTTGGCTCCCACGCTGCTGTAGATCGGGTAATATTTATTGTGCTCGAGTTCCTCTCTTCGGTATTTAGTTTTAAATCAAGTCTCAGCGCAATGTTTCCTTACGGTTAGCCTTTAAGCCTCAATTTTGTATGTTAAGTCTGATCACTCTCACTATGCCACATCGTTGGACGGAATTTTCCCATCTACCGTAATAGGGCTTGGCCCGTTTTTAATCAAGTAAACAAAAAATAAACAAAATTGCTTCGATAGTAAACACGGTTATAGTACATTATTCGTCTCTCATCCTTATTCTTATGGAGTTTGTGTCGCGCCGCTTCCGCGTACGAAGACGTTCTCACAGAGTCGAGCTCGAGCACCGGGGATGACCCACTTGCCAGCCGGTTGTTCTTGTTAAAACTTACAACCGCGTATAGCGTGTCATTCGGTTAGTGTTAAAGATTACCCTATAATCGAGTGTATCGCCGCTAAATAAAGGCGTATAAAAATCTTCGCAGCTCTATGTATAACATCTATAAACGTTATAATCATATTTGGCTATTCTCTCATCATCCTTCCGAAGACAGAATGCCTCGGGATTGATGAGGCGTGTAAAACGATGCTCGCCCCGGCACCGCTCGTGCCGATCCTTCAAAACCTTCTGGATCCAACGATCACGCGTGCGCGCCCTCGTCCCGTAATCTCAGTACTTTTCGGCGCCCCCTTTTCCTTTTTTGCACGGTCAAAATGGCTAACTCTCGCGGCGGTTAGATCGTATCGAGTTCCTCGGTGATCGTGTTTCGCAATAAAAGCCAAGAGAAACAAATCGGCACTCGTGAGAGAAAAAGGGACGACGAGGAGAGGATCGAAGAGGGGGGATGGCTGAGAGCCGTGTCTCGACGATGTAACGAGACAACAATTTTATCGTCGAATTTTTTTTACTCTAAATAACCCGACCATCGAAACAATCGTGAATCTATAATCGCATCTCTTCGGCGCGATATCACGCTGAGCGGGGTTGACAAGATTCCTGGAACAAGTTCGATTATTTTCATTTTACATAGATTGAAACTCACGCCTGCTGCATTGTCGATGTTTCATCGCCCGACAAAGATCATCGTCGCAACGGGGTTAAAAGATAAGACACAAAGGAGGCGATCTTCAGTTGCAGCGTCGAGAGTTATGGGACAAAGTCAAACGTGACCATGCGCTTAGGCTGCGTATAACTCCAAGCAGAAAAGCATAAAATGTAAAGTTAATATGTAAAATCGTGGACTTTGGGGACAATGAAATATTTGTAAAACTTACAAACTTTTTTGTAATGGGCAAATATTATTTTGTTTTATTTGATTTTTTTTATTTTTTTCATATACACTCAAATCGATGTTCGATAATCCGTTGAATAAGCGGGCGATTGGAATAGTTAGTTAAGAGCGATCTAGCCTTATAGTTACGGTCTCGCATTATCAACTATCTCCCGGACGTAGTCTCGCTCGTAGCAGCTCTACTCTCAGATATACTTATGACAACGTGCGTCCCCATTAAAACTCTGTATCTTCTCCCGTTTGTGTGTTTCACTTGTATCGTATACCGGTTTTTTTAGCCACCCGCATGCGAGGGTACTGCACGTCCGGAATTGTATTAATACGGGACCGAGTACCGGGGATGCTGCATGAATTACATAATTGCTATTTGAGAAGTACAACTGCGCACACTTGTGTAAACGGAATGTGACACTATGGTGGTAGTCAATATTTTCATCGAACGCGGGAGGACAATAGCCCCGGAGTTCTTCCTCAACCCCCGACAGTCAACAGGATAGTCCATTAATTCTCGGGCCGTCGTAACACCGAAATTCCCAACACCCACGTTCTCCGCTCCTTTGGCATTGAAAAAAAATGTTCACCTAAACCCGCCCAAAACTCGTCGACACTCTACACTCCCGGCCCATTAACGTCTTCATTTAATATTCTCGATACCTGTTTATTCGCACGGTATTCATTTTATAGTCGCGACGAGATGTGCGAGCTATTCCCAGATAGGTTTAAGGACAACACAATACACATCAAATTCCTCATTGGACTAATGGTCCTTTTTATTATTATTATTTTTTTTTAATTCAAAAACTACTCGATATATAATTATTTGCAATTACATGTCTTTACAAAATATAGCTGTAAAAATGGCCATTTAATTTATTCGCCAAATGAATTTTCTTTGCTA
The DNA here is from genome assembly GCA_917499995.1 of Ichneumon xanthorius. NCBI lineage: Eukaryota > Metazoa > Arthropoda > Insecta > Hymenoptera > Ichneumonidae > Ichneumon > Ichneumon xanthorius. The sequence goes on along the minus strand of OU824203.1, from coordinate 1,079,904 downwards.
AGGCGATTTTCAGTTGTTTTCGAACAATAATAATAGTAATAATGTAATAATGATTATTCTTATTATATAAGACTTACCGGAAATAGAGTGTCAATCGCACAAATCCCACCTGCAAATTATATTTTGTATTTCAATATATTTTGTAATTTCTTAAGAGGGCTCGCTATCTTTGATTGAGGTTGAACGTTTTTCAGCAACAGGTGGATAATCGCTGTGGATCTTAAAAGAAAGTGTTGCATCCATCGTCTTGAATTGTATCGTGAAAATTAATTTCAAGCGTTATTGGAGACACTTTCAGATACCGATGTAAACGAGAAGTTTTCTGTGATAGAGAGAGAGTGTTGACAGTAAAGTGGAAGGGGGTTGTGCGTGAGTCCGCAGCGGTCTCACGTTTGTGGAGGACGGAGGGAGAGGGCACGAGAGACGGAGATAGGAAGAGAAGCTGCGGCGGACCGAGATGAGTTGGGATACCCGGTTCATAGTCTGCTCGCTGGCAGTCTCACGACGAGTCCCGTCGACGCACCTTTTCGGGGGTTCATCCTTTCGTCACGCGGGCATTACCAAATATACACGATAGTTTAGCGAAGAAAAATTCACCGAACGGAAAGACGAACTATGCTACGAATATTGTGAACAAAGTGTGTGTCGTGTCTGCATGGCCGCTCGGAAAATATATCGGCGTGTTTTGTTGTTAAAGTTTTCATAATCGTTTTCAGGATTAATCGAAAAAAAACCAAAAAAAGGGAAAAAAGCAAATTGTCACTCTAAGTAAGTGCAAAGATACGTGATTTTTGGCTGCTGATTTGTAATGAATGTATCCTCTAAATTCGAGCTACCAGCCAACTCTCCCCTTGATCTCTCCGATAATCTCACACGGGTTAGCCTTATCGTTCGCCGCTCGAAGATCTACGAGCTTACGCACTTGCCGCAAGTCTCGAGCTGCGTCAACGGAACAAAAAAAAAGAAATGGGTTTTTTTTTTGTTGTAAATATCGAAGGGTCTTCAATGTTGCATTGTTGCATTTGTAGCTTAGAATCCCCTCAGTTTTAGAGCTATTTGTCATAGATAACGAATTTATTTATACCCCTCGTGCGTGATAGTCTTTCTATCATTTCACACTTATTCGCTACTTCCGGAACGCCAACACTTCGCGAAGCGCGCGCGCGTTATCGCGGGGGCTACTCGTGTATACCCTTTTCTCGACTTTAGACGTTGACACATATATTATTGAAATTTCAATACAAAATAAATTGTACTCTTTTTCTGTTATTTATTTATATTGGAATTAATCGATAATCTGGGTAAACTTTTGGGAAGATTATTCAACGAACCAGGGGGAGTCTTCAGGACATTACCAAATGGCCTGGGACCACACTGCTTAACGAATGCCTGCTGAGGCGATCGACCGATCGGACTTTATATTGGTAAAAGTCCAAAGAAACTCGATATAGGGGCTAAGCATAATGTTGGTGCAACGAGCTGGTATATTGTCGGCAGCGGCCCTACTGTTTCTCGCTAATCGGACGCTTCAAGAAAATCCACCGGGCACACGTTACACGCCGACGTCGAGTCAAGACATCGACAACAATTTACAATCGATTCCTCCAGTCGGGTAAGTGAGACAGCCCGATCATTTTTACATTCATATGCATGCACGAGTGACAATGTGTTCGCAACGAGCCTGACTCATTATTTTAATGTGTGGGACGCGTTATGTGCCGGAAGTGACATTAATGAGAGTAACTTAGGTGCGCCGCCACGTCTGAATTATTGGCACGGAAATAAAGCTTTTGCGATGTGACGAACGAGATACGAATTGATGATACCTATTGTGTGGCTCGAGTGTTGCGACAGTGATCGACCGTTTCGAGACAAAAATTCGACACGACCGATAATTTTTATTTTTTTCAGGAGAATTGGAGCGCTTCGCACTAGTCACGTGAGTGCTATATTTTTAAAGTCGTTTATACAAACTTTTACACATGTATTGATTATAGTGATGGTTATTTGTATTAGCTGTTTGTTTATGAAGGAATTTCGTCGATGGATTAACAAAAGGCTGTCATTTTTTGACAGAAGATACTATCGAATATCTAGATGGTGGGTTCGTAGAGCATCTTTCAAGGAAGAGAATGAGCCATAATACATCATAGTTGATAAAAAATTCCAGATTATTCTTTGAAAATCTGAACAAATATGCACCTTTTCGAAAATTAGCACAACCAAGTTAATATTTTTGCAATACAAATAACCACCCACGATAATAAATACATGCGTAGAAGTTTGTATAGACGACTTTAAAAATGTAGCACTCATTTGAATTGTGTGAAACGCTCTAACCTCCTTAAGCATAGAAGAGGATCGAATTAATATGAAAGCAGAATATAAAGCAGTTTTTTAAATTTCATTATAATGTTTATGTCTATGAATTTGTACTTCGGTGAACATTGACAAAAAAGCACGTTTAGGGAGGTGATCTTTATCTGCTTGCAAAAAAAAAGTTGCGGCACCTCTGGCCAATTTTCCACTGCTCGGCGGAAACTCCGTGCACGGAAATGAAGCACAGACGATCCGACCAGCGAGATACGATTCACGATACCTTTTGTGCTTCCGGTCGTGCTTTACAACAATAGTCGGCCAATTCGAGAAAAAATTAAACTCGTACGATATTTGTTTTGTTCTCGAAAAACATAAAGGAAGCGTCTTTGTTTTTTTAATTTGCATTCTAATTTGTATCTCTATTGTTGTAAGTCGAATTAGTTCTTCAACACATCGAAACGTCTCTATTCGTGTGTAAAAAAAATTGGGTCACCGGTAAATAAATTTGGCCAATAGCAGCGTGTACCTAACGTTTACATATTCGCAAAGCACTCGAGGCAGTGGCCTTGATCTTGTAACGTGCCTACGTTTTATTACGAACGTCGATGCGAATCGCATAGGACAAGCTCGTTCCACGTCGAACAAACGAGTGAAACCTGTCGTCGACTCGGGTTGTTCCGAGTTCTTATCTCCGGGCGACTCGTTAATAATTAGCATTATTTGCCGATGAGTAAGTAGCCACTTATTATAATCGTGTAGTAGTTTGCCACATTTTTATCCAATCTACCGCCTGAAAATTGCATAGGTGGATGAATCTAGTTCGAAGAAGGCAGCGTCGTTGCGGGGCACACGTGTATACACGGCGTGTGTGTGAACACTCCACTACGGCGATAGCCGGCAACGCACGGTCAATTAACTCTCGTGTATTCCTGGAGACGCCAACACCGCGGAGGCTTCGCTCACGCAAATATAAAATTTATCCATCAAAATCTCGACCAACAACTCAAACCTTACGCCTTGAATCGGGACAGTGACGGAACGAATCGTTGTTACAAAATTTCCAAACGTGCGTTTCTCGATCGTCAAGTTGGCCAAGTGCAAGAACGCTCGAATACTCGTGCGGATATCCCTCGCGTTTGGCTACACATAAATTAAGATTCATCGTCAGATTGTAGATTGTCCGAACGATCGAAACGGGGACGAAAATGAAGCGGCAGTTAAGAATCTCGTTTTAGACGATTCGAGAAACGTCGGGTAATGCGCTTGCGCAAAGGACGAACTTATCCAATTCGGCGCTGACCTTTAATCACGATCAAGGCTCCGATTAAGTAATAGTTGTTTCGCTCGATTTTTCATATCTTCCTCTTATCTCAATTTTTATTTACCTATTTTTTCAAGATCTTTATGTAAATGTGTGCGTGAATGCTTCAGATCATCCAAAAATCAAGTTCAGAAAACGTGGACGTCGTATGTGCCAAGAAGAACGTTAAGAACATAATCAGGCGATGTTTCAGCGGTCGAATTGAAACTTTGCGCACAAGCAAAGCCGCGAGCAAAGTATCTTATCGGGGGCTCATTGAATACTGAATTACATATTAATTCCAAGGAAACTCGATAATTCGAATTAAACGCGATCACGTAAGCTCGTTCGAATGTGTTTATCGTACACGCGTGTGCGATACTTCGGAGCTTATTCTCATTGATACGTCAAACCCGCACATTAACTCGTTTCCCTTGTATCGCCGATAAATAGAACTTCCGCAATATCTAATTGAATTTCGCGTCAACACGGTTAAAATTCATAAGCCGCATGATACGAGAAATCTCGTGCGTTTAATATTCACAACTACCAACAACCAGTACTATAGATATGTGAGACACGGACGGAGACCAAAAAATCTCGTGACATATAACTATCGCTATTTTGAAAAGTGCAAACGATAAATAACGAGGTTCAACGATTGTAGGGCACGAGTTATCTGTAGTGCGATGACGTTAACGTGAACATATATATACATATATACAGATAGATCTGCGTTTCATATCCGAGCGTGGACAACTACTTGGCGCGAAGTGACTCAAGCTTTTAAGGGCAAACTTTTTCTTCACTTTATTTTTTTTTTTTTTTTGCTGCCGAGTACCCGAGCACGTAGGCGTGCGAGTTATGCCGAGCATCGATGCGAATAGCTTTAACACACGAACGGACACATAAACATTCCTTACGCGCATTCTATGTCGAGAACTCCCTTCCCGTTTCGATTGCGCAACAGGCCGTTTAACCCAATTTGTAACGCAAGAATTAGCGTGAATAATTATCTAATTGGGTTTCCCCATTACCCGAAGGAAAAGAAAAGTTCTTTCATCTTAAACCATCTAAACGTCCGTTTATAATCGAGTAACGGATGTACACTTGCTTAGTAATAAACTAATGCTACGGTGAACTTGCTGTTTGTTTAATGATGCGTGTGTAATACAAATAAAAAGAAGTTGGAGTCAAAACAGTATAAACGAAGTTTTAGCTAATTGGATACAGTTAATCATTTTTCACGTGCAAGAGATTCGTCCCTTGTCATTTTTTTGTTTCATTTTCAGAACAAAATTAAAAATACTCGATCGCATGGGATTTTTTTATACGATTATTTTTTACCGATGAAAAATCAATAATTTTTTTTTGCGTTAGTAAATAAATGAAAATTTGTAGAATCATTAAGGTACTTTCTTTTTTAACGTGGTATCATTGCCCATAAGTCTAAACCTCGATAATGCTGTATCACAATAACGAACCCCCTCGGAGACCGCACGCTGAGCTTGTCACCCGTGTCACGTGCCTATGACCAGCAATTTATCTCGAAGGAAGGGGGTTCGTAAGCGATCGCGACGCGATCGATTCGTCCCACCATAATCGAATATTGATTGAGTCGGACGTTCGTGAAGATCCGAGATTGAGATCTCTCAACGCGTGCCGCCTAAAAAAAGAAAAGTCCCACCGTAAGAAAACTGTTTTTTTGTTTAATATCAAAGCTCCGACCGAATGACTGACCACATTTGTCCCTTCGAGCGATCGAACGAGCGTCGAGGGATCGATTTATAAAAATTATATCGTGCCCATTCAATGCACTTGACAATTTCGATATACAACATAGCAGATGCTAAAGCTCCATGCAACAGCTGCACAATGAAACACGCTCGCGACTTCGTGCGAACATTGATTTCGACCTAGGGCTCGTTATAGCTGGAATTACGGGGGAAACGCGCGTTAAAATTACAGCTGTAAGCGACGGCGTTCAAAATGTTCGCGACTCTCCCTTTCGACGCATCGTCGATTTAGATTCGATAACGAACCGATCGTGTGTGGGTGTGTGAGTTTTTTTTTCCTTGAAGATCGCACTATCCACATACCGTACAAAAGATAAAATATTTCGCACCCAAAAATTGTTTAGTTACTTTACAAAAATTTGGTCTAAATTATTTAGGATCAAAAAAATTGTTGCCATTCCAGCAATTTTTTTTCGTGTAATCTGCGATTTCGAAGACGAGAAATCGAGAGTGTCGGTGACAATGCCAATTGGCGAAAATACTTCAGAATTGCATGGTGCAATCGTGAAAAGAGAGAAGCGCGAGCGGCGGTTTAGGATCCGGAGGGAACGATACGCACGAATGTGTTTGATCAGCCTCCTCATTGCCAGCGCACAGTCCCGTTCGGGTTAAGTCGTTCGACTGTGAGAAACCGGCTAATCGTTAAGTGCTCGTAATTAAATGTCGCGATAGGCCGAAGAATTCCGATCTATTAAAGAGCACGAGTGTATAACTTTGTTATGAAAGTTCTAGTGAGACGAATGAGAGGGAAAGAGAGCTGAACGATTATTATTTTATTGCCCTCGCGTCCACAGGATAAGTTATTTACTGTCATTAGATTGCGGCCAGTTGATCGGACATTGAAAATGACCTCTCACACGAAACGAGCCCATAATTTCAAATCACATAGCTAAATTTAAAAAAATGTCTCCCGCTAGGTCCATAATTTTTTTTTACCATGAACTTCGTAATACATTTTTTTTCGGGTTAACCTTTTTTTCCTATTTATCGAAAATCCATGTTAAAAAAAAGAATTCGAAGATATCGAAAGATTTATAATGTTCGTGCCCGCTGTGATCAGCTGTCGCACGAGGCCCAAGCTGGTGGCTACGAATGAGGAACTTCAGTCGCGCAAAAAAAGAAATGAACAAACCAGAATGCCGAAGTGTGACTCACGCTCTTCTCTTTCTTTGTACCGGATAGAAAACCCTTCAATCATTATTAACCCACGTAATATCGGGCTCGGTGAAGCGATGCTTTTGGTATGCAGAAGGGTAAATTAATCAGCGGGAAGATTTCTCGTTCGAGAGCATCCGTGGAATGGCCTCATTACGCAATAATCATATTACAGCACACACTCGTGTACGGCCCGGAGTGCGCAGGATAGAGATAGGGCTCCATTGTTTTCACGAGATTGCCTATAATGACACTCTCGAGGATTGTGGGTTCTAATATCAGTTTTGCGCGATACTGTCCTACGTGCAATGGTGTACGATAGTTTAACACACCGTGTCCACGGAGCGTTAGGAGAGCCCGAGCTACTTGCGAGATAAAGCTCGAGTGCTCATTAAAGACAATTCATTAGATCCGCGCAGCATTACGCGATCCGGAACTTACTGCAAATTACTTTATCCTCTCCCGGCAGAGAAAGAGTGTTAACTGCCGAGCATTCCTCGGCATCGTCGTGACCGCGCACACGTTTCGCATATCGACTCGCGTCACTCGCCAGTCGGCCGTGTTTGATTTCTCGGCTATGATTCTTTTATTTTTTTTTCCTCTCAACGCCCGGATAAGTCGCAAGAAGTCCGCGGATATGCGTGCATAAGACGGCAATGAGCTTCGGCGCCATGGCGCGTAAGTGGAAGTACTTAAAAGAGCCTAGCAGCTGACGTTAATTATGGGGCAACGAGTGAATGGCCGCCTTGTTCGCGAGGTGGCACAGACTCCCTTTTTTCACAATTTTTTTTTGTTTTGTTTTTGCAGTATGACGCGTGTATGACACCACGGAAACGCCATGTGTGTGCGGGAGAATGAAAATGAAATTTTCGTTTTGTTCGTCGCGGAAGGGAGAGACAAATCGCTTCGATGATACTCGGACTTAGAGCACATAAGCGACAAGAGTAGACAAAAATAGAATGGGGTCAGCATTATTTGTAGGCGTCGAGTCGAGGAATAAACTCGCGTCCTTATGGGTTCTGGAAGGGGGGTCAATTATATAATATTGTATCACCATCTACGATTAAGTGGGGCGAGATAAATGCACAGCGGTTAAATAAAATTGTACCTTGAATGGGCGTCTACGCAATTAAATGCTCGTTCGGTCTCTCGTAAGGTTAATCTTACTTAAGGTTAATCTTGGAAGATTTGTTTTTTTTTTTTTTTTAATTGACTACGTAACATTTTGTGCTTACAGTCCAAATATCTGCCGAACGAGATACAAAAATTACTGCTGTCCCGGTTGGACGAGAAAACCGGAAACAGGACTTTGCGTTATTCGTAAGTACGATACATTAAGAAGGGACAAATGAACGTGCGAATTTTTTCAAATAATTTAATCAGTCCCGAGTCGATTCTCGTTCGGTCTGACGAGTGTTCAGTTTCTGTGATTTTTCAGCTATCTGTTCAAGGAGATGTGGTAATCAGGGAAGATGCATAAGGCCGAATATTTGTCTGTGCGACAGTGGATCCGTGGCTTCGATATGCGGGGCAGCTCAGACGAGAGGTAAGATCAAGCAAATTAAAAAAACAACTCAAAAATTGTGCTTATTTATCTAACTTTCTTTTCACGTTATTCAGTAAAAATCCGAGACAATTTATACTACGTTAGCATTTTTTTTTTTTTTTAAATCCGAAGCGATGTCTTAAATTTGAACAATTCTGTAGATGAACGGTTTTCATTCCGGCGGGTTGTGACTGTGCAAGTTCGCGTTTATGAATGTAGCGAACGTAAAACGTTAACTACAAAGAAATATGGGGGTGTCGGATGAAGAGAAGGTGCGCGTCTTCGTTCGCGGACAGCCGTTCTACCCTCAGGGTATCTAAAAAATGTATGATTCGCCGTTATCGCAGGAATGTTGGTAATTGCAAGCGGCAAGAGTGAAGGGGAGGGGGGGGGGGGGTTCAGTCCGTCGTTCCTATAATTTTCAAATGAACACGGAACCAATCAATTTTATAGAACAGAGTTACAAAGGCTCTAATTTTAAGAAGTTTATGATAAAAATTTATATCTTCTATGTTACCGAAGATTTGCCTCACAAAAATCGCACCGAAGTCGAGCACACGGACAGAGGAAGCGGGTCGGGCAGAGGAAGTGGGACCTGCAGAGTCCATTGCATCAATGGTAACTGCGTGGATGGAAGATGCCAATGCAGAGCTGGATATCAGGGAGAATTTTGCAACGAACGTAAGTAGAAGACAACCGAGATCAAAATTGGTTCTGTAATAGTCACATCGAATGTGAACACGGAAAGAAAAACAAAATTATAAATTGCTATTCAAGTTTCGGTACCGTGTACCGAAACCGGAAGTGAAATTTTTAACGTAGCAATTAATGACCAAAAATATGACGGGAAAAAAAATTTGACCGACGTTATCCACCACTTTGACGCACTTTCACACGCCATACAAAGTGCAAAGACTCGACGCTTTATCGTGCTGTGTGAATTAACGTCTCGCCTTTCGTGTAATAACATGCGGGCGCGAAAGGGCGCACTCGCTTTTTGTACATGTATACATATACGTGTATGTGCGCTGACTTACTTGCTATATAATAAACACGATATAATTTCAGCAATCTGCCGGGAGCCCTGTCTGAATCAGGGCAGATGCATCGGGCCCGATCGCTGTGCCTGCATTTACGGCTATACCGGAAGACGCTGCGATACCGATTACAGAGTCGGTCCGTGTTATACGAAAGTGAAGAACGGCCAGTGCCTCGTTAATTTGCAGGGGGTTGTTTGCACGAGACAGATGTGCTGCGCCACCGTCGGCAAGGGATGGGGTCATCCCTGCGAGAGGTGCCCGGCGAGACTCGACTGTGAAATTGGACATCTAAAAACGAACCAGGGCAATTGCGTCGGTGAGTGAGATCAATAATTATCTCGCGAAAAAAAAATCATCGAACGTTTCACCGCTGAAATTTTGTTTGTCGGAACCAAACCGAACTCTCATCGAATTTTAATTTTTTTATATTAAAAACTTAGGGGTTTTAAGGAGATAGGTTTTTGAATATCTTGTCGGATTATATTGTGACCGAAACGCTTTCTGATGACACTTCTCATTCAGAAGTCCCGCCAAAGATGTTTTCAGATAATAAAAAAAAACGACGATGCCGATTTTTTCAGATATCAACGAGTGCGAGGCGATCCCAGGATTGTGCGAAGGAGGAAAGTGCGTCAACACACCGGGCTCTTTCACCTGCGAGTGTCCCGCGGGTCAGACCAGGGATCTGGATACGAACGAGTGCACGGACAGGGACGAGTGCGAGGAGGAAGGTATCTGCGCCGATGGTCGATGCATCAATACCGTCGGCGGTTACTACTGCGTCTGCAATCCCGGTTTCATACAGAGTCAGGACCGAAAGCTTTGCATCGGTGAGTCAAACATTGATTTCCAACTTCCCCCCAAAAAAAAAAAAAATTCAAAGATCTCTATCCTAATTCGTATGGTTTTTAGACGGAAGACAGGGACTCTGTTACACGGCGGTGAATCGAGTCGGTCAGTGCAAAAATCGTTTGACCGTAAGACTAAGCAAAAAGGATTGTTGCTGCGGAAAAAACATGGGCCGCGGCTGGGGTGACGAATGTTTCGTTTGTCCGCGCAGTGGGAGCGGTAGGTATTGATCGCGATCGGTCAATAACGAACATCCATGTAATCTATACACATTCGATATCCTCTTTGTTGTTCGCTGTCGGACCAAAAAAAAAAACGCCTCCTTTATCCCCACACAATGAGGCCCGATATGCGAGCAAAAAGAGACGGTCTCTTATCGACTTCGCCAAATCTTGCGCAATCATCCGCGAGCAACGACCAAAACATTTTTGATCATCATTTTTTTCAGAAGCATATAAAAGATTGTGCTCGGAACCGCAACATATCACGGTGAACGAGTGCGCCCTGCGACCGGATATCTGCGGCGAGGGAAAATGCATCGACACACCGGACGGATACGAGTGCGAGTGCGAGCCGGGATTCGTCAAGAAGGGCGGGAGATGCGAAGACCTGGACGAGTGTCGGGAGGACTATTGCCAGGGCGGTATATGCAGAAATCTTCCGGGAAGCTTCACCTGCGAGTGTCCACCCGGTTTCGTCGTTTCCGGGGAGGGAAAATATTGCACCGGTAATTTTTAATCGACATTAAATTATTTTTATTTAAATTGCATCTTGGGCGACAAGAAGGAAAATGTTCGTACACATTGGGCGTAACTCGGAGGCCAAAGACTCACTTAAAGCTTCGTGCAAAAATTAACTCAGAATAACTATAACACATTTAATTTGTTTGTATAAATGTTATACTTGAATGAAAATGAATCTCGCAGATCACGACGAATGTCAGGACACGGGAATGTGTACGAACGGACACTGCACAAACATGAACGGCTCGTTCAGATGCAAATGCAATGATGGATACGTGCTGTCGCCTACCAAGAACACTTGCATCGGTGAGTGAGAAATCTGCAAGAATTATACTTAAAAAAAATATATAAAAAAAATTTATAGTACCCAACAGGGGAGTTTCGGAAAAATATGCCCTCGTAGTCGGTTCTCTCGATAACCTATTCGAGTCTGTACCATTCCTTTCACCACCGATTCTACCGTAATTTACAAGTCAGCCATTTATCACTGAGCATGCCGATAGGTCGTATTAGAAGATAACAACCGGGTACACGAATGCGGAAGGCACGCACATAGTATCGCGATAAACGTTGCCTGTGGCGGTAGCAGACCTCGCTCTGTAACGCCGATCCCCATTGAAACGGTATCCCCGTATATGCGATACCATTATCACCAATTTTACTCGATGAAAAGGCAAATTAAATGGATCGTTTCTTTATACGCGATTCGCATCAAACAACGTAATCGCTGTTTATATCTTGCGACGTAATTTCCAACAGTTTAGATGGTAGGCTATTAAGATAAAAATAAAACAAAAAAAATCTCTCAGATATCAACGAGTGCTCGGAAAATCCGCGTATATGCTTGAACGGAAGATGCGAAAATACACCCGGTTCGTACCACTGCGCATGCCAATCGGGCTTCACACCCTCGCGGGACAACACCTTCTGCGTCGACATGGACGAATGCTCGACGACGGGAATGTGCGACAATGGAAAATGCGTCAATATGGAAGGTTCCTTCAAGTGTGTCTGCGATTCGGGTTTTCGGCTCGGGCCCGATCAGAGTCATTGCATAGGTAAGAAAAATGTTCATCGATAAAAAAAAATTACCAACATTTTTACTCCGAAAACTATCTTTTTTGCACAGTAAAAAAGGTGCACTCAGCCAACATTTCTTGCCCACGAAGGAACACAAATTTTTGTTTCCTTCACTTTAAATGGACACTTTTTCCCGTGTATAATTAATCTTTCATATAATTAATATTTTTTATCGTAGACATCGACGAATGTCAGAGCGCTCCGTGTCAGAACGGGCGTTGCAAGAATACTCCAGGAAGTTTCCGATGCGAGTGCAATCTGGGCTTTGATCTGGGACCGGACGGAAGATCGTGTTTAGGTTCGACAAAAGTTTCGACGACGAATGTTCGGTGCGATTCGAGCATCTGATTTTGTAAGTTGTAATTTTCAGACACGAGAAGAGATCTTTGCTACTCGCAGTACAGAGACGGTCAATGCTCGAATCCCACGTCTACGGCGGTGACGAAATCGAGTTGCTGCTGCTGTACGGTAATACTCGGCATGCCGCTCGGTTGGGGGAGCAATTGTCAGGCGTGTCCGCTGCCGGACACTGCGGAGTTCGACGCACTTTGTCCGCACGGCGCGGGAATGACTTACAACGGCGACGGTAATTCGACCATCAAACTCATGACGATGCGTCGTCCGAAACTCGATAATCAAACTCAAATCTGCCCGATCAGATATCAACGAGTGCGCTCAAAATCCGAACATCTGCATAAACGGCGGCTGCGAGAATCTCATGGGAACTTATCGATGCATCTGCGACAGCGGCTACGAGGTCGATTCAACCGGCAAAGTTTGCAGCGACATAAACGAGTGCGAACTGGAAGAGTCTCTGTGCAGCGGTGGACAGTGCAGAAACACACCCGGAAGTTTTCAGGCAAGTTTCACCGGTGTACAATACTATAATCTCGTTCAAGTTTCGCACATCGGTGAAATAATAATTCGCGAACATTAAGAAAAAAAAATTCAATCTCAATCCGTACTCCCAACATTCCTGATAGAATTATGCTCGAGCTATGAAGAAAAATAAAAGATTTTCGTTGGTAAATAACAGAAGAATTTTTGCGCAGTGCGTTTGCCCGACCGGAAGTAGACTGAACAACGATAACCAAATGTGCGAGGATATCGACGAGTGCTACGAGCTCGGTACCGACGTGTGTTTCAACGGAGAGTGCATAAATACCCGGGGATCTTACGAATGCGAGTGTTCCTCCGGATACATATTGGACAATACCGGTCACATATGCATGGGTTCGTGTTATAAGCAAAAAAACCTGCGTTAGATAAAAACGAATGAGAAAAAATTGAAAATGTATCTTTAATTCACTGATTTTAATTCCGAACTCAACAGACAACCGTAGAGGCTCCTGTTGGACAAAAATGATAGAGGGACGTTGCGAGAACAATTTTCCCCGTCTCGCACTGAAGTCGGAGTGCTGCTGCTCGGTGGGACTCGCGTGGGGCAGTCCTTGCGAACCTTGCGATCAGTCACTCTGCGAGTGCTCGAAGGGTTACGCCAAAGTCGACGGAAAAGCTTGCGCCGACATAAATGAGTGCGAGCTCAACACCGGGATCTGCAAGGGAGGTGGAACTTGCGTCAACACCGACGGTTCTTATCGGTGCGAGTGCCCACCTGGACTTACTCTGGATCCGACACGTAAGAAACTTATTATTTATTTATTATCATAATTAAATAGTTATTTATTTAAAGTTATTTATATACCTATCTTTTGTGTATTTTGAAAAACTGTGGATTTGTTTGTTTGGTTTGGGGATAAATAATTCTGATTTTCATTTACTGATTGTACAGTAGCCTTCCGGCAAGTGCGCGCCTATCAGGCTGCAGCGTCAACGGGTCAAAATGAAGTGGAAGCTGCGCGCGCACCTAGCAAAAAGTTGCTGTAACTCTTTGCTTCCGTCTTATAATTATGTTTAATTTTTTTAGATACTACGTGCATCGATACGCGGCAAGAAACTTGTTTTATGGATTACCGTCACGGCCAATGTACGAGCGCTATAGAGGGCAAATTTTCGAAGAACATCTGCTGTTGCGCTGTGGGGCGCGCATGGGGAACTGAGAAATGCGAAGCCTGCCCGAAACCCGGAAGTCAAATATTTGTGGAGTTGTGCCCCAAAGGCGACGGTTTCAATGAACGTCAGGACATAAACGAGTGTATCGAATTCCCGGGTATGTGTCTGAATGGACGGTGCAAGAATACAGTTGGAAGCTACAGCTGCCGGTGCAATCAGGGCTATGCCCTTGACGAAAATGGGCTAAAGTGTAATGGCAAGTATTTCTTTATTCCTTTTTTTACAACACTCTACGTGAACATTTTTTCTCGTCCAGTGCTTCTCTAAATATAATAATAATTTGTTCAACGCAGATATCGACGAGTGTGAAATAATGCACGGAGTATGTGGAAACGGTACGTGTCGCAACACACCAGGAACTTTTCAGTGCGATTGCAACTCGGGATATCGTAGTAGCGATATTATGAAAATTTGCATGGGTAAGCAATCAATCGAAAAAAAACTATAGCTCATTTCATGGAGCTCATTATTTTATCTAATATAAGAAATTGACTCTTTTGGTTTTTTTTCTCAGACATCAACGAGTGCGAAGAAACTCCAGGACTCTGTCGGGGTGGCACCTGCCGAAACACCGAGGGTAGTTTCAAGTGCGTCTGCCCTCCGGGACACGAGCTGAGCCCCGACAAAGAATCCTGCAAGGACATCGACGAGTGTTCGCGAACAAGTGGAATATGCTCGAACGGAGTTTGCGAGAACATGATGGGAACTTATCAGTGCATCTGCGACGACGGATATCGCCAAACCGGCCTGAAGTCGCACTGCGAGGATATCAATGAATGTTCGGGCAACAACGGCGGTTGCGAGGATATTTGTATCAACACACCCGGCAGTTTCTCTTGCTCGTGCAGGTAATTCGAAATGAACTTACCACAAAAACGTGCCCATTTAAATTTCTCGCTTGGAGAAATCTCAAAAACTTTCATGATTTTCGATTTGTGAAAAGCAACGGATTCGCGTTGAATGCCGACGGACGTTCTTGCACTGACGTCGATGAGTGCAAGGAAAATGCGAGGATATGCAACGGAGGAAAGTGCATCAACGTTCCTGGAAGCTACTCGTGTAGCTGTACCGGAGGATTGCTTCCTGGCAAGGACGGAGCCTCGTGCATAGGTAAAGATGGCGAATAACTAATCCCACTAACTCCTAAGTCCTAATTATTCTTCCCGGAATAATTCCCGGTCAAAGTCCTTTCGGCGATACTTTGACCGTAACGCTTTTTGAGGCCACTTTTCGCGAAAAGTGGCACAGATAATTACTTTACAAGTAATTACTTGTGCCGATGTCTGTAATCGATAAATTATTGATTCACTAATCTATGGGAAACAGACGTCGATGAGTGTGTCAGCCAGCCACGGATTTGTGGTTTCGGGGAGTGTCACAACACAATCGGCTCCTTCGACTGCCGATGCGAGGAGGGATACTCCGTTAAACCGGAAGGAGGACCGGATTGCACGGACGACGACGAGTGTATACTCAATGCCTACTCCTGCAGCGAATTCGCCGAGTGTCGCAACACTCCCGGATCTTACGAGTGCACCTGTCACGAAGGCTTCACGGGCAACGGAATAGATTGCCGGGACATAAACGAGTGTCTGATAAATAACGGAGGCTGCGACGCGAATGCTCAGTGCATCAACACCGAAGGCTCTTTCAAGGTAAATTTTTTTTAATTAAAAATTGTTGTTTACCTAAATAAAAATACGCGAGGTCAATTAACGAATGGGAATATTTCAGTGCGTCTGCGACGCGGGGTTCCGCGGTGACGGATACAACTGTCGAGACATCGACGAGTGCGCCAACGATCCGAGTCTCTGCGAGAACGGTCACTGCCTGAATTATCCTGGATCGTTCCGTTGCGAGTGCGAAATGGGTTTCATGCATCCCGAGGAGAACAACCAACAGGCATGCATCGACATAAACGAATGCGACATGTTCAGCAATCTTTGCGTCTACGGAAAATGCGAAAATATATTTGGAATGTTTCGCTGCGAATGCGACGACGGTTACAAGCTGGACGGTTCCGGTGGCAATTGCACCGACGTCGACGAGTGCGAGAGTCCGCAGTCCTGTCAGTACGGCACATGCGTCAACACGCAGGGAAAGTATCACTGCGAGTGTCCTATCAACCACGAACTCGTCGAGGCCGGGAACGCTTGCGTTGGTACGTCATTCTCTTTATTCGCAGCTCTTATCAGTCGATCTATCGCTTGTACCGCGTAAATGAAGTCGAAACACACTTTGATTTGCCAAAAAACTTTGATTTGCCAAAAAACTTTGATTTGCCAAAAAACTTTGATTTGCCAAAAAACTTTGATTTGCCAAAAAGTATAGAAGAAATCGTCCGTGCTTTTTGTAAAATAGAAGTGTCTTTCTGATTAGATTTTCTGTGTGTCTTTTTTATTAGATTTCTGTCTGACTAACCGACAACATAATTGTTGTCGTGTTTTATTCGACATTAGTAAACGAAATAAATGCTAGAACAAATTGTTCAACAGATAGACGAGAATCGTTGTGTTTCACGGGTCTCGAGAACATCGGTGGTCGTCCGCAGTGCATCTTCGACATGTCCTCGTCGGTGACGAAGCCGACGTGCTGCTGCAGCATCGGCAACGCGTGGGGCAATCGTTGCGAGAAATGTCCCGAATACGGAACGAAGGAGTTCGAGGATCTGTGTCCCGGTGGTCTGGGTTACCGACCGAACAGAGTGACCGTTATCCTCGAGGACATAAACGAGTGCGAGGAGCACGAGAACATCTGCCAGAACGGTCACTGCACGAACACCTTCGGGAGTTTCATGTGTTCGTGCAACGAGGGTTTCATCCTCGACGAAACTAAAACGAGCTGCATCGACATCGACGAGTGCGCTCTGCACCCGCTGATCTGCGGTGTCGGACACTGCATAAACGACCAGGGAAAATATCACTGCGAGTGTCCCGAGGGATACATGTCGATGCCGGGTGGCAAGGAGTGCGTGGACATGAGAAAGGAGCTCTGCTACGTGAACTACGAAGCTGGCCAGTGCATCAACGCGATGATCCATCCGCAAACGAAGATGCTGTGTTGCTGCTCGATGGGCGCCGCCTGGGGAACACCCTGCGAAAAATGCCCCGGCGAGAGAACCCGAGAACACGAAATTCTTTGCGGTATGGTGCCCGGACAGATAATGAATCCGATAACCAATCACACGGAGGAGATCGACGAGTGCGCACTCATGCCGACGATGTGCACTCACGGACGCTGCCTGAACACTCCGGGAAGCTTCGAGTGCCAGTGCGACCGCGGTTACGTGTACGACGAGGATTCTCATCAGTGCATCGACGAGAACGAGTGTCTGCAATTGCCGAATCCCTGCGCCGGAAACGCCCAGTGTGTCAATCTTCAAGGAGGCTTCGAGTGCCGATGTCCGGCCGGATACAAGTTGGGCATCAGCCAAAGAAGCTGCATCGACATCGACGAATGCTACGAGAGACCGGGGATCTGCAGCAACGGGGCTTGCAACAATCTGCAGGGAAGCTTTCAGTGCGTTTGCCACCTTGGATTCGCACTCACCAGGGACAGGGACAGCTGCGTCGATATCGACGAGTGTCAAAGGAATCCTAACATATGCAACAATGGGACCTGCGTCAACACCCTCGGCTCTTACAAGTGCCAGTGTTATCACGGCTTCAAACTCAGCCCCAACAACGACTGCGCTGGTGAGGGGACTTTGAAAGATTCGAATTTCGCTATAAAGAGAATTTTTTATTTTCATTTTTTGACGACTGCTTTTTGGAGATTGTTTATCCGAATGTGTATTTTCACAGATATCGACGAATGCAGAGTTATGCCGTTCCTGTGTAGAAATGGAAGATGCAGAAACACGATCGGGGCGTTCAATTGCGAGTGCGCCGATGGATACGTATTGGCGCAGGATGGACAGCATTGCCGGGACATTGACGAGTGTAGAGAAGTATGTATACCGGATTTGGCTCACAAATTTCTGATAAAGGAGATGCCGGAATTACAATTTTATTTTATTTTACATACATTTTTTACTCCATTTTTCAGATACCCGGCCTATGCCCATTGCCAGGAAAGTGCCAGAACCTGATGGGATCCTACATCTGCAGTTGTCCGCCAGGCTACGAGATAGACAACTCCAAGAGAAGATGTGTTGGTAAGATTCCGACAAAAGGCCTCTTTTCACGCGACCAAAATATGGAGCTGTATTCTAAATACAAACCATAAAAAATGCTTTTCTCAGATATCGACGAATGCGTGGAAACAAAGAACATCTGCGAGAACGGTAAATGCATAAACACCGAGGGTGGAGTGATTTGCGAGTGTCCGGAGGGATTCAGACTGAGCGAAAAAGTGAATTCTATGACCTGCATCGATGTTCGCGAGGAACAATGCTACGATCGTTACAGACGAGGTCAGTGTTTCTCACCCCGCGAGGGAGGCATGACGAAGAAACACTGTTGCTGCACAATGGGCAAAGCTTGGGGTGGCAATTGCGAACAGTGTCCAAGAGAACACAGTGGTGAGAATAAATTGACTGATCCCTAGATACACTTTTTTCCAAGCAAAAATACAAATCGTGTCTATTGTGTGTTATGTTTCAGAGGAATTTAAGAGACTGTGTCCGGAAGGACCGGGCCGGGACGACACAGGTGTAGATCTGAACGAGTGTTTGTTCATGCCGGACATCTGTTCGGGTGGCGACTGCATAAACACCGACGGTTCGTTCAGATGCGAATGTCCTCCGGGTTACGTTCTCGACGATTCTGGTAGAAGATGCATCGATCAAAACGAGTGCGTTCACACGCAAAATATATGTGGCAATGGTACGTGCTCGAACGTCGAGGGAGGCTTCGAGTGCTCCTGCAACCATGGCTTCGCACCGGGAGCGAACCAGGTCTGCGAGGATATCAACGAGTGCATCGAGATGGGAAATCAATGTGCATTTAGGTGTCACAACGCTCTGGGTTCATTCAGATGCATTTGCCCGTACGGATACGTTTTGGCTGCCGACGGGAGACACTGCATTGGTCTGTTTGTTGGCCTGAATTATTGTTTTCGCGAACAAAACAAAAAACCTGATATATCTGGATGGAGGATTGATTTTTTCTTCTTTTCTTTTCAGACGTTGATGAGTGCTCGACTCCCGCCAACAACTGCAAGTTCCAGTGCAAAAACTTGATCGGTACCTTTATGTGTATCTGTCCACCGGGTTACCAACAAATAGGCACTGCCGACGAGTGCAAGGACATAAACGAGTGTTCCGTTAATTCGGGCTTGTGCAGAAACGGCCGTTGTATAAATCTCGAGGGAAGCTACCAGTGTCTCTGTCACGAAGGATTCGTCCAGAGTTCGGATGCAAAGTCCTGCATAGGTATAAATAACCGCATCTATTTAAGGCCGTGTAAAACTCAGTCGGTAACAAATCGGCTTCCCAATTTCCTCTAAGACTATTAATATTTGAGCCAAAAGGAAATTAGGTTTTCGTAGGCAATAGATGGACACATGAAAACCTAATGTCCTATTGTCCGAAATATTGACAGTCTCGGAGAAAATAGGAATGGCGATTTGTTACCAATCATGGTATTAAAGGTGCGCTTAGAGAGCAAAAAAATAAATACGCTCAAGGAAATGTTTCACTATCGTAGATCGAAGAGTGGGCTATTGCTTCTTGAGAACTATAAGCGGACGATGCAGCGCGAGAACATCGGACGTACGAACAGTTACGAAAGCGGATTGCTGCTGTACGATGGGAGCCGCCTGGGGACCACATTGCGAAATATGTCCGTCGAGAGATTCGGAGAATTATAACGAGCTCTGTCTCGACAAAGGATTCTCCGTCGATGGACAAGGTACTTTGAAAACAAAGCAGCAACGTAGGCCAATTACGAGTGATGAATGGTTGATCAATTGAAATTTGCTTTTTTAAAATTATTCTCAGACATCGACGAGTGCAAAGCGATTCCGGATCTCTGCCGAAATGGAATATGCGTCAATACTTTAGGCTCTTACAGATGCATCTGCAACAAGGGCTACAAGACTGATCATGGAGGAACGACTTGCATAGGTACAGGCCGTTGTCACGATTCCTAATTAAGATAGACTGCAACAGAATGTTGAGCAAAAGAACGATATTTCCCCGTCAAATAAATTCGCAAATAATGAACGATTATCCCACCAACATTGCAGATGTAAACGAGTGCGAATTGACGCCGAAACCTTGCAAGTTCAACTGTCAGAACAGCGAAGGTAGCTTCTCATGCTCTTGCCCCGCTGGATTTATATTAAATCCCGATGGAGTGAGCTGCCGGGATCTCGACGAGTGCGCAACGGGCAATCACTTGTGCCAACAACAGTGCATCAATACCGAGGGAAGTTACACGTGCGGCTGCAGGGATGGATACACTCAACACGGCGACTCTTGCCATGGTATTTTTTCGCCAAATTTGATCTATCATTAAGCTCCAAATGCTTTTTTCATCATCATTGTTATTATTTTTATAAATAATTTAATATATTTAATTTTATTATTAAATAATAACAGGTAATTATAATAATTCTCTCGATGATTTGCAGATATCAACGAGTGCGAGCAGCACGGCACGTGTCCGAAGCCAGGAACGTGCATTAACACCTTGGGCAGTTTCCGTTGCATCTGTCCGCGAGGATTCAAGCTCGATCACACCGGCACGTTCTGCACGGACAACAACGAGTGCTCCGACGACGGAAGCTGCGAACACGGTTGTCAGGTATGACCAACCTCGGCGAAGCATCAACTTTATAACGGCAAAAAAAGACATCCAATCCGCAATTGTCTGTAATCGTCAATTTTTCTCTTTAGAACTTGATGGGAAGCTTCCGCTGCGGCTGCCCCGAAGGATTCGTTCAGCATCTCTACTACAACCAGTGCATCGACGAGAACGAGTGCAACAATTCACCGTGCGGCGAGAACGCTTGTATCAATACGATCGGGAGTTACAAGTGCGGATGTCCCGATGGCTATCAGTTCGACAATAATTTGCAGATCTGCGTACAGGTATAAATTGAAGAAAGAAAAACGCGAATTTTCATAATCCGAATATCATTCTGATTATCATTTTCTTAAAGGTAAGTGCCGGCTGTACCGGAAGTCCTTGCGCTTTCGGCTGCACATCAAACGGACCGGGTGGCTTCCTATGCGGTTGTCCGAACGGTTATCAAAGGATCGGACAGGGTCACTGCCTCTCCACTGTCAATCCCGTAGCGCAAGGTCCTTACGGCGATGAAATTGGCAACGTTCCGACATTCTCTATAAACTCCGATTCCTATCACGTTCCACCGAGCGATGACAAGATCATCTCTACTGAAGGATGTTTCTCGTGCAAAGTAATTCGTCATTTTTCGACTCAATACGACCAAACTTTCCGATTTTTTAAACCCGATTTGTTTTTTCTAACTTCGCAGATCAACGGCAAAGAGAGACATAGGAGAGGTGCGAGACTTCGATCGCTGTCCGGAAATAACAAAACGCGAAGTCTGAGGCACTCGATGTTGAAGGCGAGAACCGCAAGACAACTGACGAAGATCCGGTCGGCCCGTAAAACGAAGAGACACCATCACGGTGAAGAATACATTCTCAAGCTGAGTCTTCATCAGACGAAACACAAAATGCGAATTATCAAGCTGCAGCCGGCGTTGAAGGTAAATTTGTCGATTACACGATCGGTAATAAATTATCGACTTTTGTGAATAAATTTGGTTGTTTGTTTTTTTTTCAGGATGAGAAAATGGAATACACGATCGTACGGGGGAACAAGAACAATCATTTCGAGATCGTAAAGGAGCAAGAAATTTGGGCCCTTCACTTCCGCAATCGGCTAAAACGTGCTGGCGAATTTCGAATCGTTATTCACGGCCGACCGGTAAACGGCATAACGGCTGAGAACGAAATTTGGGAAAAACCTCTGACGTTCAGAGTACACCTCGTGGTAACGCAATGAAGAAAATTTATAATATATATATATTCATATATATATTTAAAAAACGTGAGGCTTAATCTCGAAGGATTCCGATCGACGAAATTCAAAAGCAAAACCGTGACTAACTTGTTTATTACGCTATAGGTAAAAATATAAGTATAATTAGTAGAGCCAATGGCGCGAGAAACTTGCGTATCTGCCTGTATGAAGAAAAGAAACAAACGAAAAAGTCGACACTGCCAACGTGCCTTATATTGCAGCATCGAGTATTTATATGGCAAATTTGCACGTATCGTGTACAATCGTAGGTGTCCTTAATAGTCAACAATGTGACATTGAAAAAAAAATGATAAAAAGTTAATGAAGAAACTGCCAAATTGTGTTCAACATCACGTGAACACATTTAAGTAACCTCCCTCCCCCCTCCCGCGATGTAGCGTGTACAAAAAAAGTTTAAGGTATATATCAAAGACATCAAAGAGCGGAACGGAGATTTATATAAGTTTAAACGAATTATTATAAAGATATATGTTTATTTATATCGGAAAAAAACTGTGTATCAAAAAAAAACTTTATACTTCGAGTGACCAAAAGATATTAGAGTATGACTTTTAACTATTTTTTTTGTATTACATTTGTAATAATAATAATCGTGTGTTTAAGCTTCACGTGTCGTTAATGAGTTCAGTCTTTGTTTTTAACGCCAAACTTGTACGTCATGTTGTGGGAAAATATTTTTCCAGGGTAGATAGTGCAAGGTCGAATTCTTTGCGGTGAAAGAACGAAAGCACAGTGACGTTTGTAGGGAATTCCGTTTTTCCCTCGAATCACCAGCTCCTGCTTCGTTGAACCTTTGTGCTTAAAAAAAATTATTTCTAATCGATAATATATCCTAAAATGTAAACGGCTGGTTGTCGAGTAAGCATACCAGCGCAGGTCCTTCAGCGGGAACCTCTCCAGAGCCTCCCCACATATGATCCTCCAAATCCGGAAGATATTTTATCTCCGGATCGGGTAAATCATCGCCAGTGGAAAATTGCAAACCCTCGTTATCCGAATAGATTTCCAAAAATCGTCCCGACGCAGGGTGCAGAATCCTTAGAAATATGACCTTAATAACTCTGCCGTACCAAACTATAAAACTGTTAAGAGAAGCGGGGCAAAACGGGCCAGTATCTTCCATTTCGGATGAGACTTTTTGGTACATCCAGGAAAACATTGCAGCTAAAAAATAGTCCGTCTTACCCCGATGTTCCGTTTTGCCCCACTCTCCCCGGCATACAAATCACCTGCCGTGAAATCGGTAGCACCAAACGCTCGGACTATTAGTTATGAAACTGTGATCGAAACCACCGCCGGGAATTCTGCTCAATCTACTTTTAAGCTTTGTTGGATTACGAAGATCAAACAGTGTGCGCTCGACGTTACAGATCGTTGGCAGTTTTTGTTGTATATTGCCATTCCACCGGTCTGCATTTATCGTTACGACATGACTCTTCAGTTCCTTAGGCCCCATGCCCTGTACAATAAAATGTCTAACGCGACGCTCGTGTAAAGTGTTGGATACAAATATTGCTTACGTGACCGGCAAGATTAATTGCGCAATTGCTCGTTAGATTCGCGACCTTGGGAGCCGTGGCTGTGGCTCGAATTTTCACATTTAACTCGTTCTGGTCGGTCCAGCTATACTTTACTTGGATCAGCGTATCGACCGGATGTTCATCGTCACGTGATCGACTGACATGCGACATAACCTGGTTTGGAGGTAATAAGCGGTGCGGTATAATGTACTCGACGTTTTTTTTGTTTTTGTTTTTTTTACTTGTTAGTGATTATTCAAAGATTTTCCTGCTAGTGTTAATACCAAATGACTTACGACCTGTTTATCCGACACGTGTGAGTCCCAATTTACATTGTCGATAGACTCGGATTTTCCGCGTGCATAATTAATATCCTCGGATAGTGAACATGTTTTTTCCTCAACATTTACGGGTAGTTGATTGGTTATCCGACCGATATACCGGTTCTGCAGATATCCTTGTAGAAAAACACTGACTTCAGTGTTAAAAAAGCTGGATTTTTTTTCTGGAGTAGCTGTTTTGATACCGTCGATGCTATCGAATCCTAGAGCAATGTCACCGACAACAGATTGGTTATCGGGAATTTTTATCGATTGTATGCCAGCACCCCAAGTTATCAACGTAACGGAAGCTTTGTTCTTGTTTGTCATCGTGTATCTTGGCGAAAAATATCGTAACTTTGATTTATCATTCTGTGGGCATTGTTTCGCGTCCCTAAAAATGATCATCGATTCGCGAGGGTACCTTCGAACTATCTGAAAAGAGTTTCCCACTCTTCCGGCTTCGACGTCGCCGGGCACAATGCCAAATCCATCTTCGAGGATCAAAGTATCTTTCGTTGTCATTATTATTTTAAAAAGATATATTTCTATATTATTTTTCAATTTATTATTTGTTGCATGTAGACACTCCGCGTAATTTCAGAGCCTAAAAGCTTTTCAATCGGATTATTATCAGAGCGATGTTACGAGAATTTTTTTTCGATAGCCTAATCTCAATGTCACCGGCTGAGTTCCGCTTGAAGTGATCTGCGACTATCGTGACTGCGCGAAAAAGAAAGTCATCCTCGTATCTTAACGTGACGTTATCGATAATGTCATTTACAAATAGCGGTAAAAAAATCTTAATCTAACGACGGCACTAGAGACGATAAGAACCGTGGAACAAACTCTACGTTATATAAGCGTTAAGGGTAGGGAAACAATAATTGCAATAGACCGTAACCGGGATGAGTTGCCTTTCGAGCGGAAAATTTATTCCAAATATATTATAAATTATTATATATTAGAAATTAGAGGGTTTACGAATACGAATTACTTCCCGTCTTACAGTGAGTTAAGTTCGCGCCAATGAGCCGCGTGATCATTGATAAGACAGGTACAACAGTGAAGATGGGATGCCGGCGGGGAATATTGTACGTGAGTTATTTTTAGAGGCGGTAGGGACACTGCGGCAACAGCGAAAACTCTACCTTTCGGTCTGCGTGCTCAGTGCCTGTTAGAACGTCCGGCGGACCGGTCACGACCGAGTCCCAATAGAAGGTCACTGTATCGCTTGCAAATAAACACTTGTTACCAAAAAAGCTCTTCCGCGATATTGAGTATAAGTGCAAAATGGGAAAGCCAAAGATAACCGTTAAGCACACGCAGGTAAAGTATCAACTTTTCATAACAATTATAAACAGTTTTAAGCATAAGAGATCATTCCTTTTTTTGTTCTTTTTCGATGGTGTATCGTTACAGTTGTTCATCAACAACGAATTCGTGGATGCCGTGAGTGGAAAAAAATTCGCAACGATAAATCCGACGGACGAAACCGTCATAGCTCACGTAGCGGAAGGCGATAAGGTACGTTTGCAACGGTGTTCCAAATGTAATTCGATAATGGATAGTGGTGTGAAAAAAATTATCGCAATCGTTTGCTCGTTGGCAGGCTGACGTCGACAAAGCCGTGGCAGCGGCTAAAGTCGCCTTCGCTAAAGGATCACCATGGCGCAAATTAGATTGTTACGCTCGCGGTTTGCTTCTCAACAAGGTATTTACTAAATATTCAACCCTTTATCAATACGGTACGATTTTCAAACTTGAAAAAAAAATACTCAAATAATTAAATCATCAAATAATTTACATATAATTTATCCAAGTTCCTACATACAATTCAAGGAGTAACTTATGCATTAATTTAATCTGGACGATCTCGACAGTTGGCGGCTTTGATGGAACGCGACATCGAGCATATCGCGAGCTTGGAAACCCTGGACAATGGAAAACCATATTTGTTCGCGTTGCACGACATCAAGGGCAGTATTAAACAGATTCGCTACTACGCAGGATGGACCGACAAGATACACGGAATAACTGCCCCAGCTGGTACTAAAAAAACGATATTTTTTTTAACCAAGCTACATTTAAATTATTTTCTTATGCAGACGGAGGCGAATTCGTGTTGACCCGAAAGGAGCCTGTTGGCGTCGTGGGTCAAATAATTCCATGGAATTTTCCTGTCTTCTTGGTATCAATGAAATTGGCACCAGCCCTAGCTGCGGGCTGCACAACAGTTATAAAACCGGCGGAACAAACTCCCCTAACCGCCCTCTACATAGCCGCTCTCGTGAAAGAGGCTGGCTTTCCACCGGGTGTCGTCAACATTATCCCGGGCTACGGACCTACAGCTGGCGCGGCCATAAGCGAGCATCCTGACATCAGGAAGATCGTCTTCACCGGATCGACGGAAGTGAGCTTGAGAAAAAAAATTACTTAAAACTTTTGACTTTTCAAGGGTCGAATGTTCGAAAAAATTAAAGCAAAGAAAAACGTTATTAATCATTTCCGGCATCTCGTAGGTTGGACGAAAAATTTTGTCGGTCTCCGGAAACACAAACTTGAAGCGAGTTACTCTGGAACTCGGTGGGAAAAGTCCTCTCGTTATATTCGACGATGTGGATGGTTAGTACAATTCGAATCACTATAATCTATTGTAAGCAAGGGAGAGCGGAACTAAAGTACTATTTTTTATTAATTTTTCATAAAACATTAAGAAAATAAGAGTTTCATCGTAAATGGAAGACATGAGTCCATTTTGCCCCAGAGTTCTGCTCTCCTTCGTTATATGTTACATTAAAATTGTAATTTTTACTATTGTAATTATTTTTGTCTCCAGTGGCCCAAGCTGCGTTATTGGCTCACCAAGCAGTCTTCTTCAATGCCGGTCAAGTTTGCATCTCCGCATCTCGGACTTTCGTGCATTCCAACATATACGACGAATTCGTGAAGCACGCGAAAGAATTGGCTATGAATACCAAAGTTGGCGATCCATTTGACCCAAAGACCAATCAAGGATCTCAAATCGACGAGGACATGTTCAACAAGGTTCTAGGATTGATTAAATCCGGCAAAGCGGAAGGAGCGGTGCTTGAGACTGGCGGTGAACGGCTGGGTTCCGTTGGATACTTCATCCAGGTACATTTTTTATCCGATTCAATCTCTTAACAAAACGCTGATTTAATGAAATTTTTAATTCATTAAAATTCAAGCCTACGGTATTCACGAACGTGAAGGACAACATGAGAATCGCTCGGGAGGAAATTTTTGGTCCCGTTCAATCGATCTTCAAGTTCGACACCATGGAGGAAGTGATAGCTCGTGCCAATGACACGTCGTACGGATTAGCCGCGGGAGTCGTAACAAAGGATGTTAACAAAGCTATTCAATTCGCCGAAGGCATCGAGGCTGGCAGCGTCTGGTAACATTTTTTCGTAAAATAATTAGCAGTCGAATAACTTTTCCATCTGGTGTTGAATTGTCCGTGTGATCGTTGATTTCTTTCAGGGTCAATCACTACGGCAGTGTGATCCCAAACGTACCGTTCGGTGGATACAAGAACTCCGGTATCGGACGTGAGAAGTGAGTATACGTTAATTAATTCAATTTAAAAAAAATAATGAATTTTATTTTTCTTTCTCGATAATAAAAAGTTGCATCGAAAATCTCCCACGTTTCAGATCTTATTAGATTTCGAATTTTGCGAAAAAGCTCTATTCCCTTAAAAACCTAGAATTTTTATAATAATTGTAATTTTTTTTGTAGCGGATACGAAGGTCTTGAAAACTATCTGGAAACGAAGACAATTTCCATCAAGGTTGCAGGGCTTGAATAAACTTCAGGAGAGACACAAAGTCCATTCAAGATTACATTCGTCCTATTCCAGTGGTTCTGAACCTTGGAGGTGCACAGGAGGTCCCTCGTGTATTTTGGGGATCCATGAACCCCCTGGTTACTTTAAGACTCCTCGTTATTGTTTCGACTATTCGTGTCTGTCGACTCGGAATCCTCACGAGTACGAAGCTAGACGTTTAGGATAAATTTCTCGAGACATTCTATGAGTGAATAACCTAAACAGCTGGCGGATCATGAAATTGGAATTCGGATTAAGAATCGTCGAATAATTAAATCGTCGCAAGCGTGCTTGACATGTGCCGAACTTATGTATAGCCTACTATTACCGAATATTAGCGCATATATTAAGAGATTAACGACTCTATTGTCATTGTTATGTTGACATTGTAAATATTCTGCTTTACCGGCTGGTCGGAAAATATATTCATTTCGCAAAGCTACACAGACTCCGAGGGCGCTCTCGATATCCTCTCTGTAGTGGGAAACATCCACAGCGGCCTATTCGCTGAAGTTATCGTGAGATTCTCACTCAACGTCAATCAGAGAGATTAGCCGGTGGGGCTTGGTAAACAAGAAACGACCAACAAGCCGAGTTATATTATATACGTTATTAATTAAATACAGTTGGCAGGAGATTATTAATGGAGTAAGAGAAATGGTATCGAAATTATCTCGGCGCTACTAGCGAATTGCGGAGTCCTCTCCTCATCCCGCATATACAAACTCCGGTCCGGTGCTACGTATATAAAAAGGAGACTTGTTCGGGACCACTTCTGTCGGTCGAAAGCACCAGTCAAGTCACTAACTAAAGAAAATCTGTCCAGAGATCGCAACCTTGACGAAATGGCGAATTCCAATCCGGTTATCAAGTACACAAAGGTAATTATTACAACACATACATAAATTGAGCGTATTATTATGAATTAATGTTAGAAAAATTGTAACTCATATAAGAATTGGTAGTTGCGCGTTTCGTCGCCGCGAGGGGGAATTTTGATTCGAGCATAACATCGCAGCGCCTGTAATTTTACGTTACTCCATTTTAATAGCTGTTCATGGCGGAACTCGTAATGTATCATTACATTTAATTTCAGCTATTCATAAACAATGAATTCGTGGATGCCGCGAGTGGAAAAACGTTTCCTACTATAAATCCAACGAATGAAGTTGTTATTGCCCAAATATCAGAGGGAGATAAGGTACGTTGGAGATTACCAAAAGATGTAAAATATACGATATAAAAAAACGCGAGTGATTCATTTTTTTTTTAAGGCGGATATCGACAAGGCAGTAACTGCTGCTAAAATCGCGTTTGCCAGAGGATCCGAGTGGCGCAGTTTGGATGCTTCTGGTCGAGGCCTTCTCATTAACAAGGTAAAAAAACTTGGTAAAAAAAATTTTTTTTTAGATGTCTATATAGTATAACAAGTTTTTGTGCGAAAATCAATAGCTCCAATGTAATATCCAAATATAAGTTAAAATGAATGCTCAGTATACGAATTAAAAAAGATGATTTTCATACTTTACTCATAAGAAATGATATATGTGAATAGCTTGCCGATCTTATTCAACGGGATCAGGACTACATCGCAAATATCGAGACTCTGGACAATGGAAAAACATTCGCGAGCTCGATTGGCGATGTCGAAGCGAGCGTCGCGACGCTGCGTTACTACGCCGGTTGGTGCGACAAAATCCATGGCAGCACAATTCCAACTGGTGATTATTAGCGTTTCAATGACCTTGAATGATTTATTAATGAATTCGCGCGCGGAGACAATGGTTCGTTTTGTAGCTCATATCGAAATTTACTAATCTACCCCTCGTACGAATATTCGCACGGTCTTTCGTTCGCATTTTCTTCACACGAAATAGACATAACAAATTATTATTTGCATGCATTGATTGATGGGCATTATTGTATTTAATTTAAGTCCAATGATTTATCGATCAGTTCGCGTGCTGTGGCACGGACTGAAGTTGAACAATGTTTCCTCTTGTATTCCATATCGGAAATTAATAATTTCCCCCTTCGGTAATATTCGTACCTTTTCCATAGCGGCAGAATTCGTGATAAGACATGGAGGGGGGGGGGGGGGGGGGCGTTGATAACAGCTGCACTTGACTGCACGGTTGTTACGCGAAAATGTATTAATATTGCCGCTAATTAAGACGGTAACAGCCTTAGTTGTGCACTTCATGAAAACAAGCCTGGATAGTCAACGCAAATGAAATTTGATTTTGCAGATGGAGGAAATTTTACTGTGACGAGGAAAGAGCCGGTCGGTGTTGTGGGCCAGATAATACCATGGAACTATCCACTGATGATGGCTGCCTGGAAATGGGGCCCTGCACTGGCTACCGGATGCACTATCGTTCTTAAACCAGCGGAACAAACTCCACTCAGCGCCCTGTACGTCGCAGCTTTGTCCAAGGAAGCGGGTTTCCCGCCGGGCGTTATCAACGTCGTCCCGGGATATGGACCTACAGCCGGGGCGGCGCTTGCTGAACACCCGGACGTTCGCAAAGTCGCTTTCACCGGATCTACCGAGGTACAGAACCAGTTTTTTTTTTTCGTTAACTTAAGTGTTTTTAAGTTTTTAAACTTTTATTAACTTTTATTAACTTGGTGCTCTGGAGCTATTATATTTATGATTTATTATATATTATATTTCGATTGTAAAGGAGAAATCCGTAAAATAAATTATTATAATTATTATATCTATTTTCAACGATTGCAATTGAGATTTTTTGATTTTCTTTTCGTCAATAGCACGGTGATAAAGTTAATTAATCAATCGACTAGCAATTGCAGTTCATGCTTTGTATAAAATAGCTAGGAAGTAAAATTTTACAATCATTTCTGTTCGGCAATAATACTACGAGAAATTGAAATTGCAGGTCGGACATAAAATAATGGAAGCATCAGCAAAGAGCAATCTAAAGCGTGTTAGCTTGGAACTGGGTGGCAAAAGTCCCATCGTTATTTTCGACGACGTTGATGGTGAGTTCGACAAGATTCTCGGGCACCGCTCCGATAATCTTTACTAATCTTTTAATCGAAAAATTATCCTATTTTGTTTTTTTTCTTTTTTTTATAGTATCCGAAGCCGCAAAAATCGCTTACAACGCCCTGTTCGACAATCACGGACAGAGCTGTTGTGCCGGATCGCGGACATTCGTGCACTCGAAGATCTACGACGAATTCGTAAAACATGCGAAGCTGCTGGTCGACCAGAGGAAAGTTGGAGACCCGTTCAAGCCCGACACCGACCAGGGACCGCAAATAGATCGGGAAATGTTCGACAAGGTTATCGGCTTGATAGAGTCCGGCAAGAAGCAGGGAGCTAAGGTCGAAACTGGCGGAGTTCGAGAGGGCAGTGTAGGATTCTTTATACAGGTGAATATTCGAAATTGGTTTATCAATTCTAAAAACAAATAGCAAACCTGATAAATATTAAATTATTTTTTTTTCTTTTATCAAAGCCCACAATATTTTCAAATGTCACCGACGACATGAAAATCGCCAAGGAAGAAATATTTGGACCCGTTCAGTCAATCCTGAAGTTTGACACTCTGGATGAAATAATCGACCGAGCAAACAATACATTGTACGGATTGGCTGCTGGAGTTATAACCAATGACATCAACAAGGCTCTGCAGTTTGCGCAAGCTGTAGAAGCTGGGAGTGTTTGGTAACGTCACTGTTTATATTATCTACGATGTTGTCGTCAAACACAGGAGCCTCCATTGACCTCTGCCTAATACTGTAACTTTTCGATGTCTAGGGTCAACTGCTATGATGCCATTACTCCTCAAACACCATTCGGAGGATACAAACAATCTGGAATTGGTCGCGAACTGTGAGCAAAATAACTATACTCGCTCCACTCTAATTATTGTTGAAGAAGTTTGCACTATGACAATAAATTTTTCAACTTTTAGTGGCGAGGAGGGCTTGGAAAGCTATCTCGAGACTAAAACCATATCCATCAAAGTGCCAACGTCCAACTGAATCTACGCTGCTGTTTGCTGTGCCAACGTCTTCTCCCAATACTTTATAACACCGTAGATAAACAAATGTTGACGCACCATATCGCATAAATATGAAGCATATTTTTCATATTAAAGAAACTTTTTGGCATTGTAAACTGTTTTTCAAATTATTAACCTGCAGCCGAGAAAAAAATAGGACGCTGCGTTTCTTGATCAATTCGAATGCGAGCTCCAAATGACGCGGCAAGTCGAAGTTGTGAACAAACGCACGATTTGCGTTTGAAACACACTCTTAGTTTTTAGATGCGATGCGATTCTTGTTCAAGTAATATTCATACGTAAAAATAAAGCGTCCTCACGTAAAGCCATCTCGCGTCTTGGATCTGTTGTCCAGCTGGCGGCCCTCAAAAACGGTGGTTCAAGCGAAAACTGTCATCGATAAGGCAATTTGAGTAAAAAGGATTCTTTAACCATTGTGTTTCTCATGAATAAGATAATTTACCGACAGTCGGAGATACGACTTGTCGGCACTGCAGATACCTACTTGATGGAAAAGTGATTGGTATTTGCCGAGGGATGCCACTACATGTCAACGCTGCTTTGACAGTGCCGTATCAACTTGTACGGACGCACAAAAATATAAGATTCAAAACGCAAAGTATAGCGTCAGTAGGTTCTATGATTCCTTTCGACGGCTCGTGACGCAATTAAGTATTATTACTATTATTCTTATTATTAATAAATGATTGTGGTTATTTTTAAACGTTAATCATGCGATTCCGAGGATTATCGCGATAGTGAGAATGCATAACGTGATTGTATATTAGAAATGTGAGAGGTAAACTTTAACTTGGAAAACCATAGAAAGAGGTGTGTAAACGGCGCTTTACCCTTGTCATCGATCGATTCGGGATAGATTCAGGATAGATTAATTGTAGAAAACGATTTCAAATAATCCTATCGTTTCGAATACGGACGTTGGTTTGTGAATTTACTCGATGGTATTTTAATTTTACGGTACAAATTCTATACGTTTTTATAATAAATTGACTATAGAATGGGTATGAGTTTGAATACAATTAGAACGATAATGAATCTATGCGATTGTATCGTTTCGTATAGCCCTTAATGCGAATTTAAATTAGTTTATGTTGTTTTCTTCGCGGGTAGAGTATCGGAATAACTGCAAATTGTCAAGCAAATATTTAAAAAAATAATATGAAGTTTAAAAACAACCCGTTCACCTAAACATCGAATTCTTCTAATCGCATCCGGTAACTGCCTTGAGCGAGGCACGAATTTCTTCCTCTAAACATTTCTTCGCCCACATTTTTTATTCAAAGAAATGTTTTGAAAAATGATGCGGGTATCCTTTCCAATTTCTTGAAGAATTTTTTGTTTGCTTCCTCATAGAGGAAGCTGTTTTCGTTAAAAAAAAAATGTTTTTGAGATTTTTATGTCAGAGTATTTAAAATAATCTGCAACACCGAGAAATGTCATTTTTAGGTGGCATGTGCATGTGCGTGTGCGTCGTAAATTTGGGCCGTAATATGGCCGTAAATTTGGCACTATTACTAATTTTGACAGTCAAAATTTTACATTTGTCTGTCAAGTTTTTTATATGTGTAAATACGAAAATATTAATTATCTTGATTTAACAATGAATGAACGTGTACCTTACCCGCAACTGCTGCCCTGGATTTTTCTGTTTTTTAAAAATAATTCCGCGTTGTGGACAGATAGGATTATATGAGGAGAAAGAGAGGATAGGTATGGCACATCAATAAGTCCATTGTTATATATAGAATAATACTCTTTATTGTTTTTTTGATAGTTGTTCTTGTCCATATTGTGTTGTTGTTGTTGATTTTTCTTTTTTTCCAGTGTCCGTTCTGCCCTGGTTAGTATTTTGGTAAAACGGTAGGTGGTTACAACTCCACTGCTAAAATAACGTTCGACCACTCGTTATAGCGTGCCGCATCTTCGGACCGCTTACGACTAGATTTATTATAATTTCATCCTTGATTGATTGTTGTTCGTTTGTTTGTTTTCTTTACATTCTTTTTTACGGACGCACTTGGTTATTGGATACACACAATCGATCGTGCGGCCGCGGGTCAAAAAGTTTTTTGACGCGGTCGTGACACAAAGTACGGATACATATCGAGTGATCGATGCGTTCTTTAGATTAAACACTGTGCATCTTACAACTTTTCTACGTTTTTTTTTATCTATTAAAAGATTCAACGCCGTGATTCGAAGCGATCGAACGATTGGACGTACATGGACAAGAATGGCATGCTTATCTCGCATCGAGGGCGGTTTCATTAATGTTTTTAATTTATTTATTATTATATTTCTGCTTGCAAATGGCTTTGCCAATTGGAAACACAATACGACGCATCAAACATTCATATTCGTTTCTAATAAATAATGTTACTTTAATTGTCACCTATTAAACTTGCCCGAGCTGATTGAACCAGCCCGTTCATTTCGTCGTTTAATCGCTCCGCCTACACGGCGTTGATTTTTCGATGCAACTTTAACTCTGTCTTTCTGTAAACCTTCATCCTCTCTGCGCTACTATTTACAATGTACAGTTGTTGTCTTTCCTGCCCTAGGTTTTTCGGCGTTGCTCGGACTCGCTCGATATTGCCGATATTAGCCCCCTCGCCCCTCGATAATGGAATCTATAATATGTCAATAACGCGATAATCGTACATAATAGTAACCAACTGAAAAAATAACTGCTTGGACTGGTGTTACACTTCTGTGAAATCCAGACAACGGCTAACTAATTCTCGGTTAGATATATAATAGGAACTTAATCGTACATCGTCGAACCTGCCCGAGAAATTGAATGTGTGTTAACGTGCGCGAGGTTGGTGGCTAAATTTTATATTGCGTTCGCTGTGGGCTGTACCATGCATCTCTGTGTCTCAATCTACCGAGAATCCACGACCAGCGTGAAATTTCGTTCAAGAAGCAGGCAGATTTTTTTTTTTCAATTCCCGTACACGTGCTGTCCCAATGAGACGTTACTACGTGGAAGATGAGTCTCACTGAACAAAAAGAACAGCTTGTTTAATCGATGCAGTCGTAAGCATGGTTCTCGAGTGACGAGGGTTGATTGACACTGTCGACAACATTGCCAAGCAATAGTGTTTTCAAATTAATTTTTTGACGATATTGAAAAAAAAAAATACATGCGATAATAAAAATGAAGACCTCGAACTACACATTCACCCCGCATGTTTTTCCACTAGGGGTAAAAGAGAACAGTATCGGCAATCGAGCGAGACCCTGCATATAAGCCTTGTATCACTTAGCATATATATAATAATCTTATATATATAATTCTGGTTTATGTTTGTATATATAATATATAATATATAAT
Organism: Ichneumon xanthorius; assembly: GCA_917499995.1. Classification (NCBI taxonomy): domain Eukaryota; kingdom Metazoa; phylum Arthropoda; class Insecta; order Hymenoptera; family Ichneumonidae; genus Ichneumon; species Ichneumon xanthorius. The sequence goes on along the minus strand of OU824203.1, from coordinate 1,044,897 downwards.
AATATCTTATGTATATTTTTCACCCTATACCTATGCTTTCATCGCTCTCCTTGTCTCTCTGTCATATCTCATTCATTCATTAATTCCTCCCTCCCCCCCCCCCCCCTCGCCCCTCTCTCTCTCTCTCTCTCTCTCTCTCTCGCACTCTCTCGCATCATCTTCACCACATCATTTACTATTTATACTATTTACAAGAGTTCTTTTGTAGTCACCGAATGTGTACCCCTTCCACGACAACGTAATTATACTATTCACACCGCGCATAGCCGCCATTATTATTCTCTCACATCGCATTTTCGTTCATCACTGTCACCCCCACCTCGTGACTTTATACGTAACATTACACCATTTAAATTTTTATTATTTTTTTTTTTATAAAAATTCTTTCTTTGTGCCAAATATAACGTGAAGATATCGCGGTCTTTCTTTCTTTATTTTCTCATATCGCCCTTCCACTACACCGACGACGAGATCCCAACGGTCACGAGGCTCGTCCCGGCCGCGTTTTAAATTATATCGTCGTTATCGCTAATCGTCCTTGGAGTATTCCTAGATATTATCCATTGCAAAGTGGGTAGCTCGAGGGAGCACGAGAGGGTCGTCGTCACGCTGTTAACGTACGTTTCATCAAGAATCGCAACGACCTCCGGACGCGTACTGCGTCGACCATTCGACCTGAACTGGACGTTCGCAATGCAAGAAATTTCATTGTTGTTATTTTTTTTATACGCGAACAATATCTAACGACGGTCGCTCATTTCACCTCACCGGAATGTCACGTGGAATTTTTGTCAGTTTTCAAAAACAAATAACGTACGGATGCCGGAATTTTTGTCAGTTTTCAAAAACAAATAACGTACGGATGCCGACTCTCTCGTTGGCTCGTTATACGCGTTATCCTCCAGCCCGATGCGATGATACAGACATTTAAAAAAATATTTATCACACGCACGGTCACACTTGCGCCCATCGTGCGTCGCTAAAATTAATATTGCTCCTTGTTTAGGGAAAAAAAGTCCTTCAATTAAAAATACATTTTTTTTCTTTTTCCTCGTTTCGATAAGTGGAATTAAAAACAAAAAGGTCGCAACACCGATCAATATAGTACGTTGAAAATTATAGCTTTGTAAAACGACTCCCGTAAGTTACAATGATTTATTTTTCCTTTTAAGTAATCAGTCGGGGCCAGTTCTTTTTTCGTGCTTTCTGTTTATTTTTATTTTTTTAAGTATATCAGCTGCTTTCGTCGTGTAATGAATCTACGTATGCCACGTGTGTGCTTGCGTGGACGTGAAACGGACTCGTCATGTTCCATAAAAAAAATATATATAATTCGAAAGACTGACTACTCTCAGGGCTGCTTCAGTAGGAAGGCCCCTCGTTTAAACACCGTGTTATTGGTAGAATTTATTCTATGAGAGATCATCGACGTTTTGTTGGGCAGAATTCAGGCTTCTAAACCTGTGTAATTGTCCCTCACTCGTTCCTTATCTTTCTTTGTCGTTTCCCAATGAATTCTACATTATAATCCGATTGCTAAAAAATCCAGGTACTTTTTGACGGCATATATAAACGCGATTCGGGAAAAAGGATACGCGTCTACGCGGAAGCGTTGGCCCTCGTCTTTATTACTCGGCCCTTCTCAGTTTTTTGTTTTATATTATCATTCGACTCAATCCTTTTTCGCTCGCCCATCTCGAATTCGATTAATCTCATCTCTTTCGAACAGTGTGGTTTTTCATGCGCCAATTTAATAACATGAAGAAGACAATAGTTATTTAATTTGACGATGAAGTATGAAGAATCAGAAGAACAATGTGTGTCATATGAAATATTTTTTTAAGTTACATGGAAATCGACGGAAAGAAAGAAAAAAAATTGAGAAAAAGCACCAGGTTTTTAGGCGTCCTAAGCACCAATGTATATAATGTCGGTTTGTGCCTATCGTATGCATATTTTTTTAAACGTGAGAGCAGGCCACGTTGATGGTTTTTATTGTTCCGGCGGTGAGCGCCGCTCGAGTAATAAACGCGTTTTCTTGTCGTCCCAATTGTTCCCCGAATATATACTCAGGGGAAGATTTATGAGGTTTCGGATGATGAACGTTACGTCGAGTTAAAGAGTCCTCAACGTCGGCGAGCTAGGCAGGCGATGATGTCAATTGGTAAAAAGCTCTGGAAAAGGTAAGAGTTAAGGATTGGCGAGAAATAAGAATAATAACAAGAAATAAAAATTTATCGCTATAGAGATCCTTGGGCTCCCCTTGGTCGTTAACGCTCTACCTCATCGCCGGCCCGGGGTTAAAACGTTGAAGGCTCCGAAACACAAATTTGTTTTTTTTTAAATTCTTCTTATCCTCGCTCTAATTTGCTCCAGAGCCAAGCGAATCGTCGCCACAAACGTGAACCTAATCGTGTCATGGACTTTCGACTGGACCAGTGAAGCTGGTACACGTTCGCCGATGCGCGGACTCTGGCAAAGGGTGGATAAAACCCGCAATTCAATCGGGAAAAATAATCTCAATCGAGTGGCATGTAATTGACACGAGCCGTAATAATAAATAAAAAACGAGCGCGAACAAAATCAGCGAGGACCTCATCGAAACCCAGCATCGAGGGTGAAACCTCCCGATCGTTGTCCCTTCCGTTAAATCGCGAAGAAACAGGATTGCCAGTCCCGATCGGGCTGGGGCGCTCTCGTTGGTCAGCGCTGTCGTCGCGATCGCTTGGGTCTTGGTTACACAGGGCGCCGTCGAGGCACTATTTTCCCTGCGACGTCAACGGATAAAAGTCGATGAGGTGACTCAGCGACGTGAGAATTGGCGGCTATGAACCGACGCACATCAGCGATTCAACGTGCGTGTTACTACTGTTGTTGGGTCCGGTTGCGCTACTCCCGTTGCAGCTGTTCATCATTGGACTTGTCGTGGTGATTGTCGAACCGTGCGACGAGACCTGGTGATGATGATGATGATGATGATGGTGATGATGATGATGGTGATGATGATGATGATGATCCTGGGCGGCTGCGGCGGCCACGGCCGCGTTTGTACTTCTCAGAATGTCGTCGGCCGACAGTGGTGTCAATTTCCATCCGGGCATAAAGTCGAGATCCAATTCAGGACCTATGTCGACGTCCAGCAGTTCGTTGTTGTTTAGCGGATCGAGGGGTGACTGACTCGACAACGACAGTACGCTTCCCCAGTTGATTGAACGGCTGTCGTCGCTGTCGCCGATTCCCGAATCCGCGTCGGTCTCGTTCGACGATTGCGGGGGCATCGGGAAGGGCGTTAATCTACCCTGTTCCGGTGATTGAAGCTGCGCCATCGGTGCCGGTATCACTGGCTCCATGGGCGGTGGACTCCGATCCCTCTCCATTTCTCTCTCGAGATGCCTCAGGGTGTTGCATATTAGAACGGAACGATGGAGACTCGGATCGGGAAATTGACGGTACCTCGCGAGCTTGCACATGGAAATATTGAGTACGGCTAGCCTCCTCTGACGGTAACACGCCCTACCGCGCCGGCACCAGCTCGATCTCGAACCCTCGCAGCATCTCTCGTTTGCCCGATAACTCGAGCCCAGCTCCAGGTAACTCTTGCCATTCTCCTCCCTTCGTATCGTCGGTGGCTCATAATGATGAGGAGCCCCCCACTGGGGCTGCGGTCTCGACAACTGGCTGTAACCGTTGTTGCTCCCTCCAACTCCTCCGACGCCTCCAGCGGTCCGCTGATGATAGTAGTGCTGTGACGGTGTATGATGCAACTGGGATGCTGCAGGTGGCGAACTCGGAGCCGATTGACAGGGATTCGCCTGGAGACAGGGCGAACTAACTTCCATATCATAGTACGAGCCGGAAGTCTGGCTCAGCGGCGGGGTGTAACTGTCCTCCATGGCCCACCAACAGCCCTCCACTCTACCGAGCTTCGACGGGCTCTCACCCATCTCCATGTCGAACTCTAAGCAGCCCACACCTCCCTCCAGCTTACGTTTTCCTGCCGTGGCCTGCAGACCCATCATTGCACAGCTCTGCAAAAAATAATTGAAAAAATACGTTAGTACGATTATTTTCGATATCACGCAGTACATATATTCGGGATCAAGTGAATGACAACAAGGGGGGGGGGGCACTATCGAAAAAAACCTGGTAATTTTCAGGTAAAACCAGGAAATTAAAACATGTTTGCCTATGTGCTAGAGTTAACGAGCAACATCGTTTCTCGTTATTTTCTTGTCCTCCTCGCTGGGGGCTAAACTGCTGGATAACGGGCAAACGAACGCCTTCCATGACTCATAGAGTCGGCTCGCTGACCAGAACGTACCCGGGTAATGACGTCAGACCTCCCCCGTTACCCTGCACCGGGACGAAGTCATCTTCAGAACCGATGGAAGTTACGCAGAATGGGGGGGAAAGAGATTGAGCGGGCACCATACGAATCTTATGATACCATAGAAAATTGTCTATCACTATTACCCTTGATCCTTTTCGCAGGTGTTTGTGTTTCGCGGTGATTCTTTGAATTTTCTTTTATTTTTGTTTCTTGTGCGGAAATCCCTAAACTGGTGTTCGTGACTTTTGGAAAAATTTCGGCTGATATACCTATATATACATGTAATATATCGCAAAATATAGTACATAGGGTAAAAGTGGGGAATATGGACCGGTCCATATATCATTGATTTACGTGTTAATCGAGGTGGGCCATATTCACCACTTTTACCCTATATATGTACGAAATATAATTTTTTCCACGTGGGCAAGTAACGTCGTCTATTATTTTTTATTCGGTGGCAAGAACGAGCACTCCGTGTAGATAATTATCTCCCACCCCGACGGGGTGTCCACGCCCCTCGCTTCTTCTCTCGGCGGAGCGTTTGCTGGCGAGAGAGGGGGAGGGGGAGGAGGGGGGGAAAGAGAGAGAGAGAGGGGGAGGGGGGTAGAGAGAGCGAGAGCGCTCCTTGGTTGTCTTATCGAGGCATGAGAATGAGAATCTCTAGTCTACCATTGAGACAGTGCAACGAAACACCGAGAGATGTCTCCACTCGCACTACCGACGAGCGGATTCCATCCCTTCGAACCCACGTGGCTTTCGCATGACCAAGTTGTCGGAATAGAAAGGAAAAAGATAAAAATAAATGTCATCGTTTCGGAAAGAAATTAGCGAAAACCTTCGATCTTCCGGTTGAGGCTTCTCTAGAATTCGACTGAGTTCTTTCATCCAAGATTTGTAGATCGTAAAAAAAAAAATTCCTGCCAGAAGTACACCGTGACAGAATTGCTATTGTTTCGGGCGCCTGTGCGTTCTAACGCAAACAATAAAGACTCGGCGCCGGAGGACACAGTCATGAGGAATGTACCGAACTGTGGGATTTTATGCATATACATTGCGAGGGCACTTGTTGAATCGGGGAAACCCGGCTGGGCTCTCTTGGGGAGCGACAGCGCGGGGGCAAGCAGTAACGCGACCAGACACGAGGACGGGGAAGGGAAAGCTCTCTTCCTCTCTCCGTGACAGTGGTGGAATCGACGGGGGTCAGTGTAACGGATTAGCAGCGGCACAGAATGCACGGAGAGCCCGCCTTTCGACCGATCATAAATCAAAGTGAAGGTACCACCGCGGCCACCGCCGCTACAGTTGCAGCAGTTCACGTAGGAAGGATAGCAGAGGTGAGGAGCCACTTCGATCTCCGAGCTGTGGTGGACAGTGGCGGCGTGGGTTTAGCCCTTCCCCCCCCCCCCCCCCCGCGCTCCTCGTTACGAGAATGTTTTGTACCGTGTGATCGTTCACTAACAAGCTACGACGAGGGTTGCACGTTACCGACGATAGGCGCCTCCTTCGAACGCGTGTACGACGTCAGGGCATGCCAATGATTGCTCAATTCGCGCGGCTCCCGCGGCTTTTCACAACGTCGTAAAGCCACGGGTTGACCAGCCGAGAAAATAACCTATCGCAACCGGAAGAGCGTACGATAGAGATAGATCTCTACGGGCCTTGTAACCTCGTTGACCCTCTGCATTGCTGGAGAAAAATAAGGCTGTTACGACCCTTTTTACAGAATGTGAAACCGGTGGCGATGATCGAGAGAAGAAGCTATCGCGCCGAGGCTTCCCTCGCTCTCGTCGGGACTCTCGAGAGGCGAGTCCGTGGCTCGGCACGCTCGTTAGCCAGGCCGCGAGGCGGCGGAGCGGCCTCATGACGGCATGACGTCAACTGGCCGCGTGTTATTTTCGAAAGGGGACTCGACGGCAGAGCTCCTCTTCCACATACACTCCCCTCATCTCGCTCACTATACACATCGCTGTGTTGTTGTACAGCGCGCTATATAGTCTCTTCTACTCTCCGGCTCGCGAAGCAACAGATATTAAAACAACGGCCGGGAGCCGAGGAACGGCGAGATCGGACTCCGCGTCAGTGACATAAGAAACATACACACACTTTGCGTTTATTACATAAAATCTGTTTTATTTATTTATTTATTTATTTAGATTTGTTTAAGGGGGACAAGCCCCTTGATACAAAATATAAAACGTTTAACAATAATATAATTTTTGAATATTTATAACTATAATTATAATTTTGTAAAATATTTTTATACAGCAGGTACTAGTTTTCCTCTTAAAAAAAAAACGAAAAAAAACGAAAAATGAAAAACTGATTCCGAGTGACATTTTAAGGACGGAAAACTCAAAGTAGTTTTCGAGTCTCTGTAGGTACGCGATGAGCAGAACCAACGACGAATCCGCACGGTATAAAGTTCGCGGGAGAGATTAGCCCGTGCGCTATCTGGCGACGCGGATAAGATTGCCGGAAAGCGCCCCGCCGTTCGCGAGTCACGCGGAGACTCTCCTGCTGCTGCCTACGGCTGTGTACACACAGCCATCTCTGAAACGACTCCGCTGCCGCCAGTCTCTTCAAGGACTGCGCCAAGCACGCGGCGAGACGTAATCCCCGCGCTTTTTTGCGCTATCTATCTCGCTTGAGTGTATCTATTTATACGTAGATGCATTCGCGTCGCTTACAGCCTTCCCAGCCTACATATTCCAGAATGGAGAAAACGGGGAATGGTCACTGCTGGAAATCTACGCAGTAGCGACGCACAAGAATAGCCTACTTTGGAGGACGAATACGGTGAATGGTGGGCGTTGTTAAAATGAGAGATCGGCGAGGGGTTGCTCCCCCAAAACTAGGGCAGGGCTGCCAACTTGGCTTCCAAAGTTCACTCACCCTCCTTCATCGAAACTTGGTTCCTTCGATGTCCAGGGAACTACTCCTCGGATATGCATCGTACGGATGGGGAAGCCAAGAATATCGTGGATCACTGGATCTCTGATCGAACGAGAGATTCACGGATCGAGGCCGCCTACTGTAATCTTGCAAGGGTACAACCGGCTTGGGGACGCTCGTTTTTCGACGAGTCGGGCTGCTCCCGCAGCTTCTGGTGTTTCTGCGTTGTCGACGGGAGTGGAGTAGGACGGAGGACGAAGGCAAATTGCGGAAAGGGTCCCAGGACGTGAGACGGGAGTAACCGATAACAGAGGACAGTGAGATTATCGTCCTAGGGTGATAGTCGCGGAGGGGGAGGACCTCTTCGCGAAGAATAAAATCAGACGGTTCCGATAGCATGTCATATTTTACTCACATGCAAACACGCACGACGATAATTATTGCCAAAAAAAGTGGACATTTTTGTTGTTGTAAGATGTACAAATCTTTTGTTAACAGAGTACAGAGGTACGTACTCGGTTGTACATATTTGCCACTCGAGGCAAAAAGGTCGACCGACAATCGAGATCCGATAATGCACGACACGGAATGAATATTTCTTCCGTGCATCATAGGCGCGGAACTTTGGTTCGATGTGTCCAACATGGATGAGGAAGGAACTCACGCTAGGACAGACTGCGTTCAGGGGTGATCGGCAGAGAGGGGAAAAAAGGGCCATATGGCAGACAACGCAGAAGTAAGGGCGTCCGTTGCGCGTGGGAGACGAAGGGAAACGGTGTTCTCCCGCTCGCTCGCCTCGACGTTTGCTCCCCATCGCCGAAGAGAAAAAGGGAGCGACGGCACGAGGGGAAAAAGGGCGCGTAGTCAGTCTCTCAGTACTTTTTTTCCTTTATGTATATAATTTATATATATATATATATAGAGTAGAACGGGGCAATCTGGTAAAACAACATTTTCTAATAATTTTTGGATCGAACCGCAGGGCAAAACGGCGCGGAAAATCCTGACGTATCGACGGGGCGAACGCGGGTATCCAAAAATTATTGGAAAGTTTAGTTTTACCGATAGCCCCGTTTTGCCCCGCTACCCCATTTTGCCCCGCTCGACCCTATATATAGTCATGCATTCGTGAATATCGGACGCGTGCTGCACTTTTCTCCTCCATCACCGTGTTATCAAACAAAGAAAAAGCAAAGTAGGCTTTATCGATGCCTTCTGATCCCTTCGACTTGGAGACTTGGTGGATATGTATGTAGTCGAGGTAAAGCAGGATAAAAAATAAAAGGTTGCGAGAAGCCGCAAAGACAACCGAAGAATTATAGAAATTACCAACGCGCCTTAATTCCGCTGGTCCCGCGAGAGGGATCCAAGCCAGAAAGATAATGTTGCAATTGTCGCTAAATGATAACTGTGCGGGGAGGGATGGGATGCCCAGCGAGATGGAGGATTGGGCGATGCAATGGGTAATCGGAGAGAAGGGTTTAAAAAGACATTTCTCTCGATTTTTTTTCTTTATTTTTTGCCGCGTTACACGAGGGAGAGAGAATCTCGCCACGTCGCGAGGCCCAGCGAGCGCGCGGGTGTGGACAACGATGCCGAGGAGCTCTTTTATTTGGCTCCTCGAGTATTCTTGCACTCTGCACACGTGAAAACTAGAAGAAACGGAAGACACTCTCTGAAAGAAGACGTGGGTGGAAGTGGCAAGGTGCATGAGGAGTGTCGCGAACGCTTCTGTGTTTTACTGAGACTTGGCTCGACAATTTGAAACTTTGTGGATGATAAATGTTTCGTAAATGTACAAATCCTTTCTTTTTTTGTTTACTGCGAATGACACGAGGTCAAACTTTCTGTAACGTCGAAATTTTGTTTGAAACTCGAAGAAAAAGGATCTGCGAAAGATGCATACAACTGGCAAGTCTCGAATGAGAGAGAGAGAGTACAGAGATTCATTGGTCGCATCACTATTTGTGGGGGTCCTACCTGGACTTTTTTGGTTCTCGTTATACAGGTAGACCGAGGGCCCCGTGGCGCGAGTAGACCGTTCTTTAACCCGGGGTTGGGCGAGAAATTTTGACGAGGGTACGACAACGGAGGTCCCCGAACGGTCCCAGTGTCTATTCCGAGAAATCTCGGGGGGCCCCATAGTTGTGTCGACACTCGGCTCGACACAGTGGTTCTCAGAGGGAATCGCCAAGCCGAATCGAATAACAATACGAAATTTTGATTGTACCGGAAAATCTTGTTTTGTTTCGAACTAACCTCAAAAGACTTGACGAATATAAATGCATTGTGAAGATAATTATTTTCGAGAATTATTTAGTAATTTTTTATGAATATTATTTATGACCTCATATGAAATAACAGATTATTATTAAGTATAATTGTTTTTTTGGCAAAATGACATGGTGGACCAGTGAGCTTCAGCGCCTCGTCGCTTTTGCAGTGAGGCGACGAGAAGTAGCAACACAGCGAGCCGGGGAACAGACCGGGCGAATTGCTCGCTAGAATTGGGGCTGCGACGACGATGGGAGAGAGTCGACTATTGTTGGGATTCGGGGCAGCGTGCGAGGCGGAGAGCTCAGTCTGAAGCGCAGAGGCGCGCTCCACGGTTGCGAGTAACCCCTGGTTGCTGTTACCCTGGCGCGTCCTATGGCAGCCTGTAGCCTCTCCCGTTGCCTGGAAGGAGGGTTGTTGCTGCTGGCGGCAGAACCTTTTATATGTGCAGGAGAGCCCGGCAAGCGGCGAAGGGTCGCCAGGCGGTGGCTGTCGGATCCTCTCTTTTGTCTGGCTCCTCGGGTGCCGATGCCGCCTCAGCGTGTACTCTCTCTCTTTCTCTCTCTCTCAATCTCTCCCTCTATGTACTGTATATTTCGTTTACATCCCCAGTGGTTGCGCCGTGGCGTATGCGGCAACAGGACGCTTCCGGTAAATGCTCTGGGTGATGAAAACGAAACCCCGCCGTTGGGCTTCGGGCCACACTAAGTTGGGTTACACGACGAAGCATACAACACGGTACGCCAGCAATCCAAAATCCGCGTCTCTGCGCTTAGACGGACGAGCTTTCAAACGAAATTCAATGTATCACCTCCTCGAAATACCGAATAAGAAAAAAAAATCAAGTAGAATCATCTCCAGTTTCCCCGTGCGTCGTTAATGAAATTTTTTAACAGATAAATCTGTTTTTTTCTTGTTGGTGTTTCTTCAGGTAGTCGTTCATCCACCAGCTCCCGAGTGGTCGGATCGCGAGGTGTAACCACAGCAGGATTAAAAAAAAGGTGTAAGGTAATTTGCACATGGCTTCCTCATTTATTACAATTTTGCGCGTAGCTTTCTCTATGAGAAAATTAGCCGACCGATTTTGGCTTCGTCATAGTGGAAGCTATTCGCAACATTGTAATAAATTACGAAGCAGTGTGCAAATTACCGTGCACCTCTTTTTGTAACACAAGAACATTTCTATAATTGAAACCGTCAAAATTTACGGCAAAACTTATTGTAGAAAATCGCTAACTGAAACTTACGGATTTTATTGTTTTGAGGCAATTTTTAATCTATTAATTTTTTTTTACGCACAGATAGCTTCCTCTATGAAGAAGCGAAAAAAAAAAATTTTCTATACAGACTATCCTACACAGAACCCGAGCGATTGGGATGTGAGTTACACATAGTGGTAAATAAACGTAGGATCGCCGGAGAGAGCCAGCTCGAGCCCGCAGGCGTCGAGCGGTTCCCCGCGTTCGTTATACACAGGACTATTCTAATCGTACATACTCGGTCTTACAGCCCGAGAGTGTAAAGGAGATATATCTACTGGCTCCTATGAGTACTCTCGTGGCAGAGCGGCCGATGTCGATGCCGGATGTAACACGGGGAGGAGAGTCCGCAGCGTGGCTACGTGGGAGAGTTTACTGTTACTTACTGCGCGGCAACCGCTGCCGTCCGTTTGCCGAGAAGCTAAGTAGCGCGCGCGGGCAGAGAGCGGCCGCAGCGGCAACGATGGCGGCGGCAGCAGCAGTCGACGTCGAAAAAGCCGGTTGCTGGTTGCCCAGCCGGCCCGAAACTGGCCAAAGCGCGCACCCCTCAGGCTAGTTGGGAGATCGAGCGATCGAGCAGTAAACAGCCTAGAGAGCTAGTAGAGACAGCAGACCGACAGCAGGCAACTGCAACGAGCTCCGCGAAGGATCGAGGGTCGGCCGAGCCGAGCGGCTCAGGTAGGGTGTCGGTGAAAGGTGTGGCCGATTGGATACACAAGAAACTAGAATGCTATATCTCATAACGTGTTTATACCGTATGCACGTAAAACGTAGCGAGGTTCGCGGTGGTTGCTCGCTCACCGACACGCAAGTTCGTAAGTACGAATGTGATAGTCTCGCAGGCTTCGGATGCAGTTACGGAAGGACGGCGAAGGCGTGCACAGCCACGAGAACCTTTTTACATGCGCATCACCGGAGATGTCCTCACTTTTATCCGAACCTTTTGTTTCCTTTGAGGGTAGTCGTGAGAAGATAAACGAGGCGAAGACTTTTTGAGAGTATAGATTTTGTTTTAATCTTTTCTCGATGAGAATGATAATCGTCGGGCGAATAAACGGTTAGGTGAGAGGATGAATTTAAAAAATAATAATTAACTCGCCGTGGTTTTGGGCGGTTCGCGCAGTGTAACGCATTCCGCGTTCTGGCACAAGCGCCGCTTTTATTTCTAGACTCGTTAACCGGTTGTAACATCGCTGTTGTATGATTCAAAAATGCAGACGAACAACAGATACAGCGGGGTTTTTAACTATCAAAAGTATATTTGTTAAGATAAAATGGTCGAGCGTTGATATCTAGGAAGAGATAAAGTCGCGACTGTGGGCTCTTGACACTGCGATCGGGTAAGCAGCGTACGATCGAAAAGAATCTGTCCCCTTCGTCGGTCAGTACAATTCGACGATCGATGGGCTAACGAAAAAGACAAGAGGGAAAGAAAAAAGAATCGATTCTTGAAACAGCCGCTAGTTTTAGCGGTAACGAAAAATTATTTGAAAAATAAAGTAAAAATTTTAAAAAAATTACAATAATGCGTAATTTTATTCGTAGCCGATCAAAGTGTATAAGATACTTGTATGAACAAACTCATTCTACACGCTCGGAGACTCATATACGTAAAACTGTGTATACATACGTCTCTGCGCTGCGCGTACAAAAATAAAATCGTCCGCCCGCGCGTACCGAACGAAAGAGCGAGAAAGAGTGTGAGAGAAGATCGGCAAGGTTACGAGGGTCCCGCGTGAAAGTGGCGCGCGCGCCCGACTCTCGACAAATTTCGTCGTCGTCGTCACGCCGTGCTGCTCGTTGGTTCTCCGAAAGAGAGAGAGAGAGAGGAATATCGCTCGTCTGATCGAAACTCGAAAATCTCCTTTGAATTTTGTTTTTTCCGTTCGACGCACGGAGTGCGGGCAAAATTATTAATTTGTAGAACACGTGGCAGAATATGATATTCAGTGGGGTTAATCTTGCGCTCGACTTAGATCGATCCATTGGAAACTACCGCGCTTGATATCTCTCCTCGGCGCTGAGGGTGCCAGTCGAAAGCAAGTACTACGACGACGACGACGGGAAAGACTGGTTGGCCGGCTGTACTGTTATATTTTTAACTCGACGCCGACGCGCCAATCCACAGTCTAAAATCGTACACCCTGACCGTCCTTCCTCTCAGCGCTCGCTGGTTTTCTCGCTCCGACCTCGCTCCAGCCGCCGCGAGTTAGACAACCGAGCGAAGAGCGCGCGCCTCTCCCGCTGTACGCGCTACGACGAAACGGTTCGAGCTCGGTGCTCGCGCGCATATTTTCAATGCCTATTTTCAAAGTGGCGGGCCCTTCTATTTTGAAAGTTGCGCCGCCGACGATACACCGCGCGACGCAGCTTCTCGTCACTCTACAGTTTACGGCGAATCATCCATATTTCTTTTCCCTTCTTTGTCCTCGTTTCTTTCATTGGATAAGTCCCATCGGCACCTCTTATTCTACAGTGTGTGTGTATATATTGTAACGAATATGTAGCTGACTATTCGTTAAGGCATACGATATTAGTTAGGTTTGACAATAGACGAACCAATGGACGGTCGATACAAGATCGAATGTCATGTAAAACAGTCTAGACTGAGACGTCTGAACGATCAGACGTGTGTTCGTACTCGAGATATTTAGCTGCGATTGTAGTAATAATATCCGTCCCGAAACTAAATACGCGCATTATTCATTCGCTCGGTCGTTACAATATATATATATATATATATATATATATGTTTATATACACATATATTTAAGAGGCTCTCAAAAGAGTACTAGGGAAGACAAAAACAAATGAGATCAAATAAAAATGAAAGCATAATGATGTTCGAAAGCCAGTTTTCCCGCCAGTACAGAGCCGGCAACGGTGCGGTCTCGAACGATCGCGAAGGAAGTGCGAGACGAGCCTATGAGCGTCTCATTCGTGCCTCTCAGAGGAAGAAAGCTGCAGTGGGAGCGAGAGAACACGGGAGAAGCGAGACCCGGCGGGAGAGGGAGAGAGGCCTCGAAATGTGGCAACAGAGCGTCAATGCGTTGTAGAGAGAGACTCGGTTCCGTGCTGATACCCACGCTCTCGGCTTCGCCCGATGTCGACGCTCTGGCCGCCTGCTTGCTCGCCGCGCTCGCCCGTCTCGCCGGCAGACTGCTACAACACTGAGAGACGAATGCCTCGGAAGACTTTCTACTGTCGCGCGAGAATGGGGTTGTCGCCACGGCACTAGCCTAGACAGCGGGGTTGACTTCAAACACCTATGTCCGCACATCTTACAAAGTACATAAACTTAAATCTTTGATTCGCAACGGAAAAACAAAAATAATTTTTTAATTGCCGATAATTCTCGATCGATGTTTTCTCCACATTTTTCAAATTTTCTTTATGAAATGTTATTATAATTTTTTCAATTCCACGTAGGGATCATACATTTTATGCTGACGGCAGGGCGAAAAAAATGTGGTAAGAAAAATGTGATATTTTAGAACGGTTCGAACTTAACTTGAGGTTGAAATTGGAAAGGCTTCTAGGTTCGCGCATTGCGACGTGCTTCTTTGGTGTCGCGGGGCTGGGGCAACTTTCTAGTTTAGCTGACGTGTATCGGAGCTCTCTGGCTGTGAGCGTGGAGAGAGCACACACGGGACGATGCCAACGATACGCCTGTTTCTCGGTGTGTACATGAGAAACGCGTGGCTTTCGAAGTCGGTGGGAGAGAGAGAAGATATCGAGAAAAGGCAGGAGGTCTTCGAAGAGGCTCTGTTCTCGTATGTTGGTTATTCTCGTTCCCGTGCGGAGGAAAACTGGTTCCAGGAGAATAGACCAACTGCGGTCTATAGCGCAGCAGCGCCAACGTGCACCAGCCGAACAAGACGAACGGAATACACGGGGCTGGCGTAGGAAAAAAACAAGGATGAGAGCCCGACACCCTCCCCCGATACTGCAGAGCAAGTACTGCATTTCGGATCCCAAAGACGATTCTTTCGACGAAAGAAGCTCGAACATTTCTCCTTACCGGCGCTCCGTGGATAAAGAAGAACATAGGAAGAAGCCAAGTGCCATAGTCACCGATATTCCGATGCTCGCACACACCCGGATCCCTCGCTATTTTCAAAGGCGGCAAATATTTTATTGCGCGCTTAGAAAATTTCTGACAGGCGAAGCAAAGAGAATCGCCGAGTTTGGTTTGTGACATACGAATGGTTCGAGATACCAGCCGGACTGGAGTCATCGCTTCGCCGGCGCTCCTTCGATTGGACGTGAATTTATTCTTCTACGAAAATACACAACACGCTTGTCGTGCGTCGCTTAGCAATAGAGATCGAAGAAGGGAGAAAGAAAGAAAATAGGAACGATAACACTGTTTTACCGACGTTGTCTCGTTATTGGGGGCCCCGGCATCTAATCTCTCGTAATTCCGCGCGCTCCTCGTTTTTTTCCACACTCCCCCTTTTATTTATTTTCATCTCTCCTCTGCAACGATGGCATCTCGCTCGCTCGCGTTCGCCGAGTCGGCATGAGCGACCTCGTATACGCTCTTGCTCTACGAATCGGAGGACCGAGCTCTCTACCACCACTGCACAACTCCCTCCTGCTACAAATACCTATAGATATATATATACATATATATACATACATACATACATATATATATATATATATATATAAATATCGCGTCCTCGTCTGACTTCAGGGTAGGTTTACCCTCGCAGACGGGCAACGGGTTGATTGCACTGGCACCGCGACGTCCCTCACCCCGTCCCATTCCCTCTCGCTCGTGAAAATTGTCTCTCTTACTCCCTCTCTATCTCCACCCCCCTTCCCCTCACGCCTCGCGCCTTTTGCTCCCCAACCGCGACCAGCGCCCTGCTGCTGCCTCTGCTGCCTCCGATGCCTCCGCTTCCTCCGCCGCCTCCGCCGCCTCCGTCGCCTCCGCCGCCTCCGCCGCCTCCGCTACCTCCACTGCCTCCACTGCCTCCACTGCCTCCGCTGCCTTCGCTGCCTCCGCTGCTGCTGCTGCCGCTGCTGCTGCTACTGCTGCTTCGCCAGCAAACGTACAGGCTGATTCACAGTATCCCAATGAAAAACATTCTCATACAGCTCCCTTCCGACTACCGGGGATATTATTGCGCAGGTTTTTTGTAATGTCGGGAAGATAATGGGTTTATGATTACGCAGTGAGCGCGAAACCGGACCAATTTTCGATAGTTTTTTGTTTATTTACAAATTTATTAAAGTTCTTCCAGATGACATTACACGTCAAACGAAAAAATATACTTTTAATTACTCGATTGTTTGACCATTGGAAAATATTATCGAACGAGTTTTATACAATAGCGAAAAAATGTTTCGATGTTTCGAGAAATAAAAGTGTTCTGCGAGCGAAAGAGTAGTCCTTGCGGCGAATTGCCGCAGCATGTTTACTCTGAATCGACCGGTACCGCGCCAGCACGAGAGAGACAGAGCTCCCCCCTCGACGTATAGATTTTCCGTTGGAGCTAAGGGATGGTCGGGCGAGCGAGACAAGTTTTAGTTTCAGCAGGCAGGCAACGAAGTGGAGGGGGACGTTCCGAAAAACTCACCTTCCCGACGAGACTCCATGGAAGGGATGAAGAGAAAGAGTCTAACAGTTATGGAGATAGGAGGATTGAGCGAGCGAAAAAAATAGAGGAGAACGTCGAGAAAAACGAAAATGAAAAAGGATGGAGAGAACGGAAGATGGAAAAGAGAAAATGTGTGCCTGCACAAATCTCCCCTCCCCTTTTCTTTCATTTTTCTTTCGCCAAGAAGTTACATAAGGATGGTTTTGAGAAAGTGTCTGGAGACGCTATTTTTTCCAATAAGAACGAACGACGATGGGGCGGATGAAAAAAAAGGCGTTAAAAAACATCGGTACATTTTAACGTATGTATGCGTGTACCGAAGAGCACGAAAAAAAGTTAAAGTTAGTGGAGCCTCGTTGTGCGCGCATAAAGAGGCGGTCCGTTGCCGCCACGAGGACACCGTGTTTAGAATGGGAGGTGTTCGAGTGAGGCTGAAGGGAGGGACGGCGAGAGACATCCTACGGGTGATTATCGTCGCCGGGGATGTGCCTACGGGCCTGCGAGGTATTAAGCGATCGTGCCGGCAATTAGAGAGCCTGCAACCGGGCCGGTGTCAACATCCATTAAACGAGACGGACGATTGAAACTTTTTACCTTTTCCTTTTTCTCTCGGCACACGTTTTTTCGTTTTTGGTTGCCCTCCTGCGTTCGCGTAAGCTCATAACACGACTTTCGAAAAAAAATTTGTTCGTCGAGGAGGAAAACTCGGCGACGGTCTGCTGACTCTCGCGATTTGCTCGAAACACGTACCGCCGATACGTTATCTGTCGTGCTCGCGAGGAAAAATACAAGGTCCGAGACCCGGGACAGTCGACAAACGACGTGCCCGATATACATGCCAGCCAAGTAGCAGGAATGGATGGACGAGCGGACGGACGGACAGACAGCACGCGTTCTCGCTTGAGTACCACGAGAAATACACTAACACCGAAGCAAGCCTCCGGGTTTGTGATATGCCGAAGGTTTCACAGGAGGAGAGTGCGTAAACGCCGCTGCTGTATTCGTGCACGCGCCTATGTGTGCGCTCGCGGATTCGCACGCGTTTATGTAATTGTCAAAGACTCGTGGAGTAAACAAGTAGAGACGACGCGCTTAGGGGATGTACGCCCCCACTGGCAATTAATGCTGACAATTATTCAATCAATGCTGTAAGTCTATACGTCCGATAGCCTCAAGATAGATTCCAGATGTACTCGCTTTTTCTATTTATTTATTATTTCTATACTTTTTATAAATCATTTGCGTTGACCGAGAATTTGGTTACTGTAAAGTTCAAATTTTGCGGTGTTTTCGAACGGCCATCAGCGAATGCGACAAAGTGAATCCTCGTGTATATCGCTTACCCAATACTAGTGTAATTTGCCGTCCGAATGTTACATCCATCTAAGATGCGAAAAATCATTTTTAGAGCTCGTCATTCCTCTGCTTCAATTTCTTTTTACTTTTTCTTATCGTTCTCATTGCAGCTACGCACAAGGATAGGTCGACCGTGGGCGGACGGAGACGCAGAGGCGAGGATCGGAAGAAGAGGACGAGAATCTGTGTGCAAGAGTTTCTGTATGCGTGTCTGTAAGAACGAGAGAGGTTGATTGTCCGATCCCGAAGAAGGAACGAAGCTATCGTTCTACCATCCGTGTGAAACTGGTTTCGAAGGATGTGACGCACATACGCAAGGGAGACACGTCCAGATACACGCTCTCCTCCACGACCGGAATACACCTTGAAAACTCCACGGGGCGAGCGTGAGAGATGAAGAAATACTGGCTCCACAGGAAAGAAACGAACGAAAATGCCCCAAGTCACAGAAATCCAAGCCGATTTAACTGGTCACTAAGAAAAAAGTCAAAGTATCGTTACCCTCGTTAAAAAATAATTTTTTAAAATCCACATAGATTAAGACTAAAAAATGTTAAAAATGTAGCGGTTTACGTACGAATGAGCTTGGAAAAGAGAGAGACAATTTCTGAAACGTTCGGTTATGACGATCGGGTAAGCAAATGAGAGAAGGGAGAGTGGTGAGGAGCAGATGAGCTTTTCTCTCTCTCTCTCTCTCTCTCTTTCGGGAGAGAGACAGAGAGAGAGAGAGAAGCGAAGTGCAGCGGATGATGCGACTGAAGGCGTTGGCAGGCGTGGGAGATGCAGAACGTTCCCGATGCAACAGCAACAGCAACAGCAGCAGTAGCCTGCAAGTCAGGCGCGTTTCGCTGTGTAGAGTAAAAGCATATACACGATAGAAGATCGTGCGCGTACGAAATTCGACCGTCGGTAATGGCATAAACGTACAAGGTATACAAGCGCGAGACGAGAGGAGAGAGCGAGAGCGAGAGAGGTCTCTGGACGATATATCCAGCTCATTCTAGAATAGAGCTACATACATAGCAAAATTCGCTTTCCTACTCCTTCCATCTCTGCTAAATGTACACATATATGCATATATATATATATATATATAATATAGTATGTAAAAGCACATAGGTATACATATATATATACCAAGTCATAGGATAGTACGATACGTATACGTATCGACAGTGTACATGTACGTTTTGGTCGTACATATGTACATAGAGTAGGGGAGGGCTGGATGAGAGGAGACCGAGAGGGACGCCCCGGCGTGTACATGCCACGTCATAGTTGAGTGCGGCATGTATAGAGGGAGTTTGGGAAGTCGGTGTTAGAGAGGGTGGTAGTGACTCGACGGACGCGGCAATGGCGGAGCTTTTGGGGGTTGAAACGTCGGAGCAAGAGAGAGCGGAAGGTGGGGAGCGAGAGAGAATCGGTGCGCGACGACGAATCTGATATAGCGAAGGGGGCGGGATTTCGGAGCACAGGGGATGAAGACAAGGGTGGGGAGCGCCCGTTCGATACCGGACGCACGTGGTCCACAGTGCTTCTCCGAATCGCCGTCGTGGCGCCAAAGTCCTATTAAGCGTCCCACTGCCGTGGATCAAACTGACCCCCCACTCCGCTCGCCATTACTCTGCTCGCAACCCGTTTCGCCCGGCATATCGCCACTACCACTGACGTCGACGGTACTCGCAACGCGAATTTCCAACCCCGAAACTACTGACTCTCCCTCCCACGCGCAGGCGTCTAACTTACTTAAAGGACACTGACTCGTGGTCGGAGACAGATGAAAATGAAAGATTGGAAAGAAAATGAGACACGAAATGAAAAATATAAAATTCAGCAGAGAAGACGGCGGGAAGGAAAGCTCGGGCTTTTCGGGGATTTCCGAGAGAACCGTATGCCTCCTCGTTCCTCTTCAGCCTTCCTATCGAATTTATCTCGACGATACTAATCGATGACACAGGAGAAATTTCCTTTGTCACTTTAATTCGGATCAAAATGCAAAGTTGCGTCGTTGTGTTCCTCGGACACAGGTTTTTCCAGGAAAATATAATTGATCTCTCAAAATCGAGACTGACGTAACGTACGGCAAATTCGAGAGCGCGCCTTTTGCCGGTTACATAATTCCATGGCGATTTACCGTCGAAAGCTCACGGGGAGCGGTCGAGAGTGGAGAAGAAATTCAGTGACGACTTTGTCATCGTCGTCATCGTTACCGTAACACCGGACGTTACCCACAGCTATATATATATATATACAGACTGTAACGTGGCGTTTTTAACGCACGTTGCAATTTCCCCTCCTTCGGCGTGGCTTAGAGTATGCCCGGACAGCGAAGGGGGGAGGGGGGGACTGCGAGCGAATTTAAGAGACAAATAGTAGATTGATTAGGGAATAGCGATCGTGAGTCCGATTCGTCGAGTCGATGGGACGATATTAGGCCACATAAAATTATTATTAATTATTTTTGAATATTATCTGTCGAGCACTTTTATGGAGAGGAAGACCACCGGAACTGGAATCGTAGAGCGAGGGGTTTTAAACCCTCACGATTGGAAAAAGCATCGACAGCGGGGTTGCGTGACCCCCCCCCCCCGATCTTATTGCCTGAGTCTAGTCGGGCAAGCAAGCCCCGGTTCGGTTTTTTTTCTGGGCGAAATAAAGAAAATCCTGGCGCCCACAAAATTGTTTTAAACCGTCGGGCGACCATTGTGCATGCTCCTTTACCCGATCACACCCGAGTGATCGGGAACTATAAAGGCAGCGTCACAATACATAGCGTGGGTAAAAGCAGAGTGGCGTATCTTACGTGACTGTACACATAAAACACAACCTTTTGATTCTCGTCACGGGACGTAACGTCGGAACGCTTGCGATACTAGGAAAAATGTCCAGCAGCGTTAACGTTTCGCTCTCGTCGTCGCAGCCTTCGCTCGTTCGCTAGTAGGAAGAAACGTCACTGGCGGCCGTTCTCGCTCGGCTCTCGTCTGAACGCTCGAGTGGGAGAAACGCGCGAGTCACGCGTTTACAGCCGACGACTGAGACACAGTCGCGACGAGGCTTAATGGTTCATCCGAGCTGATAGCCCGGTTCTTGCGCAAGTATAACGCACAGCCTGTTGGTACAGCTCAGCAGAGTTGTACCAACGATTTATACCGATTTATATATATATATATATACATAGAGCGTGTGTGTATTTTTTCTGACTGCGGAGTAGGGGAATCCGACCCGAGCAAACAACGTCCACGACTACGCCTGTGTGTGGGCGAACCGCTCGTGCGTTTTGTACCTCTCTCGATAATAGTAGTCCGAGCAAGCACGTTGCTGAACATTTGACTATTCGATCGCGTTCGTTGCTTCCTTGTTTGCGTCTGAGTAACATCGTTCTCGTTACGCAATAACGCGATGCCACATATACATCGATAAATCAACTTTCCCACGTGATTACGTTTCATCCATCGTTTGTTACAATGTTGTCGATAGATTTGTCGGCAACGTTAACATTCCGCTCTTACTAATAACTGTTATACCGACCGGTGCACAATTAATTATGATAAATCGATAGATATTTTTTATCCGTTTGCCTCTTTGGCCATCCGTCGTTCTGCAGGCAGAAGCAAGGGCGGGAGTTTTCCGAGCGGAACGGTGAAATAAAAAATAAAAAAGAAGCTTATGACTGTGAAGAATGCTTTGCGACGTGTATTACATCTATGGCTAGTGTGCTCACCAAAGCATCGAGGAAGAAAGTAAATATATACATATATATGAAAATCGTACAGATGTTGGCGACTCGACGGATACCGTCGGAATGCACTTGTTACTGAATGGAGTAGAATAAAAAACGAAGATGCTGCGACGCGATGCAACATAGATGACGTGGATAAGAGACGAAAAGACGTCAAGAGAGTCTCATCGTCGTCTTAATCGTTTCTTTGCACTCCCCCAAGATATCACCGACGTCTCCTTCGCACACTCGCGCCACCCGTGTACACAGCTCCGTTACGAATTTGCATATGATAAATACTCCCTCCCTCTCTCAATCCTCCTTCCTCCAACTCCCGGCCATTTCACCTCTCTTTCGCTAGCCAGCTGAGCGATGACAAGGGGTGCTCGTCTTCTCGTCTGTCTATCCGTGGGTGGGCATCTATTACTCGACGAGTTAGAGGTGCCACCTGTACGACGACACGTGAATTCGCCACGATAATCAAACACCGAGAGAATGGAACAGACGCGCAGGGATGAACCGGGGAGGATTTCAGCGCCGGCTGGAAAAGGGTGTGCGCTCAACCACGTGGCGGTTTGTATTGCGTAATACGTTATTTGCCGTAAAGCAGATGAGGCGGAAAAGTCGATTCGCTTGAGAAATCCATTATCGCCCTACACGAGTAATGTGTCGTCAACTTTAGGACTGTTATTTATTTATTATTAATATAGTAACGTTTTACTTTTAACGCACTTTTTTTCAAACACTTAACTCTTCACGTACCGGATCCTTGTTTAACGAGGACCTAGCATTTGCCAAGACGCAATGTTCGAACAATTCGTGTTAGACCAAGTTAGTGTTCTAAAAAAAAACTGTAAACATTCATAGACGTACCTTGAAGTGTTTTTTTTTCTTTGATAACGCAGTTTTTGTGCTTAAAAGGAGGCATGGTCGATCGGCAAAAAGTTCCCGGTACATTTAATAATGGCGGATTGAAATTTTTGTTTTTTTCATATGGGACTAAATTTTCTTCTCGCGAGAAGACGATATTAATCTGCGAGTATTTATTTATTTTTATTTTTTTTCATCAAAACGACAACACGCAACATTTAGTGATCGAGAATCGTGGAAGCACGAATAACGATTGACTCTCAACGAGAGGATGTGGAGTACACAAAAGCCGTCCGAAGGTGGGGGAGCCATCCGGGAAGCGGAAAGGAAACGCGAGGAACGAAAACGCGTATCCCCCGTAGTCCAGTCGATGTTGATGTGCAGCGGTAGTGTGGCGGCCGTTGTTCTTGGAGGGAAAGTAAGTTATGCGTGGCACGTGATCTTCGAAGATCCGTGGATATACTACGAGCCACGAGCCTCTCGGAACCTCCCCTCCTCATCGATTCCACCCCGAGTATTACGCTACTATATCCATACGATAGATCATGCCAGTATAGTTTAGAATCATATATATCTGTGGGGTTTACGGACAAAATACACGCCGACCGAACAAAACTCTCATATGAGTCAGTAGGCTAACGGGTAAATTGTTATTATTATTATTTTCGAGCGATATATTACACATACCATGTAGGTACAGTAATATATATGTAATATGAATGTGCAGGTTTTGCAGGTAGAGTAGACGTACAAGTGCAATAACTCTCGTATGAGTCAATATATCCAAACTCTTTTTTCCATTCGCGTCGCGTACGCGCACGTGTATAGTACACGGAGAGGGGTATTTCTCTGTACGGCCTCTTCGGCATCTCAACGCTGTTTCCGTCATCCACGGCTCCCGCTGTTGTACTCTCTGCTCGAGCTACTGGTCGCTCTAGCGCGAGCACAACGTCGACGGGGAGATGCGTGAGCCGTCCTTAAAAAATAACCGGCTCGCGTTCCACGTGGGGACTGCGGTTCTCTGTACCTCCCCCCCCCCCTCTCTCTCTCTCTCTCTCTCTCTCTCTCTCTCTCTCTTTCACTCCCGCTGGGTTCCTATCTATTTGCGAGCTTCGCGCGCTAACGCTTCGCAACCTGCCCCTTCCACGAGAACTTTTTACCGATAGGTAAACTAAACGAGAGGTGGGGAGCTGGGAGAGAGAGAGAGAGAGAGAGAAACGAGCTTGAACTACTACCACTGTGTCCCCTGTCACCTGTTGTCTCTCGACGGCCGTCGTTCGTTCACTCGCTCACTCGACCAACTGGCCTCCCTGCTCTCTGATGTACACAAATAAGATTCATTCACGCTCATCGAACGCAACTGTTTGCCCTGTTTTGTTGTTCTTGTTGTTGTTTGTTTTTTCTTTTTTTTCTCTTTCGATCCAGCTGTGGAGGCATTCGATCGATTCAAAATACTTAAATTTTCGCGCGCTATACAGAGGGAGCGTGAAATTGGCTAAAGCTTCCCTCCCGAACCGACAAGGTGAGTACACGCTTTCGAGGAAGTTTCGAAATCGCTGAATTATTCAATGTATACTACGTAAGACGCAGAGTATGGAAGGGGGGGCTACGATGTTGACTGTATTATGGAATTTTCGAGGAAACCCGCGAGCGTCAACGAGCACTCGGCAAGCGGGCCCAGTAGGGGGTAGGGTCAAGGACATTGAATAAATTGGAATTTACGTTCCTCGTCGCCGGCAGATGACTCAATAGGAACCGATTACTGCCCGAGTACCGAGCATTGAATAAAAGTTGAAATCGAAGAATATAACAAAAGTTTGACGACGGCGGGGGATTTAGGGGAGGTCAACGAAATCGCCGCGAGGATTTGCGGCGGTAAAAGTTGGAGGGTCAAGGACACGCCTTTCGAGCGCTCTATACAGAATGGCATCAGCTATACCACCGGCTGTGTACTAAAATCGGTCGCAAGTGAGAGGGAACAAAAAAAATCACAAAACCAAGTGCCAGCTGGATCTCATTCCACGAGACCGCAATGAACGACCGAGTGAAAGAATGAAAGAAAATAAAGAAAGAAAATAGGTGTCTCCCCCACCCCGGTGTCGCGCGACCGCGCGACAAGTACCATTATTCCTCTTTCATTACCACGCTGCCGGTTACGTTGTCCTGGCGTCTGCGTACCTGCTCACGTACAGTTCTCTAAACGGTGGGTGGCGTGCAAATTAGTCGGTCACCCGCACAAAGGAGAGTCCCACTGCGGTTTGGATCGTACGGCGGAGAGGGGGGGGGGGGAGATGTAGGAGGCGCCGTTTACAACTACAACGGGACGAGGCGAAAACGGTGTAGCTCTATTCCACCACAGTGTTGAATCTCTCTATTACTCCCTGTTTACTCTGTATACATTCTGTATTCATGGCACTGTGTTCATGGCATTGTGTGCTCGGATAGTATAACCTTGCATTTCGTGTTGCCTGTGCGGTTTGCGTCGGCGGTATGCGAACGTGTACATCCGAGAGGTCTCACGTGCCCGCGACGACTCTCGGACCGAGGTCTAAGACCAGTCTCGGCGAGATCGATCTCGATCGAACGTCGTCCACTCTCGTTGCGGCACGTGGAATCGCGAGGGTTTCTCGCGGTAACGGTTTGTTCTTCCTCGTGTTATTTATACCGTATACACGCCGCTGCTGTACTCGCCGAAGGATTTCCGGGTGAACAGGAGAGAGAGGAAGACGAGAATGGAACAGCAGAAACAACGATTACCGTTAACTAAAGTCGAGCCCAACTTTTTTATTTTTTCTATATATTTTTTTTTCCGTCGATCGACTCGCGAGTCGCAATTGTGCTTAGTTGTGTATGAAAAATTCACTCTTAATGTTTTCTCAATTGCGTATCCTTTGTTTATACATAAATTTCGATCTCGCTCGACGAATGTAACCGTGCAGTGTATTCGGCATGCGGCGAAGCACGTGGAAGTTATGTGCGTAAGCGAAGAGTGGCAGCGAATGGACTAAGAAACGAATTTACTATTACGGCGATACTGTGCGCGACACTGCACGGACTCGATTGCACACGGCCTCTCGCGTCTTCGTAATGTAAACAAATCGAAGAAGCTAGCGCTAGAACCAAATACGGAGGTTACTCGAACGATAAGTCCTTCGCTTTGTCTTCGATGCTTCGTTCGATCGTCAAGCGCGAGAAAGTTGAGCGATGACGCGAGACGCGATATCATTCCGCCTAAATCTCAATTTCGCTTTGATTTCCGATAAACGTTGTGTACAACCGATTGGGTTTCGGCGGCTGGAGGAGCACACACGCTCCACGGTTCGATGATCGGGACTCTCGTCGGTGTGTTTCCCCATTAATAAGCCATTTGCATAATCGTTCTTCCGCTCGGCGCGCATGTGCACAGTGATTGTCACATATCGACGAGGGACGATAAATTCCGGAATATTTATAGATTAACTTAGGATGCGTTCGAGCAGTAAATTAACCAAAGGAAAAACGGATCAGTGTCAACAATAACTGTACGAGCCGCCTCAAATTTTGCAGCCTTACCATTGACAGTTTTTACCATTGTCGATAATACAGAGTTTGAGGACCGTCACTTTTGACAATTGAAATTAAAATCGACTAGTATCCATTCGTCCGACGACTTTTGTGATCTCGCGAGTAGAGTTTATTAAAATTCGTTGCGAGAGTGGAAGAAAAGAATGATGAAGAAACCTGGATGCATACTATATAATGTACTACAAAGCTGTAGCGGCGAGAGGAGAGTGGGAATGCGGCTGCCTCGGCGAAGCACCGCAGGTGGAACGATACGAGAGACCTCCGTAAAACACAACATGCCGTAAATCACACAGCCGGGCACTCCCGCGTGAGTGCGTGCGGGCGTGCGTGTGTGTGTGTGTGTGCGGACGGTCCGACAGCAGTAGGCGCCACGTGCGACGTTTTCCCGGGCGAATATCCGCAGGAGGAACTGTAGTGGCATGTGCTAGTAAACACATTGAATTTATGAATGAACGATACGGAGTGACCCGGCAAGCCGCTAATCTATTAGTAGATCCCCGCCGCGATATATTTCTCATTAATGGGTAAGGGGAAACGGGGCCTCGGTCGGCGGGGCTCTCTTCGACCGGGTATCGTGTCTACCGCCTCAATTATTTACTATTGTATAGTACGCAAGCGTGGTGTCGTCGATGCAAATAGAGGCTTGTACCAATCATAAGCGTATCGGCCATCGACGCCGTCGAACGAGAATTTTCCATTCTCATCAATGAAAACGTCCTCACCGCGTCATCACCCTCGAATTATTCCCTCGAAACATTTCTCGAACCGGCCGACGCGCCCCGTCGTATCTTTCTTTTCCACCAGAGTCTAATAAACCATCTCTTAATTTATACAGTACATGTAGGTAATGTACCTGGGCGGACCTCGACGAGTCTATTCCGATTAATCCCTTACTCGACATTGTTCGCAGTCGGTGATGGCCACGACAATAAAAGGCTAATAATGGCCAAGGGGATGATCGACCACGTGATAGCGATATATAGATTCTTCGAAAATGTATTGGGCCTCGGCGAATTATGATAATAATGAAAATATGTTTGTGTGTATATATATATATATATATATATATATATATTCATTGCTGCGGCTAGACACGAAGAGGAAAAATGGGCCAAACGAATGAGATTGAATGAGCGAAGGGTAAAATAAAAACGGAAGAACTCGTCCGGAGGAGAGAAAAAAAACAACCCCTCGGTGGAATTGTTGTCGTCGCCGTAGCCATGGAAACGTCAGCCCCCCCGCCCCTCGATGCTCGTTCATAAGCGTTTGTACTTTTTTCCCGGTCTCGTTCTACCGCACGCATTATATTTCTCTTTTCTTCCTTTGCTCGTTCGCCGACGTCGCCTCGCTGAGATTCTCTCCCCTCCACCCCACGCCGCTGAACGTGCCGCGAGCGTCGTCGTCGCTAGGTTTCCTCTATGACTGGCCAAGTAAAGAAGCGATTGACTACCACCACGAACGTTCGAACGTCCCCCCCGCCGGCGCACTTGATCCCGCTGTTGCCGCTATACCACCTCGATCGGTCACGCTCGTTCAGCGTTCGCCTCCCTCTCTCCCTGCTCTCCTTTCCGCCCGCTCGACGTCACCGAAAGCCCCCTTCGCTGCCCAAGGAAACGCGGGATCGCATCGAATTCAAACTACCGAACACGAGGTTACCACGCGTCAAATCTGACATTCCGGCACGGCGTGGTGAGCGCACACCTCTCTCCCGGCTATCCTCGCGCGTCTTTCCCGCATTCACTTCGCACACCCGGATAAACCGGCGAACAAAATATTTGCGGTTTCTATTATTAAACTAATACTGTAATAACTTTATACGTTGACCTACCTAATTGACTACATATCTTATTTCTCTTCAATTATATATATATATTTTTTTTCCGTCAGTAAAAGTCTTTTCAGTTGTAATAGAGTCACGAGAGCCATACCAATTAAATTTATACTATGCTCTTATCAATGACAAATTTCCGATCGGAAAGATCTTTCAAGCTATGCTATTTTTAAAAAATATTTATTTGTTTCTGTAATCATTGAGAAAAGCGCCAGAGAGACTCTCGAGTGTAGCAACTTTGGATTCCAGAGCTGAGAAACAGCCCAAGGCGACTTAATCGGTTCCGCAGCGCAGCAAGAGATGAGATCACTTTTTTTTTTGCTATGGACGCGCACGTTGTCAAAATTTGACGGGTAAATAAATAATCGCGAGAACACTCGTTGCGCTTTGGGCTCGAATAATATCTACAACTACAGTTCCTGCGTAACGCACGACAGTCACCAATAGACATTACACGGTCTCTTATAGGTAACGCGAACCGCACAATCGAAAGAACAAACGAATGAAAAATTCTCTCTGGAATTGAGATATCTAGAATGGATCACTTCTGACTCGGACCGGGGGAGGGAGATAGTCTCCGAGCTATTGGTATATCCCAGTTCCAAAGGGATCTCGATCTGTCGCATTGTCATGGAGAAAACCTCGCTCGACAGTCGATTGACAATAATGTGTAATTCGAAAGAAAAAAATCAAAAGTCAAATTTAACAAAAATACATCTGTCACACGTAGTGTCACTTTTGTTGTTGTTGTTTAAACTCACCTGTCCAACGTCACACCACATTATTATTTAGCTGGCACTGATGACAGCATCTTGGATGGTTGGTAAACCATGCACAGAACACGGTATTTGTTCGTTTTAAACAAAAAATATTCTCCTAGGTGGATTTTTTTTTCTCCCCTTCAGAAATCGACCGTGGAAGGTCCGATGGTTTTCTCGGCGAAAAAATAATACCAGAACGAAGCTATTTAACAGCGGCAGTCTCTTTCTCTTTGCTGTCCGTCGTTCAACACGTCTTTCGTATCCTTTTCTCTGTCGACTCTTCTCCTCACAAACCGATTCTACTCCGTCTCGTTGAATTATGTATGTTTATTTATATTATTTTTATATATATATATATATTATATATATGTGTGTACGCGTTTCGTTTTAATTTTATTTTTTATAACGTCACGATATCACGGTTGACACAGAGCCGTCACCTCGCATAAGTTGTGTATTATACGAGAGATGCCACAGCCCGCGCGCACGATCACTCCGAATTATAAAATCAACTCTCACGGACGACCCTACTGACTGGCTAGCCATGCAAAGCATTACTGAGTACTCTGACAACAGAGTCTTCGCCGAGTGCCGTGCCGCGCCGCTCGGTTTTCCACCGAGCGCCGAGCTCGGCGAATTCCGTCGATGCTCGGCCCACCTGCACTTCGACACGACGGCACGGAACTCAGGGACGTAGCTTCTCGGATACGGTACCCCGGGCCTCCCGATACCCGACGCCTAATAACGACGAACCCGCTCGGTTTCTCCGCACGAACACTGCTTGGGGAATTTCTCTGTTACCCAGCAACGACCGAAGCCACGCGTCGACGAAGCGAGCTAAGCGAAGGGAGACGAGGCCAGGGCCGTTGACGCGGGTGAATCAACCAGCAGCTCTACCAGCTCTCGAGATATACACTCGGTACGAAGGACCAGTCAACTGCTGTACGCTGTGTCGCGAGCGACCGAGCGGACAGAGACCCCTCTGGCTCTTGCATTCTTATCGAAAAAAAATAATTCATAGGCCTCTTCGGAGTCCCGAAGTAGAGTACTTTTTCTTCTATATTTTTTTTTTTTTTTCTACAGGCTTCCAAAAATACTATCGAATTTGACTCTTTCACCGATCAATCGATTGATCGTTTTCGTCTATTATCGTTATTATTATCCTATAGATTATCCCTTAGCAGCTATGTACTACATTTGCCAAAGAGATATTTTTAAAAACATCTCGAGATAATCAGGATTTTTCTTGTGTAAAAATGAAAAATCTAATTATTAGAAATGTTAGTGCAAAAAAAAGGGTTGATGTTCTTTAAAAAGATAATGCCGAATGCAGCAATTGGCACGATAAAAGATCCAAAGCGACTTTGGTTCGTGGAAGCAAGAATAGCATAGAATTTTGCGGTGATTCCCGGCGTGATTACGGGGCCAACCGGTAACCGTTACCGAATCGACCTGGAGCATGGGTAGAGTGACCCCGTAGATCATAGCCCCGGAGAGTCGTAAAATCTTAATGACGTGTACTCACTGCGCCAATTTCGAAATGCTTCACGGATAGTTGTGCGAGGAGAGCATCGCGGGCTCTTTCTCGCGAGACCCTTGCGTATCGTGTGTACACGTGTACAAACGAACCGTACACGTCCTTCGGAAGGTCTCTCTCCCCGCTATTGTACACAACTTGGAAAAATTGTCAGGCGCTGCTATCTCTTGTTACGTGTCCGAAGAATGGGGAAAACGTTATTTACGCATACGCGTTCCATTCACCGACATAAGTCCATCGAGCAATCGTAAAATCCGTTTAAAGCTACCAATTAAAATCCCAAAGTTATCAAACGCGGCCCGATATAGTACAGATAGTGTATATATAATATATGCACGTGAGCGATGACAACGAAAGAAAGTGCCCAAAAGTACGCGACCATGCTACAGCTGATCGTCGACGCGCAAAAAATAATTTGTGACCTTAAAAAAAAGGATCAATTATCCCCATTAATGTTCGATTGGGCGATACTGAGTTTTCCGTTAAATGTTGTGTAACAATATTTTTATGGTCAATGGATATTCGGTCGATCGGTGCATAATTGACAAATGAATCGGAGGAATGCTTCTCGGATATTTTAAAGACAGTTTAATGAACGAAAGAAAAATCGCTAATTGAAATTCGTCGTGAAATAGAATGGAATCGATGCGACGCCGGGTTTCACGTGTGCCGATCGTGCGGAGAGTTTTCCCGCGTAAACACGACGAGGCGTGCTGTGGCCGGCTTGTGCTCGATGCTTCTTGCTGAGTGACGATTTAATTAATTCGAGCAAGGAGAGGTACGCGAGGCTCGTTGCGCGCCGAGCGTTGGCACGGCCAGGCGGGAATCTCGACTAGACGCTCGGGGTGTACCCCCACCCCCGTACGTTCTTCGAGTAATCGCATATCGTATAAGTACAATGCGACGAAGAAAAATTTCCAAGACGGAACTTCCAAGAAAAAATATTTTTCTTATTTTCGTTTCGTCAAAATTCTCGGTTCACACGAAAATTTAGCGAGCGAAAGAAATTGTAGCCCTTCGGGTCAGCGACGCGGATGCGCGCGCGAGCGAGATATCGATTCACTCTCTCCATCGATCCGCGCACGTGGTACTGATACGAAACGCATCGACCTCTGACAGCAGTCGATGCAGGGAGAGAGCGCCAGAACGAGCGGCCGAGCCGGCTCTGGCCCGTCACCCGTACGAAAATACATTTTTTCGACCTCGTTGCTCGAAACGAAATTCAAATATACAATTTTACCATACTCGTGTATAAATCTTGTGTTTTTCAAACTGCATCTTTCAAGTGGCAAAAATAATTTTATTTCAACAAACCAGTATGAAGGTTTTTTTTTCTTTTCATTAAACATTTTTTCCCGATGAAAAATTAGAAATTTTTCGGGGGCCCCTGATGATAGTCGGAGAGTGCCTCGAGTGCCGGAGGGGCCCCTAGGGACCGCGGCCTAACACTTCTAACGCGGCCTAAGGCCTGAAACCCTCCACTGACTGGTGAGCTGTGGACTGTACATGCCGCGCAGCCGAAGAATCGACCGTACAGCCGGAGCGTGCCCCGTATCCAAGCGGCAGCGGCGGCGGCCGCGGCAGACAACGCCGTTCTCGTCGCGCTGCTTTTACCCGACGCCACTGCACACGCCGTGCAGCTCAAGAAAATTCATCTAAAACATTTTTATTGCGTAGAGCTCGATGCGCGATACGCCGAGAGTTTTCGCGTACGCTGTACCGGACCGTCGATGGAATCTCGTCGTAGCGGCAAACTCGGGCGGCAGCGCCTCTTCGAAAAAGGACATTTTTTCTTTTTTTTTTTTCTTTCACGACAGATTTTTGCGTTCGAGCGCTCGAGAGATCGCGCAAGGGCGCGCGCTCGAGAGAGGCCTCGGAAATATATATATATGTATAACGTGTTCGGTGAGCGAGCGCGACATAGAATGTGTATACGTATATTACCGGCTGAGAATCAAAAGGGTGTAACCCGTATAACTTTAATACAGAGAGTTGGTCCTTTTCATTCTTTTATTCCGTCGATAGTTATTAATTGATGTATGTTCCTTAGGAATTACTATAAAAAAGAGTTCCCGGACAATGCCAAAAACCCTCTACTCTCATAAAATAATTCTTAATCCTTCAACTGCCAAGCCTCCGTCCGACTGAAAAATAAAAAATGACACGTCCGTATTGAAATTTGTAATAAACTCGTACAAATAGGGTAGAGCGGGGCTAAATGGGGCAACGGAGCAAAACGGGGTTTTTGGGTAAAACGTAATTTTCCAATAATTTTTGGATGCCCGAATTCGCCCTACCGGATACATCAGGCTTTTCTGCCCAGCTTTGCCACCTTGTCCGATCCAAAAATGATTGGAAAATTTAGTTTTGCCCAAAAACCCCGTTTTGCCCCGTTGCCCCATTTTGCCCCGCTCTCCCCTATATATTTTGCCAATGTAGCGGATACACCATAATAGCAATCAAAGGGTTAAATATACAAATCTCATCGAGGGATATTACCACACCTTGTGTTTTTTGTCTATTTTTTCTGGTAATAATAATTGTCTATTGTTATGTCTAATAATTATTGTTTAGTTAAGAGCGGCTTGGAAAACGGTACCAGAAGCTCCCACTCGTTGCTGGGAGGGATCCCCACACCACCCCCCGGACGCAAGAGCGTCCCGCAGTCTCGAGGAGGTCAGGTATCTTCGCTACTTCTCTCTTCTCGGCTATTGTGGCAAACTTTTGGAAACGTCAGCCGGTCAGGCAGGAATCGCCGCTGGTCACGCATATACGAAAAAGAGCGACGTAACAAGCGCCAAATGAAGAGGACAACTGAGGCGAGAGAAACAAAAGAAAAAAATGACCAACCAAGAGAACACGGTTCGTTTGGCTGCACATCCACGCGCGCGTAGGGCCAAGAGAGAATGAGAAAAGACGCGAGAAAAGCGGACATCGCGTGGAGAGCGTCGAGAGAGAACAGGCGGACTCGATCCGGCCACGGCCAGCGAACACTGCGTCATTGCCGATTGGACTCTCTCGTCATTCTATCCTCTGACGATCTGTCTCGCAGCCTGCGAGGGGTTTCGATGACGAAGCCGTATGAGCTGGAACAGCATGGAGCGAAGGAGTGAAAACGAACGGGACGGTAGAAGGAACGAAAAAGTCGTGCTGCGCGCTCGGACTTGCTCTGGGCGAGTCGCGGGCTTTAAGTACTTATTGCCTGGACAAGACTCTGCCTACCGTTGCGATGACTCTTTGCTCGCAGAATGTCGGGCTGGGCCGGCTGATTCAGAACCTAGTCGGATCAACGTATACCCACGTTTCGCGCGGCCTTATATTCGATAGATAACTCGATTATATATTCCGTCAAATGGAACGATCTTCGTAGATACAGTCGCATTGTTGCTTCCACTGTAGAATTGTTGGTGATGCGCGCAATATCGGAGCACCTTAGCACCTCGCGAGTTTCGAGACTTTCCGATAGAGAACGAGCGTAATGGTAGGCCTAACGGCAAAATTTGTTAAATTATTATTTTTTTCCCACCGAATGTTTTAACAGCACGGAATAGTTCGATAATGATAAACATAAAAAAACTGTTCGAGCCCACAATTTTTCAATCCTAATACAACATTGACAAAACAAATACAGCAGTGTCAAAAGCCCGTCCGGCAGTAGCGGGCGCGAGCCAAAGCGACGAACGGAGCGAGCGCGACTTCTCGATTTATTAACGAACTCGCTCGCTGTGTATATGGTTATGTTATGCGCGTATATATAAACGAGGAGATTTATAATGCATGGAAAGCGTGCGACCTCGACGGGACAGAGATACGTGGAACGATCAGGAGACGACGAGAGAAAAGGACGAGGAGAGCGTTGAGGCAGGTCGGTTACAGTCGCGTCAACGAACCAAACAACGGAAAGTATATGAAGAGCGCGTGCTCGCGAGGGACGTCCGAGAAAGGGATGAGAACGTGAACGCCTGGTTGTAAGCGAGGAAGCGCGATAGAGCGAGATGAAGAGTAAACGGCGTTACGCAATCGTTGTATCTGGCGAGATTAGTTTTACGAGGACGATGAGGATGGGAGGGGGGAAGGGGGGGCGCGCGCGCGCTGGTCGCACTTCCGCGAGCTCTCGCGAGTGCGGACCGCCGATGCGTGGGCACGCGCCAAATCATTGTTGTCCGAATATTAATCATTCCGGATGATAGCGGCCCAGTGGGATTACCCCGTCTCTGTATCTATCTGTTTCACGCTTCTCTCCGTCACGACGAGACAATAAATATATATACGTATATACTCATGAGGAGCAGGCACCGAAGCACGGGGCCGTGAAATTTGCTGTAGGTCACGGTGGCTCTTCTCATACTCGTATATCGTTGTATACTAGAGTGCTTTCGTGTCGCTCCTCCTTTCGTCTAACTCCTATATCTGTGCGGTGCTCTCTATAAATTTAGCGTGTCGTTGAACGTGTCGGGAGATCAAAACGAATGAATAAACCTTACTGATGCTATATACTGTAATAACTGTGTATGTATATAGCATGTGTGACGATATTGCATAAAGGCTTATACATTATAGCACATGTGCCGTTCAGTTTCGCGGTTTCAAAATCAATCGTCGCACGGAGACTCAGACCTCTCGGATGGCGCTGAAACGCGCGTGTCTGACACGCACTGGTACGTTACTACTGTCGCACCGTGACGCTCCCGAACGTTCATACGAGCTTCTCCACGCGGTACGCACGATATCACGAGGTGGACTATAACCACGTGTATCCTCATCCGCTCGCAAGTTTTCAAAGTAGTTTTCAAGATCGGATCACCGCTACGTGCGAGGCGAACCGGCGCGCGGCTGTGCTCACGGGTTTAAAAAAGTTTCCGGGATAGTACCGCAGTTGGGTTACCCGGTCCCAGCCGGACGGGGGTGGGGGTTCTTCTCGACGTAAAGTTGACGAGGAATTCAAGGCCGTCGGTTTTCCATATACGAATTTATACAGTATACAGGGGAGAGCGTTGCGAAAGGGATTCTCGAATAAAACTTGTTTTGCTTCCAAAAAATGCATGAAAACAAAGCTCCCTCTATGAAGAGGAAGCTTTGTTTTCATGCATTTTTTTTTCTCCATATATTAATGAAAACGTGGTCGTGTACAGAAGGTGTTAAGAAAAATTGAAACTACCATGACTAGAGAATCGGCTTACTCTATCAAGATGAAATTTCTAAGGTAGGGGTAAGAGGGGACAATCCTCTGTTTGGTTAAAATGCTAGCAAAATTTTATATGGTTTTGAACGTTATTTTGATTTTGAACTTCGAAAGGGATTTATTATCGGTCCCTATTTAATTTGACGAGGTTCGATCCGTTTAAATTTTACGAGCATTTTAATTTTTTGAATTTTACGAAAAATTTGTATTGTCTGTCTGACACGAGTTTCCGTATCAAATATTGAGTTGCGAGTGAAATACGTGGCAGATTCATTATCTGTGGGAAAAAATACATCACCGAAACGACGAATACCGAAAAAATACCGAAACGACGAATAATTACAATTTTTATAGGTAATCTTTTTAGTGAATTTTGATACAAGTAGTGATTTTTTTGTATTTTCAAACAGCCATATTTTTCAAACGTAATTATTTTCTTTTGCCAACAAAGCTTCCTCTACGGGAAAGCCAAATAATCAGGAAAAATGATTTTCCATCGAAACTTTGTAGTAATCTAACCTCTAATGATGAGTAAGCTTTGTAAAAATCTCGATTTTTTTTTGTCCGGTAAAAATTGGTCTATTGGTCCATTTTTGCTAGCTATTCCATACACTATAGCCGATCTTTGTGGACAATTATCTATTCATCCATCTATCATCGACCTCGCAAAATCCATAGATATACGAGTAACGATTGTATCCTCAAACTATATTAATTCCAAGAGGCCAATGTCCGTGTATCTATTTATAGAAAGTTTGTATACGAAATGGAAATAGAAGCGTGTGGCTCGAGGAGAGGGGGGAGTCGGAGACTGTGGCAGGTCTGAGAC
Source organism: Ichneumon xanthorius (assembly GCA_917499995.1). NCBI lineage: Eukaryota > Metazoa > Arthropoda > Insecta > Hymenoptera > Ichneumonidae > Ichneumon > Ichneumon xanthorius. The sequence goes on along the minus strand of OU824203.1, from coordinate 1,008,882 downwards.
AGGTATCTATGAGCGTGAGAGGTTGACGTTGGACAGGTATGATACAGGCAGGGTAGTCCGGCAAACCACGCAGAGACTGAGTATATAAAGCTACACGAGAGAAGTCAAGCTGCAGGCGGACAGGAACATTGTATGGAAAGGGCGCACGGTAAGCTGATTCGTGCTACTGGCCAGCTCAAGGCTGTTGCCCGGCTCGGTCGCATTCCAACTTTCAAAGCAGCGCCACTTCTCTCCCTCTCTTGCTTTTCTCTATGCGCCAGCGGTACCGCCGGAGCCGAAGAAACGAAGGAGCGAAGGAACGAGCGAGCACCTACCGCTTCCACACGGTCCCACCGACTGCCTGACTGCCTGACGGCAAGACTTTGCTCCTCGGCTCTCCCGCTCTCTCGCGGCATTCGCCGGTTCTATGTTCACTCCTCTACGTGTAGAATATAGCGGCTGAAGAGAAAACCATTTATGTATGTATATGGTATGTATATGTCCTTATATACATATATATACATATATATGTACATAAATATCTATATGTATATATACATATATACATATATATATATATATATATATATATATATATAGCTAATAATGTAGCGGATGGCTATGTGTACACGTGGGACTGGCAGCATATCTCTCTTCTCCTACATAACTCGAAAGTTAAACTCCGCAGCGCGGACTCATCTCATCAACAGCTGTCGCGTCTCTCTACTTGTTGAATCGAGCCCTCTCTCCCTACTGGCTGAACTACTGCTACTGGTGCTGTTCATTGCTTACCGCCTGTGTATGTATGCACTTCTCTCGCCAACCTTCAACCTCATCCGTCGTTTCCTGTTTCGTTCTCCCTCGCTCGCTCTCCTTACTCCTTACTCGCGTGCGATAAATCCTTTTTGATTTCTTCGTTTCTCGTTAACTATGTTCTTATATGAGGTTGTAAATTCTATTGGGACAATTTTTTTTTTGTTGATCCTCTCGATGAATTCTCAAACCTCACGTCCTCAACTTGTTCGTATTCTTAAGAACTTTGTCGTTCAGGGGTTTTTTCTTTTTAATTATTTTTTTGTTCATAGAGTGAATTGTAAAGCTCGTTGATGGATGTTTCTCTTTTTCTCTTTCTTTGAGGACGATGATCCTAAGGAAGAACTTAAGGAGGTACTTTGGAAACTCATTCACAAGCAGCGATCGTTCGCAAGCCACTGCGTAAACGAGAATATCCCGACGCATCGTAACGTGAAAGAACATGAGCAGCACAATGACGGGCTGTCGGAGTGGCACACTTAATCGCAGAGACTCTCTGAGTGACTGCTGGCAGCGGTGACAGAAGTAGCGAGGAATACACGAGCACACACAGCCGAGGGATCGAATCATTGACGCGATCACGACACACTTTATGCCTGGACTCGGTTTGACACGCTCCAGAGTACTCGGTGGTCAGTATTCGTTGGCGTACTTGGCTCCACGTATGCAACAATTAAAGTCTAAAGAAAGCTCACAAATATTCTCATAAAATATAAAAAATAATAACACATAAAATAAAAAAATAAAAAATGACGACACTTGCGAACAAGAACATTTTGGTAATGGACCAACGTTTCTTTACTGCGTAAGATTAGTTTTCATACATTAATATGACGCAACTTTCGCACATTAGTAAAGTCCCAGTCAGAACATATGTCTCCCACCGAGCAAATGTTTTGCCTGTATACCAATATCGCGATAATTTTACCGTTTCGTTGGTTTTTTCATTTGTCGTCTCATTGTCGCCTTTCGATAGGGTTTTTTGTTCTCTTCTTTTTTGGCTCATCGAGACCTTCCTGCCTCGTATTTCGCCACTAGAAACCATCGCGATAAACCGACCCACCCGAGCACCCGAAGAGTTTGACTGTTCGTCGGATCGATTCTTTAGCCTTCGGCTGGAACGGCTGGTGTGCTTCGTCGGCCGTGCTGACCTATTTAGGCAATGGCAAGGCCGGCGTCGTTACTTGCCGATGTTGTTGCGGCTGCCTCACTAACGTTGACGATGCCGCCGACTGACTTTGGCCTCTGCTCTCTTACACGCTCGGCGCTGCGTAAACACACCCACGATATTCTCTCCGCCGGCGTCTACAATTTACTTTGACGAAAAACGAATGTAGGTTGCTGGCGCCTGTGGCAGCGACTACCGATCGCTCTTTGATTCGAGACGAGTTTCGGTGTATCAGGTATATTACCGACAGTGAGCGAAGTTCGTAAGAGGTCGAGGAACCCCCGTACCCGTCTGTCGACTGTCGGATGTATCTTTCGATCGCATTTTTTTTCTTATTTTGTACCATGCTCAATGTCTGAGGTATATTTCTATTTTGGGTACATTACATAAAAATTAAGGTGATATATCTAATATCTTTTTTTTATTTTGTCAATTCGTGCTTCTTCATCATATCTATCATATTGATCATATCTATATAGATATGATCTATATAAACCCCGGATATATAGGATAGAGCGGGGCAAAATGGGGCAACGGGGCAAAACGGGGTTTTTGGGCAAAACGTCATTTTCCAATAATTTTTGGATGCCCGAATTCGCCCTATCGGATACATCAGGCTTTTCTGCCCAGTTTTGCAACCTTGTCCGATCCAAAAATGATTGGAAAATTTAGTTTTGCCCAAAAACCCCGTTTTGTCCCGTTGCCCCATTTTGCCCCGCTCTCCCCTACATATTTGAAATAAAAAAGGAGTAGAAAAAATCAGCACTAATTATCATCGAAAATAAAATGAGCGAACCATACATTCCCTCTGTCATGTCGGAGAATGCGTCGATTCTTATCAATCAAAAAGCTCGAATGGTTTAACGCAGTCGTAGAGATTTTCTTTACGATTTATACTCCCCCCTTCCCTCACGCTCGATCCCCGGCGACGTGTGTGACCGGAAAGGTGAGGGAAAGGGTGTAAAAAGTATAGTAAGAGGGAGGATACTGGTTACGAATATACGAGTGGTGGGCTCCTTCGTATTCGCACGCCGTCGCGTGGCGCACGGCAAGTTAGCTGCAGCGGCAGGCGCTTGAAGAGGTGAGCAAAAAGATGGAAAAAAACGTACATAGAGAAAGAGACCAAGATCTTAGCATTGGCGTCGTGTAATCCTGGAACGTATAACCTTCGAAACGTCGAGGCGGCCTCGTGCTGCAGACGAATGTGCAGCCGTGTCGGTTCTCCTGGTCATCCGGCGAACAACCGGCCGAGCCAAGGACGAACCCGCGTCGTCGTCAGCGACTTCGAAATTCGAAAAGTCTCTTCGCCATATAATTTTTACACTTGTCGCAACCGCCATTATCTCGTTGACATAATTTTCATTTTGAACAAGTGGATATATGGGCATTTCCATACCATTTCGTATAATTTTGTATATGTGACACAAGATTTATCAGAATTTTTGCTGTTTTTTAAATTGTAACGTAAAACAAGTTCATTTTTTTTAAATAAATAATTATAAGCAATTTTTGAAAAACAAATAAAAAAATTGAGTGCATTCTGGAGTTAATTTAGTCATATAAAAAATCGCTGGCCCGATTCAAGATGTGAAGGCTTAGACCCAGGTCGAAACGGTATGGCATGCCTTATATGCATAGGGAAGACCGGGGCAAAAAGGGCACCAACACTAAGCGTGACGATTTTGTCTTAATTTATCGTTCATGATATGCTGTCGTCTTTTTTTTATTAATGATAATATAAGTAAACGGAATGATAAATGTTAATCGAAAAAAATTATTTTATTATTGTATATCTAATGTGTAGTACAGAAATCGAATGTGTAGTTCAAAGATCATCTTCATCGGCTGCAGTACATGCACAGTAGGACCAATACTGACGAGTGCTACACTGGTTCCAACCCTTGGTCGGGCCGAATATACATTGAGAGAAGGATCTAGTAAATATGACTATCGCTTGACCGATTTTACCATAGTTAGATCGTAGTAGGGAACTGGGATGCCACCTATGGTAGGAAGTACCGGATTTATAAGAATTTTTCGTAGATATGGTAAAAATTCTTGGAAAATCACTTCGTCACGTTACTCCGTGGCTGTTTATTAGTTGTTCTAACGTAGTTTCTCACCATGTTCCCTCTACTATTGTAAATAAACGATAGAAGCAACCACTTCACCCGCAAGTGAGCTTCAGCAAAGGCGTGTGGTGACGCTGTGCGTAACGAAGTTCACGTTACTAATGGAACGACGCCACCAAGTGGTTGAAAACTGAAAGAATTTCAACTATGAAGGGATGCTATTAGAGGTTGGCGTTTATGTAATGAAAATCGTTGTAAATGGCAACGTCTTACAGACCACGTATCGTTCGATCCGGAACGAGATAGTATTGAGAAGCGCTCTAACAAACGTCCAATGACAATAGACTATATATAGATGCATTCGCAATGATAAAATAATGTAATACAATAATCGAGAGGATTTGGATTAGTAAGTGTTGGAGGACGAGCTTCATTTCAGTAGCGCGGAGGGGGGGGGGGTGCGGAGAGGGGGGTTCGATTTTTGTTGCTAGTGAAAAGATTCCGTCATCGGTGAGACTGCTTCGTCAACCGGGCCCCCGGTCTAGCTCAGTTAGGGCAAATTGACTATTAATACTGCGCTCCAGTATCACGAGCTCATAATAATCCATTGATTTGCGGAGCATTATCGTCAAAGGTAGAATGATCTTCCGCCAAATTTGCCCAGTCGGCAAAAGTTCTGTCTACCATTGACTCGCGTACATGTATTGTGGGTATCTACCGAAGGTCGTCTACCGGGACGATTGTAGACGTACTATGTAGAATTCACATGATATGTCAAACACGAGTTGTTTTGTTTTTTGCACGCCCAAGTGGGACTGTTCAATCCCTTCATGGAGGATTAAACGACATCGGTGAGACCCGGCATTGTAATTATAGTTCAATCCTCATTTAGAAAGGTACGAGAGTAGCGACTGACCGGGCAAAGAGCCCTCGCGAATGGGTCGCCGTAACTACTCGGCGTGAGAGACGGAGCGTACGTACGGCACGCTGCAGCTGCAGTGCGGGACTGCGGCGGTGCATCTGCCGAGGTGGCATTTGAGCAATGAGCCGCAGAGGCCCCCGAACGTGTACAGAGAGTTGCGCCGCTCTCGCGACTCGATGGTACCCAAACTCGGGGTGGTATAGAGAAGCGAGGACACAAGCGAAGAGCGAAGAGTGAGAGAGAAATAACGTCGTGTATAAACGGGACGAGGGAGCGAGATCACAAGAGTTTCGCGAGGGCCAGATATGAGAAAAGAGCGAGACACGGAGAAACTTGGTGGGGTTGCAAGAAAAAGGAGGATAAGAGAAAAGTGGAGACAAATGGTGGGAGGAAAAGAAAACTTCCCGTGCGTGCAACGGAGAGAGGATCGAGGGAGAAACGGACGGAGCTGGAGAACTGTACGGAGAGCCACGTGGTCGTTCCACGATCCAGCGGTTGTTCGTACCCTCGCGTGAATAGCGATTCGAAGATAAAACTAAAAGGATAAATAAGAATAAAAAAAAATAATAAAAAAAATTGAGGACGAGAATCGAGGGAAAAAAGAGAGTAGCGCTACGCCGGTGCCGCTTCGAAACGTAACTTTTTGACGTTTTTTGCGTACACTCCGCCGGAGCAGTGGAAGCAGAAGAGAAGTGTACGTACACCCCAAGAGCAGTAGAACCGGCAGAAGTACGGAATTATGGAGGTGTACGTGAAGCCACGTGTGTGGTGGATGCGCTAACTTTCCATTGGTCAGAATAGTCAGCCAATGGGAATTGTTAAGAGACCGAGGGAAAGGTTGGCACAGGGGGGGGTTAAATTGAAGGGAGGAGAAATTGAGGGAGGTACGTTCGGGTATGTGTGTCCGGGGGAGATTCACGGTGTTAGCCGGCTTCGCCCGAACGTCGTATGAGTGCTCATGCTCTTTCCTATGGAAAACACAGCGACGATCCTGGGGGTAACGTTGGGTGGGGATTGTATACTGAGGTTTTTGCTTCAGTGTGCATCGGCGAAGGGGAAGTAGATGGCGAAGCCAGGGGATGAAGGATGTGAAGGAGGGCACAGTGCCGGCTGATCCAGTGCCGTGTAGAAACGAGAGAACCCGGGGGCTATATCCTTCCTGCCTTCTATGTTTCTCCGACAGAGTGGGGGTGGTTAGATTCGAGGGCCCTCTGCTGATACGCTCGGATAGCAAGAAAGACTGAGAGAAGCGAGAGAGAAAATCGACGGGGTGAGATCCCTCGTATCCGGCCTTGGGAGGGTGGGAATAGCAGAGGATACCTCTCGTCGTACGCCCGCGCGTAGTAAATAATTTTGACTTCGAGTCTCGACGGCATCCAGGCAGAGAGATATAGGGACGGAGTGAGGAGGAACACTATGACAATATGAGCTCGAAAGTTGCCGTGAAACTTTGACCTCCTGTCAAGGGAGGAGAATCGATGATTGTCCGAAGGTGAAATAATGGGATATGGCTTGAAATTTTAGAAACGTAGGAGATACCGTTTCATCACATTTACGGATACATTTTTTTCTTTATCGGGAAGGAAAAGAAATACAATAAAAACTGAGAGAGGAGCGTGTCGCTGCTCCCGCGACTACGTCACTGATGCACCCACTGTCGACGGAGAGAGAAAACTCGGGTATAGTGTATAACACGAGCGGTGAAACGGGATGCTCGCTCGGAGATGTCGAACAAAGGACGGTTTGAAGAGAGACGAGCGAGCGGGAAGGAATATAGTAGAGCGACTTTTCAGAGAAAAGCAAGAACGCTCGTTGCTACTATCATGGTTCCGTTCGCGGCGATGTCTCATGCCGGAGAGAGATCTTACGGTAAACGTATCCTTTGGGCCACGGAAGGTGTAGGACCGAAGTCGAGTGATATTAGTGGCATTTCCTGGTATTTCCACCCTCCGAAGGCTGGCTCATGAAGGTGTTGAGCTGCCCGTGGGGGATCCGGATGGTGGTCCACTCGGCGTTGGAAACTCGTCCGAGTCACTACGCTCCCAAACGAGCGCGCATAGAGAAAAAACTAAACATATTTTGAAAGAAAATTTGAAGGGAAACATTGCTCGTGGAAATTGATTCATTATTTCTATGGCGATGGGAGTAATAATATTTCCGATATAAATATAATATGACAAACATTAGTAGTATTAATAATAATATTATTAAAGGGGGTCGTTCACTGATTTCACGCGAGGGGGAATACGGGTGATAGCACAGTACACAGTCGTCTCCGACAAAGGGTTAAGCTAAACTAGCCACAGGGATCCCCATTAAAAAAATCGAAATCAAAATGTCAGAAACAAACTTTGTCTTATGCAACCTTTTCCCTTCTCACGCTCCGTCATATAATGACAATAATAATAATTAATATCCCTGTCGGTCTCTGTATCGAGTGCCCAGGAGTTTCTGCTTCAACTATATTCTCTTTTTCCCCTCTATTCCTTCGCCTCGTCCTTTCTCCTGTGTACGACGTAGAGAGCATCGTCGTAGTCGTCGTTGACGAGAGCTGATGCCACTGCTAGCCGAGCGGCAGCAGCATCAGCAGCATCAGCAGCATCAGCAGCAACAGCAGCAACAGCCGCAGCAACAGCAGCAGCAACCGCAGCAGCAGCAACCGCAGCAGCAGCAACCGCAGCAGCAGCAACCGCAGCAGCAGCAACAGCAACAGCAGCGGCAACAGCAGCGGCAGCAACTGCGGCAGCAACAGCAGCAGCAACCGCAGCAACAGCAGCAGCAGCACCGGCACCAGCAGCAGCAGCAGCAACAGCAGCAGCAACAGCAGCAGGAGCACCGGCACCAGCAGCAGCAACAGCACGCTTTCCTCTATAATATTCTCGGTGCGATATTTCAGAGCCCGTCTAACGACGAGCAAGCGTGGCAGAGGGAATGATGGGTTGGAGAAGAGTGGGACGCGGCTGCAGAAGTGGAGGGTTAGTACTGTCCTTAGTCCTCCGACAAGCTCTCCCCTTCACTTTCTCTCGCTCCCACAATGCCGTTGTGCCCCTCCCCGACCCTCCCCACCTGCCCCCTCCACTCGAAACACGTTTCCCTATTCTCTCTTTCTCTCACAACCATTATCCACCAACGTCAGTCCATCTCTGTCCGCATTTCTCTCTTCCTTCCTCGACCATCCGTTGGCGATGCCACTACCACTTTCCAATTATATATATATATATATATATATGTATATATATATATACATACATATGTATCTGTACACATAGCCGGACATTCCATCTCGCTTGCCAAGCCTGCAAACCACTTGGTTCTTGCTCTATCTCTTCGTTTCCCTCACCTTCCTGTACTAGCACACAACGCCAGTCGCCGGCTCCGATGCTGCAGTGTTCCGGCAAGCCGTTTTTACTGCTCCCACTCCCACGAGCCTTGCCTGCCTCTCTCCCGTACCTCCTTCCCGACATCCCTCGCTCGCACTTCACCTTCGTCTGTCTCCCTTTCACCCTCGTTCCAACTATGGACGGTACTTCCCTCGACAGTCTTCTTCCTTCCTCCTGCCGACGGGATACCGCGCCACCACTACACGCCTGAAAACTACCACCACAGTCGCAGTCGCCGCTCTCTCTGGTATCGCAGTCTAAATTGGGAAAGGTTGGAGGGAAGACTGCGGCGAGCTGGAGACAAGGCAACTTGCCTTCTCTCTTCTATGTACCTCGTCCCACATATACACGTAACCACTAGCGCTCTTATACCCCTGGTACACACCACCACCTACGTAACCAACTCGCCGGCAAAGATATGCGTATATATACATATATATGGATTATATATACAGTTACGTTATATCCTGAGTGCGAGAAGGAAAAAATGGGGAAGAAGATAGACGCCGATAAAGGAGGGGAGAGAACTGCGAGACAGTGAGCTAAAGGGAATTGGGAGAGAAACCGTGTAGTAGTATAGATACTTATGTAGGAGGGTATGGCATGTATATATGTTCTCGTTCGAGGAACGTAGGCGCATTTACGTCTACTGCGGCACATAGCACAATGTACATGATTGTGTAGCCTGCCCTATACGCCCACATCTGACACCGCTGTATGTGTAAGTTATATACCCATACCCGTACCCATACCCGTACCCATACTTCGTGGATAATGTTCGGTATACATGTATAAGAGAAGGAAGCTCGAGCGAAACTGCAGGGCGAGGAAGGGATCGAAACAGGGGGGGGGATAACACATCCTGCTGGTACGGCGTTTCTTGACGAGGCCCAAGGATCAGAATATTGCCAGACATACGAGAGGAACGTGAGCCACCCCTCGCGAGGGGCTCTTTACGCTCTCCGGGGCCTCGCTCTCTCTCTCCCGAGTTCCGTTTGACGATTAAAGAACGCAGAGAGGATTCTTGGTCCACTCGTCGGAGTCGAGTCCGTTAACCGTGAGGATCAATCGAGGGATTGCCAATTATGCACGCTCGAAGGTCCTCGAGCGAATCGATGTTGAGCCTTTCGAGTCCGGAGACTTTTTATTGGATGAGAAAAATAATCATTTTTTCACAAACGATCAAAAATGCATATTCGACCATTTTTTTTTATATACATTTTTTCCTCTAAAATCTAAAAATTACGTAAAAAATGACTAATAGTAATGGATCACAAAGAGAGTCTCTCGAACGTAATGCTGTCATAACACTCTTGTTATTCAGTTCCTACCCTCAAGGGAAAAACAATGTTATCAATGTTTCAGCTTGTCCGACGTTAGAACGAGACGTTGCGGTATATACAACAATAATCGTACGCATTTAAGTTGCAACAAGGTCATCCCGCGAGTTCGGAAGATTTTTCTGATGAGGGTAGCGGCGAGTGAGAGGAAAGTTTTGAAAAACCCAGCAGTGCTGCCGGCTAAGGAGTAAGTGTACAGTATCGGAGGGCGGGAGGGAGGAAGGGAGGAAAATGATGTAAAAATAACAAATTGAAAGCGGGTAGGGTACACCGATTGGATAACGGGGAGAGAAAGCTCAACGGAATATCTGAGAAAGATGGAAGAACGTGTGAGGGTAACGCGATGAGTCAGGAACGAGATGAAGGCGTAAAGTGCCGAAGAAAATGATATTAAAAACAAAAAAATTGAGGGACGGGGACATGGCAAGAGTCAGTGGACCAGAGAAAGATAGTGGCGAAAGGGTGGAGAAAGGAGAATGAAACAGAAGGAGAGAAATGAACGAATGATCGAGAGAGTCGGAGGAGGAGTCGGTCAAAGGGGGTGAAGTGTGTCCGCCACTGGCGCGCTCTGTTATAATCGAGATGGTATTGGTGACAAGTGTGAGAAGGCTGAATGGTGGTGGTCGTGCAGAAACGAAGAGACCTCGGACGATAGGACGGCAAAGAGATTTTCGCAGAGGGGAGGAAAAGGGGAAAAGTGGTGTGCGTGTGAACACGCCGATTTGACTTCGTGTAGGTCGATCTGTTCTGTTCGTCTGGCTCCGTGTGTACGGGAAAGGTATACTCGTCTCTCCTCGCTATCTGCAAACGCACGCGAGGATCTCTCGCCATGTGCGTGTATGCTTGTGTTGCGTGAGGGCGAGGGGCAATGCTCCATTCCATCCGTACTGCGCGTACACGCGCACACCGACATATTCCGTACGCGACAATTTTGTTGACGAGGCACACTATGTTTGCGTATATATACGTGAATGCATGTTGGATCATTCGCGCCGGTACTCGAGTAGGTGAATGCAACGATTCGATTTGTGTGCACTGACATGCTCACTGCGCTTGTTGCACTATGCGAGTCTCATATATTTTCTGTACTTGGATGTGAGTGGGTTTTAACGCGAGTGTGTGAAGATGCTACCTATGTAGGGTAAGTCAAGCTGATATGGCCATGCGGGTAATATGGCAACCCGCAATATCTTTTAACATAACAAACGAAGGGCGCTGCCATTAGCAATGTTTTTAGTATACAATATGATTGCACCGAAAATGATAAGATTGTATGTGCAAGGGTCGGTACGATATGCCACGTGGCCACACGTCGTTTAACAACTCACGGCCATATCACTCCGACTTACCCGAATAGGTATTGATTCCTCCAGTCATCGTTTAATGTTAAATAAATAAAAATGGGTAGCCAATATTACCCGATTGCAGCGGGTAATCTCATTTAAGTTCTAAAAATAATTTGTTTTCGACCATTTCATATCGTATAATGTCACTATTTGCTCGTCGATATCCCAAAATTTGAACTCATTCAAGCATTTTTTATTTACCATCGCTTTAGGCAACAGTAATGCTTATTGTTGTGAATGTATTTATGTTGCATGTTCTTGTCGAGAACCGATTGTGCGAATCCGGTGTGAGTGTACGAGTATAAATTGATAGACCGACAACAAGGCACGCATGTGATTATATTATGATACGTATACGCTTACAGACAACATTTATCCGATGATGAGGACTGATATCCGGACGATGCGCGAGTAACGACATATACGGGGGGTTTGCGTACAGGAATTCCTTCTCTGTATTCACTGTATTGACACGTGGGCCGGAGAGAAGGGGGATGATTGTCGGCGTGGGAGTTGTGTTTGTTCTCTAACTCCCGAGCCCCTTTCGGTCGTTCCTCATCGAGCCTATATATTAATCATAATGCGTCAAGTGACGATAGATGTTAATACATTTTCAATAATTATGTAACAATTATTGAATATTCTTCGAGAAAATTTTGAAACGAACGATATGTCAAAAATGTAATGTTTAAATATGGCAGATGATTAATTAAGATCAGCACATATAACGATCTGGGATCACCATCGAGTCAAATGTTTTCCTAACTAAATAGTATTTTTTTTTAATAGGAATTTTGAAAAAAAATGATAATATTTACGCTAGAAGGAAGATAGTGAATAGAAGCCAAGTCGATTCGTGTAGCGTATCGCAGAGGGTTTAAACCAACTCTTCGCTTGATTCGCTATCGCTACCCCTTCCCGTACGTACTCCCGCGCAATTTATATCAATTGCACAGCGGTCTGTTACATACATGTGTGTATGTAGATGAGAACATTGCTGGAAATGCACGAGGGGATTCGCATACACGAGAGAGAGAGAGAGAGAGAGACGGAATTCACTCACGATCACTCGTTTTTCAGCTCCGATATTCCTTAACTATCACTAACGTTTCGACAGATACAATTCTATACAATCCGTCCACCGCCTCCTCCATCCATGCCCGCGTCCCCGAGGGTGTAAAATTATAATCTGTCATATTCCTCAGTAGATCGTCTCTCCTTATCGCGCTTAGCTCTCGATAGCCTCGGCGATTCTCTCTCGCAGCGAGTTGGTTAACGGTACAGATACAATGCACGAAAGGTACTTAAGGTCCTTTCATTTATATATTGTAATCCTTTTCTCCTTCCATCCGTTCTCTTTTCTAATTTTCCACCCACCCTCGTTCGGTCTTCTCGTTCTTATGCATCGAATTCGCTCTCGACGTTGCTCCGTTTATTTCCCTTACCTCAATCCTCGTCCCTTCCAACTGCCCGCAGTACAACTTCTCTGATTATAATTTCTTTAAATTATTCTTCCAACACTCGGGCAGTTTTTCTCGATAAGTTATTTCTTTTTTTTTCAACATGTCTCTCTTTTTTTACAACCCGCAATTATCTCGATTGTAGTATGAACCGATCGCGCGGAATTTACGTCCAGCGATCACCCGAAAACCCCGGCTCTATTATCGACGAAAATGAATAGACCTTGTACGGCTCAGTTCGATGTACAGTGACGATTTTCATAAGCGCCGAGAACCGCGAGCGCGATAAAGAGGACCGTGATAAACGATATTGAGTACGAAAATATCGCGGTATAACGATATATATTATCCCGCAGAATATACACACACGGTATACCCATTGATATTCGCGATATCAAGTGCAGCATTATTCATCAATCGCTGCATGCCCGTAGGATCCGCCCTCCACTCCTCGCAAACTCGTTGTAATAAATCGGTTCGTCAACGAGGGGTTTCTCATTTTACATAAGCCCATTAGTCATTATACCCGGTCGCTGTTTCTCTCGCAGGTCTGGCGTCGCGCGTCACAGAGCCCGGTCGTGATTGTTCCGACGTTTCACTTCGACGACTACCGTCAGTCGTTTTATTAGCGCAGAATCGTTTGCGTATACGGAAATGTATCATTATAATTTTTTTTTAAATTAATTTTATTACCGACCGAAGCCTTCGCAATTAATATAAAGCTGTGCGTGCGTGCGTGCAAGCGTGCGTGCGTGCGTGCGTGCGTGCAAGCGTGCGTGCGTGCGTGCGCGCGTGCGTGCGCGTTCATATCAACCTCTCCCTTCGTGGCCAATCACCGTAGGGGCTGCGTCACAATTCGAGTCGAGAGATCACCGGTTCAGCGTGGATGGAATTGGCGGGAGAGAGAGGGAGAGGGGCGAGAGGGCTAGAGAGCGAGACAGAGAGAGAGAGAGAGAGAAAACTATCAGTGCACGCGCAGAGCATGGTGATGTGCATCGCGCTTCGAAACGCGCTCGATGGCAATAATACATCGCCATAATTTGGGTGGCCGGTGGCCCGCAGACGCCACTCGTCAGTCGGCCTATATCCCAAAACAACGCGTGGATGGTCCGATATATATATATATATATATATATATATATATATATATATATATATTTATATATATGTATAGGGATGAAGAGGAACGAAGCGGGACGGAGAGAGTTCAGTGAATGTCCATTGGATGCTGCATCGGAACTCCCGAGACTCTACCTTTCTCTCTCGCTCTCTCTCCCTCCCGGTTGCTCTCAGCGTTATATACCATCCCTCTGGAATAGATTCATTATGCTCGTGACCATTGCAGCAATGTCGGGAGTTCGAAAACAAACTATTGCTTCCATTAGCACGTCGATCCGTGTCCCACACGTATTGTATTAAGGCGGTTCGTACCCGTGTGCGTGTTTTGTGGATCGTCACTCCGACATTGCATTCCGGAATTTCTCTCGCTGCCTATACGGAGTGATACGTTCGTTGCAATGTACACGGCCTGTTTTGACCACTGAAATACTGCCAAGCCGCCTGCGGGATTCATGTCCTAAATTCTGGTAGATAAAGATTCGTAGGAGGGCCTCACAGATCGAGCTAAGTTAATTTTTCGGAGGGCAGATCCTCTTGGCAACCCTTTGACTCCTCGAGGTTCGAAGCGCAATCGGCTGCAAGGATTCGAGAGTCCGATACGATTGACAGAATTGGAGATTTGGTCATTGAATATCCATGTTCTACAGAAATTCACGAAGGTAACTTCGTGATTCCAGATCCAGAGTGGTGCACAGGTGTCCGATATGTACGTACGGTGGGGTTATCGTTCCGGCAGAGTAGAGATCGATAATCGTGGGAGAGCCATACATCATTTCAGGTTTATTGCGAGCTACCGGTATAGTGAGTTTGCGATCGCCACCAGACGGGGCAGGCTCACGCCCGGAACAAGTGGGCAGTAACCTTTGACGAGCGGGCTAACGCTTTAATTGAGTGCAGTTTTACGATTTCAGACGTTCAACCGTGCGCCTCTCCGTCTTGTCATTGTCGCCGAAGATAAATGAGCCTCCTGCCGAAATATCAGTCGACTCGTTTCGACTCATAATCTGATAATACAGTATTCGTAGTAACAACGAAGATACGCTTGTATACAATTTATGATGTACTTGACCCTAGCGGTTTCGGTAAATGTTAAACAATATAAATAATTCATTTCGCCCGTGGCGCAGATTGTTATAATTTCTAAATTGTAAATTCATCATTTATTCATCTTACTAAGTTGTGAAATTGCAAATAAACGGATCGTGGATGTTCGGAAACAATGAATGTTTCTCAAAAGTACGCATTTTTTTCGTCGTCTAACCATCCCGATGTCATATCACTATCAAAAACAATAACTATATTTCGATTAATAGACAGGAAGAGAAATACGACGCGAAGCAGAAATAAAAAAGGAAGAAGGAAAAAGGTGCATAGAAGAAACCAAGCTTCAGCGTCCAATATTCTCCGGTCTTCTTCTCCAGCGCTATTCCCCACCCCCGCATGGTACCAGTTCGTAGAACCTCGCAACTCTTGCCACTCTTGGGTTCCGAGAAACCCCCTTTTCTCAGTTCTTCACTGGCGCTTGGTCGCGCGCGTCGAGTCCAACGTGCCACCACTTTTCTCTCGCTCTCACGGGGCCAAGTTCGTTAAGTATGCTCTCCCTTCCACCCGTTGAGCGCTTCCCGACTCAGCGCTTCTTCTTCTGCCTTCGGTTCTTCATCCAACCTCCCCGCCGTCCTTCAACCCTCCCCCACTCCCCAGCATTCGCGAATAGTAGATAGATAAAGAGAGAAATACTCCGCGCGAGAAGGATGAAGAGCCGCGCACGGCAAGAGAGTGCATCAGACTTATTCCCCGCGCGCCAATATCTCCCTCACTCCTACCGTCGTATCGTCTCTTTTTCCTTTACTCGACGCAGGGTGCTTCGTCACTGTCGATCGTTTTTTCTCCGTCCCTCTCCGTACCGCTGAGTTTCTCACCAACGGCCTGGGGTTTCTTCTCTCCTTTATATTCGCCATCCTTGTCGGCCCGGTCTATCTCATGCCCCGAACGCCGTGCGCGCGTTCGTACTACCCTCAAACTCGTCGCCGTCGTCGTCGTTTCTCTTGCGCTGCGCGTGCACCCCTTCGTTCCTTCCTCTCTCCCTCCCACAACCTCATATTTGGTGCCCCCCCCCCCTTCTCCTCCTCCTCCTTCTTCTTCTTCTTCTTCTTCGTCTTCTTCTTCTACTTCTACTTCTTCTTCGTCTTCTTTTTCCTGTTCTTCTTCTCCTCATTCTGCGACTCCGCCACTAGCTTCTCCCGCTCTCTGTTTCTCGCTGCCATCCAACTAACGCCCTCGCATCGGCTCTCTTTCCTTCGAGCGTTACCACGTCGCGCTTCGTCCCGTTTTCCTTCATTAGGGGGATATGAGTTTTTCCACCCTCGTCCTGTCTGCAAGGCACACCGTAAGGCCGTCTCGCTTTCAGCAAACCCCCACGAGCATTTTCCATGACGCTCACTATGGTCGTATAAGACTTTATATATTTACATGTGTATTATGGCGAAAATTTTCTATCTGTAGCCTATACGCGAGGGCGCCGAACAACGGGACCTTCCTCTCGTCGCTCGGCTTTCGAATTTCCCTTTTTCTTATTAGTCCTTCTTCTTTCCTCGCTAATTTATTTTCGCAATATTTAACCTTATTTAACCGCATCTGATTATGGCACGGCGTGGAACTCTTCCCGAGGACGAGTTCGAGGAAAGAGATTTACGAACAGATCGGCATTTGTTTACACTTTTATTGTTACTAGGCGCCATGATGCGTGCTGAAATTCATGGGAACAGCAGCGTTCATTTAATTGGTATAAACGTACTTTTCCATACCTGATCTCAAAAGTTTGTCACTCAAGTACATAATTTTGACTGGACGCATGTACCGGAAGACGGACTGTTCGGTCCGGTCCGATACGGTTCGGTCCGGAGAACGGAAGAATGCACGTTCGTGATTCGAATGAAAAAATCAAGAGCCAAATGTTCAATACCTTCGGGAAAATTTTATTTCACAATATTACCAATTCGGATTAATGCATTTCGGCTTAATTGCACGTCGGATTTTAACATTTCGTGAGCTTGACTCATTCGGGATTATGACAAGCCACTTCATCCCGCTGGCTACGCTTGCGCGTTGGGTGCGAACTTGGTCGTGCGGCGCCGACCAATGACGGCATGAATGAAAGGATAACTTCGAAAGAAAATCTCGAAAGTCAATATATATCGTGACACACCAACTTTTTAGGGGTGGAGAAGAGAAGAAGGGAAAATCAATTATGCATGGCGTGCTTGACCGGCATTAATCACTCTCGTTACCGGCGAAAAAATACTTTGCCGGAGATTAAACTTTATCCTGCGATGGTCGCTTTGCAATGTGCATTCATCGAATTATCTCGTATTTCGTCGTTAACGATGAAAATATTTTTATGAGCAAAAAATAAAATAAATAAAGTTATATTGGCGTCCCAAAATGTTGAACGGGAATCGTTTCTGTAAGCCATGAATATTTGTAAAATTAAGTGCACACGATCTGTGCTCCGAATGATGGCACGTGTTGCACCAATCGTTCACGTTACACCCACATAATGTACGTGAGGTATTCCATACCAAATCGAACGCTCAAAAACCCGACCGTCCTCCGAATACTTAAAACTTTTTTATTTTTATTTTTAAGCATTGTCTGTATTTTTGGCTTCCTCATAGAGGAAGCTTCGCGAATAAAGAAACATTATGAGAAAGCGATATGAAAATTTCAATTTCCAACTTTTATGAGAAAGCGATATAAAAATTTCAATTGTCAACTTTTATGAGGAAGCGATTTGAAAATTTCAATTTTCAACTTAATGAGAAAGCGCTATGAAAATTTGACTTTTCAACTTTTTTCAACGTCAACGTCAGACTTTTATGCACAACGGCTGATGCAGCTTCAGCGCGTAAAAAAATATTCCATCATCACATTTCACTTTGTCGAATCTGCATATATTTAAAAAACCATATATATGTTTTTTATCACGTAATAAATTATTTAAAAGTTTCAAATATATTGTGGATGGTCGCGCTTTTGAGCGTTCGATTTGGTATGGAATGCCTGACGTATACAGAAATACACTAAAGCCTCGCGCACGGTATACAAGAATTGGACTATACTTTTGCGGAGCTAGAACTTAAATTGCTCTCGCGGTCGAATCTTATCCGTCTCCGCGAAACAGACTCACCGACTTCTCTCGAAAGGGTCTACCGCTCGCAACATCCCGTCGCGGCTTTTGTACCATATTATTTCGATTATCTCATTCTTACGAGTGTCACTGCACTGAAATAAAAAAAGAGACTGAAATCAATTCAACGTTTTACTCCAATAGTCGGTCGTATCATATTTATTCGTTACCAGTGCATATAGTTTATCGAAATACAATTTTACTCATTGGTTTAAGCGGATTACATCTGTTTCAATATTTACAAGTTTAATTCAGTAAATAGTTTTCTCCTCAGAGAAACGTGTTATAGCGACTATTGAAGAAAGAATAAAAAATTAATTGGTCTTTCGGATTTTTTTTAGCGTAGCAATGATCTACAGCATCTATCTTTGTCAATCGATCTTTTTTTCTGCGGCAAATATAGACACTCGATTTTGACGAAGCTTGCTGACGAAGTACAGAAAGAATATCCAAAGATTCTCATTACGTCATGGGCTACCCTGAGGAAAGGCGGTGGGAGGGGCAGGGGGGGCATTCGTTTCTGCGAGCTTTCGAGGGAGCCACGATGTTCCATTCCCGAAAAATCTCCCTGTGTTTTAGGACCAACGTCGTCCACGCATGAAGGGGATGTTCCCCCGCACGCGTTGCGCTACGATAACGCGGTGCGTTGCGCTGCGTGCTCATTGGCGCTCCTACCGAGTTCTCTGATTTCATTTCGGGTTTTATCCACAGGCTAGGTCACAGAGGAATATGTGCACCGATCGATTCACCTCACCTCCCCGCCACCGAGAAATCACCGCAACGCCCTCTTTGCCGTACCACGGAAAACCGCATTTATATATATTTTTTAAAAATCCTCAAAATCGTTATGTTTCGAGTTATTCTCTCTCATCGTCATTTATTGGAATCATTCGAGTTGGCAAAAAAATATATATATTTTTTAGATCCCATCGAGCTGTCAATTACCCGTGCAAAATAGACAAGACCATATTATTAATTTTTAAACAGCCTCGATCAGTTTTAGACTCGTAGCTCGTAGATGGTACAAGTCTAAAAATCTTCCTTTCTGCAAATACTGTATAATAATAGTTTTTTTTTTTACAGAAGTGACGATAATCAATAATCCCGTTGATAATCATATTTTCGACGACGGAGATATTGATCTAGTTGCTCTCTGGCGGTATCGAGCAATTGGTACGACAGGATCGGCGAATTTGCGAATTCGACATAGCGCGAACGCGCAGTGCCGGTGGTACGCGCAGCTCGCGAGAGAGAGAGAGAGAGCACGGATCGATCCTCCTCAGGTCGGAGGGTCGCGACAGAAGCGACCTCTTTGTCGGGACAAATATTCCCAAAGCCGCCTCGTCGGTAAATCATTATACAGTTCGAAAAGAAAAATTTTACTCTTTGCTGGGTCGAACGTTAAAAAACAGAAACTCCGTTTCAATTATGATATCCGGATGTACGAAGTTGCGTCGTTGTCGTGTAGGGTGGCGTGGAGGAACGATATAGGATCGTCGGAGAACACAGATAGCGGCGTACGATCGATTCTCCCCCCCTCGTGCGTGTGACGGGGGCTGCTGTACGTTCGCAGCACAGTCCGATTTCCTTCGCAGTGAAGAACCCCATACAGTGTCAGCCCCGAAATGCGAAGCCGCCGATTCTCAGAAAGCCGAAGGGTACGAAGGTCCTCCTACGTTCGCAACGTCAGTTCTACGCTGTATCCCACCCTGGGCTTATACCGTCCTGCGTACTTCGTCCTCGGTTCTGGCGGGCTACTCGCCAGAACCAAGGATGGGACGAATTTCTATCGAACCGCTGTGCCGCTACCGGTCCCTCTGCGCCGAGCGCGCTACCAGGCTGCCACGACGGCACGGCTGCTAATACTGCACCAAGCCAGACAGCCAGATTTGATGGCCCGTTGATGTTTTCCACGAAAATTCGATTGTTAAAAGCACGAGTTTCTTTTAACCTTACAATTTTCTTTTTAATCTTATAATATTCTTTTCAATCTTACAATTTTGTTTATTCATGTCAAATGATTCTCCGAATAAAAAAAGACATTTAATTGTAAAATTGGCAAGAAATCAATTGAGAACCTTTGTGGAAAAATGTTTTGGTCCGATTTATCGGTTGCGAAGTTTCGCGGAAATATCACCTGATTGAATCGCATCGAATGTATCGAGTGTTCCGGTATTGACACTATATTCTTTACTCTACATGGATTTTTGTGTTAAATGTTTATTCTAATTAACAAGAAAGAAACATAGGAAAAAAAGGCGGTCGATCGAAGCACGTTCGTTGGCGCACAGTATGGCTCGGCGTTGCTGCTCCGCACCCTCATCGGCGACGAGGGGCTGGTCGTCCCGTCGGCTTCCAACCCCTAGCCTTCGCCTCGCTTGTACGGGTGGATCCGCACCCCTGTTTATACCGATCCTTCGTTTCTCGGCTATGTTGCAGAGTGCCCGCCAGACTTGGCGACGACGCTTTTCGGTTTTTCGTTGTGCTCAAAAACGGACGTTGCATTTTTTTGCTCAAAAACTCGGCTACGCATAGAATTTTTCGCTGGAAAGGGATTGGAAAAATTGCATGGGGATGGAATAAATGAATTATCGCGAAAGGGGTTTGAAAAATCGATGGGAGCCACGTCGGTGGAAAGGACAGCCCGGAGCCGTAGGAGTTTCTTGGACGTCGTCCACGTCGCATTGATACTCTCCAACGCTGATAGAACGTGGCGCTCTCTCTACAGGAGAGGCGCGGATATACCGTCGACGGTATACGAACTCGATGTTAGCACGATCGATACGGCCACCAACCCCCGCTACGGTTCCGGGCCGATTTTTTTCCATTCGACCCTCGCGCCTGCGCGCTGCGCGCCTGTCTCTCTATACGCTCCGGCTCTGCCCTCGTCGCTTCCCCCGTTTTGAACGTTGCCGCTCGCTTCGTTATTGCACCAGCGTTTATATGCATAGTATATCTACTGTACGTATAGTAGTAATGTGCGTATACCTACCCGTACGATACATATACCAGATACACCCAAAGCTCAATACATACTATGTTCATTTATAATGTATCCATGTTCGCTCGAATATGTACTACTCTATAGTACACTAGGTACACCGGATCCCAAAATCGCGCACGTATATAGCATAACGGGAGTTCAGTACAGCGCTTATTATAAATTGCGCGTTGTTTGTCCGTATAACACGGCTTTCGATGCGATATTTTTTTTCTCCTATCAGACGATAGATTTATTTTGTATAAATTATTAAAATCGTAAATCATTGTCTATGCGTTGCAATAGGCTATTGACGAGCCTGCGTCGACAATTTTTTACCGCTATTTCCGCTGAGGACAGTCTACGATTTTTTTTTGTCTTGGAAAGATGTACTCAATTCTATGAGCTAAATTTTTGTAATGGTGGATTTTTAACTGTTGCTTCTTTATTGAATACACATTAACCGAGCGATTCTCGATTACTTGGTAGTGCACGTGTAGAGTAACACAATAAAGACTGAAAAATATTTACTGGCGAAACGACTGCACACGAAGCGATATGCAAGACTGATACGCTAATTAAATTGTGTGGCAAAAGAAGTCAATTAAAGCTCTGATCTCGTTACCTTGTTGAAAGGTATTACGAAATTCGAACTACAAAACGTATTTTCAAAAAGTTTCGGGAGCTGCTGTAATGAGCGTGCATTATGTCCATATCGGGTCCATTGTTTATCGACGCGCCATGTGTAACGGGTAAATAGAGGACGTCGTTATTGGTACCGGCGATTGTATTTCGGATCGGGGTTTTGATCATCATTGTGTATGTACATCTAGGCGGAATAACAAAACTGAAAAGCTACTGCAGCAGCAATATTTGCAACAGCGGAACAAATATCCAATAATGTTTCACGATCGTCCGACAATGATGTACGGCTTCATGGAATCGTGTATGAAGTTTCGATCACTAGAAGACATAAAATATTAATAAACAAATGAATATGTGTGAATATGTGTATTGAATTGATCAGTTGCTAACGAGCATCATGCGTTCAAATTTTATTCTATTCAATTATTCTATTTTAGTTTGAGAAACATTTTGCAACGCGCAATAAAATGATAATACACTTTGTTGCTTGTCGCCGGGAAACCTGTGAGGGAAGTGATTTTTTTTCATTTTTTTTTTTGCGATTATCTTTTTATAACGTTCTGGGTAAGCGTTGCTGATGCTGCCAGTGAAAGTAAAGTTCGTCGGGGTCCGGGGTGACGACAATGAGGACAACGAGAGTCTCCTAATGAAACAACGCGATGTTCCCCAGAGTACAGCGCGGAAAAGTTGTACTTAAGTGCATTCTAGCATTGTTTCAGTACCGGACCATCCTGACCGTTTTCGACGAACGGAGATAGAAACGATCCCAACGTCGGGTGGATCATACGTTAGCCAGCATCAGAAGTACAGAACTTCCAGCACCGTAATGTCCAGTCAGACGGGCTCTGGTATCCGGGAACTCGACGCTCGATCGATATGACCAACGTAATACCTAGAATCTTGAAACCCTTACGAAATATCTCAGTGTTCCATGAGGGAAGAATTGAAATTCAAGCATTTTACTCCCATACAAAATGCATTATCCACATTATATGCATTTAGATTTTGAGCAACACATTTATTTTTACTTTAATATACAAAATTCTATGATACTACGATGCACTATCATTTGTCAATTTTTTGCCGAACTTTTTGATACAATTGGAAAAGATTTCTCTTTAAAATAGTGTTTTTGTCTTTTTGTTTTGCGTCAAGGAGGCAAATATATGGTACATTGGATATTGAAGCGTCAATGACTGGTTCCATCGCTCGTCATTTTATTTTGCGTACGCGCAGTCATGAAACTCAGCTGTTTTTCGAATAGAATTTTTCAAATGTTCAACGGGAGCAGCCCGCTGCTCTGAGCGAGAGATATTACGCGTGGTCGCAGTAGATATAGAGCGTGAGTCAGACGCACGAAGAGCTTGTTATGACACACAGCGCGATACCGGGGCAGGCTGTCGCGTTGCTCGCTGCCATCGTCGTCGTCGTCGTCGGGCCGAGCGAACTCGATTATCAACGAGCTCCGAATTGCTTCGTCGACCAACCCAGAGAGTTATTTTACTTTGACTATTTTACTCAGACTTGTCTTACAGTCTTTCGATACTGGTTGAGGAGTAACGACAATTCCTTGGCACTCGGTCGAGTAAACAACAAAAGTCAAGCTGACACGGAGAGAATTGGCTTACTCGCTAGATATCGACTTTGGAAACGAAAGATACTTGGTCGGTTTGTTTTTCAGCAAGAAAAAAAAAGAAGAAAACACAATCTCCCTCGTTTTACGAGAGTTTCCGTAAGAACTCATCGCTTATTTTTGCACACTCGACTCTTGGAGTTATATTTGAGCGGTCTCGCGCTCGAGGATCGAACTGTAGAAGGAAAAGTCTCTTGGAACACGAATCCGCTTATGTACCGAGTATAATAATAGTAGTAGTCTGTAGAGCTTGAGAATTTTTCCCGCTTCCCGTATCCACGTGCCTGACTCGTACACGCCGAGCATCGTCGGCCATTTTGTTGACAGTGCTCGAGATATGACGTCGTATGGCCTACATGATAACCCCCGCCTCCAATTACGAAGATAATGACGCTCCTCGATTTCACTCGCGTTCCGTGTTTGTTAACGAGCATTAAAAAATGCCTCGTAAATATCTTCCTGTCGAATGTTACCTTTGAAACACTGGTCAGTTCCGGATACTAATCGCGGCCATTTTATCGTGCCCTTCGAACTTTTACCTCCCAATGCACAATGGATGAGCTTGTCCAATGAAAGCCTTAAAAAAATTCTACCAATCCATACGCCCTTTTTGACATATATTTCATCCCGTTGAGGTCACTATTTAGATAAGTGTTCCTTATTTATGGAATGTTAATTGGATAACAATCATTGTGTGACCAGTTAGGTGACAATTTTTTCGACGTTTGGAAAATGTTGAACGGAAACAACAACAACATTAACAACAACGGCAGCGATAGCGACGGCGACGACGGCGGCGATGGCAGCAGCGGCATCGAGAACGCTGTGTAGAACTCGCCGCTGCCATCGTGTCGTGGCCTCATCGACCTAACCCACTTCGTAGCCCGCGAGGGAAGTTTCGAGTACGATGGTAGCGCCAGCGCTCGAGGACGCCGAGCGTCGACGCCTGGTACCAAGCTGACTACGACCACGACTATACACCGAGAGCGAGAGAGAGTGATTGATTGATTGGTTTTATTATGCACGACTCAAACTAAAGGGCAAACGTTTTAGATAACAAAATAAACAGTAGTAAATATAATATAGTAGGAATACTGCGAGTTTAATAACAAAATTAGAGTTCGATACTTATGAATAAGTAAGAAGCGCAAACTTAAGAACTTACGACTAACTAAGATATAAGATAATATAAACAGTCACTCAGTGAACACAAATAAAATGTAGAATTTATTAACAAAGTTAAAGCTGATAATTACACCTGACGCACTAGGTCTATCTCTCTTTGGAATAAATGATCAACGAGACGACTCTTGAACTGTGTAAGCGAAGGTGACGAAACTACTGATAGTGAAAGAGAGTGCCATAGATAGACTGCGAATAAGTGAAAGGCATTACGATACGCAGCCGTCCGATGAAGTGGGATAACAAATGTACCGGTATGTTGAGGTTTAGATAGATAGATTCGTTTATTTCGTGACGAGGTTGATGAGTTAGTCGAGAATCAGCAACTGCGCGCCTAATGAAAAGTACGCTTATGTATGATGGTGATTGCAAGTTAAGGATTCGGTAGACTTGTATCCCAATGTAATAACTCCGACGATTTTTTACAGAGAGCCATCGCAACTGGTGGCGATAGGGGGTTATGTGCACGTCACGGCGCAGATTGAAGATAAAACGAATGCACATATTGATAAGGCGTTGAAGTTTTGTATTCAGTTCATCTGACAAGCTGTGATAGGCGGCGCAACAGTAGTCAAGATGCGGGAAGATTAGCGCGGCAACGAGTTTAATTCGAAGAGCCGTCGACAGTGAGTTCTTGTGATATTTTAACTTGTGAAGGGACGCATGGACTTTTTGGGAAACAAAAGAGATATGTTTGTTCCAGGTAAGATTAGAATAGAGATGTACACCAAGATTACAGGCATCGTGAACAAAGGGAACCGTGGTATTGTTGACGATAGCAGGCGGTAATACAGCAGGGTCAAGGCTACGTAAGGACTGCCACCAGGGATCATAATCTTGAATTTCTTTAGGTTTAGTGAGAGACCACTCGCATAGTCAGCAATAACTCCGATATCGTAATTGATGAGAGTCATGGCGTTTCTTAGGTCAGAAGGCAAGCATTGGAGGTAAATTTGTGTATCGTCAGCAAATATCAGGTGGTCACAGTAGCGAGAATAGTAGGGGCCAAAGAACAGAGCCCTGATGGACTCGAGCAGATGTCGGGAGCTAATCAGAGCACGAATTATCCTCTCTGACTACTGCTTGGGAACGACCGGTTAGGTAACCCAACGGCTTGAGTGCGTCCAGTCAAGTAGGAAAAACACCACATTAGCGTTAAGTGTGAGAAGCCGAAGATCTTGAGTTTCGAGATTCGTCGAATGTGCGAGACGGGAGGCATGCAGCCTGCCTGATTACAAGATTGATATGGGTAGTACACTTCATCATCGATGACCGGTGGTGGACGTAGTTGATGAGATCGCCACGGATGGAGAAGCGGCGTTGGTGAATACAGCAAGCAGAGAAGAAGTAGATAAGCACATGTGCCGTAGATTGAAGCAGATAGCCGTATGCGCAGAAGAGATAGGCGCGTGCGCAGAAGAGTCCGGGTCCGTGAAGATAGCTCTCAAGGTCAATGCCCAATAAGTGAGGTTAGAAGTCACCTGCAGCTTTCCATACAGAATACTCAAAGTAAAATACATTAAACAAGTTAAATACATAAGTAAGCGGAGCCTTGAAAAAAAAAAAATCAATAGGGCCGAGTGAAGAGTCTGCATAGAACTGTGCAATTTTCAATGTTGAGCAGTCGTTTTACCATGGGCGTATTGAGACTAGCGGAAGTTAAACGAGAAGCGCAAGATCGGAATCAGTGTCGATGTGAATTATCAGTGTACCATCCCCGCGTCTAACTGATACAAGCCCAGACTTGACCCAGATATAACTGTAGTTCATAACTTTGGCCTTCTCTTTAGTAGGCCTCAGAAGATTATAGCGATCCGCGGGTAGAACAAATACGCTCGTTAACAAATACGTTCCCAGTGTGATTCGTGGCGAAGACGTTTTTAATAGTTAAGTCGGGCTTAAAGCGTTTCTTGTCGATGACAAAGTCTCGGATTTGTGGAGATTTGAGTGTGATAACAAAAGATTGAGTTTGAGAGGTATGATTTGATGGAGCCGGTTGATTACTGCCGGCATGAGTTTTTCGCGCCATGCTGCGAACTCCGAGGACGTCACCGATCAAATTATTAACGCCGAGAACACTGAAAACTTTAGTACTTGCTCAGGACTATCAGCGATACCCTGAGGTTCGAATACGCGAAAGAATTAGTTCACTAGAGTTGCTAACAGGTTGGGCAAGAGAGTTAGACGATCTGAGTTGCTGTACTTCGCGTTGCAAGCTTGTATTTTGATCAGTTAGCTGGCGAAGTAAAATGTCATGCTTTCGACTTTTTTTATGAGGTTCGGAATTCCACTGACGTCAGTCGCGATGTCCTTGTTAGTTTCAAGCGGACTTTTAGTCGTTTCGATTTGATTCTTAATAAAATGTTGCAAATTTAGCATCAGATGAATCAAGTTTAGAAACGATGAGTTGCAAAGCAGCATCAAAACTGTTCGACGATTCCCCCTGCCGGTGGTAGTGGATGGAGCAGTCATGTCAGCGTCGTCACAAGACGATTGGCTAGTTAAATAGCTAAAATTCTTTAAGCAGCACTCGCTAACTGACTTGGATTTGACGTAGGACTTGCAACAGCCCACGTGGAATACTCTGAAGCAGTCGGAGTAACGTAAACAGTCACCAGCAACGTCCTTCGAGCAGTTCTGACACTTAGGGTTCGTTGTGCGAAAAACTTGGTTGCGCGTTATGAGCGTGTAGAGATCTGTCTGGCCGACCGCCCGAAGTATAGGTGATAGAGACGACGCAGTAGCAGTACGGTAGAACAATGAGTGGCGCTGATGATCAAAAGGCAATGCGCAATCCCACGACGCGACGACAATAAGTGTTCAAGGCCGAATCCGACATTGTGAGGTTAGGATGTAGCCACTACTTTTCATCAGGAATGAAAATAGATGTACGATGCAGTAAATAATTATTTCAAGATGAGAAGCAGCTTTTAGCTTCCAATGCCCTGCACCAATAGCAGCCGGCAGGTAAAACGCGACAGAATTGGTCCAAAAACAGGTCACGAACTCACGAGCTGCATAATCGTAGACTCTTTTGACGATGAATATTAATTAGTAAAATATCCTTCGACTATGCAGGAGCTTGAACCGTGTCGCTGTCCCGATGACTCCCTACCTCCCGCGGAGAGATAGAATTGTCAAGCGTGAAAGCAAAGCGACCTAAATTTAGAACATCGAGTCGATTCGAAGAGGCTGTTTTCGCCGAGAGCGAAAACAATCGTTTCACGCGCAATGATCCTATTTCTAAATAAATAACAATTTCTAAGTCATATATTTACAACCAACTGTGCGCTGGAATACACACTCCTGGTTAGTTATATACCAGCCCAACGTTTTTGTTTTTCTTCATGTTCGATCAAACTACGAGTCAATACATGACGCGTTACACTGTCGCTCCGATATTATAATATTTTTCAACTTCAAGATTAATTGTTTATAGGTTATAATATAGAATCGCGATGGTACAGGCTAGATATAAATGGGAAGCTATTGACATGATAGTGTTTTCGAGAGTACCAGCCCGTCGTCAACGAGCGATTGACTCACCGGTGGTTTATGGAAAATTTGGTCGTAGGCTGGAACTGATATTCATTGCGGAATCGAGTAAAGCACGGTACACTGTACTCCATCGCGTACAGCTTCCCGCAGCGCCTCCCAAACCACCACCGGTGCGCGCTTTACGTATGGCACCGAAAGATTTACAGTCGTATTCGCGTATAAAGCTCCTCTATTTCGCGCGTCCACAAAAACTAATAAATAATTAATCTATCGCGCAGGATATGCGGCACATCATGTGAGTCAGGTTGATTTATTTTTTGGAGAGGTTGTCGTCGTTATTGAAAATCACCGTCAAACCGGTAACATTCATAGGTTTATATGTTTATCGAGGGATGCAAATGTTTACTCCCCTAACTCTATGGCAATACCCACAGAGCTCGTATACTTGTCTCATTAAAATTATTTGAAATTTAATTTTTAGTTATTCGCAAAGTGGGCGGGTCGGATAACGCTTAGGCTACGTCAAGTGATAAATACAAAAAGCTTCTCGATCGAAGCAGACATTGAAGTTGAAGTGAACGAAGAACAAAAATATCCTGGCGATCATGTTGGGTATAAAGGAGACGAAGATGAAGAAGCCTCTCTGATCGAAGAAGAATATCGCCTTGGCGTTCTACTGGTAACAGCAGCAGCGGCAAAGCGTTCATCGCACATCTCTCCGGCAAGGCATAAGGTGGGAGCATCCTTCGGAACCGGTCCTTAGCCTCTCGCGCGCTCAGCAGTCTTTCCTGCCGGTCGGCTCGGCAACATCAGCCTTGTCATCCGGTAGAAACGAACTCTCTTCGGTTGTATAAAACGAATCGAGTACCTTCGTTAATTTTTCAAAGCCACGAGGTACGAAGCGAGCAAGGAGTATACGTACAGACCCACGACGCGAAATAATCGGCGCGCGTGCAAATAGAAAACATCTTGGGTGCGATATGAAATGGATAAAAAAAAAGTAGACATAAAAAATTAACTCACTCTATAAGATCCAACAATATTTATATATATATATATAGAAGATGGCATATATAGTATACTTTAGGATTATCAATTAATTGTTGGATGAATGGGACGAACCCTCGGGAATCCCCCACTCGTTCTCGGGAGTTCCTTCCCGGCACGCAGTGGCCACGCGTCCCGCCTCGTTCCCGGCGAAACGAGGTGGGTTTCGTGTCTGGCTGTGAATCCTGAAGCAAAGGATGAAAGGCGACAGCCTTTTACCGTCTCTCCCTCTCTCACGCAAACGTTCACCGATAAGCCCGGAGAATCGAGGCGGTACTTGTACCGAGCGAGAGGACAGGAACGATTCGACGAGATGACGATAAAGAAAGAGTGAGTTTCTTCAAGAACGTCTTCGACTCTGATTTTTTTCTTCTTCATTTTCTTCTTATTTCTCGTGCAGCACCTTTCTCACCGGTTCTCCCGTCGATGCTGCCTCGCTCCTCCATCCCTCCTCTTGATACTCAAAGAGTTACTTTTCGCGCTTCTTTCTCCTTCTCATTCCGTCTTGTTCCTCCGACGGTCTCTCACTGCTGCCGCTGTTGCTAGTAGAAGATACCTTCGTTCTCATGGCCCGATGCTCTCTCTTTCTTGCTTCATCGTGTATTTCCGTCTCTACTTACATTACCTCTCGCCTCCTTCGCCACTCGGTCGCTTCTCAGTTGCACCAATGGAACGATGACCTCCCAACCTTGTCTCGTTATAAAGAGTCCGTGCGTGCGTTTTCTCTTCCCGCTCGTGCTTTTTTCGCCTTTTTTGCACCACCTCTCTCCTTCTTCCATCTTTCTCTTGTTCCCCGTCCTATCCGTGTCTTTGTAATCGAGGAAACCGCTCTCTCGCCTCCCTCACCGCTTTGCAACTCTCGATACCAAGTGTTTCCGAAGTAGCTAACTGTAAACGTCAAGTCCCAAGACAGCCTTGCAAACTCCCATACCTTTGTTCTTTTTTTAGTCCGGAGGAAGTCTTCGGATCGGGATGACACTGGAGAATAGAGATTCTAACTCCGTAGATGGTGGATAGACGATTCAGCCGCGCGCGTCGATCCTTACGATTATCGATCAATTTGTAACGTGTCAAAATCCCAATCACTATCGTTCAATCGTGGCGTTTACGGATTGCGAGAGCTTATGATACAAATTTCTCCCGTGTGTGCTCACGATACAAGTATTTTTTAAATTATAATAAAACAGGTAAACGGAATTGCAAATACTCCGAGACCTCCATCGAGAGATGTCGCTGTTGGCGCGTGTGCGGATACCTCGCGCGTAGGTGTCGACAGCGCAAGGTATGCGCCCAAGCCTGGGTATAACTATAACCAACTCTAACAGCGGTATAATATTTCTCTATAATATAAAAAGATTTCGTCGCCGTGTTCAAGAATCGAGCTGGGGGGGGGGGGGGTGGGTTTCCACGGCAACGGGAGAAGTTGTTGCCATGGCAACCGGACGGGCTGTTGCCATGGCAACCGGACGGGCTGGTGTCATGGCAACCGGACGGACTGTTGTCATGGCAACCGGAAGGGTGGTTGCCATATCAACCGGCGGGGTGGTTACCATAGCAACCGAAGGGGTGGTTACGAAGAATCGAAAAATCGTATTTTTGGGATTTAAATGGAAAATATTGGGTTGGTAGTAAAATAATTGTTATATTCGTGATCAGCGGGAAAAAATACGTGGAATATAGCCTTGAAATAAAAAAAATCGATTGAACAACGATTTTTCCATTTTTGAGCCATTTTTGGAAAAACCTCAATTTTCGTGTTTTTCAATGGTCGATATCTCGGCTCTCAATGGAGCTAGGAAAAATCCGAGGTGCCCATCGTGTTTTACGGGAAAAAATACACAAAATACAACCCTGTGCAAAGTTTTATAATCGTTTCATCGTCCCGTTCGAGGACGTTGAAAAACGTGAAAAATGGATTGGAAAGGGGTAGCCTTGGAATTTTTGATGAAATATTTTTTGTCGGTATAAAATGTTTTTTTCCGTTTATACAATTAACTGCGACGTATTCCGACGTATTTTCGTGCGTTGAACATGAATCTGCTGGTCTTTTCGTGTGTAAGTGTAGTGGGACATTTGTATCTTCGATTTTATGCACTGAAAACAGTTTGCTGTAATGTGAAATCGCATTTTTCGGATTAAAATCTAAAATATTGGGTTTGGAGCAAAATGAACGTCATATTCGTGATCAAGGGGTCGCATTATTTTAATAAAGTGACGTTTCGGGGCTTAACTTTTCGGGATTACTTTTTCGGGGTATATACGTTTCGGGATTTAAATTTCCAGGGGATATGCGTTTCGGGCGTTACACTTTTCGGGGGATAAACGTTCGGGGGCTATGCCACCCTACCGTCCAGAAAGGGCTGCGAGCACGCGAGCCCCGAGACCCTCTAGTATTTATATATATGTATGTTTGTTTTTATATATATACGGCGTGCGGGAAGTGGGCAAGTGTCCCAGCATGCTCTTTTACTTTTTGTTGCTGTTGTTGTTGTTACGCGAGTGTCTCTGCGTAGTCTTTGCCGACGAGGGGCTCTCACGTTCTCAATAGAGAGTATACATCCCTTCCATATAACTCCTTCCCTTCCTTCGGCTCCCGCGGCTCTATGTCACGCGCGGTCGGGCGCGTGGCACCGCGGTCCATCTCTGTCCGTTGCTTTATAAATTACACTCGGGTTTTCAATGGGTTTGTCCTTCGACAGCTTGAGCTTCCCTCTGCCTCTTTCTCACTGAAACTTCAATCTCTCAGCGTTTATCTCTTGAAATCCTTTTCTTTTTATTCCCGTTTTTTCCTCTCGATCCCTCGTTTCCTCTTCCGTTCTTAGAGTTTGCGCTGCTTTCACCATTCCCGCCGTGTCTCTCTTCTTTATCGCGTATATCGCGCATAGGCCAGTGAAACGGCACTACACGCAGACGCTTCCCCTCCGCCCCTTATCGCAAGCGTATTTATTTTTTGCAGCTTACGTGTCGGCTACCACTGCCTCACTCGAGGCACAACCTTTCTTTACATTTTTACACTTTTTTTACTCCTTCCGTCCTTCTGTCTCGCCGCACTCTTATTCCATCTAACTGCCCCTAAGCCACGGTGAACGAGGATGAATTTTCGAAATCCGTGAAAGTAGACTTTATGGAAGTTGTTGCAATCTCTTTGAACGGCTGTTGCTTCATGTTTGTGTACGGTTTTGTTTTCCGACAGAGATGCCGACGCGAGGGGGACCTGCGAAAAGCGGGGCAAAGCTGCACATACCTTCTAAGTTATTCAGATGCAGGTGGAGTTTTTGCAAATCAACTTGACTTGAAACAAGTATTGTTTGTTTTATAAAAATGGATACCGCTACATCGGGTACCGAAAACAAATCCGATAGATCTGAGTGTACGTTAGATATGGAAAGTAAAAAATGGGTGCATCACAACAAACTTCAGTTTTGCTTTTAGAGAAGAGTGTATGTAGAACGCTATTCCGTCTCCTTGTTTATATTCCCTATCATTTCTAATAATGAAGTAGTCTTGTAGAGAAATCATTTCATCACTGATATGTGAGTGTAGCCAGGTCTCAGATATAGAGATTATGGAAGAAATGGGTTTCCAAATGTAATATCAATAAGCCAATGTGTGCCAATAGTGAATTTGCATTGAATTGCGCTACTTGGAGATTTAGTTTAGTCAATGGATTTGAAGTGATAACGTTATGGCGAGGGAGATGTTGCAAGGGATATGAAAGTACTCGGACGGGGATGCACGAGCAGAACTGTGAGCATTAGGATTCTTCCTGCAGAAAAGGCGTGCAGAAAAGACAGAGAGAGAGAGAGAGGGACCGCGTGACGGGAATGCATGCAGCACGTTTCGCGGATCATCGACCGATAAACCGCGCGGATGTACCTACATGTCGTAATCGGCAATCGTGACCGAGTCGCGAGCAGAGTAGCGGCACCTCGAAGCGCGGGCGCGGACGCGCGGGCGCCGGTGAAACCGAAAGAACTTGCGTGCCGGTGGAGATGCCTTATACCGTACGTAACGTACTCGCAAGGCCGTGCCCGCATACCAAGACGTATATATTATTCACCGGCAGTTCGATTCCGAAGATTCTTCCGTATCAGACGTCGGCTCTTTAGAGGCTTTCGCGGTCCGATGTTTTATCGCTCTGCCGAGAGTGCAGCGAGCCAACCCGTCCGGCGAATTGCTCAATAAAGGTGTATGACTTGTTGCAAGGTGTACACACGAACAACCACGCGTGACACGGTAATCCGACGAGCGCCAGAAAGCGAGGAAAGAGAATCCGGGTAAATATGACAAACGCGGGTGTATTCAACGACTATTTCTTTTCCATAGGACTCTCCGCTAGTCGTTTTTCGTCTCTATCTTGTTTTCTTCGAAAGCTCATGACCGGCAGGTGCCCCATCGCCGTAACAGGTGTGGTATATACGGAAAGATTCTATATACTGTATACATCCTCCCCGCATTCCCGAACTGGAGCTCTCGCGGATTCTGTAAGATTACGAGTAGGTCTGATTTCTTGTCTTACCCGCCCCTCTCTATTAGCTGCCGCGACACGCGCCTCGCCTCTTCTTCTTCATCTCCGCTCGAAGAACTCGGGACGGCTTGAACTCCAAGCGATCGAGATCTCTGATCGACTCTGGCCTCGCTTTTAAATGGATAGAGAGCCGCCACGTTTTTTTTCTTCTTCTTCATCGTCTCCGCGCTTCGGCACTGCATCTGTTCTTCCTTCGTACGACTCTAATGAAGACATTAAATACACTCTCTGGTGGAACTTACACTCCCTTAGCCGTAGTTCTCGATCCGGCTCGTGCAGCCAACTTCACAACCTTCTTCGAAAGACCGCTTTTCTGTACTAGTATCGCAAAGTACTATTTCCTCCAATCCCTCCAACCTCCAATATTCATTGTGTAAAATTCACCTCAACTTACCCTAATGCAAACGTTTGCGGGTGATTGCGGTTTTTTCTCGTCGTCTGCGGGATACGTGTATATAGAACCGAAAAGCGAGAAAGATAGAGAGAAAAAAGCAGAGGATAAACGGTGGACGTGCGGGTCACATAATCCCTCCTCCCCTCTCAACCCACTCGTCACATCATCGACTGTAAACCGGCGGGGAACAGCAGCAGGCAGCAGCAACCACCCTTGTCCACCGTGTGGCGTACGCGCGTGCGAGAGTGAAAAAGCCAGCCAGTACTCGTTATCCATTCATAAATCCCATTAAACCATTGAGCGCGCAAGCCCTGGTACCGCCACTCGCACACGCTAACACAAACGCACATGTACAACCCCACCAGATGCTCTCTCTCTCTCTATCTATCGCCGTCGTCGAGGCGCGCGTACGCTCTGCCGTTCCTCTTCTCAGCCCTCTTCGGCCCTCACGGTGTTTTACCTACTCGCGACTCGCAACCTCCTCTCTCCCCCCTCCGCCGATTCGCTCTGCGCAGTTTAACACCTCTCTCGCGATATGCGCGCCGACCTCATAATTAAGTCGTTACACGTATATACAATACTTGGCGTCGAGATGCTGCCGGGTCTCTTGATTTTGCTCGGCTCATTTTTCTTTTTCGTCTTTTTTCCGTCCCACAAACGACGCGAAGCTCGAATAAGACATACGCGACACTTGCTTTCTGAAAGTAATCGAGTACTCGCGCTTTTAACCATTCGAAAACGCGAATTTATAATGCGTTATTATTATGCGATCATATCAATGATCGCACTCGAATGACATTGGCAACGATGAATGATTATAAATGAATGATAAATATATACAGGCACTTTCGCAGTCAAAGAGATAATGCGGTTTATTGTATAGTATATGCTACCCGGGAGTAGGACGTGATTATTATGGGCAGTCAAGATCAGCTGAATGAAAGCAGTGTCATTTTTATTTTCCTCATTTTTGCTTTTATGTAGGTCTGCCATCTACGATGTGGAAGAGAGAAGGATCAAATGAACTATTCGTGATCATTATTTTATTTACGCAGGACGAACAACTATTGATGTCTCTGTAGTGGCCGCAAAAGGGAGAATGAAGATTTCCTTTTTTTCTTTTGCCAAATACGTTACGATTTTGCCCCGCTCTCACCCTGCATCAGGCATTCTCGACATCGTCGCGACAGTAGACAATTGATAAAACAAATTACTCATCCCAACAGCATATCGTAGGAGATGTATCGTTGAATCGATCCTGACCATTGGCGATTGCAGGATTACCGAACTTGACTGTTCACAGTAGCGAAAGCACTTCCCATCACCAACGTTATCGAACGGGTAATAAACGGCGAGCGTCCGCGTGGTCGTATAAAATCGCATCATTTTAATGGATTCCTGTTTGGGCTCGCAGCCGGGACGTCGAGAGTGAATGTGTCGAAATGTAAATAGAGAAGAGAGAGAGAGAGAGAGATTTCGTACAACTGGAGCCAAAGCTCCCTAAAAGTACCGTGCAGAGTCACACAGCAAAAAAAAAATCACAATGTAGCGGTGAATGAAAAAAGAACTTACAGATCAAGTACTATAATAGTATAAAAATATATAATGAAAAAAAGCAACGATATGAAAGTAAAGAACAAAAAGATATAAGCAAACAATAAATGAAGATAAAAATCAAAATATATCAGCACCGGGAAGTATAACAGAAAACAAAAAATATAAACGGCGCATACCAGCAAAGTAACAGAAATAAAAAATATATATAACGTCGAGAATAAGCACAAGAGAGAGAGAGAGAGAGAAATTATGCACGCGTCACCTTGTGTCCGCGAGTGCTCCTGGGGGGCTTCGAAATCCATGCACGCGAAATACATGGGACACCCGGTCCTAACCCAATTGTTGACGTATCCCACAAAGCTCGTTGGTATATACACCGAAAGTCGACCCATTTCGTTTCGCCGTTGGCTCCTGTTGATGCTATTATATATTTTTATTTTCGTTTCTTTCTTTTTTTCACATTCACTCTCCGACTCTCCCAATGCCCCCCCCCCCCCTTCCCCATGCTCTTTTCTCCGGCCTCCCACTGACTACCCTCCACTGGCACGTCACACTTGTTGCGCGAATGCCGCTCGACTGTAACGCAAAGTTATGCATCGTGACTATCTCTGTCTCGCGTCTACACTTCGCGTACACATGTTTAGTGTTCCCAATGCGTTCCGACGAAAAAAGTCACTAACTCTCGCTTCACAAAAAAAAAAAGGAGCCGATAAATCTGCAAACAAAAAACGAGAGACAAATTTATTACAAAAATATCCAGTCGTGCGACGGTTGGGAAATGTCGTGCACAGTGTTAATTGAATCGCCGAGTCTCAAACGTAACCCGGAAGTGCAACTGATAAATGCAATAGGCTGATTAAGCGTATTATGCATGTATTTCTAGGTCCTGATTTCAAGCTCTCTATTTGTTATTATAAACTTTATAATTCATCGTCGCACATACTCAAACGGTAAAACATTGTTTTACTAAATACCTTAAATCGCGTATCACATATTTTTAGTTGAATTATTTTCGGGCAGTCGGTGGAACGCTGTGGAATCGTTTCTCTGTACTCGTCGTTGTATTTTTGAAGCACGGTGACCTTAAGGATCTTGCCCCAGGACACGAATAAACGGCACTATCTATCTATCTATTATTACTACGATTAAATCGGTGACGCGAATAATACGCAAGAGTAAACTATTCACAAACTATGGATATATATTGACCCGTAGACGTAAACCGGTTCTTGAACTTCTGTACACGTCAGAGTTTGCTGACTAAGGCGGACGGAAGACCGTAGAGGCGGAGGGCTTGTCGCGAGGAAACCCCCTCGGGTTAACCACCGGAGAGCACGAGCTATTCGGGATCTGTATATATACATGTATAACAGATATGCATTGAAAGGGCACAGTGAACGAGACTCTAGGAAGGAAGCTTGGCGAGATAGAGACAGAGGAAACGCTGTGCGGCTGTTCAGCAAGCGAAGGGCACGGTTAGAGACCCGACGTGAGCACACGGGCGCGAGGACGGTGATGCAAGGGTGGTGGCAACTGGAACGCGCCGCTGAACTGTTATCATAAGCATTCCGAACTTGACCCACTCACCGAGTGCGGGAAGCACTTGTACAGCAGCCCCTTTCCCTCGCCCGCTATACGATATGAAGTTACGAGCCGCTCGTGCGAACCGTATAACGCGATAACAGCTGTTGCCGGTGCTGCCCGGCGGCCTGGCTGGCAGGCTGGCAGGCTGTCAGGCTGGCAGGCTGGCTGGCAGCCAGGCAGCCAGGTTCTGACTGTTTTCGCAAAACGCAAAAAAAGTATGACATTACATATTTCGCTATGAAAAAAGTAAATTACCGTTTGTTTATCATTTTTATAACAGTCGGGAGGAGTTTCCCAAAGCCACGACTATTAAATCAACATTATTAGTTAATATATAGATACGATTAAGCAGACAACATGATACATAAAAATGTGTTCGTAAATTTTTACCATAATAGTAATTTGCGATACAAGTGTGGTAAAGCGAACTTTATACTCACGCTGTAAAGTGAGTTGCGCGATAAGTGCGACCGCGGCGAGTGTGCGGTTTGAATATTTGTCTACTTTCTGCATAGTTGGAACAACATCTATGTACATCAAGTTTTTGGACCATTTAAGGTATTTTTGTGCTTTATTTGTCCATTTTGAAAACTTTCGCCTAAGGAGTAAGTGCCTAATTCTTCTAAAGAGTAAGGGCCTAAAAAGCCAATATTCTTTTTGGCGAAGGCTGAAAATGCGATCCTTTGAGTAAAAGAAAGTGGCCGCGTCTCGTCTTTGCCGACGGTTCTTAAATGTACTTGTCTCGAGACGCTACCTCGTCACTTAATAATAGCGGCTGCTTTTCGACATATTTGAATAGACTTTTGTCCAGTTTTTTCAAAGAAGTTATCTCTGCCACTTAACATTTAATTTTCCTAATCTATCGCTACAAACATACTCCAGAATCCACAGAACTAATGTGGCAAATTCTGTTAAGAGACGCTAAGCCGTTTCGACGAACACTAGAAACGACGAAAACAGCAAAAATCGCGGACCCTCAGTGAAACGCAGAACTTCCTGCGATCGCCCTGGCGGGCAATCGAGAGTTAATAAAAAAACGCGTGCCGGTTGAGTGTAAACAAGCCAACCATTTATTTTTTTCCTGCACTGGGTCAAGTTTATCCGAACGAGGGGGAGAGAGAGGATAACAACCGATGCGCGTTGTTGACGGTGGTCGCGAGGGTTTGAAGGAACACAGAGAATGAGGGAGAGAGTGAGAGGCTCGGGTCGCACTCGGAAATTGATTGGCCGTAGAGTAAACGCCGGCCCGGTGCGATAATCGACCGAGAGAAAGAAAGGCAGTGCACAGGGATAAGTGCTTGCAAGGAAGGAGACAGGGAAATACTGAAAGACTCTGCGGTGAGGAGAAGGGGACGTGGCGCCTGTTGAACCGCTCTTGTGTTACTAATGAGCAATCGATGTCTTATTGAGATATCGATCCGCGTCAGGATCAACGATTGCGCAACAGAACTTCGCCAGGTGATTTACATTCGTTCCACTCGTTCCTTTTCCTCCTCTTCAGCCTCCCTCTTGTTCGTCCGGCACCCTCACCCAGTCACTCTCGCTTTCGAGAAACTATATCCTCCGTCTCGAATGACTCTCCGCTACCGACGAGAAAGGTAAAAGAACAAAAAAACTAAATGAAACGTAAAGCGAAGAAGGAGCGAACAACAGTAAACCGGCCACGTGAAGGGAATCCTCGTGTCGTCTGGTCGTATCTCGGGGGAGGTGGCGGGGACCGTTCAATCGATAAGAAACACACAAAAGACACATGTTACAACTGGGTATCTGGAGCAGAAAAACCACAGCTCCGTTTGTGCCATTACCAGTAGGTAACGCGTCATTGTTGACTCACGTAAACGGCAGAAACGAAAGTGAGGTCTGTATATACCTCTCACCACCCTCCCCCCTCCTCTTCCTCCGGTGTCCATCCTCGCATTGCGGTGCTGCATACACAAATGCCATGTACCTTCCTGTATAGTTTATCTCGAACACGGGAGAGCCCGAGAGGAATTCACCTGCATTTGCGTGAGACGCGGAGGCAAACAGCCTACCTCGCCTACCTGTTATCTCGATAAAGCATCGATCGGTGGTTAGTAACGGAAGAACGACTTCCCTCGTTTCCTATGTTGGCCCTCCCCTCACTCTTTCTCTATCTTGCTTACGCCGAGAGTTCTCTCTCTTGTTTCACTCGTGCCAAGTTCTTCTCCCTATCGCCGTCTACTATCTCGGTACGATCACTCTTGATATGCCTTGCGTCTCTCTCGGTCATTCTCACGTATACTACGGGATAGTAATGGCACGCAGTTGTAGTAGTGGTAATCCCCTCGAACGCCTCCTTCGCGATTAAACTTGACCCAGATATTTGATATCTATTTAATAATGCCTTGGTAATATTTGAAGGAGAACCCTTGACGTGCGATGATGCTTACAAGTAGGATTGGTATTAATTCTATGATAACGATCGTTCATCATCAATTACAAAGAATTATAAAGAATTGTAAATAAACAATAACAGAACTACTGTACATTCTCTGCTTCCTGAGCAAGGACTTAAGCAAGAAGCTTCCGCTTAAAGACTGAGGGAGTCAGTACCTTGGTAACAGACGTTGGTAGGTAGTGTCATGAATATACAGCTGATAGCTGGAAAGAATTGCGAAACGTGGTGGTGCGATGTAGTGGGATGCTGAAATGCTCCGCAGATTGTACGTGCACTGAACTACGAACATGGGGATCCCTTCCAGAGAAAAGTTCTTGAAGATATGCCACACCATCGCCATGTCGAAATCGAAAGGCAAACATGCCGAGGAAGTATAGCCGGCGATTTGCAACCGAGAGCCACCCTAGCCGGTGACGATAGGAGGTGATGTATGCGTCACACCTGCGATTGAATATAAACCGAATGCAACCAGAAAGTAAGAGAGAGAGAGAGAGCGAGAGAGACGGAGAGGGGGGAGAGACAGAGAGCGTGTTCGGGGCTGCACGAGACACGGAAATGACTGAAATCTTTCGGTAGACTGCGAGGCATCGACCACTCTCGCTCTTTAATGGCCAGACAGCGGGTCACTAGCCTCGCGGCCGAACTCCCCGTGCGCATCTGGAGACGTGCATTGAATTTGCGACCAGTCATTTTTTTTTTTTCATATATTGTGAGAGATTTCGATTATTAGCCAAATAATCGAGCTAGCCAAAAGGAATTTTGAAAAGATTTTACTAGTGATTTTAATTTATCACCACCCTTGACCGGTCCATCTGGAACATGACCCCGTAAAACAAATCGTGCCACCGGGATTGGACGGTATATACACGGTATAAATATACCGCGTATCCACTCTAAAATCTTTGGGTATACACGAGATACACACAACTACAGAGAGGACAGTGCGTGCATTGCTTCACGAGTTGTTAATCGTCGTTGACCCAACCCTCGAGTCTACGCTCCAGTCGCTACCTTCTCCCCGATAAACACCCTTTCCACAACAACGGCATGCACGAGAATTCCAATGCGGACGACAAACCAGCATTTCTCCATGCCGCGGCCAATCCCATGAACACTGTTTGCGATGATAACCAAAGGCGAGAGTGTCGGAGTGCGGAAGAGAGACGGTAGGGCAGAAACGGGCGAGGGTGAGCGGGGGTGGGTTTTCCGGAATGGCGACCTCTGAGGGATGTAAACAGCTCGGGGGTAGACGAGGATGAGAGCGATATATATAAACGCAGTTACTGCCGTTGGCGTGTCGGCAGTTATACGACCACCGCGGAAAACGCGAGAAAGTGAGAGTCGGAGGAATGAGGGAGGGCTTTCCGTAAGCGTCAGGAACGACGGTGGCACCGGGAGGGGCGCGAGACGACGCGAGAGGGGACGCGACCACATCTAACGCGATTGTGGTCTCGTCAGAGTCGGAGGAGGAAGATGGAAGGAGGAAAACAGATTCGGAGTTAGAGTGGGAACAAGACGAATTGAGAGGAAAGTGAGAGTCTGAGGTGCGGGAGAAAACCCCGAGAACGAGATATAGAGACGATACGAGAAAAGGGAAGTTGGAGATGTTGGCTGAGATAGAGGTCGAGAAACGCGGCAGTTTCCTACCTAGCGTGTGCTGTGTGAGGCCCGTCAATGGGCGAGCGGGCGAACGGCGAAGAAGAGAGGCCATGTACGTGTGAATGAAAAGCTCCTCGGGCGTGTTCGAGGGAGCGAGGGAGATGAAGCCAAAGGGAGAAGGGAGAAGACCGCGTGCGAAGGGGGATGAATGGGTGCATCTTAGACTCAGAGCGCCAGTCAGCTGATGTACCACTCTCCCGTCTCTCCTATACTATGTCTTGCTCGTTTCGTCCTTCTTGTCGCACTCCGCGCCCTCCCCCCCCCCCCCCCGCCTCTCCGTGTGGGGAGGGGGGGAAGTCTTGAATTTCAAATTAGCCGGAAAGCCACGAGTCTACTTCTGCTTCGTGTACGCTATTCGCTCGGGTTATCCCTTTTAACAGAACGTCTTCCATTCCCTATACCCAGAAAAATAATTTATTTGTCGGGCGCCCCGCAAATAAATATCTATTTGGTTTAAATAAATATTTAATTGATTTAAATAGACATTTATTATTATAATTATTGACCAGCAGCGGAGAATGCGCGGTTGGCGCAAGCTCCGGTGGTCTCCCAAGTCAAGCAAGATCGGTCGCGGTCTGTGCTTGGATGGGTGACCGCTTAGCCGTGCGCTAGCTGGCGCATCGACCGTTGAGCGGGGGGGCGCTTTCTTCTGAAACTTTGGTGTTTCTGCACTTTACTCAAAGTGCAAAAATACCGGAGGGTCTACTGACCCTCCGTAGTTTCCCCGCGACCCCGGCAAATGCAGTGCAGTGTAGCTAAGTCGGCTACGGACGCACTGGAAGTTAGGTAGCTTAGCTGAGTGCGGGCAGGGAGTGCTAGGGGGGAATCGGGATTGTGTACTGTCACGATGGAACGTGGCAAAACGGAGATCTAAATCAGACTGGGCGTTCGGGTATAGTATAGTAGTCGATGAATGGGCACAGACAACAGAGAGCATTAGCCACTTCTGGATCATGAAACTGTACATGCCTTCGCCCTCGCTCGAAAACACTCCCTCTGGCTCTCCGTCGTGTTAGTGACTTTCGTTAACCTGACTCGAGGAGTATCGCATGCCACGGGAAAACAGCAAATGAAAAAACATCTACACGACACCTTGGTCGAGTGTATTTGTTGCAGCATATTTTGTAATTACCACTAGTCGAACACGTCTGCGGTCCCGCAAAGCGGGAACAGAGGGACGCATACAGGCGGTGAAAAATAATTAGTCGTCGCGACCAACTGCGTGATTCTACGCGCTCACGGCGATTAACTTGATTGCGGCCGACAAATTGATTTGTTCGCCCAATAAATGACGTTCTTGGCCCGCAAAATTAATTCATTGGTTTAGAACCAACTAGTTTATCGGATCAGCCATTCAACTGGTTAGTAACTTAATAATTGCTTGGTAGAGCCAATTAATTCCATCGCTGAACCTCAAAACTAGC
Organism: Ichneumon xanthorius; assembly: GCA_917499995.1. Classification (NCBI taxonomy): domain Eukaryota; kingdom Metazoa; phylum Arthropoda; class Insecta; order Hymenoptera; family Ichneumonidae; genus Ichneumon; species Ichneumon xanthorius. The sequence goes on along the minus strand of OU824203.1, from coordinate 966,547 downwards.
ACGCCCTCCGATTAAGGGTTGTTCGCCCAAGGAGGTATCAAATTCCGCACCTCCGAACCTGCATTACAAAAAGCATGCCTCGCAGCCTCAGCACGAAAAGCCCTCGTCACTAAATCGCGGAGGCTACCGCAACAGCGGAGATGACATAGGAACCGAGGATCCAAGGACCGAACGAATAGCGGCGAAGATTTGGTCCTTGCGGAGGGAGGTTTGGGACATTCCTCCTTCGCTAATTCGATCAACATCGATAGATACGATACGGAGAACGGGAGAATCGACATACAAGCGATAAAAATCGGAACGGGAATTCTCCTCGAAGTTGAGCAATGGCAAGCTGGGAGGGAGGAGGATGAAGAAGGCCAACCGAAAGCAAAGTGAGATGCAGAAGTTTCGCGGCGGAGCGAAGAAGAGAGGGCGAGGGGGGAAATTTCATTGAGGAACACTGCTGCTGGTGGGCCGCACGCGACACCTGCGGCGGGTGAGGAGGAAGAAACGGAGGACTGGCAGCGCCTAGACCTACATTACGACAATAATGCCAGAAGGTCCGAGAAATACGCTGGCTGACGGGGGGAGAGGGAGAAAGCGTGGCAAGAATGAAGAGAGCAGGAAGAGTACATGACGAGCGTAGAGGCAGACAGACAGACAGACATATAGGATAGATGGATCATGTAAGAAGCAGAACGGAGAATGAAACGAAGTACCAGAGCGCCTGCGTGCCCGGTGTATCTCCGGGCTCTTTCGTCTTCCATCAACTCTCTTTAATCTCTTTCTCACTCTCACTGCGGCACGAGACCAATCACTGGGGCAATGTCACACCTAGCCTATTATTCTCGTTACACGTACCAGACCTGCGACGGACAAATCACCTGTCACCGAGCTGACGGCGGCGCCTTAGCAGTTGGCGCGAAGCTGGGAGTTTGAAGTGCGGACAAATAACAACGCTCGGTGGTTGTACGGGAACATTCAGAGTTTAGCTTCCGATTGTCGTGGAAGTTCCGAGGAATTATGCACGCTGGCAACTTTATGTATATATTGTAACGGGACGCCCGTACCCCCAGGTAGAGCCCATATGCGCGTTTAATTGCCACTCGGTGTTTTACCGGAGTGCCATTAAACGGTTCGATTTCGAGTAACCCTACATAAATATCCATCGGCAGTTACGACGACAAGAACGCTCAACGAAAATACGGAAACGGGCAAAGTTATTTAGGCAGCGTGCCGCGCCGTACGGACCGTGGCGCCATTCATCCGAGTCCCCGGAACCCTTTTCCTCGGCACGACGCGCGCTCACCCGCCAGAACCGTATATTTCAATGTGGCACGCGTACAATCTCAGGCTCACAAACACAAATGCTGCCGCTTAAGCGCGACACTCGAAGAGGGTCCTCTTGCTCCTGTCGTAACGTCGGCTAATGGCCCAATAGTATATACGGTGTACATGTAGCTTCCGAGGTCTCTCCATTCATAAGTCGGCGAAGTGGGCGAAGAACCGGCGGAGAGAGGAGAGAGTTCTCGTGGTCGTCTCCGCGCTGTGCAGCTCGTACAGCCGCGGCGATATCCAGACACGGAGAGAGTTCTCTCTTCGCATTATCCCGCGCACCAGAACTGCGGTACCCTCTCGACGACGGTACACGGACATTGTCTGAACGGGCTACATATGTACCTACCTACCACCCTGTCTCACCCTCCCGCGAGCGCCGCGTAAAGCGCCCGCTGCATTACGGGCTCGCGTACACCGATGGAGAGAACGAGCGACCAACAAAGTTCCGTCGAAAGTATACGAATGCTCTTTTTCCGATCGTTCGGGTGTATGGTACACTATCGTACAACACCGTAATATGATCGAACGCGTATATACAATTTTTCCACGAGAAATGCACTCTCATTCATGGACGGTTCGTAATAATAAAGTAGACTGCGCTTGGGGGCAGCGGTAAAGATTTTGTCGTGGACTGGGAACTCCGCAGGGGGGGTTGTGTTACATCGATATACATTTTTTTGTACCTACAAAATAGATACTAGCAGATGTACCGCCTGCGGTCAGTATATTTATGAATGAAAATAAACACCTCCGAGATTGTACCTGTGTGCTTGTACGTTTCGTCTCTTGACCTTACGAACAACGGTTGTAAAACACGCTTACGAACTACCGTGAGCTCCGTGTAAGTGTGAATGGGGCATGTGTCGTCGGGGACCTGTCCTCGGGAATACCGATTACCGCAACGAAGATCGATCTCCTCCCTTGGTTACTTCTGTCCGTTTAACCGTGGATCTCTTTTCTCCCCCTCCGTGTTCACTGGAAGGTCCGGTGTAATGGCCACTTTCGTCATCGTTGTGTGCAAACACACGTTGGTGGGTCACGCCGTGTATAGGGTCGTCTCCACGCTGCTGTTCACTCTCGCTCTCGGTTCTCGACGTGAAATAAAGTACTCGTCGTTGTGAGCGAGAAGGAAAAAAGAAGGAAATAGAGAAAGAGAGAAGCCTCCATCGGGAAACTATTGACCGCGATACTCCGTAGAGGCCCGTTTAACCCCAGCCGCCAGTAGAGTAGAACGGCGGCAATACTGCGAACACAATACTCTCCGCGAGAGGAGGAGGGGTGCGGCGGCCGGAAGGGGGAGGGGGAGGGGGAGTAGCGTAAACGTTCAACATTTCGGTGCTCATTCATGAGTCCTAGAAGTTTGGAAGGCATGAGGGATTTAGGTACCATACGGTGAATAATCACTTCTGAGACGGAAGGATAATACCCGTTCACCCAGAAAAAAAATTTATTTGACGGCCACCGTTTATTAAGCTTACGTAAAATATTTATTTAATTTAAATCAATATTTATTTAAATGACGTAAATAGTTACTTAAATCAAATAAATATTTTACCTAATCTTAATAAACGGCGGCCGTCAAATAAATTTTTTTTCTGGGTGTTGTCCTGTGATCCAAGCTATGAAAATATGTAAGCCCGGAAGGGATGTGACGTCAGCCGTTAACATAATTTTTTCTGAGCGAAAAGTGAATGTTTCCGTATCGATATATACCTTTTTTTCACCATAACAAAGCTTCCTCTATGAGAAAAAAGGAAGCAAAAAGGGGGTTTATGCGACGATTCGACAAGCAGGCCGTTCCAACTCCCGATGACATTTATTTCAGGAAAGTATCGTAAAGGAAGTCGCGCGCCGGGGATGAAGACCCCTCTCGAGATTCACTCATCTTCTCGGCACTTGACAAACTCTGTCACACATAAACGCACGCATACATAGGCACAGAGATTTCGAAGGATTGTATCTCACTCTTTCGCTTTCGACAACCCCAGACTGGACGAGCGAGCTCGACCTTTTTATCGCGGGAGACTCGGGCGTTTAATAATTCATGAGTGAGACTGGCTCTCGCGAACGACGAGACGTTTGATCAATGCGGTAGTACCGACTGCGCGTTGTAAATATATACATATATATATCTCAAATCTCGAAGAATTCGTAGACAAGAATGTGTATATGTGAAAGCTCGTCTGTCTATAATACTCTAATGTATGCGGTCGTGCATCTTATAAAGTTTAAAGTGATCTCGAGACGTAATAGAGGTAGGTCATGACCGACCCTCGAAACGCTTATAGGCCCTCAATGCTTATACTGTTTTTTTTTTGCTTTCTCAATTTTGAATTCGCTTATTTAATCCGCGATGGGTTTTCGTCAGGACAAATTAAATTGGAAGGTCGTTTACAGCGCGCTACTGTACCGTTGCCCCGGTATAACTTATCCTGCTGAGGGGTTAGAGCTCGATGTCTTGCACGTTCGCCACCGCTGATTACTGGGCGCCAAGCGCATCTTCGGTAGTTGCACCGCCCGGCCACAGTTATAGCACCGCCGCTAACTAGCTGCACTCCTGATTGTCGCATTTTTTCTATGTCTAATTAATAAAATAAATAATAAATAAATAATAAAATAATTTTCTATATCTAACGATAGAGAGCTGTTGAATCCGGCGTCCATTCGCGCAACAAACCCGGGACAGGATTCATGGGCGCTCGTCGGCCAACGAATTATTCTCAAATTATTGTTGCTATGAAATGGTTTCTATGAAATGGTAATTGAAATAAAAACTTCATTTTAACGAGTGACCTCCACGACCGCCTTCGAACACAGAGGCGATTAATATATCGAGGAAAAAGAAGAAAAAGGGAAAGAAAAAACTGCTCTGTACTATGTGCTCGGCATATCTATCTGACGGCAGGTGATCGACCGATTAAACTTTGCTCTCCCTGACCTGCCCCATATCGGCGAGCGAAGCAGAAGCGGCGGCCGTAACAAACCGTATTGGCCCGATTCCTCGTTCCCGCCGTCGCGTCTCGTTTGTCAGGCTTGTCTCGCTCGCGCCTCGTTCTCCCAGTCCATTCATCCCGCGCATTCTCGCGCTTTTCCGCCCGGTCTATCCTGGGTTATCGACATTTTACGCGAACTGTTTCACCGTTTATTCCGCACTTGGGACTCCGCCGATACCCTCGACGATGAGTTGCTCGTTGCGGGACCTCGGCGCTACTCGGCACGAATCAACCCAACCATCGAACGCACACAGAGTGCATCGAGTCCTCCCCCCCCCCCCTCTCTCCGCATGTGTTCGGAATGAAGTTTATCGTCTAGACAAATCGATCGAGATTCCAACGAGGACGCGTACCCGCCCTCTCACTCGTAGCTGCTATAAATGCAGACACGTGGCAGCATTGCACGGGCCTCCAGATTTGCGCTTTGACGATACCTATCGGACTCTCGACCGAGAACAGGGCGAGCTATGCCTATTATGTTACGCTCGAAATAAAGTGCGCAAAATTAAAAAACAAAGGCGTTTAAACGATATGAACTTGTTAAAAAATGGGGGGGAGATGGATGAATGGGGCAGGCTTGGAACGATGAAAAAACAATAAAAACGAAGGGCTGTTTCAAAAACTATAAAAGCAATAAGACGCAAAATCCTTAGGGATCTTGGTAGAAGCAGGCAGACAGCAGTGCCAGAGTTGAGTTCAAGAGGCAAGGTCAAGTACCCATCCTGCGGCGGCGGCCGCAAAGGCTTTGGGGGGGGGGGGGAGGGGGGAGTAAAAGCGAGACGTAACGGGGATGGCACGCACGAAAAGATTTATAGTTTTGCCATGCGGAACGTGTCTGTGACCCAGTTTACAAAATGCTTGTTCCAACTTTGATGCGTACACTCACGAATTCATTTAAAAAATGGCTCTGGAGAAAGGATTTTTAACGGGTGAGCGATAACAACAGAATACTTTGGTGCAATGAAATAAAGATAATATTGAAGACGGTCTCGATAACGCCGGAGCCTCCGACAGTTTCCCATCGTCGTTTTAACAGGCTAAGACCGGGAGTGAATCAGTCTCAACCGGAAGTGGCCAGATTGGAAGTCGAGGAGGCGGTTGAAGGAAGACATAGTGGAAACCGTGGGTCCTCGGAGGACTTGTTGCTGGCCGAGCCATTATACCCTCCTACCACGCCGTCCCGACTCTTTCTCTATCCAGCCGTTGTGTATTCGCTGCAGTTAGAAACGGGGGCGGCTCGTAAGGGTTGGCAATTGTGTGCGTGGGTTCCGCCGACGGTGCTCCGCGCGCCGCAGAAGCTCGTTAATGGGCCGGGAGTAGGAAGGAAGCGAAGGGAAGTAGAAATGAGGGGTGGGTAAGTATATCTATCCTTTGTTAATTCGAGCTTTAATGCGAGGAAGTGCGGAGAGCTGTTGCTCATGGAGGTTCATGCCATGGGGTTACTAGGGTGTTTTGTTCTGTGGGCCAGACCGGACAAGTTTGGACGAGAGAGATATAAATTCCGCGGAGGTATCCTCTCACGTGCTACGTACCCTGGTGCAAGAGCGAGCAAGACAGCGAGGGACACAGAACGGGATTGTGACCGATAGGGGCAATGTTGTTTCTGCAGTGTGCGCTGGTCCAGAAACAGCTTAACAGTGTGGAAAGCGAATCCGGTTCTGGGATGCCCTACCAGCGATCGGGCGATAGAGACGGGGCCCAAGATTTAAATGCCTCCCTCTCTCGACAACCGTGAGTGAACATTGGATCCTCAAAAACGTGCTTGCTCCACTGTTGTACCAGCATATACCAGCGACGCAATTTTCGGTACACTGTTAAAACTTTCAGCAAAATTAATACGCAATACATTATTTTTTATAGATAAACCGCCGCTATGTTAAACTTAATGTGCATAATCGAAGTAATATTAATTGTTCGGTATCGAATTAATATTCAGTTATTATATTAATATTAATATATTAATATAGAGCATTTGTATAGAGGTTAATTAACGTGCCGGGTATTTATATTAACTTGTACTTACGTGTTAAATTCAACATGTGGGTTTACCCATGAACACTGTACACTATACATTAATTTTCATACGGAATTTTGATCTCCCAAATATCTAATCAGGATTAGCTGCAATTAGTTAATTAGTTTTAACCACGTTTCTATAAACACGGTTCCACCGAATTCGTGTGTAAACACGATTACAGTAATACTACCGCCGTTCGAGCTCAACACCTGATCGGCTGACTTTTGTATTTCGTCATCAAGGTCAACGGTGTATTGTCCCGGTATAATAAAAAGGGAAATCCGTGAGGTATCGACGGGCCAGATATACAAGTACATACGTATGGAAATGTAGGTATATATATCTATATATCTATACATATGTATAGATATCGTGTGTGTACCTGTACCCGACCTTCTCCGGGACGTGTACGGGGGTGCATCAATCCCGTACGCGCATCGAATCGAATCGAATCGTTGCATTCTGGCATGCACGCCTCGGTGCAATGCATATACATGGAGAATAGAAGGGGGTTAGAGAGTAACGTAGGAGGAAAAGGGGATTCCCGGCGGAAGAGGAGGTAGAGGCCCTCCCGCCCGTTTTCCCTTTCGTTCGTCCCCTTCCTCGCGCTTCCGTGACCCATATATTCACATATTCACATCCCTCTACTCTTCTCATCCCCCTTATCCTCTTCGCTGCCGCGTTCTCCCTTCGCGCCCCCTTAAAGCTCAAACATTCCACACATACGTACCGCGCTGTATACTTGCTTACACGTAAATAAGAGCGAGTGTTTGCTCTGGCAGAGATGACTCACGGGCACAGATGAGCCTTTCACATACCTAATATGTTTGTACCAGAGAGTAGGTATTCCGTATAGATCCCGCTCGAATCCAGCAGGTGTAGCACTGCCGCGATGGTAGTCTGAAGCATAGGCTCGATCAGCCATGACTTATATATCTACGTTGGCTGTGTATACGCAAATATTACCCCGCGCACCTGGGGACACGTGGGTTTGTGCGACGGTGTAAAACTTACTTCCGTCAATCGTACTAGTCGACCCAAAAAAAAAAATCCATTCGGCCGAGTGGATGCAAGAGGATTGTGGTCTCTTTCGTCAAATGGATCGTTAGCACACACACACCTGATATAAATTCTGCTATGCGGAGATAAAAATTGCACGTTGTGAATGCCGCGATCGAGTGGCAGGGATTACGGTTAATATTTATTTCCGTAGCCGACAAAGATTTCAATAATCGATTGTACACACGTGTCGCGTATAGAGGAAAAACGATCGATGACGCACACGACCCGGGAACAGATGACGGACGGTCGAGTGCCGTCGTAAAAATTCGCGTTCGAGGGTGTCATTTGAGCTTTTGGTAACCTTTAGGTAACCTGTTGCTCCGGCTCTTTCTCCCGCCCTTCCTGTACACTCGTACTCCGCTCTTCGCCCCTCCCCTGCCTTCTCTCTCTCTCTCTCTCTATCTCTCTCTCTTTATCGCACTGTCCTCACACTCTCCATATCGGTGCATGCGCCTACAACCTCCTTCGGCATCCTTCGGGTTACGAGGACCGCGGGACACCCCTCGAACGCTCGATCCACCCGAGACGTATTTCGAGAGAACAGACTCCCCCGCCGGGCACTCGTGTGCCGTTCAAACGTACGCCCGCTTACACGCTAAACTTTCCGGGGTCGCACCGCGGCGCCACTTGTCGGGCACACCGGGAGCCTTTCCACTGTAACTCCGCTAACTTCCCCATCGTCGCGATGTCCGTCCCGGGACACGCTTCGAACTGGGAGGCAAATTTTGTAGAATTTTTGTCCTCCATATAAAAAAAAAAGAAGAAAAAGAAGGTAGCATCCCCGATGATGAATACTGGCTCCATTTGTATTAGTTCACCTCATAATTCCGAATAAAACAAAAATCATAAATAAAACACACCGCATCATTCATCAAAGACTCACCGTATAAAACTCAAACTCGGCGGGCGGCCGAAATATCTGTAAGTCCGAGGGATAAGAACAAAACAAAAGGACAAAAAAGAAAAATGATAAAAAGAACCCGTCAAGGACATCAAAAGAGGAAAAAGTTTTCCCCGAAGGGTGTGCATAGGGAACGATTGGTGGTTGGCCGTGGCCTTGAACGTTATAACACCAGTACGTCGTGCAAATACCTGTACCCCCTTTGAGGTCGGTGGCGTCGTAACCTACATAGAAGGAGCGAAGGCGTCCTTCCAAGAGGAGGGCGCCGGGGACCGGTGGGGTGGACTTGCAGGGAGAAAGGAAAGGTATAGCCAGGAAATGGGCGGAAAGGGAGTGAGAAAGGAGGACACGGTGAACCTCGAAGCGGCTGCGGTAGGGACTGGCCAAGTTTATGAATGGAGAAACTTCTGCCACACAGCGTCCATAAATGTAGCACGGGGAATTTATATATAAATATATGGGTACCCTCGCATATACACATGGAAAGATTGAGTCAGATTGTATATCTTGTGCGATGACGCTCCTCTACGAACACAAGCGCGAAGAAATATCGTGCGTGTGCGTGTGCGTGTGCGTGTGCGTGTGCGTGTGCGTGTGCGTGTGCGTGTGCGTGTGCGTGTGCGTGTGCGTGTGCGTGTGCGTGTGCGTGTGCGTGTGCGTGTGCGTGTGCGTGTGCGTGTGCGTGTGCGTGTGCGTGTGCGTGTGCGTGTGCGTGTGCGTGTGCGTGTGCGTGTGCGTGTGCGTGGGCGTGGGCGTGGGCGTGTGCGTGTGCGTGTGCGTGTGCGTGTGCGTGTGCGTGGGCGTGGGCGTGTGCGTGTGCGTGTGCGTGTGCGTGTGCGTGTGCGTGTGCGTGTGCGTGTGCGTGTGCGTGTGCGTGTGCGTGTGCGTGTGCGTGTGCGTGTGCGTGTGCGTGTGCGTGTGCGTGTGCGTGTGCGTGTGCGTGTGCGTGTGCGTGTGCGTGTGCGTGTGCGTGTGCGTGTGCGTGTGCGTGTGCGTGTGCGTGTGCGTGTGCGTGTGCGTGTGCGTGTGCGTGTGCGTGTGCGTGTGCGTGTGCGTGTGCGTGTGCGTGTGCGTGTGCGTGTGCGTGTGCATGTGCGTGTGCGTGTGCGTGTGCGTGTGCGTGTGCGTGTGCGTGTGCGTGTGCGTGTGCGTGTGCGTGTGCGTGTGCGTGTGCGTGTGCGTGTGCGTGTGCGTGTGCGTGTGCGTGTGCGTGTGCGTGTGCGTGTGCGTGTGCGTGTGCGTGTGCGTGTGCGTGTGCGTGTGCGTGTGCGTGTGCGTGTGCGTGTGCGTGTGCGTGTGCGTGTGCGTGTGCGTGTGCGTGTGCGTGTGCGTGTGCGTGTGCGTGTGCGTGTGCGTGTGCGTGTGCGTGTGCGTGTGCGTGTGCGTGTGCGTGTGCGTGTGCGTGTGCGTGTGCGTGTGCGTGTGCGTGTGCGTGTGCGTGTGCGTGTGCGTGTGCGTGTGCGTGTGCGTGTGCGTGCGCGTGCGCGTGCGCGTGCGCGTGCGCGTGCGCGTGCGCGTGCGCGTGCGCGTGCGCGTGCGCGTGCGCGTGCGCGTGTTATTTCAAGGTCCAGGTCGGATCCCGAGAGAGGGAGAGAAGTTCAAGAGGGTGTATGTGATACTCTGCATGATAGCGCGGTGAAAAAAGCGAGAAGGAAATAAGATACAAAAAGGGAAAGGTGAAAAGCGGTATGAATATAAAGGGTCTATCCCTCCCCCGGCCCCAAGATCCAACGGGGCATTAGCTTGGATGCACACGAACGCTCTTCCCTGGAGAAAAGAGTTTACAAAGGAAAGCAGAAAGTAACGAGCGTACGAGCGAGTGAGTAAGCCAAAAGTGTGTACACACAAATACATTATTGCACACTCGAAGAAGCCGCCGCTTGCTACACCCGTGGTTACACGGAGTTCGCTGAAGTAGGGTATACAGCAATGTACACGAGAAGATGAGAAGGTATAAGACGCAGCCTCGTGATGCAGCGTCATACCTATGCATGGCCCCGTCTCGCAGCGCATAGGAACCCAACGTGTACATAGGTAACGTATCAGTTGGATGCAAGTGTAGATATGAAGGGGGCGAGAGCGACGGAAAGTGCAGCGATGCCCGAGGGCAGAACCAGCCCCACGGTACGAACACATAGAGGCGACCAGGCCAAAGCCCGAAAGAGAACAACGGAATAAGCAACAGGTATGTATAAACGTGGAACATACCAGTAGTTTCAACATAGTGGCCGTAACGTGCCGATTGGGGGAGGAGGGGGCAGCATCGAAGCTGAAAAGTCTATAAATACAAAAATCAATTTATTTTCTATAAATACCCAAAAAATAAAATATTATGTAAAACTATACGCCCATTGACGGTTGAAGGGTCAAAGATCGATGAATACCGATTACACGCAAGTTTAATCATTTCGTTCGTCAATGACCGTACTTTGTCCAAGTTCCCACATATTCGCTGTAACGATTTGGACGTATCGTTAAGCCCAGCAATATCATACTCGACAGGGACTGCATGCATAAGCGTCCGGAGAGCTCGAGAGTTCTCGCACGCGCACGTTGTACTGTTATGCGTTGGCATGCGTGACGCAACGGGAAAACGAGCTCCGCTGCGGTCGGGCTTCTCCCGACGACGAGAGAGGGAGAAAAGTATCTCTGCTATTGGCATTCTCGATTAACATCCCCCGTATACAAATAATCCGTACAGAATAAAGTTATCGATCTCATCGAATCACAAATTTCTGTTTTTTATTTTAAGAATTTACGTTTTGAATATATTGAAAAAATGCTGCATTTTCCTTATTCTAACTTGTTCTTCCTCCAGTTTCAGCGTATCAAGAGATATCGTAGCGAGTCACACAACCTCGGAAAACGTTTGCTCGCAAGAATCTGGGGAAAAAAAAACGATCGAAAGCCTCGCGCGGTCACTCTCATCGTTGAAATAAGCCACGCCGGGAGAACGACGTGTGTTGTTGCTGACGTAATCCGCCGGTTGCCAGCGCACACCGACGGACACGTAACGCCTTCTTGCACCAGCTCTACGAAGAAGTGGGCACAGCAAACTCCCTCTCGCTTGTGAACGTAACAAGTCGAGATAAAAAAGAGACGGAGAGATAATATAAGAGATACACAAGTACTCGACCAGCCACGAGGCTGAGACACTTGGCGAAATTGACTTTTGTCTCTTGGAACTTGCGTGCAACAATGTATCCAGCGTTCGACGAATACTCTGGATCATCGGGAAATTGATTCTATCCGAAAAATCTTTTCGTGAACCCGATCGACGAGTTGCTCCATCTGTAGCGTCGAGAACCGTATCGGGCTTGAGCAGCCGGCTTCAACCCTCATAGCAGCGCGGGGTTAACGAGCTACGGGCGACGGAAGAACCGAGAACCCTTATGCTCATGCACTGCTGCCGTACGGCTGCATCCGAACATGTTCCGGGAGCCCCTCACATGTGTTGGATGGCTCGCGCTCGATCCGAACACAGCTGTCCCTGCCAACGGCAGCAGGCGAGAACCATTGGTTTCGTCCATTGCAAGAATTTTAAGCTATTTGGCCCAGCATCCGTACAATTATGACAAACTTTAACCAGGCGCTAGCGCGTGGGTCACTGGGATGTTTGTCGGAGAAGGGTTTAACGCGGGTTTAGCGAAAACGCGGTCGGCAAACGTTTTTCTCGCCGGCTGGTTTATACCGTTGCCGCGTAAGCCGAATATAACAGTAGAACGCAGCCAATTCCCTCCCGTCCAGAGACACCGAGCAATCGAGCGTAGCCTTTTCCCTTCGACGTTTCGTTGATACATGGCCGATATTACAGCTACCTTCTATTCTGAGCCTCGTGGCTCACTCTCGGATGCGTTCTTCTTTTGCTCGGTGGCGATGGAACGCGGACAGAGAAGTTGTCGAATTAATCGGAATAACGACAAGACGAAGACAGCAAGTTCCTCGTGCGTTCTCACTCTCAGAACAAGACCGATTAAAAACTACTCTCTCCCTTCCTACGACGGTACCTTCTTCGATGTGTGAAAAACGATGAAAAACAGCTGTATTTGTTATTATAGTGTTACGTCGTGTTACACGTAGGAATATTTGTAAATAATATTTATATGCTGGACGAGCACGAATAAGTTTCGTTTGGAGTTGCGATAAAAATCGAAGCAACTTGATATATCGGATACAAAGAAACGATGTACAGTATTGTAGTATCGCCAAATTGTTCAATAATATAATCATAATTATAACAATAAAGATGGTAATAAATATGATTGAAATATGGAAGTATCGTCAATAAAAATATAACAGTTATCGAAATATTTAATTATTATCTCATTGTAGTGAAAAAACTTTAACGCCAGAGAATACGGTGAATTGCTCAACGCTGTATGCGGGACGAGCGCGCGTGAGGAGCCGAAATTTTCGAACGAGGGAACACGCTCGTTGCGTTGTGGAACGCGTTACAAAATACCGTACGGCCTTCGCAGCACTCCCACTCCGAGAGGGAATTCACAGTGCGTTATACATATATACCGCGCTGCGCGACTGCCTCGTACAGAGAACCTCGTGGAGCTTTCGTCATCGAGCGAATATAACCGCTGTAACGCTAGCAGTAGAAAATATGTACAGCGAAGGTGTAGCCACACACACACACACACTCGGTTCGAGCGCTATCCAAATATAATCTACTGAACGCGACCTGTCGCGGCGACGACATCGACGTTGTGCGGCGCTTCGATGGAATCCTGACGACCGAGAATTTACCCGCGTGCTTTATCCACCGTCGATAACCCCGCTTCCTCATTTCTTTCGCACAGGCGAGACCCCACCAGGTGCTATCTTCGATTTTACGCACTCGCGCCAATCATCGACCGACCGCGTGCGACGAGTTAAATAAAAATAAATAAATTGCCGATACAACGCGATTCTCGACAATCCGATTGTTCCTGCCTCGATCGGAGTATCAATTTTAATTAATAATATTCGAACCTGTCTAAAAGAAATCTTTCTACAATTAGGAACGGAAAAAGAAAGGAAATAAAAATAAAAAATGTGTTTCTCGTGACCCCGCGAGCTGTTTTTCATCGAGTTGACGATAAAGTCGTGCTCGATCGGCAAGTGTCATCGATAACCAGCGCGTCGCTGCATAACCAACTACGCTTCCCTAGATACCCGCTCGTCGTCTCGTCACACCGTAGCTCGTTCTGTCGGCCCTATTCAGCATAGAGTCGCGTTACAAAACATATAGTTGCAAAAGGCCGTCTCAGCGTTCCCGGTCGCACGAAGAGGGGGATCCCGGTGAACGAGGCGAGTCGCACCGCCGCTGCTTTCCGTGCGCTGAGTCACAGCGTTCCTGCGTGTCGGCTCACTGTCGTGTTCGCCATTGCGCGAGCTCTCCGCCGGCAATGCTGCGAAGGCGTACAGCGTTGCCGGTTCTCACGGGCGTCGGGGCTCTCCAACGAATCCTCGGTCGGTCTCGTTCCTTCGTATTTGATCCAGCTATCACGATATCTCGCTCGTTCGCATTCTCGAGCCTCGGCAGAACGCCGCAACCAGAAAGCTGCCGATTCCCCACCACTGCTCTGACAGCGAGAGCTGCTGCTGCTGCATGAGCCCCTGGCGAAAACGAGAAAACGAGTTGGTACGCCCTGGCGTATCGGACACAAAAGTACGAGAGCGAAGGAAGGGAGGGTTCAAAATGTATATATATATAAATACATATATATATATTTATATATATGTATATATGTATGTATGTATGTATGTATGTACACATTGAAGCAGAGAGAACGACGGGCTGCGTTCAAATTTCATTTCGTCAAACTCCGGTGCTTTCGTGACCAAGCAGAGGAGAGAGAAAAGGGAGACATTGCTTGGAATTTACAGAAAACGTCGGTAATTGAGTTTCGGGTGACGAAGAACATTCGGTAAAGGCAAGAAAGATCTAAGCACGGCACTGCCGCAGAGACCGAGAGCAGTCAAGGGTTACCTACCGCGCAAGGATAACAAGGTTTAATCCTTTTTGTTAAACCAGCTTTTTGCAATTAACCCTAGAACATCTGCCCATGAATTCCACCATAATAATAGCGTAATTCGAGTGGTTTTTTAGTGGAGTTTCGGATTTTCCTGGCTCGTAGCAGTAGTTATGTAGTACTCTTCGAGAATTCAAATGTTTATCGGCTCCTCTCTCGGTACAAGCAATTTATCCATATCAAAAGAGTCCAACGAATCGACCAGTACCGCGAAATTTATGTACAGAAGAGTCTACAAAATTTTTGGCCGAGCTCAAGAGAGGAGAAAAGCTTTTTTCTGAAAAGTACAGCGGTGCTCTTGCTGCGATGTCGCGCGCACGGTAACGGGCCGCGCTCGAGTACGTTCGAGGAATGAAGGGGGAAAAAACGCGAAACTTTCGCGCGACAGTCTGTATACTGATGCGCGGGGATGAGGACGACGCGACGGCGAGGAGGGGGAGGGGGAGGGGGGCGGTGCAGGAGAACGATGCACATGCGACTGACCCAATAAAACTACATAGGGTCATAGAAAGGGAAAATACAACCTCGAAACGTTGGGAGCTTCCCGCCAAAATACGATTTTTACTATACATGTAAACACTACTCGGTATGGATTTGTCAGTTTTTCCCTGGCGTTCGGGTTTTCTCTGTTCTCCCACAGATACCCATAACTCCAGAAAATATAATCGCGAAAAACAATTTTTTGTTTTTTTCCTCCATCTCGAATTTCCCTATCAAATAACGAGGTCGCAGTAAGATACGATATTTTATGGCTGACAGAAGTTTATCATGAGCTGCTTTCGCCTTTGAATTACAAAATCGACAATGGTTATAAAATGTGTAGGCCGTCTAGAAAAAATATATGCTGCTACCAGAAACGCAACAACCTGCGAGTTTCATACTTTCGAATGTATCGCATCGTGCAATATAGTTAACCAATACTCTAGTTAACTCTCCGAAGTACATTTCCGGTTTATAGTATATCCAATTTTCGTTGTCCGACTTTAACTTCGATTTTTATCGAATAGTCGTGTTCTGTCACGCTGCGATATTGGGAACGAACGGGAGGGGGGTACCGCCCGAAATTGCATCGTTTCACGTCACGGGGGAGAGGTTCATTCGCTCCCACTCGCCAGCATCGAAGTGGAAAGTGCTTATGGGGGTGGACCGAGGCAGCGGCGGCAGCGGCGGCAGCGGCAGCAGCAGCAGGATCGTACGGCTGAACATCGAGAATGGGAAACGGGTTAGCCGAACGACCGGCCGTTGGAGTTATGAGGGTGGAATTGTGTCGTGCTCTCCGGTCCTCGTTCCAATCCCTCTGTTTCGAAAACAATACTCCCGTAAAAATTTCCGTTTCAAAATAAAATGGTTATTTTCGCCACTGGATTCTCATAGCTGTAGAACCTTCTGAATCATCGCGGATTTGTAAAAAAATTTATTTGTTTATTTATTTATTTATTAATAACGGACCAAGCCCAATTACAAGGACATTAGAAAACCCATCGCCCCGTGAACAATGTGAAAGAGATCCATCGCGTATTATTTGCATAAAATTCACGCTGATATATAAGAAAAAAATTGCGATTAATTTTAATCAAGGCGTTATTGACATAAAGAGTTTATTTCCGAAGAGTACGACGGAACCCTCGAAAAGAGGGACACGCCCTGGGTAAAGATTTCTCAACCGACACCAACGCAGATGCCAACTGCGCAACGCATAGTTCGTTACCCTGACTTTGTCAATGAACATCGTACGATAGATAATAATATGTCGACAACTGTACTCGGCCCACGATCGTGAGACCAGCGATTGTAACATCGAACCTGCAGTATTTTTACTCTACTCCGAGGATTATTCATTGTTTACGGTGCGCACGTGGCCCGCCACGCCCCCCGCTCGCTGCTTACGCGAACCAGCGGAGTTTCGCCAACTTTTTCTTCGATCTCGCGCGAGGTATGAGTCCATCGCTCTCTCGATCTCTCAGCGAGGAAACTTTCCTAATCGTAAGCCGGGGAATCCCCGACAACTCTTCGGTCGCCCCCCTCTTTCTCATCGGTAAGCTCCCAGTTCCGCCGGCGACACGAAGATTGTTACGTTCGTTGATCGATCCACCGGACACCTCGAACTTATCGGTTCGTATTCGCCGCGCTTACCTTACATTGGCTCATAACTTTTTTAACACAAGTGTGCAACTATTGCACTTCCGTGATATGACATCGGAGGACCCACAGACAGTTCGTCGATCTCTCGATCCTCTCGGTACACTGAGAAAAACTTGAACATAGTACACTGAACGGTACACTGAGAAAAACATAGTAGGGTAGAGCGGGGCAAAATGGGGCAACGGGGCAAAACGGGGTTTTTGGGCAAAACGTCACTTTCCAATAATTTTTGGATGCCCAAATTCGACCTATCGGATACATCAGGCTTTTCTGCCCAGTTTTGCCACCTTGTCCGATCCAAAAATGATTGGAAAATTTAGTTTTGCCCAAAAACCCCGTTTTGCCCCGTTGCCCCATTTTGCCCGGCTCTCTCCTAAATGGTCCCCAGGGGGGACGTCTACATTTTATAGTTACGACAATGACCAAAAATTATAGTTGTAACTATAATTAAAGCTTAATCAATTGAATATATACTATCACAAACTATCTATATAGCCGTCCCCCCCGGGAACTTTTCGTTATAGTAGAAAATACCATCCTTTTTCTCAGTGTAGTGTGCTCAACAATTAGGATGCATTCGCACGGATTCAACGAACCCTGCTTGCGAGCTGACGATTCCTCCGATGCTCCTGGCGTTGCAACGGTGTTCGTTACGAGCGTTTGCGACTTTTCGGTTCCCTAGTTGAAGAGCATCGGCCCGGTGTATGCGGCATTTAGTTATGCTCGAACGTAGAACAGTACCGTACAACAGTATCCTACTGCGAATTGGCATTTACAGTGGGTGGTTCGTTTCGCATCACCCAGCAGTAGCGGCGGCAATTGCCCCACTCTACCCTACGTCCAACGGGGCGCTCTTCCGCACATACACCCCGACACCGTATAACTCATACACACGAGCACACGTATAGCGGGGGTTGCTGCACGTGTACCAGTGCGCACAGAGCCAGACATCGTCTGGCAATGTTTATGGCCCACACGTACAAGCAACCGTACACACGTAACAGTCTGAGCGAACATTGCGCATATAGTGGAAGCCTCCCCCGTTGCAGTACCGACTGACAGGGTTACGGCATATTCCGTTCAGACTCAGGTGGTTTGTGGAATTAAAAAAAATTAATAAATTAAAATAAGTCTCGTAGATTTTATAATGACGACTCATTATTTTCGTATTATCATTCGAGTCATAGTCGGAAAACGTACGGAGGAATCCGCCGTCAGCTTCTTGCGGCAGTGAGATCACAGGGCCTCGAGTTCGCTCTGCCTCGCCACCGAGTCTCGGTGAAAGCGCAGGTGGTTCCTTCGAGCCGCTCGCGGTTTAATACGCCCGGAGGCACATCGGCGACGAGTGCGACTACCAAGGAGAAGGGCCGATTATTTTGCCGTGGCTCGATTCCCGGAACCTTCGGACCTCGTGGTCTCCGCTTCCGGTTTGTCGACTCGGTTTTTTTTTCTCCCCCTCTTTTTCCAGCTTTACCCCACCCGGAAGAGAGCTCGGGGGATGTAGCAGCGCGAACTCTACCCCCTCGAAGAGGTCGTAGCTAGGGTAGAGTAATCCGGCCTGTGCCCTCTCTCGATTCCTCACAGTTCGACCCCCTCCTCGTCTCTCCCATCGCGCGCTCTCTGCTATCTCTGCTCTCTCGCTCTTCATAATTCAAGCCGGCTTGCCATTGGTCGGCGCGCCGCTGACGTCACTGGAAAGAGCAGGAGAGATTGGCCTCACTGGAGTGAGAGCAAGAGAAATTGGCGAGGGGTTCGCAGCGGAGGGATGGACGTTTCGTTTCGAAAAAATACTCTCCGGCACGCCAGATTGAACTCGGCGGTCGAGCCGGTTGGACCGCTGCTGAACATGATATTTGTAATTTTTTTTTTTTCTTCTTTTTTCCCCTCATTTTTCTTATTTTCCCGATTGCGCTACCTCTCGCCGTATTCTCGCTTACGCTCACTGGGATCCCAGGCATTGAGAAAGAAAAATCATTTTGACCCTGACGATTTTTGAGATATTGAGAAAAAAGGCAATATAATTTTTTTGTTTTTTTAAAAGTTGAACGACAAGTTGTTGTCTATGCACTCGGTTGCAAATGGGTTAATTAATTCAATGGAAAATTCGCAGAAGGGCAGAGGCGAGGGAAGTAGTTATTTATAGGGAGTGGACAACTTAAACGCACCACGGTCGAGACTTCCTGACTGCCATTGCAACCCACGATCCAAATTCGAATCGTTATTACAGTGTTATAGAGCAACCGGGAATAATCGTACTGTCGACCACTGGATTGATTATATTTCCATCCAATTCGGCATACGTTATCGGCTTCACGATCCGCGCCCGTCAGTCATTTATTCGATGTAATCAGTTTCATTGCCAGAACATTGTGCAGTCGAAATATCAACCGTCATACTCTTAATACGACCATCGATCTAAAAAATCAAAAAAATTTTAAGTTTGTTTTCGTTTTGTTTTACGGTAATACATTTTTTGGATATTTAATATTTTCTATTTTTTATTTTTGAAGACAAAATAAAAATACAAGTTTTTTTGTTGCCTAAAATCAATGTGGTCCCGGTAAGATCGAGATGCAAAGAACATAAAAAAATAGAGATGAACATTATCATTGTCATCGTCTAATACAGTATGTACTGTCAAAAGTTTTCGGTGAGGAAATAATAAAGTGAGTTCCAGCCATATAGAATGTTGCCTGAGCGCGGCATGGTATCGTTGTCGAAGCATGCGTTAATTAACAATGTGGATATCTAGAAAATACAGGTGGAATGAGGAATACACGATGTGAATAGTTCGAGCTCGCATGCAGGCAAGTCGAGTATCCGGCAATAATTACTGAGCCTGAAAGGAATAGGAATAGAGTTTGATCGTTAGGCGAGTTTTCGTCGAAAACAACAAGAACGTTTATGACCGGACGCTGCTCCAAGTCCCCCATTCACTCGCCTTTTGGTAGTTTTTGCACCGGAATCGATGGGAGCTTTCGAGAGAGCAATCGTGTTTTCCGGCAAACAGCGCGCATCTGTACAGAAACTATCGAATTTTCGTGGTACGCTTTCGCGTATTTGAGACGCTCTGGCATCGGTCGATCGACTACCAACCTGTATTGGTAGCTCTCGCGCCAGATTGGCTACCGGACTTCTTCCTCAGTCGGTACTCGGCGTACGTTCAAAATTTCCGCGCTTTCTATGATATGTATACATTTATTTTTACTTTTTCTCTAGGAAAATAGTAGCAAGAATAAAAAAAACATCAACAAAAAAAAAAAAAAAATCTGTTTCTTCTTCATATCGAATCCATGGAATAAAAGGGAAGAGATTTTACCGCCACTCGAAATCGACCTAAGAGACTCACGCGCGTTTGCCACTTCTACTCCCACCTCAATCGGGAGTGACTGCGCCGGGAGCGAATCTCGTCTTTCTTACTTCTCCGTGGCTGTGTCCCATATTGCAATTAGGTGCGACGAAAGTTCGCCGGTTTCGTTGATTTGCCCGCTCGGACGCGGACTGTGCCGAATAAAGGCAAGGACATCGTCGAGCTTTCGAGATCGGCTCGAACACACGAAGGCAGTAGGACATTTCCCGTGCGTCAGGAGTAGGAGATTCACCGTCACTCTCAGGCAGCGGCGGTAATACAGGCATGATACTAGCGAGCACACGCCCGTTGGTCCAGGATGCTGCCACTTCGTCACTGCTGCTGTCTACGCACAAACCGCTTGGACAACTGCTTCGGAACTCTTGACACTCGGCTGCGTCCTATTACTCCTATGCTGTACGAGTATCATTTATGAAGTTTAAATATACATTTAGTTGGACTTCCTGCTACATTTACGTACCCGCTTGATTTTTAGCCCTTAGATCCGAAGCTCCTTTCCTGTTGAAAAAAATATTATTATCATCAACTGCTCGACACATTTGTCAGTCAAAATATTTATAAGAAAAAAAAGCTTTTTAATTTTTTACACGTAAGTAATAACAATTTAAAAAATATGCATGATTAAATTATTTTTGAAGTAACCGCGGTATTTCGCGTGTTCGGCGAGATCGAAAAAAAAAATCAGTATAGGGAGATGTTCAAATTGTGTAGCATTGAAGATGTACGTGAGTGTCGCGGATTCTTAAAATGGCGATATGCCTCGATGCCGAGGACATGAGTGTCGAGCCTCCGCCGTTAAACCGAGCGTACAGCAGGAGAGGCGAGGCACAGAGAAAAGGTGGAGGGAAGTATAACAGAGTATATATGGAAACGCTATAGCACGGTGTGTTCTCCGAGGCCCCCAGTGCTGCAGGAGCAAGCGAGAAGGAGCAGAACTGCGAGGAGTCGTACCGGTACCGCAGATACAGGCACGGCTTCCTGCTGAGAGCTGATCCGTGACGCCCACACCGGCCACCTTCGCTTCGCAGCTATATCGTGCACTCGTTGGGCTGCTTCTCACTGGTTATCGGACGGGGGTGCGGATCGACGCAGGCAGAACGGGTTGACGCCGGGCTCATCTACATCTCTTTATTTCTCCGCTTTCTGCGTCCCGATTTTCATCCACGCTGCGTTGGTGAAACGAACAAGCGTGCCACGCAACTAGCAAAAATAAAATAAAATACAACGAAGAGCAGGGCGAATTTGGTGTCAAGGTGTTTGTACGAAAACACAAATATACTATTTAGTCGCTATGCTAAATTGACAATCTCGAAGGCGTCGGTAACATTTTAGGTTTGACAATTTCAATTACGTGTGTCAATACTCTTCCGCTATTCGTATTAACGGCATGTTGTACAGACTCAGTCGATACCAAATCGATTTACCTATTTTTTCCTCGGCTATTAATATTTCGGACCAAATATTAATAACCGCTCAGAAAATAGGGGAACCGCTTTCCTACTGTCTGAATCTATATCGCATGGCTTTAAATATATTTTTACACTGAGACAAAGTATCTGCAGATTTGTTATGGGAGAATTGACACCAAACTTTGTACGGGAATTTGATACGCAGCAGGTAAAAATCTACGAGTCTCAATTGAGTCGGTTGAACAGCCGCAGTAGGTATGGACGGTAAGTACGAGTTGCAGGTATGAAGCAACAGAAGCGAGTCAACCGGGCGAAACAATGTAAACAAACTGGCGAAACACATACGCAGCGACGGGGATGAGGGGGTGCACGTCCATGATGAACTGGGAGAGACGCTCGAAGAGGCGGATCGGTAAAGTCGAAGCGAAAAATAACAGGGAAATTGAGGTAGGCGAGTGTCTGTCAGACGCTACGCGGAAAAAGTCGTACCGAGGAACACAGGGCAAAAAAAAACCCGTGATCCCGACGTGCATGTGTATATTATATCATTCCAGTGTACGTGATAGAGCCAGAGGTGGAGATAAAAATAAAAATGAAAAGCTGGAGCCACGAAGAAGGAGTGATGAGACGAACGGGCAGATAACACGAAGGGAAGGGAAAGCGCGCCCCACAGCTGAGAGTGGAAAATAAAAGCACTCCCTCGGCGCCCGATTATCACAATTTGCATCGGATAATAAATGCGGCGATGTAAAAGAAGAAAACAACCTAGTGACGACATAGACAAACTCATAATACAAAACATCGGGTGTTGTATTGTATGTAAGATTGTAAACAGAGTATCACCGACCGGTGAGCAATCCAACCCTCCCCCTGTTCCCGCCGTTCATGTTTATCGAGGTGAATGATGCACTGAGCGAAGGAAAGAACTTTTCGATGTCTCGCAGTGAAAACTATATAACTGCAAGCGCGGGAGACGCAGCACGGTCTGCACGTGTGGAGGCATAAAGCTCAACGGTAAAGAAAACGTCACGGGTCAAGGCAAGGTCGATTAAGGAGAGGATGTTTTTTTTCGACCAAATGTTTTATTCTGCCGGGTTGAAATATTCTTCCATAACGAACGACATCTATTTTCATGGTCATCCTTCAAGCAAGCGGAAAATTCGTATAATTTTAATCTACTCGCCAATGTTAATGATCCAATGCCGTTGTGCAAGGTGTTATCCCGGCTCGGTTTAGTTAAGTTTTCTCTTACCTCTCCACTGCGTTTTTTCGCTGAGTATGAACAAAATCTTTTCTACTACTCAGTAACCAATACCATTCCCTCTTGTATCTTACTTGACTTTAACTCGGCCCTACGGCGCGTGCCAGAGGTGCATCCTTCGTTCACTCTGAGAGAAGTGACCTCTAACGACCTTCTTCAGGCCGTGAGTGCGTCACCGGGTAGCTTGCATGCAGCTGGTTCCGACCGGATCTCACTCTGCTGTCTGAAAAACGCTCTCTCGACAATCTCCACTTGTCTAGTATCTCTTTTCAATAGCTCCTACACTCTTACTTTCTGACAGATTGGAAACATACGTATATATTAGACCACTTGCTAAAATTTGCACACCACTTGCTAAAATTTGCACACCACTCTCACCATCTGACACTCAATCAATTACGCATCTCCCTGAGCTTTGCAAACTTTTTGAAAAAATTATTCACAAGCAAGACACATTGCTTGCTCACAGTAGTCTTCTCGACCCCAGACAATCGGATTATCGACCGGGTTGCAGTACTCAATCGGCTTTATTGCGAGTAGGAGATGATATACGCAAAGGAATTGACGAGAAGAAAATTACAATACTCATACTATTTGATTTCGATTGCATCTTCGGAGATCCTTATTTCTCTATTACTTATGTTTTTGTCTTAGACATATGCACCTATTAACAGTACAGTACTTCACAGTATCGCATGGTAGTTTCTTGCTTCAGAGCAATCGTAAATCTTTAGTTTAAAATGCTTTTGTTATATTTTTAGTTTTATTTTTTAATTATAGTTTTTAGTTTTTAGTTTCCAACGCTTATGTAACATTGCCCAACAGTTGTACAAAGGCATTAACAAATGGAATCGAATCGAATCAAATCAAATCAAATCTCATTTCATAAGCTGAAATATCATCGTAGGTCGCGGTCATGGCAACTGCGAAGTAAACTCGTGATCGCCTTAATCTTACCAATCATCGATTACTGCTATCTTGATTTTTATTATCTCAGCGATGAACGCGATTCCAAACTTCAGGTTCTCGTGAACAACGCCATTCGCTTCATCTTCGACCTTCGACGGGATGAGCACATTACCCCGTATCGTCATCGTCTGAAATGGCTGTCGGCTGCAAATCAGAGACGCTATTTCCTAGGAGCATTTACATATCGCTTACACCATGGCAATGATGTAACATATCTTAACGACCTTCTCACGAGAAGGAACCCTAGCCTTCGTAGCTCACTGCGCTTACCGGTCTTGCCCTTTTATCACATCCCATTACATAGGACAGTCTCCTTTCGTAACTCTTTCCAATTATCTGCTGCGTACTTTTGGAATTCTCTTCCATCGAGTATCACTGCCGAACCGACTCTGTCCGCATTCAGGAAGCGTCTCTTTACCCATCTCTTTTCACTTGAATCAGAAAATGTCTAATAGCGTTCCGCCTGCAACCGAGTTCTACTCTATTGCTCAATATTTCTTACTTTCGAGTTGTATTCCCAAATTTCTTATTCTTAATTTTAAGTTTTTAGTTTCAAATCTATAAAGTTTATTTCGACTTTTATTTTCTCGTCTTCTTGCTCTTTTAGTTTTTTAAGTTCCTACTATGCTTCTTTATATTGATTTCCTGTTTACTCTTTCGGTTACTGACGATATCTCGGTGTATTTTAGTTTTAAGTTTATTGCTTTTGTACTTATCTTGCAAATTGCCTAACATTTATTACTAAGGCATCAATAAAATGATCAATCAATCAATCAATCTCTCTTTATCTCTCTCTCCGAAGGTAGACCGTACGAAAATACGTTTCTACGTGGAGGAGAAACTACGCTTGGGAATGAGAGAGTAAGAGACGCAGATACGGGGAATAGACGGGGTACGGAACACCCCTGGACGCCGGTTCTCCGGAGTCGCTACCCCTCGCGTTCTGCGACTCTGACTGCCGCCCTTCGTTCCATCCAGCGCGCTTTCCCCAATCTCACTGCTGGCTCTTACTCACGATTCCCTTCTCGCTCCCACAGCCTCTTCCTCTTGCTTCACCATCGCTAAGGGGAGAATTTCTCTTGCAGCGCGTGTTTCTCTTCCTTGTACCACTATACTCCTCGACTCTATATTACTCGCCGCGTAGAAATTTCACGATATTTCTCCAGAGATTCGTGAATCCAACATCGAAATAAACGGAACAAGAGGAGGAACGAAGAACGAAGAACAAATGAAAATGGAGGAAAGAGAGAGAGAGAGCGAGAGAAATATTTATTATTATTCATTTAATGGGGATAAAAGAAAGTTAATTTCCATATTCGCCATCAGTTAAGTTACCAGGAACATAATATAGATATATAGATATATAGATACGATAGATCGATAGATATCGATCTGTGCTCGAGTTAATAAAAGCACACGCTGTTGAAGGGTTTACCGAAGAGTTTCAATGAAATTGGAAATTATTTTGTGACGCTTCTCATTACGGTTTTCTTTTATTTTTTTCATTCCAGCGACCTTATTTTCTAAAGTTGAGAAGTTATAAAAAAAAAAATTCTTGTTATCTGTCTTACATCACCAAAAAGCTTCACGAGACTCCGCGACGTCTTTGAAGCTCTCTCGCATGGCGCGACGTCGCTGAAAAAGCGCCCTCGCGGCGCCGAACGAGAATAAACGCAACAAAAACTCCCCTTCGGCCTCTTGGGGGCTCGAGGGTACAGCGTCATCGGAGAGCCTTCATCTAGCCTCTAGCTAAACCCGAGCGATTCCCATCGTCCTCGGCGTCGTCCTCCTCTACGTCAACCGTAACCCCCCGCCCCGCGGTAAGAACCTTTTTTCTAACCCCTCGGAAAGTCCCCTCGCGGTGTATGCCTGTTATGCCGCATAGCCGACTCGTCTCTGTTTCCACGTACAGCTTTTCTCCCTATCGCGAGCTCTACTCGCTCGCTCAACCAACACACGGCTTGCTGCTTTACCGACGTTGACGCATCAACGAGATGTATATGTTTCCGTGACTCTCAATACCCCTCTACCACTTTCATGCTAGAATTAATATATCAGTCGGACTAATGTTGGAAACATAATTAATCGAGACGGCAACGTGTCTACCAGTGTAAACAAAAGAATCTGCTCTAAACTATCGTGCATGTCTACCAAAAGTTCACCTAACCTAAGCGACCGAGAGAAGAAGAAAAACAAAACGAAACAAAAATGAAAAATATAAAATGAAAAAGAGAATCGCGTCGGCGAAGACAAGCGTGGATCTGACGTAACCGTGTATATGAAGGAGAGGAGCGACCCCGGGGAGTTTATGTAAGAAATATCGATAGGTGGTACAGAGCGCTGCGCAATAGGCCAACGCCAAGATATCTTTCGCGGCCACGTTCGACGGTGATCGTGCACGTTGGCGATCGGAAGGTCTCAGCTTTACTCTCATCTCGATTTTCCGCAATTGTTACGGAGGGAAAATTACCAAACTTTCTCTGTGTTAAAACGTCGGCTATCCTCAACACTTGATTTTTATTTTCTTATTTACTTCTATAAAATATCGATTTATTACAATTTCTGATGGACTGCGTTGACTCTGTCGGGTTTCAAGCTATAGGAAATGTAACGGAATTCTATGCCTGCCCGTGCGTATTAAAGTCATACACACCCTTCGAGTCTCCTGTAGGACGGTGGATTTCGGCCCTGATTACCTAGATAAGCCGACTGAATGGGGAACTCGCGTCAGGTCGACCCGAATTCTCCGTCCTCCCCGCGAAGGTCGTTTGTGCCGCGAATCTCACGAATTAATTTCCAATTACAAATTATTCCCTATACTGACCATATTTTGAAAATTGTTCGAAAAATATCAGTCAGATTAGAAAAAATTATCATTGAACATACTTTGAACATATCGCATTAAAGAAAAAATCTGTCGAATGTCGGGGCAAAGAGGACTCGGCGAGGAAAGAAGGTATGGTAACGAGATCGTACACCGACGTACCGACGCGTCCAGCGAGAAGCCACTGCAGGAAGTAGAGAGGTGTGTATATATACAGTTAACGTCGAATAAAAGTGAAGGACGCCGTGAGTTTCTCTGTTCGACGGCACCAAAGTCCGATGTATTCGTCCGCGCTCTATAAGTCCTCGATTGGCTGGGTGCTCGTAGCTGGGGGCATTCAACAAGTTACCGATACAGAGACGATGTGGCCTTTCTGCGAGAGAGAACACGATCGCAAGTGGCGGAAGTAAATCTTACGAGAGCGCAGACTCTGATGAGGTTCTCTCTGGCGTCTCGTTTGTTTACGTTCTTCGCCCTTAGGCCCCCTGCAGAAATAATCTTCAAAATTTAACCGAAGATCGATGCCAATTAAATGAGCAAGGGCAGAGCATGGTAAATGCGTCCGCTAATCAACACTTGGGTCGGCGATTTTCAGAAAGCATCTGTGATACATACACCGGAATCTCAGATCAATCTGTGTATCCGACGTCAAAAAAATAAAATTCAATTAAACTCTGTTCAATTGTCGACGAACTTGCTCGCGGGCCTCTTATAAAATCGGGACAAATCCGAAGTTGATTGCATGATCCGGATAGCCGAGGTACTCGTCAATTGTCTGTGCGCACCTCGTTCATTCCGTCGCTATGGATCACTTGTTTTTCAAGTACCCCACGCGCTCCGCGTATACTGTCATTTGTTTCGAACGTATACCCCGAGAGTCGCTCTCAAACTTCCCGCGGAACAGTCCTTTTGATATACTTAACGACAGGGAACGTGGGTACAGTGCAGACGAGTGAAACGGCGGATCGAAAGTTAACGCCAATTATCGTTACTGCTGACAACGATTTCAGTGTCCGAAGAGGAATTTCTCGCTCCGCCTGCCCTCGTGCATCCGGAAGTCGATGCGTGAAACGGTAGATCGTATGTAACAAGGTAACGCTGTAAGTAAGGGTTGTGGGACGGAACGGCAATATCGCGTCAAGGTACGGAGCTTGAGATGAGTATTTTTTCTGTCGATCGATTGGCGATTCCCAATTAAATTCACCGTTTTTGTACGATTAATGTGTTCAATTTATAAATACACTATCTTTAGGAAAAAGTGTACTTCTTATATCACAGATATATTTTTCTTTATATGAGGCATTCCATACCAATTCAGCCACCCAAATTTTCAAAACCGCATAAAATCATAGGAATAAACAAGGAGGACCAAGAGTCGCAGTTTGTGACCCCCGAACGCGCGCTACTCATTGGCTGCATATCGAATGGTGGGAGGAGCCGACTATGCTACAGGCACCCCTATCACAAACTGGGCCCTTTACCTTATTAATATATATGTCAAATGGGGGATTTTTTCGTGTTTTCTCTTTTGATGTTTTTAAAAATATTTCTTTCATTTTTGCACCGTCTACCCTTCTAGGTTTTTACGGAACTCCATCCCGATTCCCCCCTAGCACTCCCTACCCGCACTCAGCTAAGCTTCCTAACTTCCAGTGCGTCCGTAGCCGACTTAGCTACACTGTACCGCATTTGCCGGGGATACAGAGAAACTAATGAAAACCCCTGTCGGTACAGACGGCCATATTCTACTGTTCCTTCGGTATTTTTGCACTTGCGTAAAGTGGAGAAACACCAAAGTTTCAGAAGAACGCTAAGCGGTCACCCATCCAAGTGCTGACCGCGAGCCACTCTGCTTGACTTGGGAGATCACCGGAGTCGTGCGCCAACCGTGCATCTACCGCTGTAGGTTCTCTTCTTATGTTTTTTGAAGTGAAACTTCTTTAAAAACGTTTTGCATTTTCAGGGTCCTTGGACACAATCGTTCTAAGATCGTGCTAGGGGCGAATTTCCAGTGAGAACTTCACACGCGACATCACAGTTGCAAGGTATACAGAGTGTGGTACCGTCCACAGAGAAGCCTGCATCTATTCTAAATATTCGGTATCAGGGTTTCATAGTGTGCATCGAGCAGCGATTACCGGAGTGGAGAGATAGTTATATAGTATGCGGAAGCGGGGTCCTCGCAAGGAAAGCGGATGTAGCGCTGTGTCGTCAAACCATCTCTGTTTTAACAAAAGTGTCGTGGCAAGTGCACTGAAGTTAAAAAAATAAAAAAGAGAAAAATAAGGCAGTAAGAGTGTGGAAGTTCAGTAGCGGCAACTTGGATGGTCATCCGTTCGAAAATCGCTGATGCTCCTACACAGTGAGAGGGACATAAGTGAGCTTTGACTAGCGCACAGAGTTCTGCGATCTCCCTTTTGCAAATGGCGTTCGCTTAGGAAACGAAGAACAAGAAGGAAGAGGAGGAAGATGAGGAAGATGAGGAAGATGAGGAAGGTGAGGAAGGTGAGGAAGGTGAGGAAGATGAGGAAGAGGAGGAAGGGGAGGAAGAGGAGGAAGAGGAGGAAGAGGAGGAAGAGGAGGAAGAGGAGGAAGAGGAGGAAGAGGAGGAAGAGGAGGAAGAGGAGGAAGAGGAGGAAGAGGAGGAAGAGCGCTAGACGTTGGGTCGTTGGTGCTTTACTTCTCTTCGTTCGTCCCCGTTTGTGGAAAAGAGAGGACTGTCATAGTTCCTTGAATTGAACGGCGGGTTATTCTCCACCAAGGTTACCCGTGAGGGAAGCAGCACTACGAGGGGAGTGGCGGGGGAGGAACGACTGGCAAAGGAGAGAGAGAGGGGGGGGTGTACAGGGGGAATCGATAGGATGACAAGGACGGCAGTCACGTAAAGGCTGGCGATGCTGCCTCTATGATGGCGTCGGCATGAGTCGTCGCACGGTCACACTCGTCATCGATCCCTCTCTGGATCCTCCCCCTCGCCCTGTAATTCTCTCTGTCTCTCTCTCTCTCGTTCTCTCTCTTAGGGAACTTCGGTTCCAGAGCACGAAATAAATGTCTCTCTCCCGTTCTCTCCCCCGTTCTCTCTCCCGTTCTCTCTCCCGATCTCTCTCGTTCACTCAGGGAGCGAGAGGGAGCTCTGAGTGCTCGTGTAGCAGCGACCGTGTGCCTGCTATTCCTCGTTGCTGCTGATGATGTTGGCCCGATGATAGTAGTGGTGATATGGTGGGAGGTCGGTAGAGTACCGTGGCGTCCCGCCTGGCAGCACCGATATCTAAGGTAAAAGGCCCAGTTTATGACACTTCTACGCAGCTCTCACTTTAAGAGTGCAAAATCATAGGGATAAACAAGGAGAACCAAGAGTCGCAGTTTGTGACCCCCGAACGCGCGCTACCCATTGGCTGCATATCAAATGGTGGGGGGAGCCGACTATGCTAGAGGTACCCCTGTCACAAACTGGGAGAGTGTCAGAAACTGGGCCCTTTACCTTATGCCCGTCGCAAAATTGCGGCGGAGATGGGAAGCGAGCGTTGCGGCGAAGCGGTGAAAATTGCGGCGTGAGGTGGCGGACCTTGCTGCAGATACACGGGCGCTTCGTCAGTCTGTCCTATAACATACTACGGGCACAGAGAGAGAGAGAGAAAAAGAGAGAGAGAGAGAGCGCCGAGTCGTGGGGCGGAGATGGTAGAAAGTGGCGGAGAGTTGATGGGAACCGACGGTGGTGGGGAGAGAGTTCTCGCTTGGCAAGCAGCATCGAAGGCACGAAAACCCGACGGTGCTCGCGGGGATTGGCGGGCAAACGAACGGGACGTCGAGGAGGGTACCGGGGGTGTGAGAGACGAGGGCGAGAGAGTGGGCTACGAAACGCGCACGAGGGGATCAGAGAGTGGGGCAAGTGAGTTGGGCCGGCAGGGGGGAGCTGGCTATTGCTGGCTGGCTGCTGGCGGGAGAGAGACGGACGGGTGAAAGAGGGAGAGAGAGAGAGGACACGACGGCGGCGGGGGTAGGGGTTGAGCGGCAGGGAGAACCGACTTTATGCAGCTGCGGGACGATAACAACGATGGGCTACAGGACCGCCGCTATAGCTGGGGAAATGCCAAATGGGCTAAAGGACCATGCCGGCCTAGCTGTACGTTCGCTCGGCTCGTAGTGGCATGGCGCATGGACGGGCGGGCGGACGGGCAGGCAGAAGCGGGCAGGACAAACGCGGGCGGGCGGACGGGCAGGCAGACGCGGGCAGGACAAACGCGGGCAGGGCAGACGCGGGCAGGGCAGACGCGGGCAGGGCAGACACGGGCAGGGCAGACGCGGGCAGGGCAGACGCGGGCAGGGTAGACGCAGGCAGGTAGACGCAGGCACGCATGCAGGAAAGGCGGAAAGGAGAGAGGGATTTGAAGCGGTCGTCTCTTCTCGTCTGCCTCCACGTCGCTGCCACTGCTTCTGTGCTGCCGATGCTGCTGGTCCTCGCTGGCTGACTATGCCCCTATACTTCTCTCGGCTCTCTGCAACCGGCGAGCCATACGATGCTCCACCGTTTTTCTGTCTTATATACCGGCGCGAACACGAGGCCGGACGCCCGTTACGCGTATCTAACCTATACGTTTTGTTGCGCTGCGTCTCTTTTCGTCACTGCGTCCGTGTATCCTAGGCGCGCCTTCCTCTCGGAATCTCGTCATCGTACTCGGCCGTCGTGGTATAGTACTTCTCTTTTACCACGGGGGAGGGACTTCCACCGAGCTCTCTCCGTCCTCGATCTCGCCGAACGACAGTCGTTCAATTCTCCTCCGCTCCATCTCACTTCTCTTATCCAGTCGCCCGCTCCGTCTTCGCGGATGAACCCTACTCCTGCACAGTGTCCTCGGGCGCCTCGGCAATGCCCTTCGTCACACTGAGGATGACTCCGGCCTCCGCGCTCTCATATTCCCGAGGAAGACTAGAGAGCCTCATCCGACTGGCTCTCGGATTCTCTCTGCCACCGGGAACGATCGTCTCCGGGATTTTGGGCATCAACCCCCGGGACCCTTGATTTTGGTGATGACGTTATTTAGAGCCGACTCGGAGACAAGAAACCAGTCGTTATGACCGGACCGTGCACATTTCCCCATGTCGCCGGCGTCTCGTCGACAAATAATTCTGGATATATCTAGAATTATTTGTCGACGATCGACTCGGATCGGTGACAATTCTATTTCAGCATGGAAACATCGATTCTAACAAGCCGAAAGCGGTACTTGACGAGTCTCTTTGTCCTTTGTCCAGTTGGACGATCCGTACTTAAAAAATCGTTATACACGCACTTCCCGATTACATCTCCACCATACGACCCACCCACCGCCCCTCCTCTTTTCACTGCGGAACTTTAAACGAGAGGGGCTGCTTCGCGAAAGAAAGAAAACTCAGGCTCGTACTCCACCGACGTTACAAGATGCGACGCCATAATCGCGACCAAATTTTCCACGCCCTCTGAGGACTACTTCTTTTTTCATTTCTGCAAATAATGTTCGATAATATTGTGCGGTACGCACGCGATTTCTTCGGCAAATAAGTTGCGAGTGTAACCTCGCTCGTCGTCGTATTCAAAGATGCCCGCTTTGAAAATCAAACCTTTCATGTATTTGCAAAAGTTTCGTATCTCTCAAAATTTGGCTCAACATTCAAAAAAGAAATGTTGAACGAAAAATGCTACGCCTTTTTACTTTTACTTTATGGAACAATGTAAAAAGATTCGATTCAGGAAGGCGCCGGCCAAGAAATACGGACGAAACGATTACAGTAGCCGATACTCTAGCTACTCCTCTCTTGGTTTGTTTTGTCGCATAGCCCAGGTTTTTATTTGAATTTGCCACTCATTTCCGGAGTCCAGAATTCTGCGGCTCAGATCTACTCCAGCGCTCGCGCCACCGGTTTTCGACATACGCGTGATGTGTTCACGCAGCGAAGTCTAAACCAACACAGCCGGATTCTGTGAAGATACTCTCCGCTACACCGTTCGCGCTTACGCACTGTTACCGTATTGTCAACGAAGGTGAGAGCATTCGAAACTCGCGCACTCCGTCCGTCACAAATGTCACAAATCGGAGAATAAAGAGATAAACTAGCGCTCGCTATCAACGAAACCCTTTAGACTTTATTTGCATTTTTTTTCTAAAGTCTCTGTGTTGCTGGCTGTTGGTTCTGGTCAGTGATGTAAAATGACCGTCATTTTATACTGGCGTCAGTGAAAAAATACATTAAATATAGTCCTGAAGTCGACTAACGAAAAGTTTTTGTTGTCAATATTTTTTATTTATTTCAGTCTCATGTTAAGTCTGATGTTAAAATCATAGAACTAAAAACCCAGCTTCAGGTTCCTGTATTATTGATTAAACAATTAGTTACTTTAATATATTTATATTTTTTTTTGTAATTTAAAAGATTAAATGACTCCTGGAAGATGACGAAATACTAAAAAGCTAAATACGCTCAACGGCCGATATATGAAATGTTAAATGTATATAGCGATTGGTCCGAGAAGAACACAACAGAGTTCGCTCGAATCTGGTTTGGATACGGGTAGAACCTCTTCAATGATATCGCATTCACTCGTATGTACCCTCTCGGGAGCTTCTGATTGCCCGGTTAATTACCAGCCTTTCCATCGTCGTCCGTAATACCACGAGTGTTTGGTAGGCCATGAGAAAGGTCATTCTACAAAAGCTCTAAAAATGTATTAACCCTACGATATAAATTCAACGTTATATCTGTAATTCCCCAGAGACTAATTAAGCTAAGTGAAAATTATTGCAAATAATTGTTAAATTTTAGTCCGTGCGCCAGGATCTCATTGATTTTCAACAACTGTATACGAGAGGTAGCTCGCGGAAAATCCGTTAAATATTCCAAAAGCCAAACGGACACGTATTGAATTGGTCAAGTCGCACGCAACGGAGCTTCGACCGCACGAACTGTACTATTAAACCCGCAGTCGTGATCATAACCGATTGATTAGCTTTTCAAAAATTCGCTCGCACAGATGACGGCCCTTGCGGTCGACGACGTTCGACAAAACGAACCGACGACGTTAGTCGAACATAATCTACTGGTTCCAAGGGTCCAACTAAGCTGTACGAAGAAGAAGAATAAGAAGTCTAACATAATAATTATACTGAATAATTACAAAGCCACGAGGTCGAGAATGAAGAATTCTTTAGAAAACGGTTTATCTGTCGAGGCGGCAAGTGTCCAATGATCAAAAGTCATAAACAATGCGTTACATGTATGGTACTTTTTTTTTCTTTCCAAACTTGCTATGCGAGCTGTTTTGTGTATGCAAAGCACCGATGAATACTTGGCATATCATGTTATCTATTTCATTTTATTTCAATGTATTTTTTTTTAACGTTTACCGTAGTTAATATTGCAACGGCATGGAATATGTAACATATTCCATGTCAAAACTCCATGGAATATATTCCATGTTCGCTCTTGTATTATTCCAGTTGCCCCACGTTCCCATCATCCTGTTCGCTTCACGCAGCAACTAACAGTTATTGTATCCTCATCATTTTCAACTTGTAATCTTTCCACTCAATCTGTATGATGAGTGAAACACCCTGGTTATGTAGGATCATGCGTGTGGTTTTGCAAAACACAAGACAGAAATATAGTTTGGCATAAATCAATCAATGGAGGATTGTTTGCTGTACATGATTCCATACTGAGCCAAGCATTGTCAGTCAAATAATAGCGTTTAATTTTTATCTACTGTCGGAAAGTGCCGGAGTTATCAATAGCTTAGATCGACGTTCCTCTATCTAAATGTTTAGTTGAAAAAGTTTTTCATTGATTTCTTATTACTCAGACCAAAATTCAAAGCATCCAGAAAAACCCAACATAGAAAACTTGAATAAGTCCACATTGCACATATCGATCGATTAGAAAAAAGTGGATAAGTCATTAAAAGGCATCATTAAAAGAAATATAGACAAACTGGGTTTAAAACTGATTTTTATCAAAATGGTCTTGTTTAAATAATTCATTGCCCGGTGTGAGATTTTGTTTTTGCCTTGGACAGATACACCATACTGCTAACACCATCTGTTCTGAATCTTTGCAAGCCCGACCATCGGGAAACCCAATTGCTCGGTGGGCTCGTATATCTTGGGCTCCAGTGGTAAATCGAATTTAATACATTTTGTCGTATGCAATTTATTGTCAATAATAAAAAGTAATCATCATTTAACGGAGCACTTGCAAGAACGTATGTAATTTGCTTTTCTTAGATGAAGTTATAGTGGTATTTATTATTCCCTTCAACTTTGACAAATCCATTTTTTTAGGTTTTGACACGGGCTTTGGTATTTCAAGTGTGCGAACATTATTTTTTTGGTTCCTTTGTAAAGGAGTGATCGTACATAAATTTGCGTCCAGTGTTTTTGCACTTGGCACATTAAGGCCAGCCATTTGATCTTTGGCGCGCTTCTTCTTTTTCTTAGAAGACATTGTTAAATTCAAATCTTTCAAGAGATCATTTGATTTTGGCATCTTTCGCCTTTGCGGCTTACTCAGGGCTAACTTGGCGGTTCCCGAGCAAACCAAGCACATCTTAATTATTTTATTAGCCCTGTTCATTTCGTACTTTCGTATCAACGTCCGCCGATACTTCGACAATCTCAAACCGTTGCTAGACCCACGAATAAGGCTGTCCATACGTCCAGAAGGTCTTTTCCCCGAAGCTATTCGAGTCTTGTGCTTCGTCGATGACCAAGAAGAACCACACTGGGGACACAAAGTGGCTGCTCCAAACTTTTGTTTCGGCAATTCGATCTTATCGCTCATTTCCCTGCAGCAACGTCTTGCAAAATAAAATATTACTTACAGCTATTGCATCGGCACGACTATCGTTCCATATGTATTCATTGTTATTTATCTTACGAGTAGTGCATCCGCAGCTTGGCGACTTCCGGATTGTGCATTTTTTCAAAGAACGTCGAAACGTTCCACAGATGTACGATCGTCTTCATTATTCAACGAATATATTGTCGATTATACAGACGAAACAAAAATTCGACAAACTCCAAACCAACGCTCGACGCTCGCGCTTCAGCACGGATTATACGCGTTGTCCCGATGAAAGAGAGAGACGCCGACGCCGTGTTCTGGTAGTCGAACGAGCTCGAACGAGATACTACCGCTAGATGGCATCGCAGCGACATTAAACCCCGAATATTCAACGACTGACGCTTACTAAGTACATAAAAACGTGAATCTCTACTCATGAAGTAAGGTTCAACGAAAATCGATGGCGAAGGTTTGAGTCCGGAGAAGAAGCTAAATTACCGACGTTTGGAGAAGCAAGCTATTCATACCTTTGAAGCAAGCAGATACCTACATTGCCGTTATAATGATGGTAGCGTTATAATAATCGACGAAATTCAAAACGAACAGCGGTCTGTTTACAATAACTGCGCATGCGTATTGTGACCACATGCGAGTAAACCTTGTCCATTCGTGGGGAAAGTGATATCGGCCGCATAAAACATACGCAGTCATTGTAACTAGAGCGCTGTTCGTTTTGAGCTTCGTTATTACGACGCCACCATCATTATAACGGCAAATCAAATCCCATTACCAACACAACCCTGCACGAAATTCCCCAGCGCACTGCAACTCCCAATGCATTGGCTTCCAACAGGTTTAATGTCCGCCGAACTTAACTTTTAGTCTTTGAAATCCGCAAGCCGACGTATACCCACGCGATTAAAGAAAAACATAATCCACTTGGCGATAAGAAATAATTCCGTCAAAGAAACGTTTCAATACTTACTCCCAGTGACGCGTCCTAGCTGAATACTATACAAATCGTTTAAAATCTCCGCCGCAAGCCGATTGGAAAAAAGGATTTTTCTTCACTTCACATCCGAACGGAACGAAACAATATACCGACCCTGGGAAATACGAACCGTCGGCCATGCAGATACCGGCTTTTTCCAAAAGTACAATTATTCGTCGAGCGATGTCGCTGGATGCTAACTCAGTTACGAAATTGATGCAGTAACTACTGCGAATAAATCGCTGGACGCTATACAGTGTTTCAAAACTCGGCGCATACCCCATTCGAAGCGTTATTATCTTTTCTTACGAATTTGTACCAAGAAATTAACAATGTTGTTGATTTTAAGTAATTAGTGCAAAAAGGACTTATAAACAATCCCGAGTGACGTGAGACGAGAAAATTCAACATCGAGATAACACTCATTGCGACTCGGTCAGTTTACCAAAGTGACCGGTAAGAGAAGTTATAAATGCCGGTGTGAAAGTCGTATGGAGACTCAAAAAGCACAAAAAGGACACATCCAGGGCCAAATTCACCCCTCTGAAAAAGCCTACGTGACTCAGCGAAAAGTCGAATTACATAATAAATATCGATCGAAGATCGCGAGGTGACGCGAATCGGTTAACGAAACGTTCGCGCTGTTCTACGCGGTTCGAGGACTATGTGGGTTTGGAGAAAAATATAAACTATAAATGAAAAAATTCAGTTATATACAAAAATTTCGTTTATATAAAATACATACGAAAAAAAAACTTATTACTATTCAAAATAAACAGCGACCGTCTCGCCTCAGCCTCTGCGGCTTTATTGGCATCATCCGACATCGACAGAAAAATGAAGGTACAACGGGATATTTGCAGCGGGAAAGGCAAAGAAAGAGCGGGTCAAAGTCTGAGGCGTGCGGCTGCAACTGGTCTTAACTGGTCGTGTGGCAAAACTGAGATGGCGTTGACTTGGCGTCCCCGCACGAGAGAAAACGCAGCGGCAGGCCAGAAGGGCGCATGCGCTCCGATGCGTTTCTCGAACATCGCGGGATAGCCAATGAAAAACTCGCACGCTCTCGCATTCGACATCTACGTTATTTTCGTATATCCCATGAGGATATTTCAAACTTTCGCTGCTACGATTGAACCACGTGTTTCAACAACTAATATAGCGTTACTCGGTAGATTTTAACGAGAACACTATACAAGTGTCACTCTTAATTCTTCGGCAGATTATTAAAAATATGGACAACAGCGAAAAACACTGGTAAGAAAGAGATAAGTTATTGATTGGAATTGCCGTGTGACGTCATCAAGGATCACGCCACATCCCCTCCAGCGCGGCATTGCAATCTCATTGGTCCAGGTGAAAACGGTCGTGCACATTGCTAGCCGTGGCCAACGCCAGTCCAAAGTCTGAAATTTGCGATAATAACGAAAATTATCATTATCCCGACGATTACTATATCGATAGATTTTTTCTTTAAATTCACAGCGCGAATTCCTATAGCACCTCTTTATCCTCCTCGGCTCTTTATCTCGCGTTATCAGCGTTGTATAAAATATTTCAGCTGTGTTGCGTCTTATTCTGTAAGAGAGCCAAGATTATGATAATAAATCGCGGTAGCCAGGAGGTATCCGAATTAATTAACACGACAGCGTGTTTGTGCAATTTCAGGTTCTCGTAATGTCTTACGCGATACGAGAAACCGATAACACGTTGCAGTACCTATCGCTACCGATGTCGAGAGACTCGTTACAAATTCAATATAACTGGCGCCTCGAGCGTTTATGAAAACGATTGTATATATTAATATTAGTCTATACGATATTCGAGAGAGAATCGGTGTGATTCGTCACAAAGTTTATTCGGTCGTTGATTTTCCTTTCGCGCGCCGACCTCGCGGGCGTTATTTTCACAGGCAGTTTCAGGCCTGTAGGCAATGAGAGAACCGCACCGCAGCGCCGCTTTTATACATGTAGAAAGGCTGGGCAGCCTATACAGTCGCACGTTGCGCGTCAGTATACAACAGACAACATCGCACGTTGGACGTACGTATCTTCTGCTGCACAAATATTTCGTTTTCGTGGATTGCTCGTTATTTTTACGACAAAAAAATCAGTGAATAAGTTAGGCTAGGTTGGAGGGGTTTTTTTTGCACGTTATCTCTTGTCGTAGAGCGAGTTGGTGATTTGTGATAAATTCTCGCCAATTATAATGAAGCCTCGCCGTGTGGTCAGATGGGAGAGACGAGAAGTACACGATGTTAGAAATACAATTCACTAGCCGCGAGGTAGAGAAAGAGTAGGAGTGTCCTCGAGGAGAGCCCCGACTAAATCTGTCCAGAGCACGTGGTGCGTTGAGGCCAACCGTGTGTCCCATCGTATCTTGTTACACGAGAGCACGAAGAAATTGTCGTGAAAAACCAGCAGCCGCAGTGTTATTAACAGTCTCCGACGGCGTGTGTATATATCCCCCTCGCGCCACGGAGCTGTGTACCGTTAGTTCGGTCAAGTATCTCGAAAACAGAGGGACCAGAGAGCGTCAGCTTTGCCGGCGTTCATCTCCGGTAGAATGGACTGGTGATAAGTTTTTTCGGAAAAACAAATACTTGGACAAAGAATTTTTTTTGTTATGTTCGCATACACAAACGTAAGGATTGGAGGATACACGTTGTCACGTGGCTGAAAAACGAGAATATCGAGCTACGCCACAGCAGCCCTCGGCAGAGTCTCTCTCTCTCTCGCTATATATATGCACATCTCTTCCCCTACCACGGATAACCGTGCATATATTCTATCCGAGCTTCCTTCGAAACACGATAACAGCCTGTCGGTGAATTTGTTGACGAGAGGAAAAATTGTCGTCGGGGGATCAAGGTTCAAAGATCGTTTTCGTCCGAAAGATTGCCTATGTCGAGAGGACCCCCGTGAGCTAAACACGTAACATAACGTAATTGGTGAATCGGAATAGATGTACGAAGTTTAGTCGTCCGCCGACCATCCATCAGGAGGGCCGCGTTACACAGAGTCCAGACGACACGTACGTCTATCATCCGCTCGCTCTGGGATCTTTTTTTCTAAACTGTGGGATCAAACGAATTGTTTTCGAGTGGAAAATTTTACCTCGCAAGGGGCCTTCTCACCCGCCTGGATCGTCCGGTCAAAGGCTGTTCCCATTGGCAGAATCAGCTGGCTCAGAGTCAAGAGTGATATATATATATAAAACCGGAGGAAAGCCGAACATCGCGCGATAGTCGAGCAACAGTACGAGCAGGTAAGCTGGCGCCTTCGCCTATTTAAACATTTATTGCCCCATGTGCCCTGATAGACAAACGCCACGAAAAGTAGCAGTTGACGCAATAATTGCGACATGTGCCGTACATGTCGCAATTATTGCATCAACTGCTACTTTTCGTGGCGCTTGTCTATCGGGGTGTGTACACCAAAGGCCTCCTCGTCGTCTTCGGTTTACGCAGCGTGTTTTGGCGAGTATGTTGTTCGTTCAGAGCTGTTGACATTTATCGTATCCGCGGTGTGTATATCTCTTGCAGTCCCCTCACCTTCAACTGTCAATCACTCCCCAATCTCCGACTTTAACTTCCTTCCTTGATCGAAAAATATTCGTCGTGAATGATTTTTGTTTTGTTTTATGCAGCCGTGAGACAATCGTGAGAGACAGGGTTTCAACCCTGAACGCGATTGATTGAATGTCATGCCCTTTTTGTAATTGCTTTCTTCAGTCGCTTTTTTTATGACAAACGTGCGCAGCTTGAATTTTTTGCTCATGACTCCCGTGCCCTCGAAGATGACGATTCGCGAACATAGTTTTACTTTTGCCTGCGTAACAATTAGCTCGGACGCAGTTGGGACTCGAATACGAAAATCGAATTTGAGAAGCTTTGATCAAATTTGTTTAATATCGATTAAACATGTTTCAATGGAAAGCTACACGTATGAGTGCGAGGGGAACAGAGTAAAAATGTTGAATCCGTTTTGAGGTTATGTTTATGTTTAGCCCCACCTTAAACAGAGTTTGAGAGGTTTTTGTCACCGAATGCCTGTTGAACGATAACGCTCGGGACAGGCTACCGCGAGGAGAGCTGGAGAGAAAAAGGGGGCGGGATACGATAAGTTAGTTCCGCATAATAATGTAGCCATTAAATACATGTAAACACTGCATTCCGATAAGCACGGTGCGACAGAAGTGATCGAAGCTTTGGTAGTGTTTGAAAAAGAAATTTGAATAAAAACAGACCACGAGCATAATTGATTAGTGCTAAACAAATTGCGCAATGTCTCGTGTCAGTGAATACGTCGCGGGTCACGAAGCGTCTATCCAACAATTATCGCGAACTCGCGAGTCGTTCGTCTTGCCCAGTTTTGTTTTGAATCCCCCATGCATATGCATACGAGCTTACACGATACTGCTGAGCAATGCGTTCGCCGTTTTATTGAATTTTAACCGATTGTCGAATGTTTTAATAATGACCGTGAATTCGGGATCGACATGTTGCAAGTTTGTGTTTCGAGCGCGTGCGAGACTACACGGTTACATTTTTTATCCATTCACAGCTGTCGCGTCTTCAAATCGAGACGTTCGAGACGTCAAATTTGCAATGCTATATAAAATTCACAGATCAACATTTCGATAAAAAATATCGTCACTCGTCATCTTTTAAAAGAGGAATAAAGAAAGAAGTTGCGCGCCACAAAATTTGTTATGAATTTCGTTTACGAGCAATGAGAGAACAATAGCGCCAGCCTCGATAAGTTGATCCGATGACAGAACTTTAATTATTTGATATTATTCAGATCTCTGCGATCAATCTCTACGAACCCGTGTAATGTATTTGGTCTTTGCGAAAACATAAAAAGATCCTCTTTTCGTAGTAGGCAGTCGAAATTTAAAAAAGTCGTAATTCGACGGAGGAATACGGTGACCACGTCGTGCGCAATCTCGGAGAGCTCCAACGAGAGCATATCACGCGGTCCCTTGTCCCGTTGGCGCGTGAGGGTAAACGGTGTATAATGATTGTCCGCTCGGACGTAGTCATTACACAGTTATTGGCATCTCCTGTCTCAGGCTGCTCAGTGCTATTTGCCACGGAGAATGCCATCGGGTGGTCGGTGGCCAATAATCGTAGTGTTTGTTCCGTGTACGCGTACCGACGGCAATTCTCGTGCGATTTACAGTACGAACGATTCTGGACTCGTTCAGTGTCAGAGGATCGTTGCTCTCCTATATGCAACCGCTCTCGTAACGTAGGAGGGTTGCGAGTGGGATAATAAAGGAACGACCGGGAAAGCAAAGCCGGGCCTCAACAAGCAGCGGGTTTAGCATGTGGGAGATCATCATCATTGGGTAATGTGGCCACTACACGAACGCCAGTCATCGTTCGTAATAATTTGCTCTCTCCAGTCTCCGAGGGAGATAAAAACATCGTTGACTTCCCGTGGAGCATCGAGGAGCCCGTTCGATTTGATCGTTGAAACTGTGCTCGGGGGTGCTAGCTCGGCCGGTGTCATCCCATAACAATAGTTATTTGTATGGCAAGGACGCAGAAAGGGAGTTCTTGACAAGTGCGGCATTCACACGAGTCAGAACTCCCTTTTCTAGGCTCATGCCCTTCACATAATGTTCCCTAACAAATTCACGAAAATCACGCGGGCGGGAAAAACACTGCACATGCGTACAAACGCAATATGCTCTTTTCTTCCCGCACTAGAGCGGAAAAGTGCCTTTCTACGCACACTTCACTAGAACGGAAAGCGGGATTTTACGTGCATGCTTTAGGAAAAATAAATTTATCTCGCAGCGAGCTATTCTCAATGAACAGTTGCAATATACTACGTTACATACTATGACGTATTAATATTACATACTCACGGGTTAAATATTCTTTCGACCAACAGTTAGTGTAGACATATGAAATAGTGTTTTGGATTTAAAAAAATATATATTAATGAGAGAACATTTTTTTATGGTAACGAATGAGATCCCGAAAAGAACCCCTCGTTCTTCAGCACATGAATCAACGGCCGCGTCTCATTCTCTCGGACGATTCATCGACCTCGTTCGAATTACGCAATCCACGCATTTCGGTCCGTTCACTTCGGCCGCGAAACTAGCTATAAATACGCTATACTTCTTTTTTCCGTTTTCGCATTAAATGGAAAGCTTTGGCGAGAACGTCCGCCCATGTTACCTGATGCGAGAGAACTTTTACGGGATAAATAGTTTCGCGACAATGTGGCAAGACCTTTTCTCTCATCTCGCCGGAATATTTAACTTGGCAAAAGAAACTTGGCGAGTTATCTCGGTGATGCAGCGGCTCTCGCTCGGTGTAACCGAGAAATTCTCGCGGTTCATCGTTGTCATAGTTTTGAATGGTCCGCTGCGACCTTGGGCCGAACGTGTGGCCCGTACGTGCGCGTTTATCTCACGGCAGTTCGTTCGCAGACTCGCCTGATATAGCTCGATTCTTCTACAGACCGTTTCGCATGTGCAGTCCGATGATTACACCGAGTGGCGCACGAACACGCGATTGAGAGCCGCGCCGAGAGTACAATGGGTGACGAGATACGTACGTGAGCCGTCTCGGCCCGTACGAAGTGCGAGGCAACGCGAATTCATCTTGACCATTGGCCGCTTCTGGTGGCAGATGGATTACATAAATAAATATAGACGCCTGTAAGACGCGTCGCGGACCCTCCGCGTGGGACACTCGATCACGTCGATCCTCGACCTATGGAACTAAAATGGTCTGGTTGATTCTGAACGTACACAAGATTAATACCTTGTTCATATTCACGATGAAAACATTTTTGTTCTCCATCGACAACTGTACATTATACCACGCTTGAATAATAAACCGAAGCAGGTCTTTGGCCCGAATTTAAGATGATTTATATTACTGTGTCAAAGTCGACGCTTTCTGTAGGTCCAAAATTTTCAACGATCGGTATCACACATTTTTTATTAATATTAATATCATATAAAACATTAATTGAAATTATTAATATTATTGTATTATAATAACATGAATGTTAACGTTTTCTAATTTATCGTCGTCTAAATTTTATACATTTTATTTTACGAAGCTGCACGAAAACAGGAGCGCGCCCACACACACACACGCGCGCATACGCACACACACGCGCAAACACTCACACACACACACACACACACACACACACACACACACACACACACACACACACACCTGTTTACTAACATGTTCGAATCCTGGGAACATATGGTTTTTCTTGCAGTGTCATTAATCATTCGAGCGAGTAGCCGAATAGTAGAAGTGAAAGAAAGGAAAGGGTACTCGAGACCGCTGGCTGTGTAGACGACCAGATAACCCCCGTCACCATGATCGTAGAGGACAAACTGTAAGTTTCTCGTGTGTGCCATTGATATTTAGCTCGTGAAAGCGGAGTCTGCTGATGCTTGACACTGATGTTCGTTTATATTCTTTGTTTTTTTTTGTTTTTTTTTTCTTTCTTTGTTCTGTATCATTTACGCTGTAGAATTGTAGCATTTAACCCGAGCTTAGCGGTCGACTGGCAACGGCACACATTTTGCCTGATTGGTCGCCGTTCCTCCCGCCGAACTCTATGCGCTTCGAATGAGTCACTGACCGATTTGCAAGAGACCCTCGTAGAGCTCCACTCTTCGCACACGCATGTTTCCTCTTCTTCTTTGTTACTTTACTTCTTTTCACATTTCGAAGCTATTCGCGATTTATTATTACAGACATTCTTCTTGATACTTTGTAAAAAAATATATTAGTATTATTATTATTATTAGTTAATATTTTTTCATAGCATTGTGAACCTGCTTACTATGTAGACGCTCGAAGATATATCGACTCGCGTCGTCGGAATGAGACAAACAAACTTCTTTCGATAATGGCCTGCATCTATTATAGTATTCGTCCCATTGTGGTACATATCGATATATCGAGCCTGTATAACAACGTCGTACACCATGATCGTCGACGAGCGTAATTATTACGTTGCGATGTCAAACGGGCGAGTCAAGTGGGTCGCGCGGTACTGGATGCATCACGAGCTTCCTCCATTAGTATTGACAACGGGACAATTCCATACTATTTTTTCCCCTCTATTATCAAAGTGTTTTTCTCGACGACTATCCCGAATTGCAATGACGGTAAAAACTCGTACTACTTACGAATGTTTCCTTTAAGGACATGTGAAACGACTCAGTCGGTAACCAAAATCTGTAATGAATGCGATTAAGAGACCGTAGACTTTTCGGGAAAAAGCAAAGCATTAGCGGATGTACAATTTAATACCGCGTCCGATGATGCTTTCGTTTAACCCGAAACGTCAACCGGTTTTAAATGGCATTGATAGAAAAATGCATCTATCTCTCTCACACTCATGTGTGACGTGGTTCATCTTTCACACGACCTTAAGGTGAGGTGAACGTCACGTGACGGAGCCCGGAGTGTGAGAGAGAAAGCGGCATTGGTCTCATGGTTGAGCGAGAGAGAGCGACAGAGAACGTCTTTCACTTCACCTTAAAACATTATTTACAGATACAAGCAGTAAGCACGGTGTCCAGTCAAGTCCTTGAAAAGT
Source organism: Ichneumon xanthorius (assembly GCA_917499995.1). Lineage (NCBI taxonomy): Eukaryota > Metazoa > Arthropoda > Insecta > Hymenoptera > Ichneumonidae > Ichneumon > Ichneumon xanthorius. The sequence continues at coordinate 921,851 of OU824203.1, read as the reverse complement.
CCTTGAAACGTCTGTTCCGACCTGTACTGGACACCATGCGGCAAAAAATACTTGCCCGCTTTTCTGAATGATCGATAAAATCTCGCTGTTTATTGATTTGCAACGTTCGAATCTCGCGTCGTTAATATAGTTTCCTCGTTGATTAATTAATATTATCTGATTGTCCTTTGATTTCATACATTATTATGTACATAATGCGACAGAGCATTCTCGTTATTTAAAGAGAGGACTTTGTCCCCACGATCTTTAGTCATGAGAGCTTATGAAACATCGTTCGTCCCCTTATCGTATTTGCGGTATCGGCTGTTGTATCGCGTAACGCATGTCCATGATTTGATAACTGATTTTAGAGATTATCCGAACGATCGTGCACGTTTCTGTCCGATCTTCGACCCGGTAAAGAGGCCCGACGGGTAACGAGGGGAAAATGAATAAATAAGTATTATCTTTCGGACGATACAAATTTTTACAAATCGCAAGATATTCGGAGCGAAAAGCGGATGAATGCGAGCAATGTGTCTTCCGGTGTGGTTCCGATCGACGAGCGATAGCGCGACATCAAACCTGTTGTACAGCCAAGCGGCGCGCGATCGGGCGATGACCCTTTGCTCAAAGTCCATGCGAGATAAAATCTCCGCGTCCAAGAAAATGTGGACTTTACGTTAACGATTAGTGATCGAAAATCAAAAATTTCCATTGTAATTATTAACAATGATACAACCGATCGATCAACGTCATACAATGTAATTTCACCGTGACCACCGGTCAGGCTAATCGGGCAAAAGTCGTATAATTTGTGTAATTAATCAAGGATAACGAGTGACGGTACGAAAATAGGAAAAAAAATTGAGCGGTCTGTATGTTGTGGCAACATTGAACGAATCATTTTTTTATCGCATATATTCCAGAAACAAATTTTCATTAAAAAACGTTCTCCAACGAATGACATATTACTAACGACTTTGAGTAGGGAAATCGCTGAATGAGTTAAGGGACGTAATCGATCTCGTATATAAAATATTCGCGATATTATTAGAATCGGGTGCCCCTCGTACGATGGGTTATCGTTCTAGTCACCGAAATTATTATTTTTTCTTTCTCTTTTGTTTTATTTTCTTCGTCTCTTTTTTTCCCTCGAAAAATCACATAAAAATCGTGTGTTCTCAGTTTTCATTGACTCATTTTTTAACCGAACGAACTCCGCCTTACAGATTAGGCGTGGGTTTGCTCGGGTACTCAAAGAAATTTCGAGCTCAAAGTCACCCCACGCCTTCTGCAAGATTGCCCGAGTTTCTTGTCCGTTACTCGTTAAATACCGTTCATTGTCTCAGTCTCGCTCGTGACAAGCTCGAGAAAGGAAACGGAGATTAAGGTAGGCAATTAAAAAAACAAAAAACAAAAAAAAGTAATCTGTGAAGCGCTCCTCGTCTCGAACGTCGCTATGATATTATTATCCACGAGGGCCGTACGCCGTTCAAAGTTCGAAGAGATAATGTAACTGGTGATTCTGGGTCCGAGCGATCGGTGCTCTACCGGTCTTCTTGCTTCACACCTATGCTGTAGCTCCGACCGAACGGAATCAGTAGTCCGCGCGATCGCGTACCGAGAGAACGTCGCACGGAGACTCGCCGGTCGTATATATAACGATATATATCGCTGAAACCGTCTTGGAGGACGCGGCGAGTACTTAACGTACCTGCGCCGTCTGGCGAACGACGAGAGCAACGAGACGGCAGGAAATCTCCCGACAGACGGCACAAAATAAAATTCGTAATTTCAATATCGCGCGGAACGTGTACAACAGTTGGTCGTGTTCCCAATAGGCGAAGCCCGCACGTGGCCGGAGCGTGACTGCTTCCCGGACATATCTCATAAACGCGTCACATTATCGTCATTCAGGCTCGACGTTGACGAAAAAAAATTACTATACGGGTGAATTTTATGAGTGCATCGAAAAGGAATAATGACGGCCGGAAACACGATAGAAGCTAGTCATGTTGCGACGATGAGTCCCAACAGAAAAAATAAGTAAGATTCTAGTTTTGTATTATTCAACTCTGCATAAAAAAAAATTTGTATATATATATACATACACACACACATACACACACACACATACACACACACATACACACACATATATATATATTGCCTTGTATCTTGCGTAATAGGAGTAGGATAAATTGTTCTTCGGCCAGCGTTCTGCAGTTATAAAAAAACAACCGATAATAATGTTTGTTCACATAGCCAAGGTTGCGATATATATATAACTGCTGAACTTACCTCGCGTATACGGTTAGGGCTCGATACTCTTCTGGAAAGATAGTTTTTCTATCATTCAGCCCATTACGAGACAATCCTCTTCATCCAGCGGGCCCAGAAGTCTCGGTGATCCGGAGTTGTCGATTTTTTTTTTTTTTTTTTTTTTTTCTCCACGTGGCCGTATGATAAACGGTGCAAGGTCAACCGCCATCTCCCTGCTCGCTGTTGGGCATGCCGAACGTTCCACTTTACACGAATTGCCGATCGTCGACGTTGAACCCCGATCTCTTCGCTTCACGCTGCTTTTTCCGTGTGCTCCATATTTGCCGATGCAAAACGCGTGCATGAATGTGTCAATATCCGGCATATAATTTTCAAATAAGTAAGATGAACAAAAAGATAACATAAAATGTAAATGCCGCGTTTGATTCTCGTTAATGCATCGTGCCGATACCTTATTCAGCTGTATTTTATTCATATCGCTGGCCTGCAGAATCACGTGTAAGTACCGTTTATTGCACCTCGCTATCGATTGGCAACTCATTTTATCTTTTTTATAAATCTCTTATGCCTTATTCTCAATTTTTTAACAGACTTATTATTATTATTATTATTATTGTTGTTGTTTAGGTGCACCTTCATTACTGGCAACATGTTGCTTCGCATCTATGCTACCTATGTGATTTATGATGTAGGTGTCTCTCGATTAATTGCCAACTTTACAAATTTCTCCCTCCTCGTCTCATCTCTCTTATTCAAATTTTATTAATAGATTGTTTACAATTGTCCGCTTCGTTGCGCAAACTATTATTGTTGTTATTTAGGTTGCACATTCATCACTCGCAACGATTTTATCCCATAGTACGCTACCGATTTAGAATGTGCACACTAACTACATTAGGTGCTCAACAACTTGATTTTTAATTTTATTTTCGCAGCAGTTTCGCGGACTTTCTCGACGCTTCTCTCTTCGTTTGTCGAAGTCGTTAACTTTTGTTTGATTTACGCCGTCTACTCGGTACAATGCCAACGTACATGTATATTTTCATAAATCTCCCGTTATAAATTTTACGCCGTTGGATTGATAGCGAGAACCCACGATTGAATAACGTGTGCCGATGACGGATCTCGTTACGCAATATTCTTGATGTTGCCCCGGGTTTATTATATGTAGATCGACGTAACTTTAGGTTTGATCTCATTCCTCGAAACTCTGCGCGATTGTCGCATCGTCGCATCGTCAACCCGTTTAAAATAGCGTTAGCAGTATAAGATTCGTTAATTTCTGTTAATAAAAAAAATTTTATCATGACGATAACCCGACAATCCTTGTGTTATCGTACAAAACTGAAAAAAATTTTCGACTGAAAAATAAATGAACTTCTACGACAACGCGGAGGGTAGATAAGTTATGCGATAACCGGAGAGTTCTTTCAGCGATCATTAAAAACGGATAAAGAGTTAATGTGAGGTGCAGTTTAACGCAATCTTTTATATTAAATACATATTGCGAATATTACACGCGCGTGCCGATAAATACCTCTCGCGATTTTTCACTTTTATGTTTAATTACCCTTATTGTTCGTTTTATTTATACAAATGGATAAGGCGATAGGAGTCGGCGAGGCGTATCGAGCATTGATATTTTGATGATAAAAAAAAAAATTCTTACGTACAGAATATGCAGCTTTGCCAAGATCAGTAGCATTAATTAACGGAGCATTAAACCCCACATCTATTATTGTCACAATCTTACAATTTTTTTTTGTATCGTTCGCAGAGAGATGGAAGGATTCTGGATATCCGGAGCGATAAACGCGATCAAGGCACTGTCGTACGTGTACGATTTGTTAACGTTTCCGGTCTATCTGATACTTCAACGACCATGGGAAAAGAGAAAACTATCGAGGAGAATAAAGGCGAAACCGATAGCCCGGGATGATCACACTATCACGTACAGAAGCGTGGATCCACCAGGTCCACTGCATATTATCCTGGAACGACAAAAAATTGATACATTGGAGAAGATGCTCAGATGGGTTACGGATCTGCACAGCGGTAAAAAATGCCTCGGAACGAGACAGATACTCGCCGAGGAGGACGAGCTTCAGCCGAACGGCAGAATCTTCAAGAAGGTGAAAACAGGCTGATATAACTTGTACGTTATATCAGCCTAATACTCTTACTGATTGAACAAAAATGACTGGCTGTACAGAATGAAAAAAAGTATATTATTATTAAACTTTACAGAAAGGAAGTGTAACACTTATAAAATCTGCATCTCGTTAACTGAATACATTTTTCTCTTGTTATAAATTCTTGTAAATTCCCATAAATTCTTTTAAATTCTTATACATTTTGTGTGTATATAATATTGCTATTATTATTACTATATTTTGTAAGGCTATGTAAGTGAAAAGTGAAGGATGCCACCATGTATGAACGTTAGACTGGTCAGGTGTGGCTCTCGACTGATGGTTTATTTATCATTTTGCAGTACAAGATGGGTGACTACAAATGGAAGAGCTACACCGAAGTCGAGAGGCTGGCATCGTCGTTCGGTCGGGGCCTCAACGAGCTTGGTCTTACGCAGAAGAAAAACATCGTGATATTCGCGGAGACTAGAGCCGAATGGATGATAGCCGCGCACGGTTGTTTCAAGCAAAATCTATCAGTCGTGACGATCTATGCAACTCTCGGAGACGATGCCATTGCCCATGGTATCAATCAAACGGAAGTCGACACGGTTATAACAAGTCACGAGCTCATGCCGAAATTCAAGCGTTTGTTGGCCTCTACTCCGGAGGTCAAGAATCTCATATACCTGGAGGATCAGCTTAAAGAGACCGACACGAAAGACTTCAAGGTACGCGTAAATTTTCCGACTCTTCCCCGAGTCGATCTAGAAAGAAAAAAAATTGAATTTCCATTTGCGGAAGCGATCGTTGAATCGATATTGTCTCTGCTCTAGGAGGGAGTACGCCTGATGCCTTTCTCCGACGTGATCAAGAGAGGCAACTCATCGAGCGCAGCATCCGTGCCACCCAGTCCAGAAGACACGGCTATCATCATGTACACGTCCGGTTCGACTGGCGTCCCAAAGGGAGTTCTGCTTTCTCACAAAAACATCATAGCCACCCTGAAATGTTACGCCACAGCGGTCGTTATAAAACCCGACGATGTTCTACTCGGTTTCCTACCGCTCGCTCATGTGTTCGAGTTCCTCGCCGAGAGCGTTTGTCTGCTAACAGGCGTACCGATCGGATACAGCTCGCCATTGACGATGATCGATTCGAGCAGTAAAATAATGAGGGGTTCGAAGGGAGACGCTTCTGTTCTGCATCCGACTTGTTTAACCGCTGTACCGGTGAGCCAATATTTCTATACACAATTAAGAAATTTTTGGAAAATCAATATATTGAGCACACCTGAAAATGTCTATTTACGCTTAATTTTAACCCAAACGGGCAATTTAAAAATTGATCTATAGATCATCGATCGGTGCGCCGTTTATTAATCGAATTGACAATTTTGTTTTCATCATCAGCTGATTCTGGATCGCATCTCCAAAGGAATAAACGAGAAAGTTAAAAAATCCGGTGCCTTCAGCCAAGCTATCTTCAATTTCGCGTATGAGTACAAGCTCAAGTGGACAAAACGAGGTTACGAGACACCTTTGTTCAATCGATTCATCTTCGGTGCTGCGAGGCAGGTACTTGGCGGCCGAGTCCGACTGATACTCTCCGGCGGTGCGCCCCTCAGCCCTGATACTCACACACAGGTCAAAGTGTGTCTCTGCGTCACCGTCACCCAGGGCTACGGTCTCACGGAAACATGCTCCGGCGCTACGGTTATGGACAGTAAGTATATACACGGGGCAATACTTGCCCAACGTATACGTTCGATGAGCATCAAGTCTTTATTATTTTCACCCATCAACAGCGTACGACCGTAGTACAGGAAGAGTAGGAGCGCCGACTGTCATATGCGATATTCGATTGGAAAATTGGGAGGAGGCAAACTACAGAGTGACGGACGTTCCGTGTCCCAGAGGCGAGATCCTTATCGGCGGTGACAACGTCTCAGCTGGATACTACAAAGTACCGGATAAAACAAAAGAGGACTTCTTCCAGGAGGACGGCAGACAGTGGTTCAGAACGGGAGACATCGGCGAATTCCATCCGGATGGATCGATGAAAATCATTGGTAAGCGATCGGAATAATCGCTGTTAGATCAAACTTATCAATTGTACTGATCGTTTAAAACTGAATTGACAGACCGAAAGAAGGACCTTGTAAAGTTACAACTGGGCGAGTACGTTTCGCTCGGCAAAGTCGAGACTGAATTAAAGACATGTCCGGTAGTGGAAAATATTTGCGTTTATGGGGACGCTCACAAAGCCTACACAGTCGCTCTAATTGTACCGAATCCTCGAGGCCTCGAGGAGATAGCCGCGAATCTTGGAATCACGTCGAAGAGTCTGGAAGAACTCTGCGAAGATCCACGAGTGGAGAAGGCTGTTTTGCAAGAGTTGGTCGAACAGGCCAGGAAATGTAAGTCTTTCAAATTGAGCAGTGAGGTTTTGATCACCCTCCAATCTCACGTCTGACGTTATCATTTTTTAAATATCTAGGCAAGCTTCAGAGGTTCGAGATTCCCGGTGCCGTGAAACTCTGTGCGGAACAGTGGTCACCGGACATGGGCCTGGTAACGGCAGCGTTCAAGCTGAAGAGGAAGGCGGTTCAGGATCGCTATCAGCACGAGATCAATCGCATGTATGCCTCGTGATGTCGCAGCAAAATCTGCGCAAAGTGCAATGGGTAGCATGAAATGTAATCATTCGAAAAACCGCTATCTCGTGAGACGGAAAGAACGAACCGGCATGATACATTATCCCCCTCAAAAAAAAATTTACGTGCGGTTTACGAGGCTTCGGCAACGACCTGGGCGATGCACGATGCGGTGGGCAGGGTCTGCCTCTGGGTATTTAATTATTTACGTGGAACCCTCAACGCCCCTCTCGTGTATAAAGTTACGCCATCGACAACCGTAGTGAATCATCGAAAGTATTTTGGTCATGAGGACCTATCCGAACGCATAGCGCACAACAATTGTTATGGGTATTTCTTTGAGCACCCTCGATATCCGCCAAGATATTTCTCCGGTCTTCCGTTCTTCGCTACTTATCCATTACAATCGACGCACAGAGGCTCAAAAATGTTGTTTGAGTTACCCCGAAACCCATAAGACTACATGCTTGACACACATAAAATCAATAGGTAAACTAAAGTTGCCGAAATTCTCTCTCTCTCTCTCTCACTCACTCACTCACTCACGCACTTACTCTATCCCCCCCCTCCTTCCTCCCTCCGCTCTTTCTCTATCTGTGTTCTTCTTGGAACGTTTGTCGAACACAGAGCTTAGCTCGCGAACGTTTCCTACTTTCGTCGTTCCAATTTCACTTTACTTAGAATATCTAGGAAAGTTCGCGAGTCTATCCCTGCGGTATTTTGCGAAAATAATATACATGTTAATTGCCCACCGGAAAAAAACACGAGGAAGACGAGGTCATTAATGTTCAGTTCATTTCGATGAGAATGTTGTGAATAACGTTAGCGGTGGTTATAGTGTAATAAGAATAAATGGTGCAAAGCGGCTCTTCGACTAATTCGAGAATAGTCGCCAAGTTATTACGTACTACTTCAGATTTGCGCTCGATTATCGAGGCAATGAATGTTGATAATCCTCGAATACTATATCAAACGTGGTTTTAACGTCACTATCCGATACACTACAGTACGCTTTTTTATTTATGGCAAAAGCGCGAGTCTTTCGAACAATTTATCTAATTGTGTATACATGGATACTTTTTTAAAGTTCTTTTTTTTCTTCTTTTTTCCGTTTTGCCAGGGTATGTGAACTGATAGGGTAATGAATTTCGAAATCAACAGGAGAAGACGCGGAAAGAGCAAGTAAATGTGATTGTCATTTGGAAAATACAAATTGCGTTTTCTCAAGATATAGAGGAAATCTGCACACTCGAGAGCAGCGGAAACTATGCGTTCTTGTTTCTTTTGTCTTGGGTCGTCAGTTCCGCCTCGACGTCAATACCGAAGAGATATTACAAAACTTATGTGTGGTTGCGCCACGAGGAAAAACATCTTATATTTCTGTAAAGTCACATTAAAAGAAAAGAGTAGTTTCTCTCCTCTCATACCTCGTATGTGTTGAGAAAGTAAATATACCACGGCGTCGTAGATGCAACATAATTAATTTTAATGCTTAATAGTCGTAACTGATAAATAAGTTGTGGCAGCGATTCTCCTTTCTAATTGCCAAATTTATCGATATATACGTATAATCAGTATGTACGTATAGTATGAAACAGAAATCCCGCGGGGAGACAAAAGAAAAAGAAAAACGACAATGAATTTTACTCATCGTTCTGATTGTTTGATGAAGTTGGTTCATTTTTCATTTGAGACAAGAGTTCCTACAATTAAGAAAGAAAAGGAAAAAAAGAGGAGAGAAGAAACAGTAGTGGGAAGATTGGTACTAATTAATATTTATTGAAAGCGCACTGTATATTATGATATAGCTCCCATGTACGAGCTACGCGAACAATGGTGATTCATCTCAAAAAAAAAAAAAAGATATTGGTTAATATTAAGGAACGATGAGATAACAAAAATAAATGTACAAATGTAAAAACAAAAGCGTTGAAAAAAAATGTCTTGCAACTGCAATCGAGTCTATTTGAAACTCACATCCTAGCCAGATATACAGTACCAAGAGTGTATTTACATCATCTTCTGTTTGAAATAATCGTCTCTGAACGACTGATTTATCATTTGACCGATCTTAGTTCTTATCCATACTGGTGGAATGAGGGTGAAGAAGTTCTGAATGCCGTGAGCCCAATAACCGGTACTGCTGTTTATCTTTCCGAGTGTGACAACAGCGTTTCTCGCGTAAGTCGTTGCATCGGGTACGAAGAGACTGGACACCTGGGGGAAAAAGTGAAAAAATAAAATGAAAATAAAATATGCATTGAGCCGTTGAAAGAAGAATTCTTCTTGTACCTGAAGTCTGTCGCTGAAAGTGTTCATCTTTGTATTGACGAACAGCGGCGTGAGATGCTGTACGGTAATTCCAAACTTCTCGTATTCGGCCCTCAGAGCCTCGGAGAAACTCTTGAGATAAACTTTTGTTGCAGCGTAAACGGTCATCAACGGCAGGGGTTGAAGTTCGGAGCCTGAAGAAACGTTCACTATTGCGCCCTTGCCACGTTTTGTCATACCCGCTATTACCATGCGGGTCATCAGTGTCGTTGCCCCGACATTAATGTTTATTATGTCCCAGAGCTCATCCTCCGGAACTTCACCGACGTACATCGGATAGGAGTACTGTTTACCCACATTGTTGACTGTGCGCGGAAGTTAATTCAACAATTACATAAATACCTCAATGTATACGTAAGAGCATAGAATCCCGCCCCACAATTGTGCAATGTCAAATTACCAAGTATGCCAACCGGCACGTCGGACAATTTATCCGCAATCTCGTCCGACACTCCGCGACCCTTGCTGAAATCGGCAACGATTATTCGCACTTCGATCCTTTTATTGTTCTGAAGAATCTCGTTTCTCGTGGCTTCGAGCCGGTCCAAGGTCCGGCTGATCAGCACGAGGTTCATGCCTCGCGATGCTAACTCCTTCGCATAAGCCTTACCGATTCCATCGGTGGAACCAGTTATCACTGACATGGAAAAAAAAAGATATACATAACGTGTCCTTCGAAATAGCCAATCGCCGCATCACTCGACCGAGTTCGATGCGAATCATAATCACACGAAACAAGATATTAAACAGTGGAACGCAACTGTCGTTTATTGCATTTGTAATAAAATACTCACCTGCCCACTCGCCGAACTTCGCTTTGAGATCGACCGGTGCCCGATTGACTATCGGTATGAGAATTTCCCAGAGAGCACGCAAGACTCGGCTCACCGGATCGACGACTGCCCAGAGAATAATTAGGGCGACCAGCAGCCACAGGACGGTTAACATCAACATGTTATCTTCTCGATCGGGAGTCGTGCGTAGCTCGATGTGTGTCAAGCGATCATCGCCAATTGCTGCTCATAATCGAAAAGCTGTGCACTTAAACAACGCTGTCACAGATGTAGCTAACAATGTTTAATTCGTTTTATGTATGAGAATTTTTATTCGATCACCGCGATAAATGTTTCGACTGCACCCAAAGCGACCTAAAGGACTTTAGTCAGCTGTAGGTTGAATGAACTATATATTGTTTTCTATCGTCAACCCGATATCATCGCGCTTCAAATTTACACACACTCTTCTCGGCCTGTATATATCCTATCGCTATAGCGAAACGACCGACTTTTATTTATTCGTACATTTTATAATCGAATAGAGAGAGCGTTTTTTCTCACGATTATTGATCTTCCGAGTTTCCCGTGTAACTGACTTGATCGCCCAGCACCGTCAAGTGAGTGCACAGAACTCTCCGAAGGTAAAACACTTTCTCTCGACAGCGGACAAATTCGCATGGGGCGCCGAGTCAGAGGGATTTAGCAGCGTTCGGTCGCGGTCTTACAGGATCTTTCAAAACTCCGTAACTTAGCGCTACAACCGTACCTGTGTGCGGCAGTATAAAAAAAAACCTGCATACCATGTGAACGTGTTCTTTTAAAAATCTTGTTGCAACTTTTTGCTGACGCGTCTAGTCAGATACTCTCGGTTGCATGTTCGAGCCAGAATGCGAATGAGAGCGCTATTGCGTTGCACTGCAATTACTTTGGCTGCTGAATCTCTTCTGACAGGCACGTTTTTTTTTTTTTTTTTTTTTAACCGTGCCAGTGTTTTGTAGCTCGACCATCTGGAGAGCGTACGTGCGAAGCTAGGCGTCACAGACTCGATAAACAGCGATTACGTTAATTTTATATTGTGTCATTTCAACAGGTCCGGCTTGAACTCGTGCTACTTAAACCTATAAGTCACATATGGGGTACAAAAGTACCTCAGACGACATTCAAACTGCGCTCCTACAGTAGAAATTGACATTATTGTCTTGGGACCTCCACGAGAATTTAGTTCCATGATCTGACTATGGAGGCCGATAGTAGCTTCAGTTGCTCGCTGACTATGTCACACAGGACGCTGACGCAGCGCGCCTGGGGTACCAAAATACCCAAGTTGTGAGTCTACGTTCGTGTTTTATGCAAGTAAGTGATTTTTTGTGCACAAAAGTGAAATTTTTGCAAATTTTCGTTACATTTTGGGCTTTACGAGTAATTTGTACCTCCTGACCTTTAATAAAATCAAATTTGTCATATACCCTTCTCTTCCTTATGAAAAAACGAAGAAATTCGTGTGCGGCAAAACCCATTTACTGCTCATAGGACTCTTGTACGTAAAAAAAACGCGTGGGGTACGTATGTACCCCAGTTATGAGTTAGAAGGTAGAAAAAATAATATGTGAGTTCTAGGGTTAATAATTGAATGAGAGACATAAAAAACTTGAGCTAGCTCGCTCAATTTTCGTTCTTTGCTCTGTCGATCCTGTCTTGTCAAAAACGGAAAGTTTCGACCATAGACAAAGGGGACAAAAAGTAGCAGTTGACGCAATAGTTGCGACATGTGCCGCACATGTCGCCAATATTGCTACTTTTCGTGGCGCTTGTCTATCAGGGGATAGATTCGATGCCAGATCGAATCCATAAATAAAAAAATATCGTCCTTCATCTTTGGTGTTGAAAATCTGAACAAGAAAAAATTGACGAACAGCAACGCATCCCACAGAAAGTTTTTCCAACATAATTTCATCATAGAATTGTTTTATCGAGATGTAAAAAAGTTTAAGTGCATGTTACAAATGTTTAATCGCGAAATTCCATGATGTTTTAATTCTGTCGCAAGCATGATCTGAGCGCAACCGCGCTGCCTAGCGTATACTCAGTTTAGTATAAAATACATACACGAGCCAGACGCTCGCGCAAGTTTTAATGTCACTGGTCTTTCGCTTCGTCATCTCGAACCCGAGAGTCCTTAACCCATATAGTTTTGTTTAGTCTTGGTGTATGCCATGCTCAACTTTTTGGAACACCTTTCGCTCAGTTTATCTGACCAGCTCTTAGTATATATAACGCTGGCTGATTTACTACTCTAGAATCATAGAACTGTGGACAAATAAATTTCGATCGGGAGGAAGAATCGTCAAACCGGACTGTACAATAAATATATTTAAGTATTTTTCCCCCATGCAATAAATAAATTTTTATCGGCACCGTCGTTTTTTCTCAAAGAGCTGATCCATTCGAAAGTTCCGACGATGTCGCTCGCTTCGCTGGAAAACAAAAAATCCAGGTATACTCCTGAAATACCGTAGCTCGCCTCAAGCGTGTATAGAGCTGTAGAGCGAGAGAAGAGCCGAGCGAGAATGTAATATCAATAAAAATGCGCCGGGAAAAGGAAAGGAAGAGAAAGAAAGGAAGAAATACGTGCTGAGAGCAGAAGGAGCGGGAGGAGTTGGCCGATCACGACGCGCGCAGGTTTCTTCCTCGACCCTGACTGTGTCTGTATAATCCACGGTATTCGCTCACGGCCTACTCTACGCAACTCCACTCCGTTCCAAACACGCGCAGCAAGCCTACTACTTCGGTGCGCGTTTGCCAACGGCGTATTACGAAAGATTTTTGTGTCGAGGCGGTAGGCACGACAAAAAAAAAGACGAAATTGACGGAAGAAACGTGGGGGGGGGGGGGGGGGACTTTGATAGTTACGCGCGCTGCCAGTGCGAATCTTGTTGTAGCTCAGCGAGCATCCGGCAATCGGGTTAGGTACGCAAACCACGAGTTTTTCACACGGTGTGCAATAGTTATTTTACTGGCGAATAGTGTCGACCGATCATCATCGCGGCAGTCGCTGGATTTAAATCGCCTAACAAAAAAGGACAAAAAGACTAGCCGCGAGGAGGTGGACAAAGTGGTCTGCCGGTAGAGAGTTCGGAACTATTGTTCCGGCGTCCGAAGGATCTACAGGTGAATGTAGGTGACATTAGGGCCACTTGCATAAGGTGACCGCAAAATCGCGGATATTTTGAAAAATGTGAAATGCAAAGACTGATTTTTGCTGGTGATAAATTTAACTTTCCGCATCTCGCGTCGATTGTTTTTCTTTGTTTATAAATAAAAAAGAACGGACCGAGACAATATTTTTTACGGTCAAGATTAAAATGCGGTTTGACGGTCAATAGGGTAGTACAGTTAGAACGTCCCGTTTCGTCTCTGATTCGGCCCAACCAGAATCCCACGGCACAGTGAATTTTTTTTCCGACCCACACTAAAAGTGACGCAAGCAAATTAATGAAAAAAAACATAAGAAACATTACTCGGAAGACTGGCACAAGCGACGGTTTCACATGCAAAGTTTTTATAAATAGCAGAGGCGTCAGTTCTTTTCCATGTTTTCTTTCGTAGCTCGGACGCCTTGAGACTCGGAATTGTAGTGTCAAAGTTCAAGCGAATCAAAGACTGCGTTGTATGCATGGCGACGAAAAATGTAAATCACCGACAAGACTTAGCACCAATGGTCTATAGCTTGCGAAGCTGGTTCGCGGGACACATTATCGCTACGCGCAACGAATCATTATCTCTTCTTCGTCAGCGGATTTGCTCGTATCATTCTTGTTTTCTTACTTTTTTTGTGCCTCTTAGCCGTTAGTAATAGAGCTCGCACGAGCTACAGTCATTGATGAAGTCACGAAGCCTCCCCCCCCCCCGCCACTGCCTCTTATTATTCTAATGCGCGCAATTGCTCGAATTTTGATCTCTCGAGGAGTAATTCTCCACCGTACATTTACCAAACACTTATTGTTCGAGAGTGCACAACAAGGAACAAACTATGGACCTTTGTGGGCAAGCTAATGTTTGTTAAATGTCCAACCGTTTTTTACTGTACAATATTGACCTAAAGAGGCATAATGAAACCAGCTCGATCACGATATCGTCCGTCACGTTGTACAGCTATGCCCACTATCTCTGCAGTAATTGTATCCATCTAGCATGGCAATATTTTTTAAATGTTTCTATAATATTTTTTTGAAATATTAGAAAATATTTGTGAAATGTTTTAAAAACATTACGAGAATATTTGTTTGCCCGCTCAAAAATCTTACATTGAAATGTATCGCTTGTTTGTAATGTAAATGTGTTGAAATGTAAATGTTTTTTTTTAAATTTCCGCGAAATGTGAAAGTTTTTAACGCAAATCCAAATTGCATAGACACCGCATAAAGACGGAACATTAGTAGAAATACTTCGGTGAAACATGAAATAATAGTATATTTCAATACGAGTGCGAAACATTTTTTCTGACGAGTGTGAGTTTGCATCACGAGCCGAAGGCAGTATTGCAATCACACGAGTTCAGAAAACGTTTTTCGCACGAGTATCGAATTTTATTTCACGAGTTGTGAAAATTGAGGTTTTCGCACGCAGACGTGCGTAAAAACGGCGGTTTTTCCACCAAGTGAAATAAAAAATATTTCAAAATATTATTTTTATAGATTTTAGAAATGTGTCGTAAGATTTGAAAGATTGAAAATATTTCTCAACTGATTTCAAAATATTTCGTGCTATATGGGTAATTGACTATCGAGCCTCATTACTTTACCGAATGTTATCAAAATCCGACGTTCATATCGCTTCTATCAAAGATAGCATCGATCTAGTTAGCGACGTAATTATTGTGTTGATTCTCATACAGTGCTCGGTAAATCAATGTTTCCGAGGGAAAAACTATCATGAAAGGATGGCGAGCCACCACGATAATATTGTGCTCTTACGCCGCTATTTCTCTGTTCGTTTGGCTGGCGACAGACGCGAGCGCGGTCTTGTACTCGTCGACGATCCTTGATTATATACCTCGAAGAAAGTCCGCGGATTATTCATGGAACAGTTCCAACGCGCTGGCGAGATCTGCCCTCGTTGAACGACAGGAGAGGCTGCAGTACAATTGCGACGAAGTTTCCGGTACTGCCGACTATCCAGAGCGTGTACTCGTCCCCGATGACTTCCGGAATCTTTTGGTTGACGATAAACACGAGTTACTCTACTGTTACGTACCAAAGGTAATTCGCTCCCATTGTCAAAAAAAAACCGCGGAATTTGTCGAAATAATAGAAAGTATTATTCTATAGCAACAACTCAAGAATCAGCGATATTTCACTCGATTTATTTTAACTCAGTATTTTACGAGTTTTAAAAAAGGAATGTTTTTTTGTGCTCGTTAAAATAAGTTACCAGACATTGTGAAGTATACACAGTGCGTTGATGCTGCTAGTAATTTAAAGGGTTGGTAGTAGCTAAAACATATATTTTTTAAAAATTCTCCAAATATAGCTTTTATCGGACAAGATGAGTACTTTCTTGATGTATGATGTTCTTGACTATGTTGGATGTAGTATAATATATTAGAAGTTATAAAAAGTGTGCTGATCTCCGCCAAGTCCCTCGCGATTAGACCAACCTGAAAACCAACCGGTCGATTGTTACACCAAACCAACTCTCATTCCAAACTTCGAGAGGTTGATGTTTCGGCGATATTAAAAAACCAATCGTAATACCAACCGTTATGTGTTGGAAACGAAGATGGTTTACGGTTAAATTTTCCTAAAACAATCCGGTTTCCAATCCTGAGGCAAGCGCTATCGGTGCTCTCGACATAAAGTTGGAAATTGGGTTGTTTTGGGAAAGTCCAAATGTAAACCAACTTTCAATCCGACACATAATGGTTGGTATTGTTGGTTTTCAGGTAGCAAAAAGGTACCTCCAGAAGATTGGAATCAGAGTCGGTTGGGCGCACCAATTGACTGGTTGAGTTGCAGTACTTTGTCAGAAAACAACCTAAATCCAACCCAAACTTTTACGGTTGGTTCGGTCGCGAGGGGGGAATAAAAAATTCCATCCAGACATTGAATTAATCCTGTTATCTATATCTCGTCCACAAGACATCAACATGACATAGCTCTACGAGTGTAGACAACCGTGAGAGTAGCAATGATTTCTATTCCAAGGTAGTACGCTGATGCAAAAACTTTTCAATGCCAATAACTTACTCAGTTCTCTGCCGGCATATGGCTGAAACTGCCTCATTGGCGTTTCTTGTCCTCGTATCCCATCTCGTGAATTATTATCTCAACAATTTATTATCTGACAAACGTATTTACATAAAAATACAGCATTGAGGGAAATTCTTTATTGAAATCGTCAACGTAACTATTTTTCTTCTCGTATCTTTGAGGACGAAAAAAAGTATACAAATAATTTTACTAAATGCGGAGTCGTCGACAATGAATAAAAAACGAAACAAAGCTTTGTCGACAGTGAATAATCGAGCTGATATGGATATAGTACAGTACAAAGATATAAAATTGAAAGGAGATTTGAAATAAAAGAGTAGTATTTTCCAGTTTTTTCGAGCACATACATCGCCCTGACAGACAAGCGACACGAAAAGTAGCAGTTGGCGCAATAATTGCGACATGTGCCGCACATGTCGCAAATATCGCGCCAATATTGTTACTTTTCATGGCGCCTGTCTATCAGGGTCATCGAGTTACGAGATGTACGAACGTTCGAACGATAAGGGAATCCTTAGTTTACTCTCAAAACTCCACAGCCTGTCATTTCGCTTGACTCTGCAATCGAAGATCGTTTGATATGCATGCAAGAATGGACGTGCTTCATGAATTGTATATAATTCTGATGAATAACGATGAACATCTGTACTGTAGTAGAACGAATTTTAAAAGAATATACGGACAGAGTAATGTCTGTATCAAATGAACATACCAACAGAATTTGTCTGTATTAACGGAGTTGTCCTATTTTGTTATTCCTCACAGGTAGCCTGTACAAATTGGAAGAGGGTCCTGATGATCGCAACAGGAAAATGGCAGGGAAACGATCCCTTGGAAATTCCAGCTGATCTGGCACACTCTGCCACCACTTTTCAAAGACTGAGCAATTTCACAATGCCCGAGATCGAAAAAAAATTAGCGAGCTACGTAACGCTGATAGTAGTGAGACATCCTCTCGAGAGGCTGCTCTCTGCTTATAGGAACAAGTTAGAGACAAGAGACGAGAAGAGTCCAAAGTACTTTCAAACTCGTTTTGGTCGGCGCATAGTCAAAGTAAATATATGAACAATCATAGCGAAGACTCGTGCCTAAAAAGTGACTCGAGCTGATTGAACATATACTGTTATGTTGCTTGTCAATTTGCAGAAATATAGACCCAACGCCACGAGAGAATCCTTGACGAAAGGTGACGATGTGACGTTCCGAGAATTCGTTGATTTTATAACGAACGAGGATGAGAAGGGTACGCGCAACGAACACTGGACACCCGTGAGTGAGCTGTGTCTACCGTGCACAGTAAATTACAATCTTATCAGCAAGTACGAGAGCCTCGCCGAAGATGCCACGGAAGTTCTTGAGAGGATAGGCTCCTCGCCAATAATGTAAATAATCCACTTTATTTTATATTATTTTATTTTATCAGTATATGCGGGTATTTGTACCAATGCTGTTATGCAAATGGCATTCGACGTAGAAGAAAAAAAATGATCAATCGTTATTATTCCTGTCGTACAGGTTCCCAACGAGACCGCAGAGCAGTGAACCAACATCGAAAAAATTAGACCGTTATTACTCGACGCTGAGCTTCAAGCAGCTCAGAAAATTGGCACAGTTTTACAGACTGGATCTGCGGTTGTTCGATTACTCTCTCGAGGATGTTCTCGGATTCTCGTTAGCCTAATTATCCAGCAAATTCTATTGAGAAAATGCGTGTCTGTGATCATTTTATTTACACCGTTAACTATAATGGGGTCAGTTTCAGTTTTAACTCTATTTTTTTCTTTTTTTTTTATATGCATACAATTGATGAGTGCCAATGTTCCTGGTCTCTCTAACGCCATATTAAACGAAACCCTAAATGATTTTATTTAATAAACCGAGGATAGGATAGTTTATGACACAGGGTAATCTATTAAATGAATTTCAGACTCGGCAAATTTCTGTTAGATAGCAATCAGTTTGTACATCGTTGTTGACGAAAGTTAATAAATAGAAAGGTCGGGTCAATGGTCGACTAACAAAGGCTATATATAGTTTATATATAGGCTATATATAGTTAACACAGGCTATATAGTTTATTCACACTGTCGAACGCATCATATGTCGCGAATAAAAATGAACAATACTTTTTCTCCTTGCATACTTCGTACGTGAGGCGAGAGTATAAAAAAAATAAAAATAAAAAAAAAAAACATGAGAAGGTGGATGTCAATTTAACCGAAGTTTTTGGCGCTACTGGGAATAACGCTGAACAATCTGATTCCACTCGTTTGGGTAGTTCGTTCGCATGAATTCGATTAGCTTCCGAGCATTTTTCGCCTGCTGCGGATTGCAACGACGGCAGTTGTTGTTAAGGGCTTCGGGCAGTAGTCCTGTAAAGGATGAAGATATAATCATCGATGGGCATCGATAGTAAACGAAGTTGAAATAATTAGCGTAGTAATTTATAATTACCCTTAATTTGTCGGCCAATTGGGCCACAAGGACCTCGCTCCAAAATACAGTTGATCTCTCGTTCCACTAAATGCCTGTCCATCAGCAAAACACCGACGTCTTGAGCTTCCGATAATGCAATTATCGTCACCATAGCGAAACCAATTACAAATTGATATTTCATTTTGTGTTTTTTTTTTTCACTCCACTGAATTTATGAACAAAGGACGAAATGAAGTGTTATTGTCACAGAAGTACAAAGACCTTGTCGATCAGAATGATCGGCACCGACTGTGACACTCTGACTAGATTCGGAACGTCTTATTTATACTATAGAAATTAGTTTCCAAACGCACTTGGAACGAAATCAACGAGCTATAACGGTATTTAGAGATACGAAACTCGCTTTCGTATAACTGTTTAATGTT
The DNA here is from genome assembly GCA_917499995.1 of Ichneumon xanthorius. NCBI lineage: Eukaryota > Metazoa > Arthropoda > Insecta > Hymenoptera > Ichneumonidae > Ichneumon > Ichneumon xanthorius. Next base: position 902,561 of record OU824203.1, on the reverse strand, counting down.
CGAGGGAAAAATCCAAAAGATTCCGCGCTCGAAGGAATATTTTTGTACTTTCACTATTTACCATGAAATTCCATTAACGTCGAACTCTAGAGCGATTGAGATCTTTGTTTGATTACGACACGCGTGTGTATTACTATTCAGTATCCTTGCATATTGTTGTAAGGAGAAAATACCGGTGGAAATAAAAATGGTTTAAAAAGTAACTGTACGTTCGCAATCATTTTCGAAGGGAAGATTGTCCGTATGGCATTGACGGGTAATCCTTTCTTTGACCTTTTAATTGTTTCGTACAAAATTGTCGGAGGTAACTAATGTGACATTAAGAGATGTGACAAGGTCCTTGAAGTCCTTGGAGTCCTGGAATTGTCCTTGAATTTTAAATAATGTCCTTGAATTTTTTATTTCCCCGAAAATTTGAGTTTGTTTAAAAATGTATATTTAGTTTAGGAAATGTTTTTTTTTTTTTTTAAATGAACTGCCACGTATTTCTACGTATTTTTTCCCGCTGAATACGAATCCGCTGGCCTTTTTGGGGTTAAAGTACAGTGAGACATTGAAAGTCCCGATTTTATGTACGAAAAATCGTATTTTTGGGATTTAAATGGAAAATATTGGGTTGAGCGTACAATAATTGTTATATTCGTGATCAGCAGGAAAAAATACGTGAAATATTGCCTCGAAATAAAAAAAATCGATTGAACAACGATTTTTCCGTTTTTTAACAATTTTTGGAAAAACGTCAATTTTCGTGATTTTCAAAGGTCGATATCTCGGCTCCCAATGGAGCTAGAGAAAATCCGGGGTGTCCATCGTGTTCTACGGGAAAAAATACACAAAATAGAGCCTTGTGCAAAGTTTTAGAATCGTTTTATCGTGCCGTTCGAGGACATTGAAAAACGTGAAAAATTGATGGGAAAGGGGTAGCCTTGGAATTTTTTATGAAATATTTTTTGTCGGTATGAAATGTTTTTTTCCGTTTATAAAATTAACTGCGACGTATTTCGACGTATTTTTATGTGTTGAACATGAATCTGCTGGCCTTTTTGTGCGTAAGTGTAGTGGGACATTTGTATCTTCCACTTTATTTCACTGAAAACAGTTTTTGCTCTAAATATTGGGTTTGGATAAAAATGAACGTCATGTTAGCGGCAAACGGTATACTCAATATTGAGTCCGAATGTATGTGTGTGAGTGTGAGTTCACAGTCATATATACATTTCGGGTTTTAAATTTCCAGGGGATATGCGTTTCGGGCGTTACTCTCTTCGGGGGATAACCGTTCGGGGGCTATGCCACCTTACCGTCCAGAAAGGGTTGCGATCGCGCGAAGCGCGCGAGCTCCGAGCCCCCCTAGTCGATTATATTTCTCTAGCCTAGTCGGCTCTCCCCTCCATTTGATATGCAGCCAATGGGCAACGCGTGTTCGGGGGGTCACAAACTACGACTCTTAGTCCTCCTTGTTTATCCCTATGATTTTACATGCTTAAAGCGAGAGAGCTGCGTAGAAGTGTCATAAACTGGGCCTTTTACCTTAAATGTTAAAAATTCGATACAACAATAACTCGACCCAAGATTCGACAACCCGAGAAATTTTACACGCACAAGTTCGGGGTTTCATGGGGCGACTGTCAATATTAGTTGCAGGCCTTTGCAAACGCATGGACTTTTGAACTATCCGAAATATTATTGTTATTGTCGACGATTGTTCAACCATACATTTGTTGGTTTTACATCGATACAAGTGGAAATATGGATGCCCGAGTGAGTTCTCATAAGCGTACGTAAACCATACCGTCTTGACCGTTTCATTTGCAACAGGTCCGTGATCAATACGTACATTGCATTTCCAATAGCTTATTATTCGAACACTTTCTCGTCCGTTATCTATGATGACGATAAGTAAATAACATCGGTGAGTAACTTCAGTGTACCGGCCAAAAGTCGAACGTCGAACAATCGCCGGGTAATGTTTCCTAACCTTCATGTATGCGCTATCGTAGATTGAAAGAAAGTCGACGATGGACTCGTATAGAACCTAACAAACAGTCGTGCAACTGTATAATCAATACAACAAAGAAAAGAGCCATGGGTTCACCAAAGAATTATGGAAGTTCTAAAAACATCGATACAACTGCCTCGTCCGACGTTGTATCTCCCAGAAAGTGCAACCTGTCGTTCTCGTTCAATTTCGATCTAGAGACTGTGATTACCGAATCCTCCTCGGACTCGGAGACCGCGGATTTGCAGATCGATGTTGCCGAGGTTGACGACTATGAGCCTGCGAAAAAACGCACGAGAATCGAGATTGACGATACTTCGGCGATCAATGAAATGGAGGAGGAGATAGAGAGACAGCTCGATGCCAAAGCTGCCAAGACCAATTTAACCGCTACCAATGTGAAGAACATTCTGAAGCATGTCATCACTAACGAGCATGTATTAGCGATGGTACAGAACAGACTGCAGAATACCGATGAAGGAATCATCTTTGAGCCAAAACTCACTAGAGCCAAAGCGAAGTATGTCCTTGAGCTAGTGCCATAAATTATCAAATTAAATTATATTATATTTGTTTTTTTTTTTCTTTAACAGAGAACTAGCTTTGACACAGCCAAACATGCCTTGGCCGATAACTCCTATGAAGAAGACTTCGTCTCTGGAAGTTCAGGAGCTCATAGACAAGGATCTGTCCGAAGACTCCTCGGACGAGGAATATAGTCCGGAACAGGATCAGCAGAGCGACGATGACGTTGATTCTCAACCGTCGACGCCAGCCATTTTGGGAGAAACAAGTGAAACTACCACGAAGCAACCTCACATCGATGTTCATTATGATTCCGAGGGAATTTTTAAAATCCCAGAGTAAGCTTTGCTATAGTTTTTCCTTAATGTCATTTTTTTCCATTCATTTAACTTTTATCATTCAATTTCTCTATAGGATACCTCATGTTCCCACGGCGGTCGAGAGCATAGGACAGAGGACAAGATCGAAACTCTGCCTGAGCGAGACGCCTCTGGAACAGATAGAGCAAGCTTTCATTCCACCGGATATAACTACCGATATGTACGATTGGGATTGCGATATAGATGAGGACTGGGGCAACTTTCTAAATGAATTTACTAAGCCTCTCGGACATGATGCGACTGTTGAGGATGATCCCGAAGCTGATCCAGAGTACAACATCTTGGAGGACAAAGAAACGGATTTGAGTCAGTCACTAAAGCCAACCTTCCCATCGACAAAAAAAGTTTACTATATCGCTAACTATTATCTATTTCTACAGTGGACAAAGAAGAGTTGCGTATGGACAAAGCTGTAAAAGTGACAAGAAAGGAATTGAATAACTTAGTTGCAGAGCTCATAGAGTTCGAGGACATGTATTCAAAACAACTCATCCAAGTGCAGAAAAAAAGAAAGCCACCGGAAATCTCTTGTAACGCAGTCTCTAACACTTCACTGGTGAATCACTGTCTATTCCCGACTATGTCTGAAAAAGAAAATTCAATCTAACGAAGTTGACTATTATAATAAGTAATGTGACAATTAATGATTGCAGAATAGTTGCATGGTCGTACTTCTACCCGCACTGGCAGAAGCGGAACTTCCCAAGCTCGTTAGTTCCGAGCAAGTCAATCTCCTGGCGACACAACTGCGCCAACACGTGCAGTTGATGACTCAACACTTTGCAATGACGTACATGCATCCCGAACTTCATTCCCATGCGAAAACTTGTACGGAGAATCTGAACAGTCTAAGGCAAGCTCTGAAGCCTTCCGTCTCGGCCTAGATTATATTTCGTATTTCTGATCTCGTTAATTTCTAAAAAAAAAAAACAGCTATCTCAAAGACGGCTCGAACTCGGCATTCAACGTAGAAAATTTGCCGGAAGCTCTCAAGTTCGTCACCGATTGGGAAACGATGCTTCAAGATCCAAACTTCCGGGCGGAATACATGGACTTTGTGTCGGAGGAAATCCGGATAGAAGAAGTTACGTTTGAGAAACGAAGAAACAAATATACACCGAAGCTTCATCCCGAGCTCGTTAGGTTACTCGCTGAGAGCAAAGCTTTCATGTATCCTAAACTCCTCCCGCATACATCCTTCAGGACAAGCATGCTGACTGCCAGCAGAGCAATGTACACAAACTCTGAAGTATTGTAAGAACAACATTTTTCCACTATACCGAAACAATGTGCGAAATTGCGAAATATGACAATTTTCCTGATTGCTTTCAGTCTGATTGCCCTGGGTCTTGAGCAGTTTACGCCACTTGTCGCGGCCAAGAAAACAAGATTTAAGGCGAAGCGTATGCAACTCATGGACGTCGTGCAGTTGATCACGCAATATATGCTGCCATGCCGACCGGCTATCGGATTGATTAAGTTCATTGCCAAGTCCAAGACCGATCCCAAACCAAATCCGATAAAGGTATACAATCGATATATTAACGAGTTTTATTTATCATCGATAAAGAATAACATGAAGATGTCGATTAATTTACAGCACTTCTATACGACCGGTAGTGCTCCGAGGACAATCCATTATATCACATCCGATTGTAAGCTCACAGCACCGAAAGATCAACCTCGTGACAGTTTGCCACAGATATGGCAGGAATACATGAAACAACTTCGAGTTCCCGGATGTAAATCTAGGCGTGATAAAAAAGCACAGATGTCTATCGGTGAATTTGATCTTGCTAAACCGAGTTCGGAGACTCTTGTCGACGAAAGTTTGCGTAATCCGGTAGTCAATATGTTGCCAAGCTTACCTTACACTCGTGTGAGTTTGAGAACGAATGCTGAGGCGGCCACGGAATCGAGTGAGGACGGTAACAGCGTGGACGGGTCATCAGAAACGTCGAGATCACCGCAATTGAGAAAAACGACACCTCGCTTGGCAAAAATACGGAGCGCCCAGAATATGAAACTGATGACACAGGTGTCGAGTACGAAGCCTCTTTCGAACTGCTCCAGGGTGAAATCTAGAGCTAAGAGCGAATCGTCGAAGGACTCGGAGGAATCTTGCGGATCCACGAAAGGAGTGAGCATACTTTCGAAGAAAGCGTAACCCAACCGTGCGAATTCGTGTGAGGATATAAGTATTAATTTTATTATTGCAGGATAACGAAGATGAAATTGCGGAGCTAATGCTCGCGAGTACAACGATCAAGAAGGATACAGCGAGTAGAAAAAAAGCCAAACAGGCGAGAGAATTGGAGAATATAAAGCGTTTACGAGAAGCCGAAAACGAAACGGCTCAGGAAGAAAGGGACACAAGTAAGTTTCAGTTGGTAACGTATAGTAGATTTCTTAGTCAATTACATTAATTCAAGTATTTCCAAGCAGAGTTCGCTGAATCGTACATCCAAAAGTTGCTCGTTACTCTAGAGTCCAGCAATATGGAAACACTGAAAGCTGTTATCAAATCTTATTCGGAATACAGCGATAAGTTCGATAACATAAATCGGATGGTGATCGATGAGAAAAGCCCGGAGAATGCAAGTCTCGAGGAATCAAATCTGAGGAAAGAGAGACAAAATAGAATACGGGAAGAGAAAGATATTCTCATGATAAATCTGTACAAAGAAGTATGCAATCATTTGCGAGATTATCCCGAGCTCCGATCGGACTTTTTGTTGTTTTTGAAACCTTGCCATGCCGCTATGATCGACGAATCGACTCAGCACACGATGTTACAAAAAATGAATGAATTCATGAACGTCGCTCAAATATATTTCGCCAAACAGCCATCGCGTCTGGCACGAGTTATGAAGGCGATCACTCAACTGGCTTCGGATCGTTACGTCACAATGACCGATGTTCATGAGGCTATGAATCCTATACTCAGAGGTCATCCGCTGGTCATGGACATGTTTCTTCAAGTTTTACCTATGGGAAAACCACCCGCCAGGTGAGCTTCTTGTTTTATTGTCTCGAGCGAAACAATCTCCTTGGGTTCGTCATAAGATTCATTCAACTATTTTTCCAGCTTGTTTGCATCGCATCTGTTCGAGAATTTAACTTGTCCGATGGGACCTTATGACAAGCACAAAGTTTACACGGACGATTCACCGGAATTGTACGAGAATATAGAATTACCATTGCCAACGTCTCAAGAGGATCCGTATGGAGGTGACAATTGCAAATGCGACTGTCACGATTTGCCGGATCCAAATGTGAAAACGATAATAGAGCACTGTGTTTCTTGCGGAACGAGGGTAAGCGTTAGGTCAATATCAGAATATTTCGGTAAACTGTCGTACCTTTCGAATTCATTGATTTTTTTTTCTATTCTCATAATATCCTCATAGTTTCTGAACGGCAGAATATATCTGCAAACCTCGGAAGGATTGAGGCCAGCGAAGATAACGTTTCCTGGCGACGATGAGGAAAAATTAGAAAACATTACTCGGGTTTCCCTCAAGACGACGGAAAGGTTCGCATCGGCACCACCGACGAGTCGTCGTCGCAAATCTTCGAAAAATGAATCGGCTTTGGAGGAATCTAGTCAGAAGCAATGTATTAGGAAAAATTCGCCGATAAAGGACAGCGAGGACGGTGATAAATCTTCGTTGAAGTCGCGAAGAGGAGCGAGATCGCCGCCGAAGACCGGTGATCAGAGAAAGCTGTCGAAGGCATTTGATACCTCATCGAGTGCTGGAACTAGCACTGCTAGTGGATTCACGGAGCCAACATCGCCGTTAAAGAGTAAACGTGAGACTAGAGCCGAACGAAGGGAGGCAAAATTAGAATCGAAAAATACTTGCAACGACGTCGTACAATCGGGAACGAGTGAGCAATGTGAAGAAATTTCTCGTCGAGGGACAAAATCGAGTCTCGACCGCAGCGATTCCGCGGTAAATGTTTTTTACGAGAAGATGGATACCTCGACGGTCGATTCGCGCGGCGATGTGGTTACGGATTCGGAAGAACTAATGGATTTCAAACCCTGGACGAGACGCGAGGATATGATACTTTTGCAGAACATTAAGAAAGACTATTCCGAGCCTACGTTCGCTGCCGTCAGTGCGATGCTTGGCGATAGAACGGTGGATCAGGTAAAATTTGAGCAATGATTCGTCCATCGATTTTATTCATATATATATATATATATATATATATATATATATATATATATACGGTATATGCCATTGTGTGTATTCATGATTTTTCAGGTAAAACAGAGATGCCAGACACTACTGACTCTGCTCGAAAAGATGATATAGCCCTTACGTACGTAAATCGGATCGTTTTATACTTGTGAATATTAATATAATTATCGTTACGTATTCTTCGATTATCCTGTTGTCATTAAACGATATTTCACTTTTTTTACACATAGTTTTTTATTTCGCACTTCTTTATCTGCACAGCGACGCCTCGCTCTCCTCAGCTCTCCTCCCCCCCCCCCCTCCCCTCGACATCCTGGAGGGCAACAGTTCCCGAAGCGCCAGCCGCAAACGGCATCTGAGACCGAGAAGGAACCGCGGAGAGCCCCAATCCTGCAAAACGGTACAGCCCAGTCAATGTCAGGGGCCGGTCTCCGTAGATCGCGCATTTCCTCATTTTTCGTCTCGAAAATCTTAACCTACGATAACATGGTAAATTTCAATTGTTGCAACAATTGAAATTTGACATAACTTAGTTTAATTATCATGCGGTGGGTATCCCACCTGAGAACGTAGTAGCTGTTCAAGAAATAGCTTGATCGGGGGAAGTTCTCAACAATTCAAGTTGGAGGTCTTAACGTAGACTTATGGTGGCGCCGCATGTAGCGTGTACAATAAGCGGCATCTTCACGGTTTTCGATAATCTAGTAACTTTCTGGTGAAAATCAACGAAGATTTGACGAAAATCAGTTTGGCGCGTTTGGCGTCGTTCATAACCTACCACCTTACCCTTTTGGTTTTTGAATACGGGTTTAAGGACGTTCAACCGCCGGTTAGGGTTACACACCAGAGTACGGATAAAATTAGATAAATTTAATGCGTCGATTGATTAATTGGTCGTAATACTGCTAATGTGAATTATTACGTACTCGTCATAAACTTGTTGAATAAGATGGAGTACGGTAAGCATCACTTCGCTGTATGTGAATTTCTGACCGGTTAACCTAAAGGAAAACGATCTGAATTTTTTCGTGGAAGATTTCTTTTATTGTGAAATTCGTATCGTTGATATGGTGCGATATTATGTGAGTTTATGATGACGAGGAACGAGGACAATTTTGAATGGACTCACCTCCTGGAGTGCCCTCCGTCCGCACGTACAGATTCCATAAAAAAAACGTAAGTTTTTTTGACCCATTGAAAATTATGATTTTACGATAACTTTAGAATTTTTTTAACAGTTTGAACTCTGGAATAACCAGTCTGTTGTGGGATGAACTATCGAGTGTTGTTCACCCCACAAAGGAGATCCTTGAAGTTCGTAAAAACATTCTTCTCTATAAGCTCAGACATGGAGAAAAGGAAGGGTCTATTCAAAATATACAGAATTTGCAACAGCTTGGAGAAGCAAGGCATCGACTAGACCCGCAGATTGAGAGTCTGGCAAAAATGTGCTTGCAGAGGGATCTTCTTGTTAGACAAAAGGGTACGTGTACAGGGTAGCATGTATGAAAGTATACTTAAAAGCTATAGCTAAAAGTTGGTTTGTGTTAGGGCACCTGTGGACAGTGTACCTAAAACTCCAAAAATACCACTAAATCATAATCTGCCGATGCATATTTTGGTGTTAAACCAAAACCTTATATTTCATAGGATGTTTACGTGGAAGGAACATTTCTATTCACATAAAAAATTTTACTTTGCAGAGCAACAATTGTCCAAAGTCAAGTCTCTGAGAAAATCAATAAAAACGAAAGAAGATTTGCTACGAATGAAGCTGAGTCAGATGCAAACTCAAATACAAGACTGCAAAGAGATGCGTCTGGTCTGTCGGCACTTGATGCCGCCTACAAGTTGCAAAATAGATCCTAATATCGTTAATGAGAGTTTGTCATTGGTTAGCGCAATTTCGACAAAGGCAGATAAAAAAAACGTCAGCATTTACTAATATCCTTCGACAAATTCCTGCACGGCTATTTGCTTTGTTCATCTGATAAAAGCTTGTTTGTTTTTAGACATGGAATAAAATATCAGAAACTCTCAGTACAGTTGATATTTCGACACTGTGGAATACCCTGTTGTCAAGCAGGATTCGAGACACAGAAGAATTGATGGCACTGGGAGCTCTTGAGATTGCCGATAATAATAACGAGAGTAAAAGCGGCGAAGATATCGATATCGGCATCGCCAGAGTTTGCGGACAATTCGTCGCCACCGCCGCTCAGAGACTGATTTATCGTGCTAAACTCAATCGGCAGGAAAAGCTGGTAATGGAATACATTGAGAAAATTGAGGTACGAAAAGTTTAACGGTTCTTTATTGTGCTGGAAATACGGAAGGGTTTGAAGATATATGTGACGGAATTTGTCGGGATTTTACCGTAGAGATCGGACACGAATACCGCAGACGTGAGTGAGTGGTTGGCTCTAACACTTGAAGTTCGAAAGCTCGAGACTGAACAGTCGAGTCTACAATCGGAAGTCGATAGGTTGAGGAGAACACTGGAACCCCAGTGTGAACTTCACAATGAGCTTAGCAACCTAGAGTCCGATATACACAGCATGGATACAAAAGTGGTAAGATTATCTATAAAATTATTTTCTGTTTACATATATATTCTTCCAAAGAATTGTGAAACGAATTTTACACACATGTCCATAGGAAATATGTGTGCAAGACATACAGAAGTCTTTGACCCTTTTGAAACCCGCTGGTCTGGGTATCGCTCGAACCAAGGACAAGTTATTGGCGGTATTGCAAAAAATCGCAGCACTGCATTCCGACAATGAGAATTTTTATTATTTAGATATAGATCTCGGTACAGAATTGAATATTTTTCACGACAGCTTGAAACTCGAAGCATTACGAAAAGTCGGACTAAAAGACGCTGTTGGAGCTTACAGGTATAAAATCGAAATTCTTTTAATATAAAAAAGAAATACCAATAAAGATTCAATTTCAATATATTTGTATACTTTCTGCTTCTTAATTTTCCACAGGCTCACAAAATGTTGTATAAGCGAGGCTCGACAATCCATGACATCTTCATCACAGTCCAAATCACAATTCCCGATGTTACGAGTGCCGATATACGAATTATTCAATTGTTACAAAAACTTGGTCACAGCTTCTTGGCTGGCCAAACCCGAGATTGAAATGGGTATGAACGATCACAATAACGTGGGCGAATGGCTAGCCCCATTGTCGACAGATTGTTCGACCGACGCGATTGAGACATTGAACATGACGGATTTAACGCGCAACAGAGTTCACGAAGAGTTACGTCAGTTCGATTTAGTATTCGATGCTTGGTAAGATTGCTTTTGTTTATAATTTCTTTCCTTTTTATTCCAAAGTCTCCACAAATTTTATATGGAAAAACTTTTGTCTTGCAGGAAAGATCAAACCGTACAAAAGGCCATGTTATTGGATTATAGGATCGTAAACTGTGCAACATTCAAGGAATGGGTCAAACGTTATAACACGTTGCTCTACATGGTTCGACGAACTAAGTGAGGCATTGTCGACAAACGTAAACAAGACTCGATGACTGTTCAAGTGTGAAATACGTACGACACCATCACTAGTTATACCGAGTATATGAAAAACGTCTCGCTTGATATTTTTGTACATTACATCGCCAGATGAAAATAATAGTAATAAAATAAATTTATACCATTTTTCGACAACTCAGTTTTTAAATTTTTCAACTGAAATTGATTCTACCGTACGGCGCATTTATTTATTTATTTACTTTTGTACTGTAATTGGGATATTGCCAACGAATTTACACGCTTATGTTGAACTTACCCTCTATTCAGTGGAGAACACGCTTCACATTTTGATTGCTCATTTCGATTAACTTTTATTATTGATTGGAAAAGGCGAAGCAGGAACATTGTCTCGTCGCCGGTCAACGGAAGTCCGATACCAGCACGGACAGACGCGCAGGTTTTCAATTCATCGTTTTCTTTCGGGTGTGAGTGTTTTTTTTTTTAAATATCGTTTTCTTTATTTTGTAGAAAACTGCGTGATAAGTACACCAATAATCTTGCAATGTCGAAATGTTTGCCGATCAACCGGGGCGCGGATGGGGGTGGCTCTTCCGCAGCGGGGATGAACAAAACCCTGTGCCGCGTACCGAACGACCCCCGGAAGGCCCAAATTTTATCTAGCAAGCCAGAGCAGTGAACAACGAACATGTTTTTTTCTTCTCTATGTGGTAATGGTACAATTCTACGGTGTAAAAAATTGTTTTATTTTTTTCCCCTCTTCATTCGTGTTAAATTAGTTGATAATCCGACCGAGAGTTGCGTTCGAACAGTGTCCACGACTTTACTTAATGCGGTATAATCGATTCATTTCATTCCCTATACAGTTATTAAATATTTTTCTCCCGAAGTGTCTTGTTTTTCGAGAGGTGCGGCTGAGTGAAGGACCGTCGACTCAAATTATGGATTTCAATGGCTTTCTTTTTTGTTTAAGCCAACGGCCGTTTTTCTTTTTTTCCTTTTAAATTATCGTCCTACAATAATAATGATGATAATAATAATAATAATAATAATAATAATGATAATAATAATAATAATAATAATAATAATAATAATATTGTGACCTATACGAACGCTGTCTCGGTTCGCAACGAACACACACGCGTTCGAGAATCACGATTAACTTTTCATTCGGATGGAGACGCGAATAGTACAAGCGACCTAGATAAACGACACTGTCTCTACACATCAATCGATTACTTAAAAGAGTTTCTTGAGTTCTTGTTTTGTTTTTCCCTTCTCTTCTCGTTTTACATGTCTTTCTTTTCAGTTTCATTTAACTAGTTCGTACACACGTTAGTGACGATGGTGTCGCGCGAATACTCTAAGCTCCATCTGGCGCACGGTGACGAATTCGTCTAATCGTCGTTTCATTCGATCCCACCCACCCCATATATTTACGCCTTACTCTCCCCGCCTCAATGATTCCCTCGTTAATTCAATTTATAATAAGCCACTGTATCTCGAGGGAAATAGAATACAATTACAAAATCTTTTTCTTTTTTTTTGATTCATAAATTCACAACTACATCAATCAGTCTGTGGGTCATCTGTGCATTGATTCGTACTTTTTGGTCGCTGATAATAACAAAAAAAAAAAAAATTACAAGAAAAAGGAGAAAAAAAGAATATAGAATTTGAAAAACAAATAAAATGGACGCCTCACGGTAGAAGGATCGAAGGAATGACCGGATCTTATTTATAACACGTACGTCTTTGCATAACGGATGGTTCGCGCGCACGCTTATTTGTAGCGAAAAAAAGGAAAAAGAAGAAAAAGAAAAATAAAAATAAAAAAGGATTGCGGTTGCGGACGTTTCAGGACCCGGATCCTCCTTCCGTGAGAGACTAGACACACCGATTTCTCCTTAACAGTAGGATATTATAATAATCGTAAGCTTAGTAGTGTAACGCGCGATTCTCCCCGCCGTGAGAACGCACCGAACTTTGGAGAGGTTTCGTTGCATATCCGTCCCGTTCGAAGGCCTCGGAATTTTTATCAATAGGTTTTTATGATCGATGAATTGTACAAGTGTCGAGTGGTCTTTTTTTTTTAAGTCGACGAGCGTTGACAGTTATCGGAGTAGGAAGAAAAATGAATACTAATAGAAAAAAGAAAAAGAAAGAACCGATTGCTAGATAAATCAATTTTTTTTCTCTTGACATTGTAATGAGAATTGATGAGGAAATACATTGATACATCAACGTACAAAGAAGGTTGATCGGAGTATCCGAGAGTACGTGAAAAGGCTACTTTTTCGAGAATAATGTTTTGTTTTTATTTTGAAGACACTGCTGCTATTTGAATGAACTAAGAGATAGATGCAGCGGTGCAGGATTTTCGATCATTGATCAGCCTTGGCTAGGACGGCTACCGCATCGAACCTCTGGCAAGCAAGGAATTTGAATTTTTTTTTTCCGCTGACCTAAGACAGATGTCCCAGTTATTGGCACCGTTTTTATCGGAATAAGCAAAAAGCATTCAATTCTTCATTAAGTGTTGTTGCACGTTGCTCAAAAAAAAATATATTGATTGATGTAAAAACATTGATGTATGATTATATAACGCAGAATGATACAATTCGATGCACCGATAATGTATTTTGTCGATAGCTGTTGCGTAACTAACTGGGTCATCATTCTTGCGCGTTACTCGCTCGCAAAATTGCCGAAACAGGGTTCGTGAACGACCAATTGGGCCAAAACAAATTAAACACTTTTTCCTAGTCAAAAATATATTGATCAAACGATCGCAAGATTAACGCTAATCGCAATCATAATAAGCTCCGCTACCGATCATCGCCTACGACAACTTATATGTACGTATATCGATTTAATTTAATTTCGACTACTAAATCTAATAACATTCAAATTTAACCGAGGCTTGCACAGGACCCATTGGATTAAACGACTCATTTATTTGTATTTTTTAAATCTTCCCCCGCCGCAGCTCTTAATCTTAAGATCACGTCTTCCGCCCTCTCAAAATACAACAGTTTTATTCAACCTTCGTCGTCCAATATTGCATGCGCGTGAACACATTTCGAAGATGAAAAAAGGACATACTTGTCATTTCTTCTGATCGGTTTTTTGTTTTCTTTTCTTTTTACAACTTGTCCATTCGTCTGAACGCGACACGCTGACGCGTAGTTATGCAGCGACTCGGTTAAACTGATCGAAATTCGTCGTGTATGTGTAGAACTGGCCGGACATTGACTTGAGACAGTTTTGTGGTTGAGGCTTTTGTCGATAATCGCCGGCGCTACTTTGATCCAGTAACGATCAAACTCTGGTTTACGTATATTCGTGCTATTGTCAATGAAATTATTACCTTATAATAATATCTTTTATTATATTGAGCAATAAATTTCGCAGAGCGGATAGTAAATAACAAACATCATAAATTATGTACGAGCTGAAAATATTTGATATATCGAACAAGCGTAAAAAAATGATGCAAACTGAAATTTCCGTGGATGTTAACAATATCATGACTGGGTCGCAGTAGCACCGTCGAGCCTCGACTTTTCGACTCGATTTGTATTTTATCCTTTTTTTATCGTCTTGGATACTCGGGAAATATTATTTATGATAATTGGTGACTTCTCCTGTTATATATTTTAATGTTTGCTCTGCCCCCGACACCGAGACCCGTAGCGCAATCCTCCAAGCGTACATTTTTTTCGACGTTTCCAACGCCTCTTTTAGATCAACGCTTTAAATCGTACACAGATAATGGATTGGAATCGGTGTCTCGAGCGGAGGGGCAGATCTCGTCTTATTCCGTCAAAACTGAGGCCCTTATCTATTTGTATAATAATAAAAGTAGCTTTATATCGGACATTCGGTCAGAGACGCTCGAAAAGCAGGAGAACTTCACGATGTTACTGACGCGGGTACAGCGAGTTTAAGGGTGCGAGGAAGCGAGAAACGTAAACAGAGAGGGGGGGGGGGGGGATTACGGAAAAAAGAGATTTATCGCAAAACTCGCGACGCATCCAAGCCGAGGAAGGGTTTCCAGCACGAATCACTAAAACGTGACCGCGACGGTATCCAAACCGTACGTGTCCATCCGAGAGCTTTGCGACGAATCGGAGAGGAAAAGAAATGAAAACAAATAAAGAAAAATCTCGGATTGCATGAACATCGAAACTTTCGATTATCTTTTCGCAACTTGAATAGCGTTTCGAGCGTCCCGTCGACTCGCGTGTATCGTAATGAGTGTCTGTAACGTGTATTTTTTGCTTCTCCAACGTCTCTCTCCTGTAGTGTATCATTTGTTTTTCTTCCCCTCATCTTCATCTCGTAATCGTTACATAGGATAATCATTTTTTTCTTTAGCCGTAATCGTTAATATCGATATTGATCTACCTAGCCTAATATTTACAGATTCTTTTTTTTCTATCTTTCTTTTATCTTTCGAACTCGCCTTGGCACTACTTTTTGTTCTCCCGACATTCACATACGGATTGCCCATATAACACACACGCTCACGCACGCTCGCCCGCTCATTTACAACGTTCTCTTTCACACTTGCTACCCACTCATTCAGCCACGTCCACACGCGACTCTTTCGCCGCGTTCGCCTTCACTAACGACTTGTAACATTTATTTCCCTGTCGTGTAAATCCACATGTACAAGTCCGAGTGTTTATTTTTTTTTGTTGCTGTTGTTGTTGTCGCTGTTGGATTATTTTTCTTTTTAATGATAATTCTCATAAACATGCATTTAGTCGCAATATTGCCAATAAATAATTTTCTACGTCTTTTTCGCAATGAACAAAACTTGCGCGATACCCCTGTAGCGGGCTCCTCGTTGTGACTGATCCTCGGGTGGTCCTCTTAAGATGAAGAAGATTCTTTTATTATTATTTTTTAAAATCGTAGACGCTGGATTGTTCTTCGCTGCCCGTGCCTTTTACGCTAAGGTCATTTTGTATTAATGGATTTTTTCTTCTTCTCTACTTTTGGTTTTTTTTTTCTTTTTTTTCATTATCGCGCATTGTTCGTCGGACGGCTTCGAACCGTGCATCGCGGCAGGTATTTCTTCTTCTTCTTCTTTCGTCCACGATAACTCAAGATCCGTTCAAATTTTTTCCTCGGGTTCTCAACGAAAGTCAACGGATAAAATTCGATTGGAAAACTCGAGAAACGTCTCGCATAAGCCTGGAGCCACGCGACCCTCATTGACTTACATCCTCCTCAAAGTAAATTATATTATATATATATATTATATTGTTCTGAAGTTTTATGTCCCGCGAGTCAGTCTTGAGGATCTCCTCCCCCCCACCCCGTGTTCTGAGGCACTGGCCGTTTTTCACGCTTTGTCGGAAACGGAAATGACAGGGCCTGTACGCGAGGTTTTTCCATTTTTTAAACTACGAAGACGATGAGGACGTTGAGTACGCGGAGAACGTTTCCATGCTCTCGTTGTCTCGTTGCCGCTTCTTCGAGGACGTCGTGGGGCGCGGCGGCCCCGCCTTAGATCAGACGTGCTGCCTGTGATGATTTGTCTCGTCCGACTCACACGGTACAACCGTAAGGCTCGAAAGATTGCTCAGATTCCCACTGGACTCGGAGTAACTTGAGAGCGTTGGTCTTCTCGACGGTGGCACAACAACCGCCGGTGTCGAACCTCCGGTACTCGGAAATTTTCGAAACACCCTCAGCAACGAACTACCCGCACTGTGACACCTCACTATTCGATCCGGTGTGTCTAACAGAGCCGACTGACTTCTGTACGGCGGTGGACTCTCGCTGTCGAATACCGTCCGATTTGGCGGTGGTCTCACGCACTTCTGGTATATCTCGCTCTCCTGGATAAAGCATACAGAAAAAATTGTCTCGTTAGTACACAGTAAATGGAAGAGAAGTGGTTTTTTTTTATTTACACATTTAACCATTTCGCTCTGACACGCATCTGCGCGATTTTTTTTTTCAGAAGATAGATTTTTTTTATTGTAGAGAATAATTCCAAGTCCAAAAATGCAAAAGGTAAAAGGAAATTCAGCAATTATCTCTGCGTAGAGCATATTGTTGTTTAATGTATCTAAAGAACTCTCGAGCGCAGACGCTCCGCAGTGCAACGATCCGAAGCTCGCAGCTGGCGGAGTAGCGTTGGGTTACCGAAATTCAAGCTCATCGCAGCCTCGATGCAGGCAGGCACGTTCCCGGCGCTCGTTTCTATAAGAACCTCACCGACCTCTCATTACTTCCAACCCACCCCACTGAGGAATGTGTTTAAAAAATTCGATCTCCCGGTATACCGTCTCGATTTTTTTTTGTTTCTTTCAACCGAAAGGTATACCATCCCCGTGGCTTTGTCGGCGTTATGGGAAAAGAAGGGTGATTCGAGAAGCCATCGAAGGACGCGGGATTTTCGTGAGTCTCTACCGCGCGGCATAGCCTTGAACGAACATATTTTATTTTTCATTTCGCTTCCCCACTGTAGAAGCTCTTTTGTGTTGGCAAATTTTCTTTTGAAAATATAATGTATCGAATTAGAAACAAATAGAACTTCGATATATGAAAAAGCTCGACTCGACGCACCTGCTCAGGATCGCGAAGATGAAGGGTCGTGTGCGCACCGTAGGGCCGCTCTTCGCCGTCCGGAAGTTGAAGCCGTGGCGGAAGGTCGAGAGCCAGATCCTGTCGGACGCTTCCGGCGCGGATGGCTCGGTCCCTCGCTGCCGCGACCATTGCCTCCTGCATGCCATCACTTCCGGGACCGACGCGGCCGCCGCCACTACCGCCGCCACCAGCGCCGCCGCCCCCACCGACCGGACCGCTCTCCATACCTGCGCTCACCGACAGCATCTATTCGAAAAGAAAAACGTAAGTATAATAGTACTAACGACAACAAGAAGCAACATTTAATCGTTAGAAAATACAAATGTATTTATACAAAGTGTCGTTACAAGTGCAAAACTATCTTTTCATCACTCGGTGCGGAAATGGCCACTTTTCCGCCCGCTTCGCGTGCGTAAAACCGCCATTTTCGTACCTTGTGATGAAAAATTTCGTACATCCCTCGTGCGCAACACTTTTTCTAACTCGTGTGATTATAGCACTCGCCTTCGGCTCGTGCTGCAAACTCACACTCGTTAGAAAAACGTTTTTCGCCCTCGTGGAGTAATGTACTAATTTCGGCTCCCGACATAGCAAACGGAGATTATCGTATAAACAGTCTCGCGGAAAATTGTTTGTCACTTTGATCCATCGAAGAAGGTCGACCGAACGCTCGACAATAACTACGGTTGACGTAGCACGACGACGACACTAGAGGGGGGATTAAGGTCGAGGCGATTTGATAACTTTTTTTTATCCTGGAATTGATTCGACGTTGTAAAGCGATTTATTAGTTCGTCGATAATGTTTGCAACGGCTCAGACATCTAATTCCGTGCGTCGTGCACTATTTATTTTATTTTTTCAATACTGATGTAAGTTTCATGCTTGAGAATAAAAATAAAAACTATGGCGACGATTTGTCGATAAGTTGCTCATTTGGTTGACGGTAAAATCCCTTTTTTAAACAAACAAACAAACATGTTCTTCTGAGAGCGTAGAAGAACATAACCTTTATGCTTATATACAGATATTCAGGAGACAATGTAATTTTTTTTTATCCCACGGCAGTATTACCGAGATAAACGGATAGGCGATTTAATAAGTCTGTTACTATTGGAACATGTACTTATCTCTGGAAACCAGTATATATCGTTCGATACTGCATCGAGCCTCAGAACAGCAAAATATATCTACAGCGGGAAATACTACACCTCGATATTTTATAGTATAATAAATTCAACAGATCGATCGGCTTAGCCCTGAAGCATTTTCTTGTATGTAAATAAAATTCATAGCATTTTTTAGAATTACGAGATGGTTGTCACGGAGACAAAGTTACGACCGCAAAAAACTTGTAGAGAAACTTGTATTATCGACAGCGAAAGACCTGATCGTGATTTCATACGAATATTAACTTTCCTTTTTCTTCTGTTTCCCGAAAGTCTTTAATTTTTCCATGCTTCGAATGTTATCAGATATCGATTGGAACGACAGTGATCAATGATAAATTACCATACGGCGTTCTGCTTGTTAATCACAAGTTGCTTTGATCTCGGTTCACAGTACAAATATAACACGAATCTGTTTGTACGTGGGGGATCGAGCGGGGAACTAGCGGCTTTCGCATTAATACTTTAAAGGGGTTTCTCGTACAGTGTAACGGTCAACGCGAGGGGAGAAAAGTATTGTGCGCGAACGCCCTTGCGTGAGTTCGTTCACCGTACCATTATTCTGCAATACAAGCATTAAAGGGAATTGTGGGTGCGTTCATCGCGATTGAAGCGAGGAAAATAAAAACCACTCTGTCGCCCACACAGATATAAAAGGATTTGCTGGGCTAGCAGCGTACCTTTAGCATGGTGACGGCAAACCCACTTGCGCCCTTGCAAGTTTGACGATGTCGATCACATCGGGTGCATTTGGGTTTTTTTTCTTGTTAATCACCATTAGCAGTTTGTTGTTTCTAGTAATTTTGCAGAATAATCCGAAAGAAAGTATTTTTTTATGTTTCTTTGCGGATTCAAACTTTTGATGTCTGGTTACTCTCGTCATTCTGAAGTTTAAAAATGTGCATGCGTGTGTGTATGTTTAGGCAACCGTCATTAATCGTACTTATCGATCGAACTCAGTTTACTCGTGCGTTCAACAATTGCTGTTCGTAGAATGGAATTTATTTCCACTGTACGGCTTTTGCTTTTTACATCCCGAACATATCTTCTTCTCACGTATTAAAAACTTACTCCAATTGCTGTTCGTAATAGTATATAGGTAAGACCGTGAAGGGCATCCGCCGCCGCCGCCGCCGCCGACGAAGACGACGACGTCGACGTCGACGAGTGCAATGCGACGTTAGAGGGCTAAGCGAGGTACCCAGCTCTGCCAGAGAATCGATCGTCGCCCAACAAAGAGAGAAAGCTCGGAGGTCGGTGCACCTCTTCGAGATGTACTACGCTAAATCTTTATGGACGCTGTATACTATACGGTTTCATGCTATACTGCAGCATACCACTACCCTCTCGTTCTATAGTACGCTTTCAACTATTCATTCTCTCCCCCTCAGCCGATCTGCTATTGGCATTAAAGATGAGGAGTCGAGAAATCGCATTTGTCTGTCGAGTCGCGAAGGATGGAATCGAATGCAGTTTACACTAGATTCGTTCGGACAACGTTATGCAGTAGGCAGCATAGAAGTGAAAAAAAAATGGTATCTATTACAATTATAATATTACATATTAGCAGGTTATTCTTCGCGCCTTCGCTATGGATTATGGAATTTTAATTCTGGAAATTTAGATTATCGGAGATTTATTTGGTCCGGAAAACTCATTTTTCGAAGTAATGTATTTTCGATTGAAATATGAGTTTTTTTTGCACAGCATTTTTGTCAACAACTCATCGAGATGCAGATAACAAAACCAAAATAGTATAATAGTGGAAGGGCTCATCAGGGCCTGGAAGAAGGTCCCCGGGGAAAACTTTGATTAATTCGGGCCTGGGTCGCCCTTAGGGGAATCTCCTCGCTTCTTGAAAATTGGGACAAACAACTTTCCAAAATATATATGTATAAGATAACACACGACGTGTCAACAATATTTCTTCTTCACTCAGATAACAAACGAAAGAAAATAATAGAATGTACGCAATGTGAAAAAATGTTCTCTCCAGGGGAAAAAAGTTCGATAATGTTGTAAAAAAAAATATTGTCCAATTAGAATTTTTATAAATTTGTTGCTTGAGTCCGTTCTCCCCACTGTAGCGAAACTTTGATCGTAATGCGGAGTTGAAACAGTTTTTTTTTGTTTCTCCTTCGGCACACGTGTTTTACAATTCGCCATCACCGGGCCATGGACTGGTCTCCCGTGGAGTGCGCCCAATTATTATCAGTAGGCGCGTAGCTTAAGTGTATAGCCGGCGAAACCCGGAACACTTCGGGCAGTGGCTTATTTGCCCATTCCAAAAGGCCCCTTCGACAACGTGCCATGAGCGCCGTGTTACGTGACGGAGAAGCCTGGGAACGAGGACGAAAAAGAAGAACCGTGAAAAGAAGTTCGGAAACAAGCCCGTCCAATAATGTTGCCTTTCGGCTCGACTGAGATCGTTGCGAACGCAATGAAAATTCAGTTCGCCAAATGAGAGCCAGCCGGCCGGTGTCAATAACTCACGGCTGTATGTAGTCGATGCCCCGCTGTTTCTCGTTGTCGCCGCGAATTCTAACGGGGCAGCGTCCCGTAAATGACGTATCAATTACGGAAGCACCGAGAGCAAATCCTCGGATTACAGTGGAGCGCATTTTTTTTTGTTCCTCATCCTTCCAGTCATAATATCCCCTTTTTCCTACATGCACATATCGTTGGAATAGAAAACGGCGGGCGTTCCCAAACCATGTCCAAATGACTCCTTTATCATAAATGAGTCACATTTTTCTTCGGCCCAAAGTTAAATGAGCGGATCGATAGGGACAAATGCTTTTTTCATACGTTCTCGTTATTTTTATCTCTGTTTGTGAATTTTAAGGGAAATTCATAATATATTCGTAACGGTCTCTCGAGCGTTATCCGCGATGGTGGCCGATATACAAGCGTTCGTATTATTTTCGTTTCGTTACTGTAATGTGAATAGACATGCACGGATCGACACTCGATCGTCATGAAGTTGGATGCTCAATGACGATATGTGTCGCGTCGTCAATAATCGAACGGACTCGCGAGATTGCTGCTGCTCGGATGTGTTTGTCATTTCTTCCGTGACGGACGGGCGTGTACGCGCACACGAGCGCACGAAGATCCGCGATCGCGGTCACTCTATAAATGGAACTAAGTATCGTTCAGCGTTAAACCGCGTGTCACACGAGAGTCGCGGCAGGCTCTCTCGCGCGAACGACACTTAATCCCGAGGAGCGAAAGGCACGACCCCGGACCGGCTGACCGGTTCCATCTGACCCCGAAATTCTCCGCTCTGGTCGTAAGTACGCAACCTTCGTGGATCGACCCGACTCGTCGCGACCGCGGTAAGACGTCTGTTACGCGGAAAAGTCGGCAGGTGCATCGGGATTCGACGATACGCAAGCCCCTCACTGATTACAAGTAGAGAGACGCTCACTGCACCGAAAAAAGGTTTGGTAATATCAAACTAAGCGGGTGGCGAAAGAAATATTTGGTCGATTGAACAAAATGTTTGTTAAATCCAAGTAACTATTTGTTAAAGCAACTAAATATTCGGTCAAACTACTAAATATTCGGTCAAACTACTAAATATTCGGTCAAACTACTAAATATTCGGTCAAACCACTAAATATTCGTTCAATCAACTAAATATTTCTTTCAATCAACTAAATATTTCTTTCAATCAACTAAATATTTCTTTCAATCAACTAAATATTTCTTTCAATCGACCAAATATTTCTTTCGCCACCCGCAACCGAAGCTTAGTTTGATATTACCAAACCTTTTTTTCGGCGTGGTCACGTGGATACAACCCGCTAATAAACCAATCCAAAAATCGAGTCCCAACTCGGCGAGGTGTCACTTTTATTATTATTGCTCTCTAATTTCGTACCGAACCGCCTTCCTTCGGCCAGTTGGATACTCACCTTGTTACCTCATCCGGAAGTCGCGTCTCGCGGAAATAAAAGGCGGTAACTTTTCGTTTTTTTCTTTCCTTCTCTTTGTCTCGTGAGAACGGGACGTGAGCGTGTATAGAGCCTGTGAGCAAGCAAGTGTATAAGTAAGTGAAGGAACGTGTCGTTCGCGTTATACGATTTCCGCTCCAAGATTGACGTACAGCAAAGTCCTTTCTCAGCGGCGAATTTAAGTATAGCTTTCGGGTTTCAGGCATGCACCGAGAAGACGACGGAAAAATAACTAACAGTTATAAAACTAAGTTATTAACGTTATTTATACAGAGAAAAAAAATGGACGAGTTCAACGAAACGAAGGTTCAACAAACTGCTGATTAATCTTTGCTTCAACTTGAAATTTCGATTGAACACAGCACGCAGCGATTCAATCAAAAGTACCGTAGCTTGCATAAACGAATATTCTGCTGGCAATGCAAATTTATGACGCAGTCGACCCGACAAAGTACGTTTGATTGTTTCTAAGGACTCGTAGTTGACTCAACCACTATTTCTTTGAGCCAAAGACATATTTGCCAACCTCCCTGCGAGGTTGGGAATTTTTTTTTTTCTCAGTGTACGTAAGTTTAGTTGCGTGGTACGAGTCGCGTTGTTGTAGCGTGTTTTGTATGGATTTTAGGTCTGTCGCAGTAGCGAATATCAACCGATATTTAGATTATTGTGCTGTTGGAAGCGTTTCGAGGCACGGGGTCGGTGAGTCCCGATATGCAAAAATGGTCGACAAAGAGGGGGCACACACACACACACATACACGCACGCACGCGGGCACACGTTCACTTGCCGAGTAGCAGATAAGCGAGGCAGATTGTTTCGCTACTTGCGCGCGAACGCTCCGAGCTCTCGTCGGCTTATCGGTGCGTTTGCACCGCGAAGACTCGAGTGTACAACGTAGAAGGGGGCCACGGACTCGATTGTCGTAGTCGCTAGGATGTTACACTACGGTATCACATACGTGTATATATGGCATAACGTTTATAGTGCTTGCCTGACCTGTTTGTTTGTCGTGTCGCTCTCAACCTCGACAATGCAATGTAAGGACTGAAATCTCGAGGCTTGTTACGAACCTGTATTAAGCGATGAAAGATCGAGGGATGTATATTTTTCAATTGTTGTCTTTCAACCCAGAATTAAATATTCAACGTAGTCTTATAGGTTTCAATAATAATAAATTCGTTGTGCGATACGATCGATCAATTGCGCTGTAATTATTTGATCTGTTACCTGTGTCGAGCACAATGGGAAGGTGAATCGAGTCTTTTAGACTTGTATGAATTACTGTCGCGAAAATGGATTGTACAAAGTGGCAACATCTGTAAACTCCCATCAACGTTCCGTACAGAGGTATCGGATTAATGGATAAATTCCTCCGCCGGAAATGGCATAATTAATTAGCTGAATCAAGAACGCAATAACTAAAGTAGTGAATATTTCACCTTTCAACGTTTTTAAACATTCCATTACATTTATTATTTTATTTTTCACATATTTAAAAAATACAATTTGTTTTTAAAAATGTTTTTTTTCTCGCTTTGAAAAGGTGTGCGAACAATCGTGCTTCAAAATCTTAATTAATCGAATAATTCGTCCAAAGCGAATCTTGGTAAATTAGTTTAACTCTGGCTCGATTCTATCGACGAATTGTATGGAGAAATCTCCTCAACGAGTAAACGTTATACACTTAAATATTCAAAGTCTTGCCGCTCTCCCTTTTGCCGCTTCTAAATTTATGACGGCCAACGTGCGTCATCACAACGAATTCTTTCAATTTATTTTCAATCTATTCTTAAAGCAGACATTATGCAATTGCGATGCACACGATTGAATCTATTAATCATTTGGTTACAAGCGATGAGCGTAGACTAAACCGGCTCGGCAATGTCCAGTGACGCAATGATCCCCAATGAGTCTCTTTCAAGTCTCGGCAGGTCGCCGGATGAAAAGCGAAACGGTTGTTTTTTTTTTTATTTTCTTTTTCACTCTCATATCTGGACAAACCGAAAGGTTTGTGTGCAATGTACGATATGGTGCGAGTGCAAATGTACCGCTCAGAGATCGACAAGGAGCAACGAGAAGCACTTGCGTAACTTCCAGCGGCGGCACAGACGAGCTTCCCGTTTGCCGGAGATAAGGCTAACGAGACCCAGATAATAGCGGCGGGAGTCTAGACAGTTAATTATGAGACGTCCTTTAAAACGCCTCGCGCTCGTTGGCGAATGAGTGAGCGATTGGGCCGTATGCGAGACATCGAGATCACGGGGGGGGGGGGGGGGCAGGCTCAGAATTTATAACATATATGAGACATAACGGCATAACGGACCATATTTTCCAACATGCCATACATTAGAGTTCATTGAAAATTCCGTATTCCTCCTTCCATTTCTGTTTCACGGCTCGGCAAGTCCCCGAGAGACGAATAAAAATGGCGTCGACGACATTCAATCGACGAGGCGCTCTGGTGTCTTCCGATATAAATACTTGGCTGATTTTCCTGCTTGCGCGCATCGATCTACCGACTTGATCGAACGATTCGCGCTTTGAGAAGTGCGCGTACGAGATGTACGGATGGAATATGAATTCATATGGAAATTAATGTATTCGCATTTCTTTGTTCGATGTTGTGAGACTCGAATACCGATAATAGTAATGACCGATGAGATCGGTTCGCGATTTAAAATCGTCTCGAGTCTCGATCATGTTTCGCTTCTTTATTCAATTTATCTTATTTTTCTCTTGTGATTTAATTTAATTTTTCGCTTTATAGTGATAACAAGTGGCGATTAATTACAAATACATAGCAGTAATAAAACAATGTTACGGTTCAATTGATCGAGTCTTGAACAAAAACTATTAGGTTTATTCATGGTTTTGCAATAATTTCGCGAGTCATCGAGATCGTAACGAATTACGATCGCGCCCCCTTCCGCGTGAACTTCGAACCGTACCAATGTATAATTTTTCTCGCGATATAACCGAGACTTTACGGTAATTATACGATTTATCGAAGTGCATGATTTACCGTATGAATTCGCCGATTTCCCTGTTGTGACCGCGTACCAATCTGTCCCTGACGCACGGCCATTATCTTTTCGAGTCGTTAACGCTCAAGTCAGCTCCTCTCCCGCCTCCGCCCATCCGACCCACACCGCCCCTTGTACGCGGACATATTATACTCGCGTGTCAAAAGCCGGAGCATACGATCTGACCATTCGTATGTATATTTATACTGCGATTATCGTTCGCGTTCTTTCCCAACTGGGCGAGACACTGTCTTACGTTATGGAGCTATGTAATAGTCATTATACATATATATATATAAGCGTGATAACCAGAGCCAAAGAAGGAAAAATAGCGTAAATGCACGTATCATATGTACTTGAACAATGAAAACAAGAAATTCCACGGCTGTATTGCCGGAGCAAGAATCTGTACCCGTTCTATTTCCATATCATTGGAGAATCCCAGGGACCGGTGCATTTTAAGGAAATTGGCGATAGCTTTACATGAAATGTCATTTGATTGGATACTTTTTTTCGATCAACGCCTAGAGCCACACATCGTCGTTGACACGTCAAGATGAGATTGAATAATATTTTTTTTGTATTTCGCCAATGTTGCCTGGTCTGGTAATCTGATTGCATTTCTACTTGCTATACGGCTCTCGCCTGTTCAAGGTAACAAATAAAAATAGTTCAAATAATGTTGTATCACAATTATAAATGTCTGATCCTTTCCTGACTTGGCCCTGAACTAAAACAACATAAGTTTTAGCGTACCGGCAAATCGAATGAATTTCATATCAGGGTCGGATCCGACGATATCCAAGATAACCCATCCGGTGTGCTTTATTGCAGCCAGCAATGGCCCAGTTCAGGTGTAAATCCGGCAAATCTGATGACGCTTGACGTATTGGTACCAGAACTGATGCATATCAGGTAATAATCCGGCAAGCCTGAATACGCAGCCGGATTCATGCCTGATGTGGCCCTGATGAAACATATGGCAGCCGGAAAAATTTTCTACTCGGGTCGTACAGACCATCAGCAGAGAACAAGAGAGTCCGGTGGTCCCGGCGAACGTGCTCCGAATTTTTTATCAACTTGACTCTCTCTTCTAACACGGCAGCCAGTCAGATGTTACCGCTGTGTGTGTGTGTGTGTGTGTGTGTGTGTGTGTGTGTGTGTGTGTGTGTGTGTGTGTGTGTGTGTGTGTTTGCGCGCGCGCGCTTTGGCATCGTCGTCAGTCTGACATTTAAAAGTCCGACGTAAAAAAGGTATATCGACCGAGAGGCGGCGGCGGCGGCGGCAGTTGTGGCTCAAGTCTGAGTCGGCTCAGACGAGAAAACTGCAGTGAAAGCTCGCGGAGATCGCATTCTGGGCCAGACGGAAGAAACGCTCGCTCGCGCGGCCGGCACGGCACGAAAAGCGAGCTAGTCACACATAGAGAGAGCGAGAAAGAGAGAAAGAGAGACAGTGGGTAACGGCCTCGCCCCCTCCTTCTTTCTTTTTTTTTCCACCTTCTCACTCCCTCGACATTTTTTCTGCCCTCACCCCTGCCACCCTTCGCCGCAGTCTACAAGTACGCCGTAAATGTGTATTACGTCTTTTTTCGCTCCCCAATTTCGCGTTCCGCTACATTCGCGACAACGATTAATCTCCACCGGATGACGTGTCTGACTATTTTAATTGTACGAGATTTACAATGCATTTCTCTTGTACGCTGGGCGCAACGCTAATATATTTTACGTACGACAAGACAATTAATTTTTTTTTCATTTCAACGAGGCACCGTTGCTAAAATGAATGTAAGATTTAAAAAATTCTTTAGAAAACACCCAACTTTCTTGTGATCGTAATTGTTTGGGTACAATTGTTATTATTAACGAAAATATTAACAATTAAGAGTATACAAATATCGATATGAGAAAGACTTTTTGTAAGAATAAATCAGTAAACATTTTGAAACGGTAATGAAAAAAATACCGATCGCCTGAAATTTTTCTACAGGCACAGCAACTTTCCGAGTGCATCAGCAGCGATAGCAGCTGACGGATCTCTCCTTCTCGACGTGCACCGTCTATATTACGTTTACTGTAGTATATAGTATAGTTGAGCGCAGTATATACGCCGGTGTGAGACCGAGAGAGCAGCTCACCCTCGCCCCGTCGTGTCCCGTCGACCAGCAGTAGCAGAGGCAGTGAGTCTGGTCTGGTACAGCCAATGGCAAAAGCCCATATCACGGCCCATAAGCCCATGAAACCCACAGTAGAAAACACATCGAACGGGGTGAGTAAAAGAAAAAAAGAGTAAAAGAGCCGAGCCCAGCCTTCGAGCACCAAGAAGAATTTGCTTCGAACTGGTTTCTGTGAACAAATATTCTCAAACTGCTCGACTCAGCACAGGTGTCTTCTTGTCCAAGGATAAAAAGAATTATCGGGGAATGAAGGGACAGAAAGGTATACGAGCACATCTCGTCGACGGTCCATCCCTTCGCCTTGGGCACTTTTTTCCCTCTCATCTTTTATCTCGTTTAATTCCACCCGATAAATCTCGTACCTCGGTCACCCTGGCCAGGGTACAGCCGCCAAATATATGACTCAATCGTCCGTCTGAACAAATACGTTCTCTAACTACTTCTCGGGCACAGGTGTCGTACAAGTCGCCGATTCAACTTTTACAAGTCAACTCGGGGGTTTCATTGAGGTAAGGCTTTAAAAAAAAAAAAAGGCCGCTCGAGGTGTTTTGAGAGTTTAACACTACTGCCGGAAAAGTAAATCGAAGAACGAGGACGTCCGCGGCTGTCAACCGTGTCAACAGTCTCGCTATTCGATGTTTATTCAAACCGGCAGCCTTTGGGAAAAATGTCATATTTGTTTTTTTCGTATATTGCAAGGCGATAATGAAACATTTTGAATTAAAAAAATTTAATAATCGATGTGCCCATCGGCTTGCACTCGTACGTGCCGAGGATAATCTTTAGTAAAATTAGATACTTAAAATATATTGGTAACCTACCACCAGGGCCATGTCGCGGGGTTTGGATGCCTGGACGTGGAGTATACGGGCCCCCAACTCTAGGAGCTTCCTTCTCAACTGTTTCACGGAGACGCCGAGCGTCTGCATGCAGCGACGCCGCAGCTTCATTTGAACGACGACGACGCCAGGTTGCCGACGAACTTGGAAAACCACCGACCGACAGCTGTCAAGCTGGCATCGCACTGTCTCTTTCTGCTTCGCTCGATCGTCGCTGCACTATTCCTTATATTACTAAATTCCTTTTTCTTCTTACGCGTCTGTCTCGTTCACTGCGCACTCGCGTCCTTATTCGATTGCTTATCTTTTCTTTTGTTTTTTTCCCCCCAAAAAACTCGCCAACGTCAATCAAATCGTTGTGAAGACGCGAACGCACTCGATTGGCGATGCGCCTACCATCTCGTTGCACAGGTCTAACTTGACTAACGCTCGGCGTCGTGACGCGACTCGACGTTCGCAGTCGCGTATTTTCCCCTCGTTCGTTCGTCCGTTCGGCCGTTCGGCCGTTCGTTCGTTTGTTCGTTCTTTCGTTTGTTCGTTTGTTCGTTCGTTTGTTCGTTTGTTCGTTTGTTCGTTTGTTCGTTTGTTCGTTTGTTCGTTTGTTCGTTTGTTCGTTCGTTCGTTCGTCCGTTTGTTCGTTCGTTCGTCCGTCCGTTCGTTCGTTCGTTCGTGCGTGCGTGCGTTCGTTCGTTCGTTCGTTTACGAGTCGCGAGCGAGCGCGCGCGCGCGCGCTGTGTGTGTGTATGTATGTTTATGTTTGTGTTCGTGTAAACGTAACAGCACACTCCTCGGGGGTTCTATCGTGTCAGTAGTCAGTCAGAGACAGGCGGACGGACTCGTTTCGTCGTTCGAGTTTTCGTCACCGTTCCAAGTCCTGATTCAACCTCTGAAAATCTTTCACTCCTCTCCTCACTCGTCGCTCTCCACGATACGTTTTATTCTTTTTAGTTACTTGCACTTTTCGAGCCTGGGAAATTATCCCGGAATTCACTGAAATCCAATGTTAACATTTTTATCGTCTCAGAATCTCGTTGGCACTTTGTAAATTCGACGACGAACGATTCGTCTCGTCGTTTCGAGGAAATATAAATTCACGACTTGTAGACTCGGCCGTTGCGGACACTCAAACGTATCTCTCGGAGTTCTTGGTAAGTAATCATCGAACAACAGAGTGAGAGGGGACGATCGAACGTCCTAATGGTTCGGTGTCCCGACCGACACTCCCGAGTCGCGAGCAGCCGTTCTCATTCTCCTCGGGCTTCGCTCCGTCTTGCTCGCTCGTTCGCGCTCTCCCGCCGGCCTCTGTCGACAGCAAACGTTGCAACAACTGTGTCTGTGCCTCGTGTAATCGCGTATCTCTCGTGGCCTCGCTGCCGGCGTCCCGGCGCCGTTCACGTATCACACGCCCGTACCTCGTCTATGCATTGCCTGCCATCTCCGCCTCCTCCCTCCCCCCTCCCCCCCACGCCCAGCCACCCTTCGATCGACAATCTTCGTTCCTTTTTCTTTTTCTTCGTTATCTTGAGATTAAACGAAAATGCATTTGCCTCGAAGAGTGACGTTGAATCAACGAGCATGAATCGTCCCGCGCGTTTCGACCGAGTTTCTGCGTTTAAACTTAATAAACAACAAAAATAATAATACTAACGAGGGGGAAACGAATAAAATTAGAATACGACGTTCGATCGTTAACGTCGTTCGCGTGTCAAGTCCAGCGGCAGACTGAACTCGTCCGGTGGCTGCGAGACCGCAGCACCGTCGACGTAGCTGATGTCTCGACGCCGCCGCTTTCCCCTCCGTTCTCTGCCGCTGCCTCTCTCCCCCCCCCCCCTCTCATTCTCTCTCTTTCTCACCGCTGCCGCGTTCGCTTGCCACACAGCGACGCAGTATTTTCCGTCTCGTTCGAGCTCCATACCCCGGCCGCTCTCAGGCCCGTGCGCGCCCTTCGCGCCGTCGCTGCCTTCGATGCCCCCCGGCCGACAAGCCGACTCAATGTTCCCCCCCCTCCCCACCACCACCTATTTTCAAAACACACGCTCGCGAACGTACCCCTCGTTCCTCTCCTCGGTCCCTCCAGCCGCCCACGGACGACGCGGCACGGTCGTGTCTGTCGGTGGAGGCGCGGAGGACGCCCCGTACAGTCGTTGCCGCGGGATTCACTGCTGCTGCTGCTGCTGCTGCTGCTGCTGTTGTGTGCGCGCTCGCGTCACGCGCACCAACACCAACAGAGCAGACGTACCAGCCAGACAGTGGCTAGATGCAGGGGTCGCTCTCACACGAACCCAACGAAAACTTGTCGGTGACTATATATACCGGTGTTGTCTGACTGGCGCTGTATGAGTCTGCCTCGCGTCTGGCGGAGCGAGATAGATGCAACGAGAGAGCGAGCGTGTGCGTGAGTCCCCAGGCTTGGGAGAATTGGTACGAGTCCCTCGATCCCCGGGGCCGTGATCGAGTCTACCGACACAGGGGATCTCGCACGGAGACGGTGGACAGTGAATGCTGCTTACCGCTTTGCCGGTCCACAAGGTGTAGATTGTGCATCGAACCAAATGTGTACGATATCGTCGCTCGGGACAACATCCTTCGGGTTGAAATTTTTTCAATTGTTTTACGAGTGCTGATAATAAACATTTATAAAAGTGTAACTTTGGATCGAGTTTAATGATTATTTCAGGACTTCGATGACCTTCGATGAAGAAATGGCGAATGACGACTGTTGCGGGTCACGAGTAATGACGATGTCGCGTAGAAATATTGAATGGTGTTGGTAATTCTTCGATATTTGCATTCATGTTATCAATGATTTTTTTTTTTAATTCTCCAACGTTTAATATCTCGTGAATTGAGAAACGCGCGGAAAAGAGGATCGTGTACAACTGTTTTTTCAGCCTCGCAGACGAGTTTTTATGTCGGGTATGTAACAGGCGAGCTGGAGACCGACTGTTATCGCCCGAGAATGACGGAGGCGGTGCAGACGGAAAGAGATTGACGCTCGATCGGAGAGGTCGTTTCCGCGCGTGAGTAAGTCCAAGATTAACGCCAAGGAGAAACGATTGATCGAAAAAAATTGACTTCTTGAACGTTATTGTTATTGAAATTCTGATTTTTTCCAGCATGCCAGACGTCGCGCGATACGTTATAGATATAAAATATACACTCGGACATGCTGGTTGTTATTTGCCCGTCGTTATCGGTCGCCACAAACGTTGCGAGGGTGGAGCTACCGATAAGCTGATAAGTGTACACGTGTTCGAGATGATGTATTGCGTTACTGAGAAAAATCGCCAGTTGCCGCGCACAGTTCGATCGTACGGATATAGACAGACATCGTCGCGGAAGAATGCAACGCTATGCAAATAGTAGGCGCCTCTACGATTGCTATTATAGACCGACGTGGAAATTATTCGATTCTTGTCGAGTCACTGCTTCTGCGTCTTGCGTCATTTTATTGTGCGGCCGATGATTTTACGATTAGTAACAGATCCATCGAATACTCGTCTATTACAGTCCGCAAAATTTTTTACAGGAATCTACTAAATATAATTGAATTGTTTAATGTTCTCCTCGCACATTTGATGTTTGGTAGATGTGGATTTTGGAACGACCAGTGACGAACGTAACGATAGACTCTAAATCGAAGCACATTAAACTTGGAGAACGCGCCCCAAGCGAGTCTCTTTAAATAGTCGTATATTTTGTATCTTGTTATTATTTCGAGCGGAAACTTTACCGGACCGTTCAATACGCATAAGTTCTTAGGAGCGGCGAGACGCTTTACCGGCTCTGTGTGCATACCGTTCGTGCATTATGCATCGAGTAGTATAAATGCGAAGACGAAGTAACGCGAGGGCACGTATAAAAAAAATTGAGCGCGACGAGTACGCGAAGGTGGCGAGCGCGCACATGGTCCACTATCGTTGGATGCCGTCGACGTCGTCGGCGCGGTTCCGGCCGTTCGAAGGAGCGGGGCTCGACTCTGCATCGCTGACTTTGAACAGCAACGGCATCGGCAGGTTCGACACACGCCAGCTGATCTTCTCCCGACCAAGGTCGTGTCTCGTCGAATGGCCACACGATCGTTTCGCGACACCAGAACGTTTTGACGACTTACGACAACGATGGCCACTGCACCACTCGCTAGACACCATTGACATCGTCATGAGGTAAACAATCCACTGGAGAAAAAGCATCGATACTTTTATCGCAGTTTTAAAAAAGTTTGAGATTTTTATGTTCGGCCTTTACGATTTCTGTGACAAATCATTTGACGCGTATTTTCGAAACTCAGAAACGGTTGAATCTCGAATAAGATTATTACATCCCTCGAACGATCGGAGAGAATACACGGAAACAATCCCGTGATAAAGATCCATCGATGTCGATGATCGATCGGAATCGTACTCATCGGCATCGATGTACGTGACCCGATACCATCGTAGCGAGAAGTAGCACGATTGAGAGGCTTTGGGGGTGGGGAGAGGAAGAGGGTTTACAACGACGACGACACGGCGTCGGTGGCAGAGGGGACCCACACGGGAAGAGGCTCGTCGCGCGGTTGTATGCGCGCTGTCTAGACGGGAGGTTGTTGGGGCCGAGCGGCCCGAGAGTTAGGGTTCCAGGAGGGAAGGTGTGGGGGGTGGATGAGAACGACGGGAAAGAAGAAGAAGGAAGGTGGAGGAGGACGAGGCGAGTGTGGCGGTGGTGTGGCGGTGGTGTGGCAGAGTGTGATCGAGGGACTGGGTATGAGCCCCCGTGGTACACAGAGCACCGAGGTAGGGATGCATTTACGTGCGAAAGAAACGAACGAGCACGGTAGGAGATAGCGCGAGAGAAGATCGGAGGTACGGAGATGCAGATAAGCCAGGGAAACGGGCCGCGGGGGTAAGGGCGGTCACCGTACAAGACGAATAGAGAGAAAGAGAGAAGAGGCAGCGATGCGGATGACCTGACCCGAAGGAGAGATACTGTATCGAGAGAGGGAGAAAGAGAGCGAGAGAGCTCCGCGGTGGGGAGTATGATAACCGGCTATCATATCTCGGGGCCGGTCTGCAGTGCCGAGTCCTGGCCCTCTCCTTCGCCCTTCTCTGCGCATTCCCGTTCTACCCCGCCAGCCCTGTACCGAGATAGCGGAGGAGGGGGAAATCTCTCTTGCTTCCATCATCCTTTCAAAAATCTCACATCCTTTCATCTCCGTCGGACATCCGACTCTGCGGATCTTCCTCCCTTGCTCGACTGCGTTTCAACGAACCCTTCGACTTCGAGTGTCCCTCGTTTTCCGAATGTCTCCGAACTCGGCGAATCGGCATTCGATATGCGCAACGAGAAGACAGGCGTCAAGAAGACCTATCCAGCGGGTTCTTGGCGAGCGAAAATCTTTGTGCACGTTGTATCAGGAAATTGTCATCTTTTTTTTATCATCAAAAATTTCGATCATCATTCAGAACGTAAAACGACGTGGGATACCCTATGGACTGCCCGTTTCTCAGCAGCCGAAAGATAAACTACAGTGCTCTATAGTTTATCCCTCGTATTTTCGCTCCCTCGCCGAGACTCGTGCGCCTGGTGAAACTCTTTCTTTCCGACGTCTTCCTCTTATTCGTTCGCGGCTCGTTCCGTACTCTCGTTGCCGGCGAGACGCCGCTACTCCCCCGCCTTCGCCACCACCTTGCGTCCTCGCCAACGAGGCTCGACTACGAGAACCCAGTACCACCGGTCTGTGCCCTGCAGAGCCAGAGAGATTCTCTGCTGCACCAGTCTGCACTAACAGCGGCATCGGACGTCCTACGAGCGTGATAACTCTTTCGTATTCGGTTATACGCTACATACCTTCCCGACTTTATTTTCTCTCACCTAGAGAGCCGCACTCTTCTCGCTTCCCTCCTTCCTTCTTTCATGCTTGTTCTTCTTATTCGGCTTCTTTCTATTCTTTGACTCCGGCCACCCTTTTTCTCTTCTTCCGCCGACCCCGCCTTCTTTTTTCTCCCTTTGCCGTGCCACAAAAGCCTCCACCTACCCCCGCCCGTTGGCCTTATGCGCCAACGTGATACTGCGGAGAATTTCCATCTTATTTTTTTATGAGCCCACTTTTACGAATCTCGATATCGGGTAACAATTCGTTAAACACTTTGGCTCTGTGTCTATCTCCCGTTCGCGTAGGCGCGAACGCAAAAAAGAAAAACTTCATATAACGTAAAGGGTCCCGAGTTCGCATGCCGAGATGCATGGAATTTTTCTTTCGTCGAATCGTGTAGTGATATCTCTAATTTAAAAAATCAATTAATCTGGTTCTATGATGTCGGACGACATATCTGTATTAAAAAAATTATTTCCTTAATTATGAAATTCGTTGGCTCGGTGAATTTTTGTTCCGAGAGGTCGACGAAACGAGGAGCGAGGCCAGACGTTCGTCGACACTTGTTCCTCTTGCCAGCGCAGGGGAGACCAAGAAAGCGAGAGACGGAGAAGCAGGCACGAGGAAACGGAGATTATGCGGCGAGCAAGGGGGGGGGGCGGGGGCAGAGATGCGAGAAATCGCCTCGGGTACGTCTGGCTCGGATAAAACGCGATCCGCACAGTTCTCTCTACCATTTGACCCGACCAGAGGAGATAGCAACGGCCACACCCCCGTTTGAACTAACCAGCAAACCACCCCGTCCGGTCGCGACTGACCCTCGCGACCCGTTCCCTCGGCGTCTCTTGGGTGCGACCGACGATTTTGTTTCAGGCACCCAACCCGGCTTTTTCTCTTGTTCATCGCAACGAGCGACAACGCGCTTCACGACACCCTCGAGACCACTGCGCTACGATCCGTGCGCGAGGCGCCCGTTTAATTCGCAAACGAGCTAGACGGCCGCCACAGATCATGTTCTGGCTATATACAACGGTATGCTACCTTTGTGCAGGTAGACACATAGGGTAGAGCTGGCCGAAACAGTGAAGCTAAGAAACAATTACTTGTATATGCATTGACTGATAAATGAAAAAAAAAAACTATAATTAAATTCGTAATCCGAGCCAAGTTCGTAATCAAAATCAAAAACAAAAATATTTTGCCTTCCGAGCCTTCCTCGATTAGTATCGCGTCGAAAGTAATAATAACGACGTTTTCGATATTATCGCTCGGCGAATTCAGTACTACCCCGGACGCGGCTTCTCATGAATCCTCGCCTCGTTGCTCCCGCACCGCTTGTATTTATCGGTCGAACGTACTAATTAATTGAGCGCGACCCGACTCGACCCAATTTCCAGCTGTCTCGCGTGAGAATCAATGAGCGGTGCGAAGCGGGCTTCTCTCTCGTCGCCGCGATGCCTTTGCGTTCACTGATTTCACCGACAGTCAGCGGCAAACCCGATGCGGCTTACGGATTAAGGTAATTCCCGCACGATCGCCATTCTATTGGGTTACACAGTATGTATTGATTCGTATATTGTAACTACAAACGTGTATCGTCGATGCAATGCTGACGTGTGTGTCGAGTCCTCTCAGGGGACGAGATACGCGACTTAGTCGCGGGCCACTATCAATTACGGAGGCGCGTAATTTATTCTGAGGCTTTCCGCGCCATTTGCCACGGGTACTCGGATACTGCTGTTTACCGCTGCTCGTGTTGCCTTTCCCGTCGTCTTGCACCTGGCCGCTATAAGCTCGATGAACCTTGTCTCTCCCTCTCTCTCTCCCGTATTCCCTCCGTCGCATACCTATACTAATAATGTAATAAATAATATAGGCAGAGGAGAATCATAATTTGAAGCCGGATACAGGACAATTGAGTAATCATTGTACTTTGTCTTCTGTACAGTAAATGCCATATCTATCTATCTATCTGAGGCAAATTTCGGGACGTTTGTATTCGACATTTAATTTCAGTTACAACTTTAAACTTCAAAGGTTCATCACCATGAAAACGGTACTTGAAAAGAAACAAACAAAAATCACCGAGTCGAATAATACCAATGTCAAGTTAAACGTGACCATAGGTACAGAATCGATTCGAGAGCGGTATACCGAAAATACACGATGGGTTTTCACGTGCTTTCGCGGCTGGGAGATATTTTTACGAGATCCCCGTTGAGGCGTGACGAACCGTCGAAGGGTCGAAGGGTCGCTCGGCTTTACTCGTTCGTACGCTAACTCATTTCCTGTCCGGAGTGTGTCGTAATGCTCCTGCCAGGGTCGCGGTTGTGTCTCTCTGCGCCACGCTATTTGCGTACATGTACACAACAGTCCCGCACTTTCGTATACGATATCACCTATCTTCGGGATTTCCTCGACTTTTTCGTGCGCTCCCTGCGGGACGTGAGGACACATACCAGGAGAGAATATAAGAGAAACGAGACTGATGATAGAGCAAATGATATAGAACGAGATGAAGAAGAAGCAGAAGAACGAAGAACAGGGCGTTTTGCCTGTAGGTCTTATCACACCTCTCGCGTTGTGTGATAAGACCGTCCGTCCTCCAACGTAGCAATATTTCAAAAACACAAAGAAAAAAAAATGTCATTACAATCTTTCATCCGAAGCGGGGTGTATATATATTTTTCAACTTATTGAAAGAATGGATAAGTCGAGGACGAAACCTGGGACTCACGAAAGATCGGAGGCCTCAATCGAGCCCTCGACGGGACCCAAAGGGCTCCGAGAGAGACGAGACGGAAGAAATCGGATTGAAGAGAAGAGGAAAGAAAATCAAAATAAAAAATAGATCCAAGAGATCGAAGACTCCGCAGGGATTCCACGGATGCAGTCAAGTGTGCAGAGTGCAGACTCAGCGGCTGCTAAACTGGACACTGCAACTTTCGTTTCGTCTCTTTCTTTCTCGCTCGATATAATTCTCACATATTTTCTTCCTTCTATCCTTGCGCTCGCTCTCGTCTTCGACGCTGCTCCTCTTCGCCTTCGCTCAGGGTGACCGACCTCGCGCGCGGGGTTCTCCGCTTGCGGAGAGCTTCTTCTCGCCAGACCCGAGAACCGGACCGCGACTCTCGCCGACTCGACAGGCTACGCTCTAACGTCGTGTATGTATACACACATGTGGACATGTACACACATTCATATATACACACATATATATATATACAGTTATAGAGTGTACGTTAGGCTTATACCGCAGACACCCGGTACGTATCCTCGGCGATGCATGCATTCACCTCGTGCGGATGCGAATGCATGAGCGTCTCCTTCGTTCGCTGCACGTACGCCCCGCGGTAACCGAGAAATGAACGAGAGACGCGAACGCGAGATGATGAGTATGGAAAGATCGGGTGGAGCATATATAATATATCGTATCGTATTAACCGAGGGTACTGCACTCCGGTTGTGGCCAATAATTTAAGCAGCTCCGTTTCGTATATCGTAAAGCAAAAATTAACGAGAAAAATTGTCGGAGCAAGATATTAAAAAAAAAAAAGTCGTTGCCCGCCCGTCACACGAAAAATGTTAATTCAGCAACAACCGGATTTAAAAAATAGTATGAGGATTATCATGTTCGATGCCTTAAAATCGCCCCTGCTCGCTCTTATCCTTGCATAGTGTAAAATTCAACGTCCGTCTCTCTGTGTCAAAGCGGTAAACTCGAGAACGGTTTAATCGATTAACACACGTTTTTCGCCCATCGGATCTGACATGTGTCGGGAAGGTTTTAGACTACCGAGATTGGAGCCCCGACCCCAAAAAAAAAAACGTGCTAGAACATGCTGTAGAAGTGTGCGAGAGACGGCGAATTAAAATTACTCGCTCAAATCCACGCGAGAGCATGTAGACGCGTGTAAAGTGGGGGGGGGGGGGAATTGCGAACGAGGGCGGGAGCGCGAGACATATCGAAGCGTCGGCGGGGGGAGGGGGGGGGGACTCGGCTTACGTAGGTAGAGAGAAGTATGAATCGGACAACCGTCTAGCCACTGTCTGGCTCGGCCTCAAATATGTGTATAATCGCTGTGCACATATAGTCGCCTGTACGGTACGCAATACACATACGCCTAATACCTACAGCGTGGTTGACGATGAGCGAATGAGTCATTAAGGCTATGGAGAAGGAAAAAAATTAGGAGAA
Organism: Ichneumon xanthorius; assembly: GCA_917499995.1. Lineage (NCBI taxonomy): Eukaryota > Metazoa > Arthropoda > Insecta > Hymenoptera > Ichneumonidae > Ichneumon > Ichneumon xanthorius. The sequence continues at coordinate 864,114 of OU824203.1, read as the reverse complement.
AAAGTTCGAGTCTCGTGACGAGTCACTTGTCTCGGAATAAAGAAACAGGCTTGACCGCCGCCTTTCCTGCAGACGTCTACGCACATCTCCACCTTGATTTTCCTTCCGATAACATTTTTTTAATTCTCTTTATCGACCCTGAGAGTCATACAATGGCGAACGAGAGCCGCGATATCGGTTCGCGGGTAACTAATAATAAACATCCGCGGCAAAACCATTGTACCGAGCCACCGACGTAAACCTGGCATTATTGTCGTTAAATTAACGAGCTCTTCCAACATCGATCGAATTAATCTACAGATAACCTTTTCCACATTCGCCTCCAGCCATTTCAGTGCCCCGCATTAGATCGTATAATTTCGGTGAATAAAAAACCGGTAAATTTTTTAATCAAATGAACGACCCTCTCTAGCGAAATATTGTCCGTCTTTAAGTTACTTTTTTTCCACAACTTATTTTATTTTTATAATTTTCATTAAGTAAGATCGGCGATCTTATTGAAAAGAGGTAAGAAAAATGCATTCGTAAACGAACAAAATTTTCTTAAGCAAAAAACCAATCAAATTATTTGTGAATTCTTCATTAGCGCGCACTACAGTCGAGAAAAACACTTAGCCAACGGTCACGTCGGCTACGCATACCCGAGGATAATATAAAATTGTAAAAAGTATCTATATTGAAATTAATGAGCGGTTGCCGCAGGGATAAGATATCGTCTGGGATATAATAAACACAGACCTGGAATATTGCACGCGAAAGCCAAGTGAGATGAGGAAGAATGAAAAAGAGTGAGAGCGAGCAAGAGAGAGAGAGGGGGGAGATTGTTGATTATGTTGACTAGAATCGAGATATCCGTATCTGGTAATTTTCTCAGTAACGCGCACAGACGAAGCTTCAAGCGGAGAATTATTCAGCATTAATCCCGCGCCCAGACTCGATGAGTCAACCTTGGCCGGGGCCTCCGTGATAAGAGCGATAAAGTTGTGTGTCATCTAGTCTAGACGATTGCGCAACTTCCTCAAAAGCCAAGGAGTAAATGTTTTGTACGCGACACGACTAAAAGTTTCGATTCTATTCTACGATGCTGTCAAAGTGCCCCGATGACGATAAATACTCGGACGTATTAAATATTCGAACGATTCAATACGGATACACTCAAATGAAAATGTCAATGACCCGAGAATAATTCGCATGACAAACGAAATGTACTTTTTTTCCAACTCGACTTGTAATTTTTGTTTTCTCGAGGAGACACCTCTCCTGATATCAGATGATGTACGTATCCTTTTATAAATCGATTTTTGGCCCGAATGGGGTGTCTTTGAAACGTAACCTTCACGTAACCTTCAGGAAAGGGACATTTTTTTCGGCGCGTGGAATTTGTAACACGTGCTTAATCGCGAAACGAGAAAGATATAAAAAAAGTCTACGGCACAATGGCCTACTTTAGGAGGGGTGCATGCGAGAGAGCAACGGGGTGAAAACTTGATCTACCGAGTGGAGATGTTGATTTCGATGCGCTGATGGGTGAGGGTAACATTAAGTGGACACTATGTTTGATACAACGTCGTAATATATTGGTAAGGAGGACGGGAAGGACGATGAGCCGCCGAGGAGGAGGAGGAGGAAGAGGTCGAGGTTGAAACCCGTTGCACACACGTGTCAGGCGTTTCGGGTCGCGGCCTCGTCGGGGACTAGGTCGAGGCTGTTGGGTTGCCGCTGCTTCTAGTGGTGGCGGTGCTGTGCGGGTCTATAAAAGCCCTCTCGGACGACCGGTCTCCGAACTATATAGTATTGTACGGCTGCTCTCTTTCCATTTCTTTCTTTCTTTATTTCGTTCTTTCTTCCTTTCTTTCTTTCTTCATCTTATACAGCCGTGCGGATCAACCGGTCCCGCCCCTGTAGAGCCGCAGACATAGCCCCGGGGATTTCTTCTATTCTATTCATTCGCCTTTCTATTTCCACTATTTCCCTCTCACTCATTTCGTATTCATTCTCCGCTTGCGGACGTCTCGACAATCTTCCAGATCCTGGATCTTTCCCGTTGCCGTTCGCCTCAGGAAATTAAACCGCTGAGGGAAAGAAAACATAAAAATAAAAAGGAGAGCGGAGATAAAAAGCTGGCGGGAAAAAATCGGACTATTTGTGGACATGGTATAAATTCAGCACGTCGGGAAGAGCAGGGCAAAATGGGGCAACGGGGCAAAACGGGGTTTTTGGGCAAAACTAAATTTTCCAATCATTTTTGGATCGGACAAGGTGGCAAAACGGGTCAGAAAAGCCTGATGCATCGATGGGGCGAATTCGGGCATCCAAAAATTATTGGAAAATGACGTTTTGCCCCGTTGCCCCATTTTGCCCCGCTCTACCCTACCGGAAGTTGGCGACGAATTCGATAAGGTACGGCTTTAAGCGCAATCTTTTCGTCGAAGAAATCTCGTGAGACTTGACAATTCGCGCCGAGGAAATCCGATTCTTCGTACGACAATTTTTCAATTATTCAAAGGTGCCCGACTATATGTAACATCGTAACATATCAACATTAACGATTTATTAAACTGTCGTTTTCATCTATAATTTCCGACGCGCTATAAGAATCCCGATAAGGTAATTGTTTATATTTGTTTAGTCTTCGAGTCAGTTTCGGCGCGGAGGTGCTGATAATGGGAAATTTTCGTACAATCGTCGGGCACGATGCGTCTGAGAGATGACACACTGCACTGTCTCTACACGCTCGTTGTCTCCGACGGCGTGAAGAATGGGAGTCGGACATGAGTGGGACACCGCAGTACCAACTAGTAAGAGTATATACCGATATAAAAGAATACAAAGATATCGCGAATTTGTCGGGCGAAGTAGTACTCGTCGATACTGATGTAACCTGAAAAACTTCCTGGCATTTAAAGCGCTTTAAGTGCGCGAACACGTACGTACGTACTGCGTATAACGCACGTATAACCTCCGCGACCGGGGGGGGATTCTACACGGCCTTTTACTGTACAGCGCGCATGCTCGGATGAAGAGTCCATTCCTACGGAGTCCCTTTGCATTTTATATAATTTACCCTCCTCGCCTCCTCGAGTATAAAGTTTTCATCAAGTATTATGAAGGTATCGTTTACCTACTAGAAGCAGACGCGAAAACTACTTTTTCACTCGAAAGAGAGTGATTTTATTACATTGCAGGCGATATAGGTAGAGAATGCAGCGAATGCGACCTCGCAACGTCGACACTTTTAATCCCACTGTTTGGCTTCGGCCTTAGCTCACTGCAGCCAATCGACTGCTGCTTTCAACGGGATATATGCAGCCTTCGGCGGCTTAAACGACTCGACGGGAAAACGAGGAAAAAATAGCTCACATCGGTCCGAACCGGCGCGTGCGAGCGTGCTACAAAGTCTCGACGATCGTCGTACCTTCTTTATCAGCACAGTTGATCCTCATCGACCGCAGATCGTAAAAAAATAGATCTGCGTCTAAGAGATTGTCTGAAAAAAGGAATCGGGCGAAGAAAAAGAAGCAGAAATCACACGTGCTCGTCTCATTATGGCTGTCCGGGTGTCCTTGGCGTAAGAGCTGCAAGCAGTGCGCAACGAGTTCGTCGAGACGTCCCGATCATTTTTTCTGAGATAATCCATTCATTGATTCATTTATCATCGTTGGGTCACAAACAAAAATTTGGTACATTATCGCTTTCAGATAACTGTATATAAATAATATATACATATATATTTTTTTATTAATCGTCAGCAGCTTGACACGTGCCGCCCATTCAAACATCCGGTCAGCGAGACGTCATTATCGTCGTTTTTGCTTCAACGACTTTGTACACGCGGCTTCTCTGTATCTCTCTAGACGGTCTCGCAACGCTATCCGATGACTCCACTCCTCTATATTCAACTGCCCCCTCGACGTGTTTCGTCGTTTCGTCATTTTCTTCGCTAATTATATATATTCTACTGGCGTTTTTTTTTTTTTTTTCAATCAGTAGTTGCGACGACGCGAATATTCAAGAGTCAAAATAGAATTCACGCACGAAAGAGTATATCGGAGAGACGAAAGTGTATAAAAGTTTGTTATCGATTGTATATTTTCTACATATAACCGATAGGAGTAGCAGCGACTGGGGTCGGAGGAGTCGGGACAGGGGCGAGACGCCGGAAGCGAGACGTCCCCTCCGGCCGAATTACGGAATCCGCAAAACGAGGTCAATCTTTTTTTCTTAAATCTTTACTGCATTCCATAATTCTCGGGTAAGAAAAAAAAAATCGATGGCATTTTTTTTATTACCGTGAGATAAAAATATCATACAAAATTGACGATTAAAAGTGGTGAATATCTACCACCGTTTTTACATGGCCTTTCCATGTTAAATCTGACTGGCATATTAGCCACTTTCATAGACACTCGATAGTTGAGATATCCAAGAATTACAATTTGATGATTTTAACGATAAGAGAAAACGTTATGTTATATTTTTCTCGAATATCATCGAGGTGAACTATCTCAGAAAATGACAACATTGCCTAATAAAAAAATGCATACCGCTGATCTAAACGAATAAAGCATACGATCAATTATAACACGTCTCTTAGACGCCAAGAAAAACGTGGAGTCTGGACACGACAAAATTCTCATACGACAATTGTGTCACGCATTCCATTTTAAAAACCCAAGAAAAACTTGGCGTGTAACATAACGTTCGCTTCCCCGCAAATGTCCGCCCGACCCGTACCCTTATGTGACTCGGCGAGACATCCGTGTGCGATATCTGCTTTAAGGTCGACCCAGACAGCGCCTTCGCCCCCGTCCGTTTCACTCTGCAAAAAAAAAAAAACCACGAGCGAGATACCGCGACAGAGCCAGGAGGGTCGGAGTGGATGAAGAGCGATGTGAGAGCCTAAAAGAATGATAACAAAAAAAAAACTCGTTCGCCCGCACTCTCGAAAGCAACATGGAGCTGCCTGCCTGCGCCCTTTCTCTCGCCGTGACCGAATTGGGCTGAGGGTAAAATTCGAGCCGCGCGTGGCTTGCCCAGGGTGGTTTTATTTTCATCCGGAGTGAACTTTTACATAGCTTGCTCTTTCTCCCCTCTCGCTCCGTCGTTGTATCTGTCGGAAGGGATGCGGAGTAAGTAAACGAAAAAGGGGGAGAGAAAAAAATACTTGTTTCTTCTTCATTACGGGCTCTCAACCCTTTACTCACTACGTAAAGAGTGTCGTCTCAGTTAAATACCGAATGGATGACTCTCGATGAACCAATCCTGGGTAGTGACTTTGGAATTATTCGTTTCAAAATAGGTATATTAAAAACAAAAATGGCGATACAATGATTTTTATGACATTTTGAAGCTACCCAGGCATCTATTACAGAAGAGAGACAACGTTCATCGATACTTTGGTTTGCCTAATGTATTTTTTTTGCATAAGTGCCATCGATGCATTGGCGACTACACGAAGAAGAATTCGCTCGCTATAGTAAACGTCGTCGGCGCTCTCGCGCGTGTTGTTTACGATTCCTCGCTCGGTCCTCCTCTCGTTCTCCTCTCTATTCCCAGTAGCGGCGGAGAGGCAGCGGCAGACTCCAGACGGAGCCTCGAGACTTAACCACATTTATAGTGAGTTAGGTATGCCCCGGGTGACGTCACCGTGTGTGCACTGCGACGACCGCCGGTGGTGGCTCAGTCGCGCCGCGAACGCCACGTGCGTCTCTTTGCCAATGGCGTAGAGCGCTCGAGAAACCAGACACGTGATACACCGACAAATATTAATTAGTGAAGTAAAATTTCGGAACACGTTTAATGTAAAAATGCATTGAACCCCTTTTTCCAGGAGAGTCTTGGGGACCTTGTTTGTTTGGAAATCCGAGCTGATGTGATCTGCCTATTTGCTCTAGCTCATTTTTTATTTTCTTCGGTTAAAATTCACGAACGTACCGATGCAGCGATCTTGGATGGCTCCCAAGAGTAATAAATTTCGAATCGGGTCATTGCTTCTTGTTGAGTTCGAAGCTAACTCATGCGATTCGCTATTGCGCGTTTTAAGAATTGAGTTGACGAAAGATCATGTTAAATTTGCAATTATTTTTTTAAGTATAGTGTATTGCTCGAGGCTATGGAGCCCGAGTGAATCAATCCCCAAATAATTAAGGCTTTTTTATGACGTAATTTCGCGCAACTGATATGGTAAATTAAGGGAATAATCCGTACAGACCAAGTAGCCGCCTTGCCGAGCGATCGCCGTACGAAATAATCGTTCACAGGGCAGCCGGTAACCGGAGGCCATCCGGTACCGAGCTAGACATAATATTTATTCGTTTACAACGGTGCGTAGTAGTAGTAGTAGTAGTAGTAGAGTGTATCGTAGCACCGGCGTGCCCGCAGTTTGCACTTTGGTCGAACGTTCGCCCGTTCATCCGCGTTCCTTTTCCGACCGCAAACAACCCTCGAGGGCCTCGCCGAGAAACCGTGGTGCAAGCTCGCTCGCGGAAAAGGTCGACCGGAAGGCCGGCTAAAGCTTGTTTAACTTCCTCTCTCCCCCCCCCCCCCCCCCCCCCGCCCATCGTCCGCACAATCGTATTACTTAGCCGAACGAATTTATGATCGGCACGTGGCCGAGCTGGCGATTAATTTCGAAAATTAACCGTGCCGCTCATGCATCTATGGCTACGCTAAAAGAAGTGATCGAAGAATTTTCTAAACTAGGCTCACCGGCGTTGCGGGATGACCTCGATGATCCTGAAGCAACAGCCGACGCTGGAGGGACGCTGGCGTCCCCTCGCTGTGGTGATGCTGATAATGATGATGACGTCTTTGATGGTCGCGTATAATAGACGCTGTCCCACTAGGGTGGGCCAGCGGGCGCCGATGATGATGCAGGTGATGCGACACCGTCGCCAGGACACCGACGAGCGCACCGACCAGCAGGAAGAGCACCACTGACACTATGTAACCGCTCGAGCTCACTGCCAACAGAAAAACGTGAACAACGCGGCTGTAGTGGTTATCGTTGATGGATTGAACGATGGACACGTATACGAATCGCCACTACGTCTATACACTAATACAAAAGGTAAATACATATATATATATATATATATATATATATATGTTGTATTCGTGGCGAAGATTACTCGTTCGCTCGTTAACTCGTTGGCGCTTTCGTTCAGACCAGTACGTATTATAGTTTTAGGTTTGAACGGACGGATCTTCGGCGCGGGGAAAAAACTAAATCAATGCAATCCTCTCGAAAGTTACAAGTCAGATATTAGCCTGCAGAGAACAAGTCGACATTTTTTTCTACAATCTTTTCGGTGATTTGCGTTTTTTGTTGTTGTTGCAAAGCTGCAAGGCTGTACCTTCTATCAATTCATAATCGACAGTCGATCGGACATTATTTTTTATTTTCCCCATTAGTTCTTACCGACCGAGACGTAAATTTACAAATAATGCACGCAGCATTCTTATCTGAATTCTCTGAAGCCTCGAAGCGTAATAAACCGTATCCGCGAGGTCGTAGACGGGAAAAACCTTGTCGGTTAAAAAGTTTTAAGAGACGGAGAGGGAGAGAGAAAAAAATAGTGCCGAGCCAAAGAAGGCTTCCTGGCCACAACGATTGGAGGATGTCGCAAACAGCGGTCGCGAAGCGAGTCGACTGCGAGAGCGAGCGGAGCCGGTCGTGTTACGCATCGGTGTAAGTGCACGCACGTTGGGTGCATATACAGCGATAGCGATTGGTGGGACAGGATGAGACACGGCCATAAAACCTTATCAACGTTCATCATCGCCGGTTCAACGGATCGGCCCGCTCGTTAAACGCTCTTCGAGTACATCGGCCAGACTCTCTCGACGTTGCGCCGTCGAGACGCAAAAAATAAAAATAAATAAGAAAAAAATAAAAATAAATATAAAAAAAGAAGAAAGAAACACGAGCGAACAAAAGAGAGTGGTGATGAGGAGTGAATGGGAGAACGCGAGAGCGACGGAGGGATAGATACTTGACGGTGAGTTTACAACCGGCAACCTCCGTCTCCTCGTCGGGGTGTAGTCGTGTGACTTCCAGACACACTTGGCTTCGTCATATCCATTTGCTAAATGCTTTTTTCTTTTTAAAATTATGTGTATTTTCACACCTTGTGAAATAAAAATTTTGTCGTTGCTCGTGCGAAAAACGTTTTCTGAACTCGTGTCATTGCAACACTCGTCAGAAAAAGTTTTTTTCGCACACGTATCGAAATGTACTATTCTCTCATCGCCACCACGAGCTTAATTCAATATATGTCATATCTGATAGAGTGTATAATAAATTTCCTTCTTAGTGACGAGACGAGGGATCATCGAAGAGTACACTCTGCCCTGAACGAATCAAGTATACCTTCTTGCGCTCCAGAGCGAATTCTCCGTAATTTTTCTCCCTTTCTCTCTCCCTTTTTATTCGTCGCCGATTCGGGCAGGTGCAGCGGAGGCGACGATTCGCGCGCAAGGACTCCCGCTTTGTTTCGCCGTGACTGCACCGGTCCCGTCTAAGGTGCAGTCCCGGCGTAGCGGAGTAGTTGCGCTGGGCCACCGAGGGCGAGACGACGAGACGGAACGAAACGAAGATAGAGTAAATCGTTAAGGGTACGTTCACAACGGAAACACACATATAAAATCGCATATGAGAGAATATATATGTATACTACGGCTTCTCGTGGCTCGAGCCCTCGCATGAAGAGTCACCAAAATACTTACATTAATCAAACCCTGGGCAGGGAGCTTCCAAGTCCCAAGGGGACTTGGAATAATCAGGGCTCAAGTCCATAAATTATTATTCCAAGTCTCCTTAAAGGATTTGGGCCCTTGAAATTCTAAGCCCCATTTAATGGATTTAGAATAGTAAGGGCCTATCTCCTACCTCTGGCCTGACCCGCCCCTTCCCCTCTACTCCCCAGCCCCTTGATTATTGACGCAGCTATGGCAGCGGCGGCGATGACGAAATTTTTATATATATATAGAATTATATATATATGTATACGTATTTCAAATTACTCTACGATCGTATACGCCTTTTTCCACATTATAATTTTTGATCATATTTCGACACAGAGAACTTACTCTCGACTATAGAACGATAAATGAAAAATAATTTGATACCCTTGACCCCATAAATTTCAACACTCTGAGTATCATGGTTACAATTGTTCCATTATATGACCGATCGCTTTATCACCGACCTGCAATTATCGGCTCGTCGATAATCAATCTTAATTTTTTATTGATTTTTACCATTCAGCAAATCTTTGCTTTCGAATTGTTTAAATTGTGAATGTACCTTAAGAGGGATAGCACTGTAAGGGCGAGTAAAGAAACGAGAGAATAAAGGAAAGAGACCGAAGGACCGGAGAAGGGCGGATAGTGAAGGATTGCACGTGCATGTGCATGGTCGGCAGCGAGACAAGGCCGTTGAAAATACGAAAGAAAGCAAAGGAGAGTACAAGACGAAAAGAGAAAGAGAGAAAGACAGGAGGGGGGGGGGGGGAGGGAGTGTTTGCCGCACGCGCATGCAGTGCAGCACCCAGACAAAAAAAGATGAGCCACGGTGGGGGCCAGACGGGGGGCAAAAACACGCGACGAACGGGCCCCAAACCCCGACATGCACAGGTCCCGCTCGCACTGTAACCGACCTCACTATATGAATATATATACATATATATATATATATTTATATATATATACATATATATATATATACTCGATTATCTTTATCATATTATATTGTCGTCTGTTTGACTCGATTCAACTCTTTCGTTTCTCTATCGTTATCGCTGCTTCTTATTACAAGCATGAGTCTTCCCCGCGTATGATGTCGGTGGACTTACAGTCGAGCCCTGCGTCGTCGTCGTCATCGTTCGCATCGTTTATAGTTGCAGGACATGTGGCTGGACCGTAACAGGGAGAAGGGGGACGTAAGCTATCGCAAACTGAATAGGGGCATGTCGCAACCGTCGGGACTTTTACAATCGACCCTTATTCTCGAATGCGCATACAGTACAATTTCTCAATAGTCGGTAACTCGGGACACGCGGTAAAAAAGGTTTGTGCGTAAAAATATTTATTTTCTTTAATCAAAACAATGTTTTCGACAAATGGTAAGTGCTATTACCGTTATATATTCAAATACTTCCTCGAATCGAATCCGGAATGTACGATGCCCCGAACGAAACTAAATCCCAAGACGTCATCGAGTATTCGAAAGATTTTATATAAGGATATTCGTTTATTTCTCTTGGTGTAAGATTTATGCCGGCCGTCAGTACGAGCTGTATAATTTAATTGCCGCTCACGCCTATTTCGAGGTCGCGCCGGGGTTCGCTCGCTACAACCTCGTGTGTCTTGAATGGAATTTTCGTGGGTTTTTTTCCCCCCTCCATGCGCAGCCTTTCTGCCGAGAGGTGACTTTTTGACGCACGTTTCGCTGTGTCGGGATCTCCCGCACGCGCGACCGAAATTCACAAACGTTCACGAGCGCAAAAGCGAGCGGTCCGTGCGAGAGCGCGCGCGCGCGCGCTTTTTTACGCCGAATTTCCTCCTTCGTAGCCGAATGTACTATTTTCCTTATTTAATATTACATTCTCAAGGCGAGTCTCCTGATCATCGTGTCTGACACCGTTCAGATTCACGTAGTGTCTGGTGGATGAATCATGATCATCGTGGAAACGAAAAAAAGGAATTCTATCGGGAGTCCCTGAGATGTATGAGACACCGAGACATTTAATTCCACGAACGCAGTTAAGTATAATTATCATTAATTGAAAAAAAAAACATATATAAATTATTTCGTTGGGCAATTTATTATTTTCATTTATCGTAGGAACAAATTTTTCAGCGTATATTCATCGTCTGTATTTTTCATATAAAACTCGAGTTGTGTTGCAGTTTAAGCAGAATTTTAAGATAAAGCCCGAGTAACGGGTAAAAAAAGAAAAAAAAATCGTCGATCGAAATCCGGTTTCAAATTTGGTCTGGGAGAGGAGGAAAACCAGTGACGAGAGTGCCGGGCACTCGAGAGTTTTACCCCGCCCTTCGCCCTGGCTGGGTGGCTCTGTGTCGTGCGCAGCAGCCAAAAGGCAACTCGCGGGTCAAACACGTGTCCGTCCCGAGAGCAGACTCTCTCGCGCGTCGGCTTTGCTGGAGGCGAAACGTACGCGAGTCGCGGCTTCGTGGCGCCCTCCCAAATTCGCGAGAAACGAATGAGAACCCTGGAGACACACACACGAACCAACCGTCACGCAAACCGAAGAATGTCCGAATTTGCTGACCTCTGTCACGCATACCGAGAGAGTGGCTCACTCGCCCTTGCAATCTCCGAATAATTCGATGTCTCAACTATTTTTGTACACAAGAATTATAAAACTGAGCGCATTCTTCCACTACGCTCTCTCACAAGTAGTTTGAGATACTTTTGATTTTTTTTAAATAATTTTTTTGTTTTGACCCTCTTATCACAATTCTCATCAGTCGAGGGGGAATCCCGGGCAATCTCATCTCAAATGAACCAGTGCTCCATTTGAAATGAGACGCTTTTTTATGTCCCACAAAAATTTTGCAAACCAGTCCGCTTTGCACCGGCTTTTCCGACTCGCTTCTGGTTCACGCTGTGAAGTTAAATTTGATAAGATTATTTATTGAACACGCTAATTATTGAGGAGATCGAACGAGGTCAGAGAATAGTAAAATTGAATTTGGCACATCTTTTAATCAGAAATACTTGCACAGAATAAAGACTGGCGGAGACAAGATTTCTGTCCTCACGAAATAGAGTCTCAATTTTTCATTGTTCAGAAGCTTAAATATATATAAGATAAGCCAAATTGATTTATGCAATGTTTCGTACACTGAGGGGTATGACACGCTGGGTCACTGATCGAAAGAATTTTCATTCAAACAAGACTGCAAGTGTAATTAATGAATTTTATCTAATACGCCTGAAATCTACCACTTAAATCGACCTAGTCTGTTTTTTGTACACGCAAGAATTATATTGTTGTTATTAGCAGTAGTAAATGTATTTATTGACAATATTTTGCATGATATATTTCAAACTTCAATCCTTATTGTTATTATTTTTCATATCCTTTCACATCGTGTACTTTAGATCGGTTAATTCGAAAAAATAATTAACGTTTGTTTTACTTGATTCAATATTTTCAGATTCGTTCCCTTCGTCCCAATTTTTCTTCGCTCCAATATAAAGTGCAGTGACAGCATTCCTCCGGCTTTATGCCAAGAAAATTTCGTTGAAAATAGAAATAAAGGAGAAAGAGCTTTCGAGAAAGAATCTCGTAATTCTCTAGTCTGGACGGTCTGGACTCCCGATCGTCGCGCCGCCAGACATGCCGACGCTACTTTGCCATATACCGAGATGAGAGTGTAACCTTCCCTCGTACAGTTTCAAACTAGTCCGCGATGCAACGAGCACTTTGTCCGCACCGTGACCCAGATAACAACGGTGGAAAGTGCAAATTGTAGGATAGTGCAGCTTGTGTGTGCAGTGTTCCACTATTCTATAACAAACTATGTATACTGTGTATACTCTACGCCAGGGCATTACATATACCGGTTCGGTAGATAAAGTCCAGAGGAAACATGCTTTTCCGGAATCTCTGAGAATTCCCACAGAAATTCTATACCCCCTGTATCCTGATTTCCTCTCTCCTTTTTATCTTTATTTCCCGTCTTTCGGCTGTCTCATCGAGAATTCAATTCGCCGGAATCCGTCCATTTGTCTACCGAACCATCCTCTGTGTGGGAAAACTCGGGTATCCCCCGACGCTTTGTATTACAGATCGCATAGTCCATGAGTTAAAAATCTTGTTACGCTTATTTTTTTGACTCTTATGGGTGCCAAACGTTTTCGCACGAGTCTGCGAATTCTGAACCACTGTTACAATTTTTTAAAACATTAATAGTCGAAGTTTGGCCTATAAATAATTGCGATCTTATCTACCTTACCCTCTGTAAATATTCTAAACGACACTAGGAAATCATTTTTGACCTTATTCTTCGCATCCACGATAATCATTATAATAATGATAATCAGGCACGCGCAACGCCAAGCACGTTGCTCGCGAGTACGGTGCGTTGCTCGGAAGAGCCTCTCTCGGGCGCGAACGAGATCGCGACTAATCGATCTCAGTTACGTACCGTTAATTCTCAAGACGCCAACACCGCCGTCAAGGCTTCGCACGAGACTCCGACGAATGAAGAAGGATATATACCGACCATCTCGTACTCTACTCCTACTTTCTCTCTCTCTCTCTCTCTCTCTCTCTCTCTCTCTCTCTCTCTCTCTCTCTCTCTCTCTCTCTCTCTCTCTCTCTCTCTCTCTCTCTCTCTCTCTCTCTCTCTCTCTCTCTCTCTCTCTCTCTCTCTCTCTCTCTCTCTCTCTCTCTCTCTCTCTCTCTCTCTCTCTCTCTCTCTGTCTTTATACCGAACCTCGTGTGTTCCGGCTGCACGCGCCGTTGATTTCACCCGCGAGACCGGCCCGCCGCAGCCTCACGAGACTAACGGACCAAGGACGTCCAAAGTCTCGACGTTTATTATCCCCGTCCTCGTTGCTACTTCGCGACAAGACTTATGGAATTCTTCCGTCTGTTTATCCTCGAGCGCTTCCAACAACCATGGTTGGGCTTTCAAAAATACTCGACGATTTAACATTGACATTTTCGTATCGCTGGACTTGCGCCGCACGCGGACTTCGCCTAAATTCCGACAAGGCGCATTAGGTACTTGCGCCATTAAAAAGCATTATTAAACCTTCAAAGTTCTCCGGGAATTGGGCCCTCGCCGATTGCTCAATAGCCTTCCGTGAACATTTTATTGTGCGCTTTTCTTTTTATTTATTTTATTCGTTCCCCTACTTTTTCGCACAAATAATGGGCGTCGACTTATTTATAGAGAAGTGAAAAAAAGGGATCTAAAGATGCCCCGCTGGTCGTCTCGTGATAATCATGGTATATGGAAGTCCCGTTATTACTCCTATGCTTCGATGCCATGTACGCGCTCGACTTATATCGTTGAATCCGCTCTATTGTTTGCTTCTCGAGTTAACGTCTCGTCAAGGATCGTCGGCCCTAAAGGGCGTTCCTTATTTTTTTTACGTTTATATATATTTTTTCCGATTTGTGTCGAAACGTATTTTTCACACCTCCTCCCTCCACTGACAACCTCCTTGACAGCCTGTGCAAACATAATAATAATAATACACGGTGGTCGATATATGAAGTTTAATTGATATATGGACGGCTTAATTCCATAAGTGCGTGTCGGCTGTCTATAAGCGTAGCCTGTAAATCTTTTTGGCGTTTGGACCATCAATATTTAATCGCAATCGATAATTAATTAACGTCAACGATTTAACTTTAATGAATTTCACCAATTCAAGGTAAATTGATCCGAATGAGAAAAGGAATGAAAGTTCGTATCTTTGACCATTGAAGTCAATACGTATGGATCATTTGTTCAAATAAATTGGAGAACGAGCATCAAGGTGCTCCGCGCAATGTTTGACATTTATCAGCTTTACTTCCGGTCGTTGGGTGCCATGGGTGTACGTGTACGTGTGTGTGTGCGTCCTTGGTGCGTGTCGATGTTTTTCAAGCGTATTACGGACTCGTAGTAAGCCAGAAACGATGCGAGACTCGAGCAAGCCGAAACGAACATAAGTCCCTGCGCATCGATGAGTTGGTTCGAGTTTGTTTGAAAATGCAAATATACGGATTGAGCACAAGTTTACGTAATGATTACGAGATAAGCGTGTTTGGCAGAGCTCGCGCGGCCTTCACTGCAGACCCCATCGCGTTCCACTCGTACTCCCGCGTTGCTTTCACTTTCGGATAACAATTATTGAAATTTTTGACAATTTTCGAAACACCTAAAACGATCGAGATGAAAAAAGGCTCGAGAAATTACACGATCTGAAAGTTTAGGGAAGAACGTTAGTTTTTCATCGCCTATAATAAGATAATTTATTATATTTTTATTCGAAATCTACGGAAAGGATTATATTGCAAACAAACGAGTAGCAGGATGAAAACGTTCCGATGGACATGAAAAGAAAAAATTAAGTTTTTCCGAATATCCTAAATTGCTCAGGTCGATAAGGTGAGTCGATGATCCTTTATTGCATGGAACACTCCGAGCTGTGTACGCCACGAGCGTCGCGAAAAGTGTGCCATTGACTCCGAGTACGACCTTTGGGTCGTCGCTGCAAGAGCGGCGCGTTCTTCGGCTGGCTGGTTCACAGGATTTACGACAACGGCCGGGCCAACGAACCAGACGTAGACGGACGGGCGCGGACGTCGCCGATTTCGCCGTGCCGAATAAACATCGCGAATTGCGAACCAGGAAGTTCGAAGCCCTCGTAAATTCGAAGATCGGACGTCCCCCCGCCGAACTACTCGACGGCCCCCGCGAAGAACTCTATCACTCGTCTCAACAACAAAAAGACAAACGCCATTTTGTTTAACGATTGAGACATTTCGCAGCGCAAATCTTTAACCTCCGTTGGATAAGCTTTCAATGTCCTGCAATTGCGAAAGTCTGCGAACTCTCTGGGATCGATGCGCATTGCCTACATATACCAATGCAATTTGAAATTGCAACAGTATAATTATTTTCATTTTATTATTGCGAAAGTGTGCAAGAATTTAGTAGTATTAAAGATCATTTCGCTGGTCTGACGGTATCGCAAGTATACTCTCGGAAGCAGCAGAAATGCTTCCGACACCGCCTCCGATGAAGACCCGTCAATAGGAGAACAAAAAAAAATGACCGCAAAATGTCACGACCCGCAGATTATGAACGCCCGGGGCATCCAGAATTGTACATATTTTACATGTTACATATTTACGCGGCAACAGTTTACAAGGGCGCCTGAAAAATTTTGCAAACACGCAACTTTTGAATTCACGCAAAACTGTGCGGTCACGCTACTTTTTGGTCCACGGTAAATCTTTGCAGTCCAGCAAGAACTTTGCTGCCGACACGCGACTCTTGAATCCACGTAAAACTACACGGTACATACTGCTTTTCGGTTCACGTAAAACTTTGCGACACAAATAAAGTACAATTTTAAAAAGACCCAAATCCTAAAAAGTTTGCATCAAGGTATTTTTAAACGGGAGTGATTTGTAGCAAAGAGGTATGCGTTGATGAAAAGATTCGAGACAGTTTCATGTCCGGGAATTAAATGGGGTCTGCTGGTCGTCGGAGGGTAAAACTATTATAAATGTGCAACGGAGCAACGTTGCAGCTTTGCTACACAGTAGTAATTGGACGTGGCGAGGATCGCTTCGTTAGAGCCGGGTTTCTCTCGCTTGCCACCGGTCCGTCTGTACATAGGTATACATTGTAATAACCGAGGCTAAATGAACGAGACGATTTACAAAAAGAGTACGACGAGGCGCAGCGTTTATTTAACTCTCGCGAGCATTTTGTACCATGGCCGTAACCTTTGGTGCGTGCGTTCGTGTCGAGATCTCGTCAAAGACTGTAAATTATACGTGCTCGACGTACTATAAAGTACGCCCTTTCGAGAGATTAGAGGGACGCGACCGTTCGCCACGCGGGGGTGGCCGACCCAACGCAACTCTGTAGATCCGTCTGTCTCGAGGCATATGTAACGTTCAAAGCGCGCAACTGTCGCGGCGATATGGATGCCTTGCACTCTCGGTGCAACCGAGAGCCTGAGCCGACATTTCGCCATCAATCCTCTCCCGAATTAATTTTGCTCGCCGAACAAACCAAGCAGACGTTTTCCCTCTTTACTAATTGACCCTCGCGCAAATTTCATTGCAACAAAATTCTGATGTTTCTTTATATCACAAAAAAAAAACTGTCAAACGTATCGAGTCAACGAATGATATTGTTTATCCAGAAAACAGAAGAAAAAGAAAATTGTAGTTCGTATACAGTCTATAGATTTGCTAATCTAACTTTTTCTCTGCGGCATTGTTGTTGACAAACACGCCAGCACAATGTCGCTCGAATCTTACGACGAGTATATTCACCTCGCGGTCTGTAAGTCGGGAGGGGGGGGGGGGGCGGGCAATTGCGCCCTCGTGAGCGTTGCGGTCGCGTCTCGGCACCTATACAATACGTAGGGTCAAAGTGGGGAATATGGCCCGGTCCATATATCATTGATTTACGTGTTAATCGAGGTGTGCCATATTCACCACTTTTACCCTACATCTTTATGCATAATATATATATGTATATAAATAAATATATAAATACACGCGGTATTGCAAATGTGTGCAAATGTTCATTTCTCTTGTCCAATGGTCGGTCGGAATTCGCGAATACGTTGGGCACTATAAGTTGAAATCCTGCAAACAACCGGACGCTAGACATGCGTTGCCTCGTAAGCGAATATAACGAGAATACAACACATCACCCTGAATTATCCCACTCGTATATAAATATCCGTACACATATACCAGCAATGCAGAAACATAAAAGTTCCGTAAGAAAATTCGTGCTCAATGCCCCGACACGATCGGACATAAATGATTTTTCTCGTCGACCGAAAATCGTAATGTGGCTCGGTTTTAACGCGTCTCTCCGGTACGGAGTTGCGTACAGCCCCGTGTGTTACCGAAACGAATGAGTGGGCGAGAAAACGGCGCGATAGCGTGTTCTCGTCTTGCTCGCCTGCCTCCCTCGCTACGTCTCCGTCCCCCCCGTCGCATTGAGCGAGCATACTCTCGGCAGCATGAGCGAACCAGGCTGATCATAAATTATTTCAATGCACCTAGCACACGCGAGAGTATACGAGTATTATTTACGACTCTTGGCCTCTGGTGCAACTCTCTTTTTCCTCCGTCTCGGTCACTCTCGCGAAGCCCTCGGGGAGGCTACACTCGAAGGCATCTCACGCTGCGACGACATGCGTCGACGGAGGAGGGACACACAGACACACGGAGAGGCACGGCCCATTCTCATTCTCGGACTCTCTAGGTGCAGCCTAGGCCGTGCAGATCCGCCGGGAGAGGCTAGGATACGATTACATCACGGTATAAACAGCCGGTAATAGTGGCTCAAGGTCCATCGTGCGCATGCGGCACGACGAGAGGCTGCTCTTGCGTGGGCAAACGCGGATGCTTTCGGTCCAGCGCTCCCTCTCCGTCTCTTCAGCCTGCATGCAATTCTCTCTGACTACCGACATCGTCGTCATCCCGACACTCGTGTCTGTCTCTCACTCCTCGTTCCTTCTCTTCGCACCTCGATCTCAACGGTCCGAGGGTATATACATAGATGTCCGTATGTGTGCGTTGGTGTATTATATACACAAGCACCATTCGTCACGTTTGCGCGTTACTGCGGATACGCAAACGCCTCGATTGAGTTACGCTCTGGACCAATGACAATCAATTACGAGAGCGATGCTGGCAAGTTTTGTGAGAAATACAAAAACAAAAAAAGTAAAACCGTGGAAAATTCGCGATTACTCAATACCCAGGAATTTTTCGTCGAAAATCGATGCATTTTTTTTCCGTGTGACTGCGCTAATAAAAATTTGAGATTCAATATGACAATGTGAAACTTATTTGTCCCGATGATCGAATACGTAGCGACGTGGGTTCCTTGCTCGGGACAAAAAGTAAAGAATTTCCTGCCGCCGAACATCGAATCGATAAGGATAAATTGGATATCTCATTCGCCCTGTCTGATCTGGTACGGTCTGTTCTACTGAAAACGAACCGCGCCGGCGAACCGGAGTACCAGCGCAGGCACAGCGGAGGTACATACCTCGTGCACGCCGGGCCTCGTTCGACGTTCCGGCGCGCGAAAACAAGCCGATCGGCACGCGACGAACGCTAAATTACGAGCGCATATTGTAGCCTTCCGTTCCTGAACGCTGCAGAGCGCTCTCGGCTACAGCTGCTACAGCGCCAACGCTGCTGCTGCGCCACGTCTAATGGCGATTTATCAAATGGGCGAATTTATTCTGCGCCGTACGGTGGGGAATGCGGAGTATCGGAGAGATCGGCCTGTATGGTAGTAGATTACGGCAGGTCGTTTGTGTAGCCTACGAGAACGCATCTACTATGCGGAAGTGTGCACGGAGATTAAACAGGAAACAACGCCTTATCGTGGATCACTTATTTCATCTTCTTTCCCCAACGTTTCTCGATACCATTCTATCTACACGACTCTCAGATAGTTGAATAAGTTCATTGAGTGTACAATCAGTTTCGACAAGATAAATCTTAAACAGATTCGTCGGAATAAGAATATTGCACGACAATTATGGATGAATTAAACAACAAAAAAAACGAAGAGTAGGTAAGAAAATCGGTGCGATGTGAAAAACGTCGGTGGACAAGGTTCCATGTATAATGATTGAATGAAAAGATCATGATGGAATTATCGCGTGTGAACTCTCAGAGTCTATTGGAATTCGATGCGAGGAGGTCTCCGTAGAGTCTAGGTGTAGAAATCTATCAGTTTATTAATGAAATTGAATGTTTCAAGCGGAAAATCTTCCAGGCATTCGACGATGAAGGATCCGCCTAGTACAATTTCAGCC
Source organism: Ichneumon xanthorius (assembly GCA_917499995.1). Lineage (NCBI taxonomy): Eukaryota > Metazoa > Arthropoda > Insecta > Hymenoptera > Ichneumonidae > Ichneumon > Ichneumon xanthorius. Next base: position 844,547 of record OU824203.1, on the reverse strand, counting down.
TCACTCGGGCTCTGCCAAATTCCATCGGGTTCGCTCCCCAACGTCGCCATCGCGCCTCGTTGATGCGCTATGCTCCGCACTCTCTGGCACCGTCGTAGTTTATCCGTTGAACCCTTTAAAAATAGTCGTTCATTCAAGGATCTCGCGAGCCAGACGCAGGCTAGACAGGCAACCGAGGAGACGTACACACATGCTCTATACGTATGCGCGCATACGAGTCGGGTAGGCATTCTAGTCGCGCACGCGCCCCGACGCCAAACAAAGCGACTCTACGAAAATTCCTCTCTGTCTACGATGCTTTGACCCACGCACTAACGCATTACAGGCGCTTTTACCAGAGCGAGCAGGCACGCATAGAGTGCGTGAATTACTCGCACATTGTGACCCAAGACGCCCGATGCGCACGGCGGCATATTTGACCACAGTTACCTGCCTTTTGTGTACTTTACAGCAAACTCACTTCCGCACTGTACCGTAGTTATTTTCGGTATTTTATTTCACTCCGATGAGATGAGTTCAACGAATTAAGTGAACTTCCCAGAAATCTTTGCTTTTTTCCGTATTTTCTCTCTCTCTCTCTCTCTCTCTCTTTCTCTCTCTCTCTCTCTCTGACAGAGAGAGAGAATTATGTTCCATCCGATAATGTATTCAAATATACAATCCGGTTATTTTGACGCATGGAAAAGCACTCAAATTTAAGGTAGGGTGGCATAGCCCCCGAACGGTTATCCCCCGAAAAAAGTAACGCCCGAAACGCATATCTCCTGAAAATTTAAACCACGAAAAATTAACCCCCAAAAAGCATATCCCCGAAAAGTTAGCTTAAATTAATTTTATAAACGGAAAAAAACACTTCATACCGACAAAAAATATTTCATAAAAAATTCCAAGGCTGCCCTTACCCCTACCCCTACCCCTTTCCCTTTCCAGCCCATTTTCCACGTTTTTTAACGTCCTCGAACGGGACGATAAAACGATAATAAAACTTTGCACAAGCCTCTGTTTTGTGTATTTTTTCCCGTAGAACACGATGGGCACCCCGGATTTTTCCTAGCTCCATTGGGAGCCGAGATATCCACCTTTGAAAATCACGAAAATTGACGTTTTTCCAAAAATTGCTAAAAAATGGAAAAATTGTTGTTCAATCGATTTTTTTTTATTTCAAGGCTATATTCCACGTATTTTTTCCCCGCTGATCACGAATATAATAATTATTTTACTACCAACCCAATATTTTCCATTTAAATCCCAAAAATACGATTTTTCGTGCATAAAATAGAGACTTTCCATGTCTCACTATACTTTAGCCCCAAAAAGGCTAGTGGATTCGTATTCAGCGGGAAAAAATACGTCGAAATACGTAGCAGTTCATTTTTAAAAAAAAGAAAAAAACATTTCGTCAAAAAATTCCAAGGCTACCCCTTTCGAGTCTTTTTTTTGCGTTTTTCAACGACCTCCGATCACCGACACCGATCGTGCGGTGTTGAACAAATACGAATGTCAATTAACCACGAAATTTCCAGGCCAAATAAGCGAAAGGAACGTGCCGTAAAATCCACAAAAATGTTCTAAATCGTCGCGTGAGATGGTAGACTAAAAATATTTTACGCTTATGTCACGCATTCCCGTGATAGTTATTTTTACGAATCCCTCAGTTCCTCAGCGCATATAGTACCTACACGCGTCGAAGGTACATAAAACATATATACGTATAGACATTACACATCTTTCATACACAAGAGTCTAGGTATATCGGAACCTCGGAGCCTGACGATTCAGCGGCTCGAGCCTCGAAGCTCTTTGCCAAGAATTTCGTTTTGATTTGAGAACTCCTCGATGAACGTGCAAAGAACTCCTCGCGTTTTCAAGATGAAATTCCACGTGTTTAAAAGTTATGCGCGTGGTTCCTAAAGCCTGGCAGACGAGCCAGTATTTTTTACGATATAGTGTACACATACACACACATGTATACATATATATGTGTGTATATTCGTGTCTCTGAATAGGTCGAAACTTCTCAACTCTTAGTTTTTTACCCTGAGCTCCCCTCGGCAAACGACTTTACATTTATTCTACTTTTGCCCCAGAAGAGCCAAATTACCATAGGCATGTTATTACTATTATTAGAAACTATATATATACATATATTTATTTTTGTCTCGTGAAGAAACGCAATGGTTCGGAGTATAATAAGCGTACGAATCTCGAGAGTTCGATGGCCCGATAGCGTGTGTACGACCTGTGACCCGGCAGTTAACGTCCTTCGGACTTGTTCCGATGGTTACGTTCCTATACCAACGACTATACATCGCTGCACGCACGACCTGCGCCACGAGTATGACGAGGCTTCGAGAAGCGCTTATCGTAGACCCGGGCGCTCGCTCTCTCTCTCTCCCTCTCTCTGGATTTGGGAAGGAAATTTCGCGAGTATCGGTCGAGGCAAGTGGTGCGCGCCGATGACGCACCCACCGGCGGCTGCTGCCTACCGGGCTGGTCGATGCCCTACTATACGAGCGTGCACTTGGCACCATTTCCGTCTGCGTACATCCAACCTACCCTGTTCTCTCGCCCTCGGCAGTGCACGGACCCATCTCTTCCCTCCTGCCCGCACCCTCTTCGCTGTTCCTTCACATACCTCCCCCGTTCAACGTACTCCATCTCTCTTCGTTCCACCATAACGACCTCTCTATACACGTAACCTCCATTGGTATACGTTATAACCGCGCGCGTTTCTCGCCACTTCGCTTTCATCGTTCGATCACTCCACCTACTCAAGCCTCGATACGATGCATGTCGATCGCTGGAGGTGGGATGGCGACCGCAATGAACCGCGACCCGTTCGATAATTTAATGAGGCAGTCTTCACTTTGACCTTTATTTCCTCGGGTTTCGTTTGGTGTATTCTTGGGCTACTTTTTAAAATCATTTGACGAGATTTGTCGTCGATTTCTTGAAAAATAAATCGTAAGACGCTGAGTGATGAACAACGTTTCTATTTTTTTTTTTTTTGAGGCAAAATATATCGGATAATGGCGATGCTAGTTGAAACGGATTTCGCAATTCTATTGCCTGGGACTACCCCAATAATGAGAGGCCGATGAAAGCAACCAATAGTAGCGGGGTAGGTGAAGGGTGAGTGGCAGGGGGGCTAGAAGCGAGTCGGTTGTAGTAACGTTACAATTCCCAGCGTGCCGGGAGCACCGCGGGACTCGCCCGTCTCGTGTCCTACATTTCAGCGCGCACACAGCGTTGCAGTTTTCGACACACACATACATACACACAGACACAGAGAAGAACGTATCCGACCTACGTAAGTAAACGTAGCATCGATCGTTTCCAGCTAGTCTAGCGAGTGCCGAGATAGGCGTTTCTTGTTCTATAATATATGTACCAAGTATAGCAGGCAGAACTCGTGGTGCACAGAGCGAGACTATGAATAATTACGAGGTGTCTAATAATAATAATGACCGTCTACGGAGTTTGAATAATGGCGTTGAGATACAGGTGTGTTACCGACTGTTGTGCGGCGGATAAGCCTCCATAAACTGTGGTCCCTCTAGACTCGAAATCTCTCAGTGCACAGTCGACCAATTCTTTATTTATTATAATTTTTTTAAATCAATTGTCAACTTTGTATTTATGTTTTTAATTGGACGAAACTTTATTGGCTTAATCGACGAATCAAACATTCTGTTGTTTATTATTCGACCTCAATGGAACCATCAGTGAGTATCGTATCTTGTGTATCCGTCGATATTTTGAGTCCAGCAAAGCAGAAACCTCCTTAGACGAAGTAACGAGATATCCGTCGATCATTTTGTCGTTACAAAGTACAAGATCGACGGATATGTCGTTACTTCGTCTAAGGAGGTTTCTGCTTTGCTGGAGAGAAGGACGGAAATGCCGCGAAACGATCGAGTGGTTCGAGTTAAATTATTATGCCTTCGGGAGAAGGTTCTAACATGGGAATAACCGTAGGGCCGACCAGTGCTAAGACTTCTTCCGGGTATGCCTCCGATGGTCTCTGAAACGTTTCTCACGTTCCTCGCGACCTCGTCGGGAGAGTCCCACAGGCTTCGAACTGTGTCCCGACGCCGCAAGAAGTCACGGCCGCACGAGGTCGAATAGTCGGCCGGTCGCGGGGAATCCCTATCGGCAGAACGATAAACGAACTAAATATTCGCCTGAGCAGGGCTATCGGGACAACGCGCAGACTGATCTCGTTCCGCTTGTCGTATACAGACGGGGGACGCTATCTTGTTCCTTTTCCCGCCGTCTCAGCCCCCTTAATGCTCGTTCGGCTCTACATAGCCTCGTGACGCGTTCATAAGAGCCTGCGAGACCGGGGGGATTTGCCCGTACTCGTTCGAGAGTTCGGAGGAATGAGCGAATCGACAGTTCTCGGACATCTACGCGAACAACGCTTCCACATACTACATTAATTTTTTCGCGCATCTACCTTCTCACCGTATTTTCCTTTATCCCTTATTCTCACAGCTTCTTATATCATCGTATAATAACCCAGTCGATGACGTTACTTCGACAACCCGAACGGCTGAAATTCGACTTTTTCGAATTCGAAATGGGATATAAAAGAAAAGGATTTCCTCATTTTTTCGTAGAGTTTGTAACGATGTGGGTATACAATGAGGATACAAAAGTGTTGTAGTATGAGTCAAAGGGTTAAGTCGCGTGTCATTTAGTCGATAGCAGTACGGGCTCGAGACCCCCTGAGAAGCCCCTGGAAAATGGTAAATTCTGCGGGAGTAAGATAGGTTTATATGTGTCTACACGAGCGGAGTAAATCGCGATCCCTCTCACCCGCTGGCTTCATCATTCGGCCAACACCCGCATCGACGCCGCTAGATTTGACGACGACGAGGACCGCTTCGTGAGGATTGCGAATACTGTTTGCCCTTGCACCATATTCTCTCCGGACGGTTTTGTTCGCTCGAGGAAAAAAAAAAAAAAAATCTCCACAGACATGAACGCCATGCATTTCCATATCATTCAGCGGTACACTCGATAAAAACCGTTCTCAATAACACGGCAAAAATTATTGCTTTATCCAATAAATCGACATTCACATCAAAGAACTTGGAAAAAAAGAATTGTAATACAACTATAATACAACTATCATACATATCATCCATCTTCGTATTTTAAAAAAGTAAAAAATACAATTTTATGGTTGGGCGTGAATTGAAGAAAAATACAATGCAAATAATATTTTTATTTTTTTAATCGTGTCAAGCTTGCCAGAGACGCAGTTACTTGCGAGGGTTTTGGGAGCAATGGGAAAGATTCGAATTGAAAACGATATTTTTGAACGTACGCATGCCACACGCTGTATACGAGATTTACTTGCGCAACGGGCTTTCGACCGGGCGTTACCCCAGTACAGGACTGGTAAATCGAGAGAAGCATGTGTGTATGTAGCGCAAAGAAGTGAAGAGGAGAGCGGGAGGACAGAGAAGTGTGGTAAAAAGGGGGTAAAAGAGATCTCGACGGTAGTGGCACGAGCATAGAGAATGATGGTTTGAGCAAATGAAAAACGGAGGACGAGGCAGAACCGCGCCAGTATCTAGGTCTGTGTAACGATTTTTAGAGTTCCGACCCCTCCGGCAATCGTCCAAGTCATAAAAAACTCGAGGCACCCTACCGGTAGTCAACCCAACGTTGCCGGGGTTGCCATAGCGACTGAGCCCTTTACCGCCCCTCACACCGGAGATCTCGAGCCCTCTTCCTCCTACCCTTTCTCGTCACCGTCCTTTCCGTCTTTCTCCCTCGCGTTTCATCTCTCATCAGTGCGCCCGGCTTCGCTCCTCTTCGCATTTCTCGTTGACCTATACAGCTCTTTGGTACACCATTTGCCTTCTATACCTCTGCACGTACCTCTCTCACCATCTCTGTTCCCGATCTACACTACCATCCTGCCAAGCAACAGCACAGACGCCACTAAACCGAGCTCCACCATTTCCAGAGAGAATTAAATACTTACGAGGGTATACCGATTTCTAACTTTTTTTTCGTTTTTTTTTAATACACTAAACTGCATGGAATTCTCGTGCGATTGAGCTACGTACGGAAACACTTGTTTAACTTGTCCAAGGTTCAATTGTCGAAAATTATTGGTCTGTCAGTTCGATGTTTTTCGTTTTACACGCTTCTGTTATGCCACATTTTTCGCTCTCTTAGTAGCGAGCTCTTCAACACTCATAAAAATCGAATGCAAGCAGTTTCGTACTCTCCTCCGAAAAGCTTGTTCCCATGTGTATGCGTCAACGACTCAAATAGTAGTTCCCTCGTGTTTCCTAATCGTGTACGACACACACCTATTCAATAATATTTCACTATCTCCGAGGTTATCGACCCTCGTAATATGCTGCAAAAAAAAAAGAAGAAAAAGGAACCAACGATGCCGTCGGCGCATGATCGTGTTGTTCGATGACGATGCTGGTCCGGCTGCGTTGGAATAGGCGGTCGAAGAAGCGTGACACACGCTCTTAGCCGAGGGAGTGAGAGAGGCAAAAGAGGGAGAGCGACGAAGGAACGGTGAGTACTACCGCGGAATCGTAAATCGAAATGTATAAGTACGCCATGTGCAGGAGAGAGGAGTCCTCGTAGGGTGTATATAAATTTTACTCACGAATGAATAATAAACGTGGCGGCATCGGGACCGCAAGTAACTCAGTACGCTGAAGCCTGAGGATACCTCATTGGTACGTATTATAGTATATGGCTTCGTACTTGGCATATGCATACATATATATACACATACATGGACCGATTGATATATGTGTGTATACACATATTAGTATACCAACTGCCATGGTGTACGAGGTCGAAGAGGGCACAGAGTGAGCGAGCGAAAGAGGAGGAAACATGTTGAACAAGGACGGAGACGTTGCATCCACCGAACGGCACAGTGTCATGCACTCACAAGGAGTAAAATGCGAAAGGACGTTCACCCTTTTATCTCGTTCCTCGAGCTCTTCCGAGCGCTTCCTTCGCCTCTTCACCATTCCCTGTGCACCTTTCACCGCGGGAAGGTACCTCTTTATACCCTATTATTTTCCTCCTGCGCTCTCCTCGGCCCGTGGCCCTTTGTCTCTGGCGCGAGATTGCTCTCGTCTAACGCGCAATCACTCGGAGGACCTCGTATCGCCCGAGCGTCGGAAGGATAGTTCGCGATTCGACGACAGGATCGTTGCGCGACTCCGCTGCAAAGCTACGCTTCGGCGAGACGAGAGCGCAGGAGAACGAGTACCCTGGGGCTGTGCGATCGCGAATGCCCTCACCCTAAGTGTGCGCATGGACCGAGGGGTCCGGATTGCGAAGCGATAATAATGCGAGAAAAATTAAATGAAAAAAATGTATAAGAATATCCGGTCGATTTTATCGGAATAAAATCGTGCGATTTGATTAACGTTGTTTATAAAAGAATGAAAAAAAATATAGTAGGTATATTTTGATTCCGCAAAGTGGTTTTTTTTTTTTTTTTTGCATTCCATCGACTTGTTTGATTAACCGGCGCTGCCGCTAAAAGAATTCTCGAGAGCACGTGGATGATACGCGCACGTGTCAACGGCCGCCCCAGCCAAGAGGCACGCACGCAACATGCGCGACCCTCGCTCCGGCTATCCGTCTAGAATCCCTCTACGCCTCGCCTCGGTTCCCTCTTAGTCTTATTCGTGTCTCTTCCTGTTTCTCTTTTTCAACTCTCGGACTCTCCGTCCCATTCTAGCGGCACGTGGAGCCAGGAGCAGGAGAAGCAGAAGCGGGCAGAAGCAGCGGCGTAAGCGGCAACAGCAAGGGAGAAACTTCTCTTCTCTCGGGAACGGCGAAAATAGGGCCGAGTTTCGAAGTGCCCGGCCGGTTAGTCAGGCCATTTAGTCATTCCTCCCTCGGACCCGCGCGGTCGTACCCAGTAAAGGCGCTCCCCACGCTTTCGTTGGGATCCGTCCAGATCTCTACTCGAAAGACACGCACTACGGGGTGACTCGTAAGAACTCATCTCGTGACTGTTATCGTTTGACCGGGTGAAATATAGTCGAAAAATATAGTTTTATCAATTCAATTGTTGAAGAATTCGATGCAATTATCGACTCAAGTAAACTATACTGCGTTTTCCTACGGTAATTACAACTATGACATGATTTCTTTCTTATCCCCACTGTTTGCGGTTGAAAAACGCAAAGTCCGACAACCGTGCAGAGGAAAGTTGAAGGTAAGAGGTTTCGAAAAGGATAACCTAGAAGGTACAAAGACGATCGAAGGAAGATGATGGCCCTGCTTCGGTAGACCTCGGGCACTCGCTGCCTCACCTAATAGTTAAAAATAGCCTGATGGCTGTGACCGACCGCCCGAAGAAGAGGGTCCTGCCACCCAAACACGCCCGCGCCCAGTTCCTGTAAACACGTCCGCGAAAAGGCATGATAAAAGGAACAGGAGAAGATATCCTACTGGTCGTCGCGAAGTTTCGCACGACGGGGAGAGCAACAAGACACGGAGTCGTAAATGCGATATAAAGATGTGAAAAAAAACGGCAAACGAGAGGTGGAAATATAAATAAAAAATACGGTAAGATACAAAATTCAAAGATCGAGTAAGGTCAAAGTCGTAAAAATTTAATCTTGAACGGTCTTATGTTGGAAAAAATCTAATAATTGTCAAGGACTCACGTGCTTCCATAGAGGTGTCTTGCGTCGGTGTTGGCAAGTGCGTCGACGACGTAGTGTCCGTCGTATTCGACGTCGTCGTCGTCGGCGGCGTCGTCGTCGTTTCGTTTCCGTCCTTGCCCTTCCCGATGATCCGGACCTCTGTGAGCTGGGCGTTCTTCTCGGTCCGCCGCCTTTCCCACGGACCCACGGTGTTCCTCGCGCCGGTACCCACTGCCGGTATCCTCGGCCGTGTACTCGGACGTCCTAGAACTCCCGTCCTCTCTCCTTGAGGATACGATCGCGCTGTCATCGGCCCGGCAACTTTGCTCGACGTCCACCACTCTATAACACCACTTTCGTCGGCACTGTAAGCCTCATCGTCGACGTCGTCACCACTGACGTTCGTCGCATTCGCCGTTGTTCCTAAAAAATTATCACTGACCTCCAACCTCACCGGCAATCGATCGTTCTCATCGACACTGCTAAACTTTTTATTGCTATGCTTTCTCGGATTATTTTCACTATCGTTACGACGATTAATATCAATGTTACTATTATTATTGTTATTATTCACCATCGGGTCAACCGCCACGTTACCGGAGATATCGGTATGCCCGAAAACTCTCGCTTCCTTCCGTACACCTACACCTTTATTGTTGTTGTTGTTGTCATTATTATTATTATTATTATTATTATTATTATTATTAATATTACTATTATTATTATTACTATTATTATTATTATTATTGTTATTATTATTATTATTATTATCAACTTCTCTCGCCGTTGCTGCCGTCGACGATGTCCATCGCTCGCTTCTAACTATATCGTCCGTCTTCCCCTTCTTCCCCCATCTGTCCTCGGCAATAATCACTTTACTCGTTGACAAACCAACACCACTTTTTTCACTACTACGGACGGCGATCCTCGTCGGTTCATTGAGCACCTTTCCGATATCTGTCGTCTCGTAACTCGGCGTTTTTTCCGTTGTTATCCGGACAACGTTCGGGTCTCCTCGGCTCGGTGCGGCTCGCGTCTCTTCGGCTTTTTCGAAATCCTCGCGCTTTCGTCGCGCGCTGTCCTCCCGCTCGACAACCCTTCGTCTTCGTCGTTTTCGTCGCCGTTGCTCTTCCCGTCGGGGGCAACGCGCACGCTTTCGAGTGTTGGTTTTACCGTTATCAGTCTCGTCAGTCGTTGCCAATCGATCGGTCGATCGACTAATGAAATTCAATGATAGTATCGTACGACGAGCCTCGTCGTCGTCGTCAATGTCGTCGTCGTTGGTTAACGACAGCAGCACCACATTAAACACGTCGCGTCGCTGCAAACGTTGCAGCAGCACGCTAACGGTCTCGCGACTATAGTTGACGCTGAAGGACGCTGATACGGTTAACGCGCGCTCTTTCGAACGACGACCGCCAGGAGCGCTGGTATTGCCTCTCGTCACTGCCGCAACGCCGGTATTGTTGTAATAACGCGACGGCGACGGCGACGGCGGCAGCGTCAGCCGTACTAACGACGATGTCGACGGCGGCGGCGGCGACGACGTGTTGTCGGTAGCCGCCGTCGCCCCGGCACGACAATAATCCAGCAGCCCCAGGAAAGTGACGACAAAGACAAGCAGGGGCAGACCCACCCCCGCCCCCGTGGTGGCCCTCGCTGTCGGTAGTTACGAGAACGGAATCGCGAGGTGCCGCGGGACCTTGCCAAGTTGTGATAGCTATTGAACCGTCATCGGACGCAGCCGCCATCATCGAGAATTCCACGATCGAGCGTACGAGTCTGCGTTACACTCTGACACCGAGTACCGCCTCCGCGATCCTTCTTTTCGCATCTCTCGGCGCCTTCGGGGCCCCGCCACCGGCGGCGTTGCCGCTTCCCCGTCTCCGTCGCCTTCGCTTCCGTCCCTTTTTCTTACTCCTGTTTTGGTATTCTCTTACGGCCCGATGTCTACGGTAATCTTCCTGTATCGCTGACGCCACAGGGGAGCAGCCCCTCGGGCTGGCCGTCTCGACGTCGTCGATCACCTCAGGCTTATTCGATTTTCTTCGAGTTTTCCTACGGGATTTTCCTCAACGTAGAACGAACAGCACGAACGAATGGTATACGAGGCTCCGGGGAATGGGAGAGACGGCAAGGTGAGAAGGGTGGGAGTGATGTAAATTCGACTCGACTCGATAATTCACACTTCGACAGCCAGGCGGGGAATCTTTCACTTTTTCGATTCTTCCCGCACGTTATATTCAAGCTCGTTCACACTTTTTCGTAATCGTTTATCGATTAGTATTATCGATACGCTGTAAATTCGACCCGTGAAAATGATTAGAACGTTACTTTTTTTTCTTGATTATTATACGCGATTATCGGACACTTTTATTGCTTTTGGTTTTTTTCCTCCCGCAGGTTTCCGTCGTCTTCACGGCTGTGACAATAGCAGCCTGATCTCGCCGAGTCTAACCTACTACGCGTTACGGTCGCCACTGTCCCTGGAACACCTGGAAATTACGTGAGACATTAAAGTCCGGTTAGTACATCCGTTTGATCGACATTGCAGAGTAAAACAAAATGCAAAACAATGTTTTGTCTTAAAACTATTTGGTTTATAGCACAAGTACGAAACAAGTGGGAAACCGGTAGCCGCGTTTGATAAGTCTCGCCCGCAATCGCGAGTCGCACTGGTGCGTCGCGCGAGACGCGCACGCATAGCGTACGCACGCGAGACGCTCCTCGACCGTGGAGCACGCACGACTTCTGTACGAAAGAGAGAGATAGAGAGAGGAGAGAGAAAGAGAGAGAGAGAGAGAGAGAGAGAGAGAGAACTGGTGAACGAGACAGATAACGACACGAATGCACGGGTTAAACGTTAGAGGGATAAAGATAGAGTTAGGAGACAGCAGCCACACGCAGCTTCGCCCCGTTCGCCGGACTCGTGCGCGCTTCCTACAATTTCTTAAAATACGATCCCCCGTGCGGAATAGAGCCGAGTGTGTGCGGATAGCGCGCGCAACCGACGAGGGACTTTCGCGAGCACTCGCTCACGATTAGACACGTTTTGTTCCGTGGCATCTCTCTAGAAACTATACGGAATAATACAGAGCAGCAGGCGGTAGTAGTGACATGGCGGTTTCTCGAGCCTTAAATCCCTGTCTCTGCGTCTCTCGCGCGGGTTCAATTCGCGTCGCACGCGCTCTGTTTACAATGTTACTCGCGCAACCGCTTTATATCGTCCTCATGCTTCGCCAATTTATATACAGGGTGATTACGAATTTTGGCATTTATTAGCGCCTTTTAAATTGGCGTTTATTAGCGACGTTCCTCAAAGATAGCAACATCGAAAGAACTTTCCGTTCTCGATTCCGCGGGATTGAAGCCATCTTCGGCATCTTCAAAAAATTTAATTGGCAAACCTCCTACCCTTAATTCAACTTTGGAGAATAAAATTCCGATTAATATAGCCTGCACGATGGATAACAAAAAATGTGTATATTCCATCGATGTGTTGAAATTGGCAAATTGGAAATCCTGTTCATCCTCAAATAACGAATGAAAAGGCCGGGTGGGGGGTTAAAGCCAATCGGCGTTACATTCTTCGCGTGACTCGTCCGTGCCGTAGGTATCATAGCGTGAAAATTGACATAGGATGAATATGAAAACTATACTTTCTCTCTTTACATACTTCGTGTGCGAGAAATAAAAACGTATTTAAAAAACAAAAATAATTGCGTATAATAAAAAATAAAAAAAAACGAAAAACGTTAAAGCCATTAATCTTCGTGCACTGTATGAAGAGGAGAGAGCAACAGGGGGGGGGGGAGAATAGAGAGGGTAACCGCATAGGAGAGAGACGGTAATAGAGGGAATTCGCGTCAGTCTGAAACATTCCACGCTAATGAAATGGGGCGTCGAGGATGGAGCCGTTCCCTCCCGCCGTGCCAGTGAACGCGATAGAGCGTCGGGACGTCTGCGTGGCAAAAAAAAAAAAAAAAAAAAAAAATTGAGTAGAGTTCGGGAGTTCGGATAGCTGTGTGCGGCCGGAGGTGCTGGATGAGCGAGGGAAGCCAACACGCGGGACGAAAGGGTTGCGGGCGGTCACCCACGGGCGAGTCAATCGTCTCGTTACGCGGAGGCGGGCCGTTTGAAATTTGTTTACTACGGACCGCAGACACGAGGCAGGGCGTTAAATATAGCGAGAACGAGGACTCCGGGAGGGGTGGTGCAGGCGGTTAGCCGCGAAAACCCTATTTTTACGAGAGATTTTTACTCTCATATCTTTTCTTCCCTTTTCGTTTGATGGGTATGTATATATTCGTTCGACACGCTACAAATATTATCGCGTCTTCTTCTCTACTGTCTCTGCATTGGAGCTGTTCAAACTCCTGGAGATTTTTTTTCTCGAGACTACTTCCCAAGAGAATCGTAGTAATGAGTAGCATCGAAGACAGAATTCAATCAATAGTGGCGGGCAAATATATCTATTTAATGCTTTCTCTGATAATTTACCAAAGTAGTCCCTTTCTTTTCCAGATTCGGGCGTTGATAGAAACTCGAACGTCTGCACGTAACAAAGCTCGACCCAGAGGGTCAGCTCGAAGTCCGAACTTCGTCTCTCAATTATCGAGCATCTTGGATGGGTTTTCCGCGCTTGAAAAGCCGAAGACCGTACGAAGTGGAATAACGTAAGTAAGAGAGGAGGAAATAGCAAGAATGAAGAGGCGTACCAGAGTCGAGAGTGAAAAATGAACGAGGACAAAGATAGGAAGGTGAGATGAGACAGTAGAATAGATAGAGAAGTAGAAAGAGGAGAAGGAAAGGAGAAAACGAAGTGGCGAATACGACCATAGAGCGTCGCTATTCCCGCGTGCTGCAGCAATGCTCTTCTTCCTCGGGAGGCGGGCAAGCGAGCGAGAAGGTACGAGCGTGGATTCCCACGTAATGCGAAACTCGTGTCGTCGCCCTCGAATCCGCGCGGGATTCGAGAGCGCGCGTTCACCCATCTGCTGTTTCTGCTGCTGCTGCTGCTGCTGCTGCTGCTGCTGCAGCAGCAACAGCAGAAGCAGCAGCAGTAGCAACAACAACAACAATAACAACAGCAGCAACAGCAACAGCAGCAGCAGCAACGGCAGTAACAGTGGCGGCAGCAGCAGCAGCGACAGCGACAGCAGCGGCAGCGGCAGCAGCGTAGCAATAGAAACAGCTACGCTCTCGCGTGGCGAGAGTGGCCGTCGGAAATTTGTTTACAACGGGGCAAACGCGCCGGGCCCCCGCTAATTATAGTTCGCCAAGTCGACGGAAGGAAACGGCAAAGGCACTATTTTTACTGGTGCCTCGAGGTTTGGAATATGGTTGTGAGGGAATCCGACAGCCCGCATGCTTCTTCGCTACTGTTTCATTCGAGTACTTCGCGACAAAGCCAATTGAAATCGTTACAATAGCATTATTACGCGCCTTTCAATTCTCCGAAACGATTAAGTTAAGTGGATATTTCGATTATGGCAAAACAATTTGACGTATTACAAAACTTCGTTCTTTTCCCCTTGGAGAGACAAACTTTCGTCAAACTCGATACCTTGTAGTTCGCAGTAGCGAGTGATGCCGCAGTGACTCTTTCGCGTGATTACCATACGTCAGGTTTGCGGAAAACTCTAACAGCTTGGAAAAGATAACAAAGTCAAACTTCAAATTTTTTTTATCGTTAATTAGCCAAAAATAACGTCACTGACAATACAGCTGTATCGAAGTATCGTAAAAAAACTCGATGTCCATTTGGGTGCACGGTTGGACCGAGAATACAACTTTTTTTTTATGGTTAAAAATGTATGCTCCGTATGTCCCCTGAAGTTCTATTTTCGAATGAAACCCACCATCAGGGGGATGTGATGGGAGCGTGAAGTAAGCATTCTTCGTTCGAGCTGTGCCGGAAAAAGATGTTGAAGAATTTAAGAAAATAAAATGAGTACGAAGTTTTAACTGTGCAATGTACAGTCCCACAAATTCTCCAATTTGCACTAATAATAGAATTCAATTTTTGACTTCCTCATAGAGGAAGCTTTGTTTACATGAAAAAAAAAACAATTCGGGACTTTAATGAAAACGTGTTTGGAATGTTCCAACATAGGAAAACCATATTTAGAAAAAGTATCTGGATGTGTGTGTGTGTCAGATCGGAAAAATTGAAACTCTTAGAACTTGAAAACAGCTTGAGCTATAAAACAGACATTTTGATGCAAGTGGTCATGATTTTAATGAAATAACTGTAACAAGTACAATTCCTGAAAACTTTGCGAATTTATACTAAACACAGAATTCAATTAAAGAATTCCACACTTTGCCAAAGCTTGAATCTAATATAAAACTTTCGTTCGTCAACCGTATTATCGACCTCTATTTCAGTGGGTACAATCCCCGAACAATACAATATCACCTCAGATACAAGACCGAGACTCTGCCCGCGGGTTTTCAATCTCCATCTGCGCCATGTATCAACCACGGTGTCTTCGACCTTCGCGCGCGAATTTGCCCCACTCGACAACAAAATAGATTATGTGAGAAAGTTCAGAAGCCCTCGGCTCCACTAAAAGCGCACGAAGTATGTGATCGTGGACGGGCTGGAGGGGGGGGGGGGGAGGGGATGAGACAAACAAGTACACTGGAGTATAAGAGTGAGAAAGAATAGGGAACACTATAGAGGACAACGTTTGGCAAGCATCGTAGGCGCTAGGTACAATAATCATCTTTTTTCTTCCCTCACGTTTCGTTTGAGCGAAACGAGGTTCCTAGTAGCTACCGGTTGGACACGTCGAAACACCGGCGCATTTCTTCGCGTAGACTACCACGACGACGACGTCAACGAACCGCCACGATGGCGGCCATGCTTGCTCTCGCCACACCGGCCAGCATCTCGTCTGCGCTCTCTCGGGTCATTCGCGCGATTGATGCACGCAAGTAAAACTCACGGTTTCTGGTGCCCGGCCACTTTTCCGGGGTGGCGGTCTCGCGTTAAACTATTCCCCCTCGACAGCCCTCGCGCACCACTCGCCACCGTTGTTTGGCAAGCACACGAGCGCTGGCGTACGCGTGGTTGGGTCTGGGTGCGTGCGTGAGTGGGTCTGGATGCGTGAGTGGGTCTGGATGCGTGGGTGGGTCTGGGTGCGTGCGTGGGTCTGGGTGCGTGCGAGCGTGCGTGCGTGCGTGCGTGCGTGCGTGCGTGCGCGCGTGCGTGCGTGTGTGCGTGCGTGCGCAGAGAGAGAGAGAGAGAGAGAGAGAGAGGGGGGAGAGAGGCGAGAGCGTAAGCACAAGAATACGCCGGGACACCGGAAGAAAATCAGTCACAGTTGGGCACAGACTCCGACGAGACTACCTAAACAATGCAAATGCGTGAAGAAACGGGCGCTCTTCGAATGCGTGACGAGGACGACGGATGCGAACGCAAAAAAAAAAAATAATACTCAGTAGCACGAAGCCCCAGAAGTAAACGAGTTGAAACGGTCAGGAATCAGACGGAGACGGCAGATCCGACGAGGAAATGGGGTTGAAAGGGGAGCGTGCACCGTGTCGACCCGCACACCACGCGTACCGTCTTGCTACAAATATTTCTCTCATTTTTCCTATTACTCTTATTACTATTTGAATCAAGTTCTTTTTTACCCTTGCGTTGTTTATCTACGAGGAGTTGTTTCCCCCTGTCGCTAACTCCGATTCTTCGTGTTTCTTCTTTTTTTTTTGTTTCGTTCCTTTTCTTTCTCTAACCCTCAAATTATCTGTATGTAACGTCGTTTTTTTATGTGTTTGTTTGTTTATTTACGTTTGTCTGTGCCTCTCGTTCCTTTACTCCCATCTGGCACTCACTCACGCGCTTGTTTATCTATATCTCAATCTCTCTCACTCTTTCTCTTGCGGTGTGTTCACCCGTCCCATCCGTCTGTTTCTTTCTCGCTTATCAGTGTCTTCCAGGCTATCGTTCCCTTCTCCGTCGCCGTTTCCCAAACCCCCTTCCTCCACCCGCCCCCTCCCCCTCCCCCGCCCCTCTTTATTTATTTGGAGTCGTGAAACTATTGAGATAAGAAACGCTGCACACCTCGATTATATGCGAGTTTTAGTAAGCGAGGAGAACGATCGCCAAGTGAAGTCGCGGCGGAGCGAGCGCTGCTGCCTATCGGATGGCACTGCGTTCAGCGCCGCAACTGCCAGCGCCGCGGTGCCGAGAGAACACTCGTATGAACTCGTCTATGCTCGCGAATAAACGGCGATACTCGGCTCATCTCGGTACGGATCGGAGAGCTCGCTGACGCTACACCCTGAACGACCCCCTTCCCTTCCCCAACCGCCGCAACGAAGGCGGGCGCAGACGCCGCAATTCTATACTGCGGCCGCTGTACGAGTACAACACATAGGGCTGCAAGGCGATGCGCATCAGGTCTCGCCTACGACAATCTTTTAATATTTACGCGGTACGAATTATAGACGTTGGAAATGATTTTCCTTTCTCAGTCATGTCGTTTTCGAGCCGTCCTCTTCATACGAGATCGAGAATTGCCGACCAATCTGCTGGACCTTGGGAACGGCAACAGACGGATATTCACGATGGACGATCGATGGGTAGAGCTAATTTGGTTGGAAGCGGGCACGTCTTCGAGTACATAAAACAGGAGATTAGTCGAAACTAGATGACAAGGGACAAGGTAAATTATTGTCAACTATTCATTTTTTTATTATTGAACTATTGGGCTTTGATAATCGACAATTATTTAATAATCGTGACAAGCAACAAGGTCCGAGCTGGTTGAAGGTTAATGGAGGCCTGGCGGTGCCTACCCACAATTTTTGAGGCCGAAAAAATTACATTTTCTCTTATGATTAAAAATGTCAGAACGTCGTACACGCTGCGATACGACCTTTTTTACTTCGGGCCATCGATAACATTGGTTACAATTTTCCAACGGCTCAATTTCGAATTTTCTTAGCCCTAGAACGTTTTGCATGGTATACAGAGTTATACGACAACACATACGGCTGACGTTCGAATCATCGACAATAATTCATCGCGGGTAGGTTAATCGTGGGTCATGTACTCGAAGTGCTATGATACATATATGTTTATATATACACACACATACACGTAGCACATGTGTCCATATGCTGCGCCGAGGCGTCCGTACATAAGCCTCAATCATTTCGTGTCTTTACATTATTTAGCGTTGTGACTTACACGTATGAACGTTCCGGTCAACGGCCCGCCGTCTATAGCATTAAACTGCTATATCACGGTCTATAACTCTCGAGTATATAATCGAAGATCGATATTATGTTCACTTCTTGGATTGTCTGCCTCGTGTATATGGTGACGCGTTGAGACGTCAGGAGGTGTCACGAATGCGAATGAAACGACCTGACCCTGAATATCATGCTATATCAATATAGCTACTCCCTCTCTCCGTCGAGACTCTCAAATAAATTCAACTGCAATGCGGATCGGTACGAAAAAAAAAGATAAAAATATCATTGAGTAGCATGCAGACGGTGTTCGCAGGAGTTTTTATTTTTATTTTTTTATTGCCATGTGATATGTCAGTTGAACTACGTCGGCGTCACGAATAAGTGCTCGACACGGTCGAGGTCGGGAAATTTGCTGCGAGAGATTTTGAGCCTCGTATGTAATATTGAACAAGGTATTGTAACGAATAAGTAGCCGATAATTCGTTAGGGCACACGATATTAGTTAGGTTTGACGATAGACAAACGAACGGACGAATCGATACAAGATCGATCGTCATGTCAGCGAGTCTGGACGAGACCTTCAAAGCTAACAGCTCGGTCGTTACAGTATCCGAGTCAAGAAACGCTTTGGGTCGATTACACCATCGTTCGCCGTAAACTATCGGCACTTGAAGCAGCTAATTATTCATTTGTTAAATTCGTTATTACAAGAAAGTATGTCAAATATGTATCGAAAATATATCTGTGATATATCGAATATATATTTTGGGTGAAATAAAAAAAATAAAAATTCGACTATATTCTCTGCGAATAGGAGCGGAGAGCTTGGCAAACCAATTTATTCTTTATAAAGAAAAAAATATATAGCGTCCGAATATTTTATTCCGATATGATTTTTATCTGCTACGATGCCACACAACGAAATCCTATATCGTCGGCGTGAAGATAAGAGGTCCTTCGCCCTGATGTCAGAGATTCACCGTGAAAGCTCATCAGAGCCAGACGCAGTTCAGACTAACGACATCGCGGTCGTCGGAGTTGCTGTCGCCGGGACGTTTCTTCCAGGATGAACTGAACTTAGTCAGCGAAAGACGAAACCCATATAGGCTTGCGTCTCCGAGGCGCAGCGATGGACATTATAGGTGGGCAGGCGATATAGTCTTGCACATGCTTTCTTCACGAATGGGCACGAGCCCCGGGAACGACGTCACCATGGAGTCGAGCGCGTGCGAGGCGAAAAAAAGAAAACAAAAAAAAATGTATGAAAGTGCAACTCTCCACGGTGAGCAGGCGAATCGTAATGGGACGGAGAGAGAGGACCGAGGAATCTCGAGTGCCGAGAGCTCAGCATTCCCCCGGACATACTTGGAACCGGACACCGGGTTCGCAGAACCGAGACGGTCACCGGAGAACTCGCTATTTAAAGAAACACACCCGACACCCGACCGCTCTTCTCTTTTATTACCAACCTTCATTGACCTCTCTCGTTCGTTCGTTTATACCGTTGCGACGTGACCGTGGATAGATTTCTAGCTGATTTTACGCCGCGAACAGGTAAAATTTTACTAGTTCGGAGATAAAGCTTTTATTTATACTGGCATTATGCAGAATACTATGGGTACTCTGCTTCTTATTCCTTTGAAATGCGTGGTATTTCTTTCCTGCCTCGTTAAAGTACCGTAACATTTAAACGGCACAATAAAACGTTACCAAATTTGAGTATGGTTAAAAAAATTCCCAGAGTATGAAGACGTGAGGAATATTTTATTTTTTATTTTTATTATCGTAAACTCAATTTTTTTTTCTTCGAGTCTGATCGTATAAGAAATTCTTCACCATCTGGAACATATTTGAAAGTCCGTAAAAAAAATAATGTTATGTCCTCCCGCCGAACAAAACAGGAGTTGGCACCGTTTAAGTTACAGCAGTCTTCTCGCAAGATTTGTAGAAATCCGGAATTGAATGAGCAAACATTTATTTCAAAATTTCGTAACATAAATCTATCCTCCTTTTCACCGTGTCATCGTCCAAGCGTACAGAATGAATGCCCGTGAGTGCAAAACAATGGCCCCGTCTCGAGTCGAATCTGTCCGAGCCAGCAGTCGCAGAAACTCTCGTCTCTCGGTTCTCGTATAATATATGTACAATGGTATGTATGATGCACGACGAGCGCTCGGTCTGTCTCTCGCTTCTCTCGTTATTAATATCGAACAATGACGCGACCTCGATATCTGTGAGTGTGTGCCGACTCTCTCTCTCTCCCTCTCACTCACTCTCTCATCGTCCGCTCGTTCGAAGGAAAACAAGAGGTCTCGGCTATCCGCTCTTTTCGAGAGTGTGCATCACTTTGCCCCTTTACCGGTTCATTCCCGAGTATTAGAGACTCCAGAGGAGATAGCAAAGAGAAGCGGAAAACGATGAAGAAGTTGAAGAAAAAGAGGAGAAAGAAGAGGGAGAATGGGAAAGAGTACAGCTAAAGAAACGTGGAAAAGGTGAGAGGTCTCGAAAAGCAGACAGGCCCGCCTGACTAAAGTGGCGAGAGGGCACAGCGTCGTAGACCTACACGAGATCATCAAGCACACACGAGACCAACAAACTAAGGGGCGGAGTGTGTGAGAGAAAATGAGTAGAGAGAGCGAGTACGCGAGGGACACGTATATAGTGTTTCTAAAAGAACCTCAAAGACCATAAAGACCAAGTGATAATCGGTCAGAGACCCTTAACCGAGAGACCAGCGGACAGGGGGGCGAGCGCGCGCAAACACAGCCGATGCAGCGGTGCGATCGTCGTCGGGCGGGGGGGGGGGGGGGCGATACCAAGTCAGAAAGGCCGACGGACAACGGACCGACGCGCGGATGTACGGACGGACGGACGTACAGGGACGAAAACACTCTGCTTTTTCACGTCTATTCCTTTGTAGAGTCCTTTGCGTATGGTATCTCCACTTTTGCCTCTGGCATCTGGAATACATAAGTTGATAAAACTTTTCATCTGGTTTAATGATTCGTTGATCATAGTTGAGTCAAGAAAAATGTGAAAGAGAACTCGAATGAGTTGAGAGATTGAACTGATGGACAACCGACCTTACCCATACCGATACCGGTAATCCATTTTTTTTTGTTCAAGCAATTTTTTTTATTTCCTACACGAAATAAACAAATCTATCTATCTATCTATCTATCTACATACAGCGAGTGGAGGCTTGCGGTATGTGAAGATGGTCGGTTAATATTCCCAAGAATTTCTTGAGCGACCAATATTTTCTGAGATATACTGATATTAAACTAAACGTAAATCCTGAACGATGCACTTTAAAAATCTTTAACAAATCACAGAAGCCCCTCAAGTAGTACTCTAAACTGGCAAATTTAAAAAGAAACATCCGAGAGGTCGACCGAAAAAAGTGGCCCGGTTGATAAAGAATGCCTCATATAGAAGAGCATAGTTTGTAGTGTAGACAGTGAGAAGAAACGTGACGAGAAGGAAGAAGCCAATGCCGCGGCGTGTGTGCCTTTTTTTGTACGGCTGGTCGGCTAACCGGCTGGCTCGTTTTTTGACTTGCTTTGCTCTCTTTGCCCCTTGTTCACTCCGCGGCTGACCATCGTCGCGACGTACGACCTCCTTAAAGGGCAGCAGACTTCGTTCCCAACTGCGAAGCCGCCGTCTTTGCGACGAGAGCACGATGGGGGAGAGCGGGGCAGAGCGGACTATTTTTACCAATTCGTTTGAGCGGTGAAAATGCGGAAGAATAAATCTTCAAAATAAAAGGCTAATCTCAGATTATCAAATAGTCAATACACCGATTACAAGGTTCAAACATCGGCGTTACAAGATAGCGTGCGTGGGCCTTGTGAACTGACGAGATATACTCGACATAAATCCTATCCGCAGCGATTGATCCGCGGAGGCGTCGAGGTCAAATTGGATTATCGACGATCAAACACGAAATCCGATCAAATCGTTCGGAAAGGGCTTCGCTCGGCTTTCGTTTTTTCTTTCTTTCTCTTTTTTTTTTTTGTATCTCGCTTCCCCACGGCTTTTGTGGGTATGGCTGGTGTTCCCGAGATCACGATGTAGAACGCCTTTGACACTCGTGACGCCACCGACAGAGCATTGGAATTAAAGTTGGCGAAGTTAAATAGTTCAACTTAACGAACAGGAAAAAAGAAATTGGATCAATTTCATTCGTGTGACAGTATGGCGAACCTGCGAGAGGAATCTTGGGGTTAAGCTTGAAATAGTGACGACTGGATGTTCCATTTTTAACATATAAACGACCAATCGACCCTACACCACATAAAATGGGAATCCCGCAATTCCGAAGGTGATAAAACTCCTAGAGCCCGGCTAACAAACGAATTCGAACCGTAACCGGGATTCTCACGTTCGCCAAACTTTTATTGTCTTTCCTATATGCGATGACGCTCCTCGAATGTGACACCCGTAATTCGTAGCCCGTGAGGGTCGAGAACGAAGCGCGAGTTATACTCGTCGGAGCGCGAAGGGAATCGTAAAAAGGTACCTGTAGGTGGCCTTATGTAGGGGTTTTTCCGATGCTACAGATGTAACACGAAAATTCTAGCAACGTCGTGCATCTCCCGAGGTGGAAAAGGGCGTGGTGTCGAGTAAGTCGCTTTATCGGTCGCCAGTGATTGGCCACTCTGAGTGAGCAACATATTTTGCACGACCAGTTTGATTATTCGGAAATGAACCGAAGAATCAACAAATTTCATACGGAAATTCGGCAGTCAAATAATGAAGGTCACAATTTAGATGAATATGTAAGAATCTATGGATAAATGAGATTATGTCAGTAACAAAGTTACAAACTATTCCGAAGAGAGCCAATGACTGAGACAGCTCGAAGCTCTCGAAACAGGATAACCTACGAGGAAAGGACTTTTCCATGCGCAACGAAAAGGGAAGGATAGATAATGCGAAGCCGAGAAAAAGAGGGAGCTGGCTAAAGGGGACCGAGGGGCGTTATCGTCCGGCGATAAAAGTCGATGGCGATAATAACTCGTTGATACCGCGAGCGAGCGCGAGGGGGGCTGATGCGTCGCGTCTGGCCCGCGTCCGCCCGTCTGTCTGTCAGCGGGTCGTTGAACGTCCCTCTTCGCCCCTTGGTGCCTCTGAACATGAGTACCAAACCTCTATTCTTTCCCTCCTACCTGTCTCTCTCGCTCTCGTGCACTCTTCTTTTCCATTCTTTCATTCGTTCTGTCTTTATAGTCTTCGTGTACTTGCCATGAGAGCGAGAGTAAGGTGGGCTGCGCACGGTATCTTCAAAGCCGACTTATCGTCGTCAAAATGGACACGGGCTCCTTTTGTACACTGTGCTCTTTTCTCACTTAGATAATTCTATCGGAACCGCACCGGTAAGGTTGACCACATTTATGCATTGCTTTCTCTTCTTGACGTTGTTAACGGTTCCATCAGCTCCCTGGTGGACATTTTTAGCGTTATGTTAAAAGGCCCGATAAGCGATCTGATGCAACCACTAACATTTTTACCTCAATCTTAGCTTTCTCTCATGTGAACAAAATTTTACAAAAAGATAGACTGAAACAGTGAAGGTGTAAAATGAAATATTGCCAAAAGCCATGCTTCTTTTTTACATTCAACGAAAAATATATAATTGATATCCGCTAATACATTCTCAGCATCCGCGATTCTCATAGAGTCCGCCGTCACACGAGCGCAACCACTCTGACGAACGAGACCTGAGGCGACGAAGTGGCCGAGAAGATGAGACGCCAGGGTGACGTAGCTCGAGGCGTAGCGACACTGTATTAGCAGATATCTTTCGAGACGAATATGACGAGCGGACATGATATCCACTCTTGTTCTTCCACGTTCCTTTTTCACATTACTAAGAATATGACGCGATAGTTCGAGCTTCATTTTTTGGGAAAAAAGAACGGCTTCGGATAGATCAAGATAACGGAACCGAACTTTGTCGTTTTGCCTTTCACCGACGCGGTATAAACTAGGAATAGGAGGATCATCGAGTGTCAATTGCCTATAAAACACGAAAGGTTTCTCTCTTCGGGGTCTTATTTTCTTTCTCGTTGAAATTCCGGCACGGAATTTCTTATTTATTCATTTATTCCGACTTATAATAATTACCTTAAACAGAAATTATCCCAATATGTTTATCGCCTTCCGAATATGTTCGGAAGAGTAGCGTATACATCCCTGTCTCGATGTACGGTACACCGACTATACGAATACGTAATACTCGTTCCATGCGCAGAGTATTAGACGTTGGCGAATGAACCGACCCCGAATTAAATGGGAATGGATGGATGAAGAGTTCGAGGAAGCCTCAATGGATTGCATTGTAGGCAAGGGAAGCGAGCAACCGAGAGTACGATACATTAATACCACTGAAATAATGCGAGACGTTGCGCTGAGTAACGCCGCCGGCGAGCGATCGAGTAAGGCCGGGGTGTCGAGGATTAAATTTCGCCTCGAGCTGGAATGAGCGGGAATATTTTACAGAGAGGGTTGACGAGAGAAATAAGAATGAGGAGAATCAGAAAGCGAGTCCGAGGGATCCGCGGGACGGAGAGGTCGAATAATATACATACAGAAACTTGCGATATATAAATATATGTATGTATATATACATGTATATATATATACTTTTGCCATCTTTTTCTCACTCTCAAAGTGCGAAATGCTGCCGCTGGTGGTGTCTACTAGAAATGGTAATAATAAAATCTGAAGAAGTCGACGTTGGCCATGTGACTATAGTAAAGTGGTACGAGTAGGCGAGGGTGGCGCAGCAGAAGAGAACTGTGCAAAAACCAGCGGCAGTTCTCGGGGTTGCGCGGGGGGAGGGCTGGGGTTTGCACGAAGGATCGAGTATTTTAACTTTTTAAGGGCGGAGGGGAGGATCGCGGGTAAAGGGTCGACGGGAGGATGGGGCGGAAGGAAAAAATGGATGGAGGAACCGAAGAGAAAAGAGAGGACAGAGAGAGAGAAAGAGAGAGGAGGAGGGGGGGGAAGATCGGAGGTAGTATAAACCAGAAGAGGTACGAATGTACGATAGAGATAGAAGGTTCGTAGGAAGAAGGAGGATGGGGTTGGTGCAGTAAGAGAGCGGAGCAGTTCACTCGAACAGTTTGGTTGGCTTGTCTGCGGAGGGGGCGACTCGGGGGTTAGTCTAGACGGGGAGACCCCCGACTCCCCGGATCCGCGGGCCGGCGCGCGTTGCGCACCGTTTCACCCTGGCCACCCTGTGCCGTCGTCGCTACCGCTGCCGCGCCACCACCGCCAACGCCACTCAGACTGCTAGCAGACAGGTTGCAACCAATGTCGTGGCAACCACCCTGCGCGCGCCCTCACCATCGCCCTCCATTCTATCCCACCGACCGAGCATCACCAACTTTCTCCCCCCCCCCTCCCTCCCGTGCCTTCCGCACAGTCGCCAACGACGCCGATGCACTCGTCCAAAATCTCTTAACCTTCCGTACTCTCCTCCCTACCGCCCTCCTGACGACGTCGTCGTCGTCGTCGTTGACGTCGTCCCGACGCCCACGGTCGTGCACCATTCCGCGATGAGTGCGGAGATTTTGTGGACGAGGGACGGGGGGGGGGAGAAAGAGAGAGAGGGTGGGGGGCAGTGGAGATGGAAGATGAAAATTAAGGATAAAATTGAGAATGGAAGGGATGGAGAAGAAAATACGAGATTGAAAATTGGCAATGTGAGGTTGCAGCTAGACTGATTAAACGAGCGACGAGAAAAGGATATCTGATAAGAAAATTTGTGATGCTAAGGAAAAGACGCTAATTCATCCGAATTTTTTGAGTCGACTTCGACGGTCGATAAAGTTGCGGCGTCCTTTCGTCTCCCGTCCTCTTCGTTGATGTCCCTGATGCAGCGACAGGGACAATGTTCGCCACTCGACGATCGTATATACAAATCCTGACTGTCTTTCTCTGCACGACCCTGTCTCTTTCATTTCAGCACGGTTTAAATGACATTGAACCGAATATTAATAATGCGAGCACGCGCCCCCTTCGAGCGTGAAATCTCTTCTGTTTAATTTCTGTGTCTCCTCTTCATTTAGCTCCTCGGTAATGCGCCTCGGCGAGTGCCATACGCCTATACAGAGGTGTGTATGTGTGTGCGTGCGTCGTGCGTGCGTGCGTGCGTGCGTGTGCACCGCCAGTGGACGTGCCGATTCACCATTCGGTTTATTCAGCAATTTTTCTCGCTTAAACTTTCACGATTCATCTTATTCCGCTCTCATTCTTTCACGCGAACGCACTCGTATCGCTTTAGGTACGGGCAATGCAAATATAATCGTTAAATTGTAATAGTCACATCGGCTAAACTCACAAAGAAAAACCGATCCCGTCGACAACAATGATACTATACGCGTAAACAATGGTGCAATGACCAGTGGCGGTGTATATGTACATAAATATATATATGTAAACATTGCTGTATATTATGATGTATTTAGGCGCCCCGACTCGATGATGCGTCTGGTTCCAACCGGACGAACGATGCACTCGGGACAACAACCGTAACAATGGGGACGGAGCCGCATGTGTATTAACACATTACAAATAATATTCATGGCCGTACCACTGCAACCCTATACATATCTGACGATGCTTGAAGGTGTGTAAACGGCTTCTCTGGCCGACTCGGCAAATATTCTAATTCGACGAAGTACTGGAAGTTAAAACTAGATTTACGTGTTTTACATTGAAATTGTATATATATGAGGGAATAAACGACAAGTTGGCCACTGCATCCACGTATTAAAAGAAGAGTTCATTCATTTTATTTTTTTAGGAAGTAGTCCGAAATGTTAATAAAACGGGGGAAATTGTTTCAGAATATAAGAATAGTGTTGCTTTATTCGTATCCGGACGCGAGCGTCGTCCGGCAAAAATAGACACATCTTGAATCATGAAGAAAATCTTCCGATATCGGCATGACGGATAATTAGGAGCCAACCGATATGGAATTCCTCATATTCGAAAGCAGAGTTGGGCATTTACTTGTATGAAACAATTTCCATCCTGTTGATTGGATTACGGGACAACCACGTAACGAAGTGATTGGTATTGAAATTTATGACTAATTAAAATCGAGTAAACATTTACCACTATAGGATTATTATTATCGCTGATATTATTATTATTATTATTACCAAATAATAGTCGTCGTTAATATAGTAAGTGTACAAAAAGCATAAACAGTAAATGGCCGGAAGGATTAGAGGTTCTTTGGTACGTAGCGATCGAGGGGTCAGTTGTACATGTATAGGGCTGCCAGGAAGAAGACACATCGAAAGACGTGCGAGCCGAGGCGTTGAAGCGAAATACAGAGAGGGTGAGCTTAGATGCGGAGGTCGAACATGTTGTCCGTGCCGCGTTAAGCCACTCTTTGATGTCTGCAGGTGGCTGTCCGGCACCTTGTAACGAGCATTGGGATTTCTCTATGCCAGAGGGAAGTATCGAGGAGCGAGCGTCTAGCGGAACGTATAGGATGAGTCGTTGGGCCCGCCCACGCCAACCCTCGCAATCCCTACAAAGGTTGTCGGGCTGGTTTCGGACAGTCGAATGAGCGGCACTCTGCGTCACGAGAAATGTAATTGCTCGCTGGGATTCGGAAAATCGCTTCCTCTTTTTCACCAATGAAGAAGCATCGAGCACCGAAGATGTGACAAAGATTTTTTTTTGTCCACGACATTCTTTACAGTCTGGTAGAGCGCACAGCGCGAAACAACACTCTTTCTCGCCAGAAAAAATGAATCTTGACGATGGGAACGGACTGACCTTAGCGATAAATATAATCGTGTGAATAAATACTGAACCTAAGGGAAATTTCATACAAGGATGATCACGAACATTATTCATGACTTTGTACGTGAGAAAGACTTTTTCCTCTTCCACTGTTATTCGGGACGACGATCCGTCTTGCCGAGGGTCGTAGTTCTTTGGAGTGCCAAAAAATTTGGCACAGAAATTCGAACTTCCTCTTGGCGTATATATATATGTATATACATATATACATACTAGAGATACAGTGCGGTACGTCTCGACTGGCGAGGAGTTTGTGTTCCGCTTCGAGGTTTGATTCTCCCGGGGGTATGAAGGATGCAGCAGTTCCTCGCCCGATTCCCGTTCAAACTTTGCCGACTCGACGTGCGTCCCTCGGGAACTTTACACGGGAAGGTAATATACTTCGGCCCACACGTTCCGAATATTTATCAGAGAGTTGCGACGAGAAATGGGCATCCGATAGACATGGAAAGTCGTACTGCATATGTCAATCAGCATTCAGTAAAACTTGTTTTTTCTTTTTTTCTAATTTTTTTTTCTTTTTTTTTACAAATTCCGACAATTCCCGCTGAGAGACAATTAATCATATTCGATTTATCGAATAACCCCCCGCCATTCTGTATCAAGTTTGTATACATTGCGGCGAGAGAGCGTGGCTATCAACGACGGCTTGATGGAAGAGTAAAAGCGGGAGTGAGCAAGAGCTCCATCAGACCAGACTAAACAAAAGCCATCTGGTTACTTTTTCTTCATTTTTCCTCCGAGCTGTAACCAGAAACCCTTTCAAGCTAATTCCGAGGCCTCCACCTCGTTGAGTGTGCATATGTTTGTTCTTTGGCTCGGTCCCTTTTCGCCGTTTTGCCGTTTCGAACACTACGCGCTCTACCTCGCGCGCACGTTCATCGCACCAGTAGCAGCCGCGTATATTATGACTGCCGGCTCGATAAGCACCATGCGCTCCTCGACCCTGTTTCGCTGCGCACATATACTTGGTTACGTATGTATACATACATATGCATGTATGTATATATGTATGTACACACTCACACACGCATATATATATGCATGTATGCATATCCATGTGGGAGGGCATGTGCTCCGTTACTCGTCGCGCGTGCCGATAATTTACAAACTGGGCTGTTACGTTGTGAAACGCAACTTCGTGCTTTCGCACTGTCGACTGCGAAAAATCTTCCGGAAACGGAAGTACCGCGTGTATGCAAAACTTGGAAAATTACGTGTGCGTGTATGGCTGTCGAAAACATCACGATCCATTTTTGAGAATTCAAAGAGTTTCAGTTAACTG
Organism: Ichneumon xanthorius; assembly: GCA_917499995.1. NCBI lineage: Eukaryota > Metazoa > Arthropoda > Insecta > Hymenoptera > Ichneumonidae > Ichneumon > Ichneumon xanthorius. The sequence continues at coordinate 815,555 of OU824203.1, read as the reverse complement.
GATGTACTAAGAATACCCATAGAACAACATATAAAAAGAAAATTGAAATGCTTTAGTTCAAACAGGCCGAGACGAAAATCTCCATATCAATGAATCCATTCGTCTGCCTAAATAATCTGCAGATAGCCGTCATCATCCGATGTTTGTAATCATGTAAAGTGTAAAGCTAAAAAATAAAATTTTGCTACCTAACCTATTACCCAAATTAAGGCCAGACCATCTCATTAATCAACAATATTTAATCAAATTAAGATGTAGGATACATCGGTCTCTCGACAGCGCAATTGAAGTAACTTTAAAAAAAGCTGATTAGATCGACGGTTATATTACACGAGTTTATTATGACGCGCCGAGATTACCCTCACGTACAGTTGTATAGTCACCCGAATTCTCCAGCTAACTCGCCGATGATTAATTATGCCAGATCCAATCAAACTAAGCATTTGTGAATGGTCCGAGAGGTCGCGACACCGAGCGAGTAGAAAAATAAAACGTATCTCATTCTCTACGGTGATTTCTTCCGTCCCACTTTATACGTGTCTCTTTGCAGTATTGTATGACACATCACCGAGTCTGCTCGCGGCGAGACGCTCGAAGCCTCGTCGCTCTCAGCGTCGTAACACCCAGCGGCGTTTTATTTATTAAAGCAAAGTCTGGCAGTGTTCTCTCGACGTGCGGTACTGCATGATATATATAGCGTCCTGTTCTTTTTTATTTCTCTTTTTTTCGGTGAATCTGACCGGCAATGTCAGAGTACACGGTAAAAAAAAAAAAATTATACATACAGCAAACATTTCTTGATCACAAGAAATTCTTGCGAACAAGAAATGGTTCTTGAATATAAAAACTTTTTTGTTTTAGGTGTGCAGCGATATCGTTACCTAGCAAAGATTTCGTGGTGAGCGAGTCAGTTTCACCGGAAACTACGGTCATCGAGGCCAGCGACACGTAGTAGCCGCGCGAGCACTTTGCGAGCGGCATTGTATGCGTGCGCGCGCGCGGACGCTCGCCGTGTGTGTGTGTGTGTGTGTGTATGTGTGCACATGTGTGCATCTGGCCACGCTGGTCCGCATCGAGAGGATCGTCATAAACACGAGTAGAGCTACTCCCGCGGATTCAATTGTTATTGCGTTCGTCGTCGCAAGAGTACGAGACCGAGGCGGCCTCAATCCGTGGCGAGGCTGTCGCGGTCGCTCCGACATCTCATCTCGTCTCTTTCAGTCTTCCCACGAAGAATCTTTGAGACCCGTATTCGCTCCAGACCATTTCGCGTCTCCCGGTGTCGGGATGAATCGCATTAGCTTACTTGAAAGGAATATTGAGTTTAGTATTTCAAACTTTTTTTTTTTCACAACATTTTAATAAAAATTGCAAAATGTGTTCCGTTTAGTTTAAATGAACAAAAAAAAAAGATAATTTAATAATTCAATTATCCGCTTCGTTAAAAATTGAACGATCGTTAACTCTAATTATACATTTCGCAATCGGGTTTGCATGTTGCGAAAGGGACAAAACAAAAGCCAAGGAAAACGTGTTGTTGTCTCGATGGTAGCGTGCCAGAGGCGCGGAGAAGTGATGGGAGTGAGGGAAACAGACGGATGGACAGACAGGAGGCAGACTGTCGCGGGTCGGAGGCCCGACGCCCCCGGGAGTAGTGAAATGCAAATCAACATTAACAGCCGGCCAGCGAGGAGCTGCGCACCCGTTATTCTCTCGGTGTATTGCACTGTGCGCGATTTGGTAAACAAGTTTGGCATAGCACCGATCCGAGTTGTCTGCAACCTCCCGCCGCGCTAACCTCTCTTGCCACCCCCGATTGCCGTCGCTGCTGTTGCTGTCGGCGATGGTCAGCGCGTCATCAGCAACGTCGTTGTCGTCGCTCCGCGCCGCCCTTCTCGTCCCCTCTTTAGTCACGACCGAACGAGCTAGCGCTGTCCGGTCTGTCAAATGTGCGGCTCACGTGAGACCGCAGCACTAGGTACGTAACGAATTGAAAAGCTCCGAATAAGGAGAGCGGATGGCAAAGGGACGCAAGTAGTTTATCCGAAAGGGCAGTGTCTCATTGAACATATCTGTACACCGGTATCATCGTTCTTTTCTCGGAACAACCGTGACAAGTAAAGGGACAATATCTGCCATTCATTAATGCATGCTTTATTTTCCTGTTACAGCCCTATTATTCTCAAATCTATAAATCCATTAAAACCATTAAAATCTCATGCATATGATGAAACAATTTATTTTAAGAACGGTATGATGCAACCGTTCATTGAGATTTTTTAAAAAAAGAATAACAATAACGCTCTTAGAATTGGTATTCCTGTTTTCTGTTACGTTTTTTTATTTTCAATTCTCTAAACAGGACGATGGCGGAGGTCGCGTCTCCTCTCCCGTCCCCCGCCGTCTGTTCCTTGTATCTGTTCACATTCGGGGATTCGCAAAGTCGCGCGAGGCACGACCACGACTGCGGCATCGTTCGGTGTGATATCGTCGGCTCACCGTCGGGCGTCTGTGTCGACGTTGGCGGTGGCGATGGCAGAGGAGCGCGCACCGGAGCAGCGGCGAGGAGACGTTGGAGGGGGCGTCTAGACGCAACGTCACGAGTACGTAGTTTTCCCCCTGGTACACCGGCTCGCCGAGGCTCTGTCCCTCTCCCTCTGGCTCACCGATCTCGTCCTCTTTGCCTCTTTATCGTTCTGATTCTCCTCTCCTCTGTCTCCTTCGCTCTCGTGCACCGACGCGCAAAGCGTATCCTCCGGTCGGCCCGGTAGTGGCCCGATGCCGCCAGCTCGCTCGCACGCCGAGCCAGACATTCGCGACGAACAGAGGACGAAGGGAGAGAACGAGCGAGAAAGAAGGCATGAAGGAGGGATACGGTACAGGCATTGGTGGTAGTATAGTAGTATTAGTAGTAAAGGCCAACCCGAGAATGAATGCGATGGAGAGAGAAAAGGAATTGGGGATAGGTGAGGGTGACTCCGGCTTTTTGGTTATAAGAATTGTTGCCGGTGCGCCCAGCATCCACGTGTCTCCGAGTTTCTCTCTCTTCAGCCGCGATTCCCATGCATTCTGTGCATAGTAACCGGGACAGTGATTGGCCCTTCGAGTGCTCGCCGAAGTCTAGTCATCGGCGTACAGTAGACTCACTCGTAAGTTCAACCTCTCTCGATATCAGATTCCAGATTAAATGCCTAGACGTCTTTCGGCTTACCATCCTTCATTGGTAAAAGCTTTATTTCTATGTTAGGTGCACATCTATGTGTCGGACTGGGCACGACAGCCAACAATCATGGAAATGTCGCGGAAGCTTTTCCATCCGGATGTACTTTTTAACCTCCTCAAAATACATAGTCTCGCACAATTGCGCTACCGGACTACCCGCCGTGCTACCTTTATAGCCATGTTACCTTTATAGCCATGTCACCTTTACAACCATGTTACCTTTATAGCCATGTCACCTTTACAGCCATGTCACCTTTACAGCCATGTTACCTTTACAGCCATGTTGCCTTATAGCCATGCTGCCTTATAGCCATGTTGCCTTATAGCCATGTTGCCTTACAGCCATGATCTATGTCTACGAGAACGGTTCGCACGGCTTACCAGATGTACATACATAATACAACATATCCCTCCTATCTACGGGACGTATGTACGGGTAAAGAGTGCCCGTGGAGATAAACGAGCTGCGTACATAGTACGGGGCAAAGGGTGAGGGGCGGGTAGGACGAAAGGAAGGTACTTCGTGTGTACGTATATTTGTAACAGCCGCAACAGCAGCGGAGCAACGATGCCCTCGCATCAGCAGCCGCAGACGCGGCGCCCTTGGGCGAGACCAGAGCGAGTGCATCAAAGTAGCCGCGAATTGAGTTTTCCTCTCGCCGACGTGGAGCTGCTGCTGCTGATGCTGCTGCACACAGTACTCCGGGCTCTTGCCTCGTTTATATCCCTCTCTCGACGGTCTCGCAGCTTCGCTCCACTCTCTTCTACCGTCCCCTTTTCCATCATTTCACGTGAAGTTCATCGGCTTCCTCCAGTTTCTGCTAGTAAAATTCTAACAGATATTGTTGAGATCGGTCGGCTTTACGACGCACACCTCCTCGGAGACTGTATGGTGCAAAGTTGTGAAAGTAGTATGGGGGCTACGTACTTGGCGACGAATATGGGCAACATTGTCGGGCTACAACGTCTGGAAGAGAACCGGCTCTCTATGAAAACTCGCGCGTGAACTCGATTTTCTCCCAAGACCGCGTCTGGGTAGCATTGGGTTTTAACTACTCCGTCACATTAGCGAACATCGGTAGCAAAAACTGTAATGTCAAATTTCTCTGCCACGGTTGACTTGTCCGACAAAAGAGGAGACCGGTGCACTGTAGAATTCTCGGATGGACGGAGAGCACCGTACTCAGGTTTTATCCGACGAACCAACTGTGGCGAGAAAATTAGGATTACTGTCTTCGTTACCTAGCGGTTCAGGTGAAGGAATGGTATTGTACATAACTTCAATGCATTTAAGTGATAACAGAAGTTATGTTTACTTTCGGACGATATAATCTTTTATTTATTTCATACTTTACACCAAAGACATGTTCATAGTTCATGTCGGCAATTACAATGCCGCGAGCTTTTCCGGGCTATTTCTCGTCGAATCAAACGGATCCTCGGGAGCTCGCGAACTCGGGCCTGTAATCCAGATACAAGGCCTAAATTCGGCGAACCTCCTATTTAGACTCTCCAGTTGACTCACACCGGGTATTCTTGGCGTACCACGGCGTGTTTTCGTTCGAGGCGCATACCGCGCAAAAGCGCGCGCGCGACCGCTCGCACGTTCACGCATCTTCTCTGGTATATAGGTACTACTCGCGCGAGAGCTACGCATCGGTATATTCAGTAGCGGTATAACGTTACGTCATGTATACCGAGGGACTGCTATGTGGACGCATCGCGATATATCACAGGACTGGAATAACTCTGTTTTCAAAGTTTTTGCGTATTTTTATTTCATTTTCTACTTCCTCGTCCAATTCACATTATGCTTTTTGATAAATAAAAAATGGAATGACAGGAGACAGGTGATGAATGGATGCACGCATTAGAGGAGAAAGATTTAATCGGTATAAGATGCATGTTGAAGCTATGCTGCAATAAGCAATCCTCGAAGCCATATTTCTATTTTACATGCCTGTATCGCAGGGGAGATAAGTAAATTCCTCGTTTTTTTCTTTTTTTTCTTCTGTTTTGATCACTGACCTACGACAACCATCTGGCCCGACGGTAGACTCTATAGTCCTCTACTCGCGGTGCTCACTGCTCTGCCGCACACTCCTCGGCGAACTTTGGGCGACGCCTTTCCGTAAACTGATCGAGCGCGAGGAGATACTAAACCTTAAATAATTATATTAATAATATAAAGTCAGCTGAGATGGATTTTGTCGTTTTTTGCGATCACGTACTTCCGTATAATTTTGGAGAAATTTAAAAAAACGAGACGGAAGACGAACGGAAATGAAAATTCGACGAAAAATGTATATAAAAATAGGAAGAAACAATGAAGCGAATAATAATTTGTATACCAGATAGAACTTCATCTTGCGTAATTTTCGACGCACATAACTCTGGAATCGAGTGGATCGCTCCAATCATCCGATCGAACTTGTCCCGCATGGTCCGAGAGCGACCGAGTCGGTTATGGCGCCGATATACGTTTCGAGTAGTCCGAACCTGCACCCCCAGCCCCCGACCATCCTCACTCCCGAAGTCTCGACGGGGCTCCCGGAACGGTATCGTAAAAGCTATTCGACAAGGAGCAAATTATTCTTCGCCACGCTCACGCGCTAAATTTCCATTTCTCTCTCGAACGGAGGGTTGGCCGCGATGTTACACTGAGTGCACTCCTCCGCACAGGGCATATTCTCGAGTACTGTACAACTGTTGTCGCGTACTCGGTAAGATCCTAGCTTCAAAGCTTGACAAGTATTGCAGTACTGTGTACAATAAAAAAATTATTAAAAAAAATGGAAGTATAAAATAAAAAGGGTGAGGAAACATCCAGATTATAATTCCTCGGGCATTGTACACTGTAAAAAAAGCGGTGTTAAATTCGACACCGCTTTAACACCGCCATGTGGTCCATATAGGTCCATTACTTTGGTGTCACCCGCGGTGTAAGACGTGGGTGTAAAACGTACGGTGTGAAATCGGTGTTATTTTTGGAACGTAATTTTCAACACCGTAAAGTAACACCGAAATTACTCCAAAAGAAGTAACATTTCAACACCACGAAGGGACTTGATTTTTACCAAACGGTGTTGACACATAAATTCGTGCTAACGTTACTTTACACGTTTATGTGCTATGCCATAACACTATAATGTGCGAACAGCGATTCCTACTACACAGTACCGTGTTGCCCAAAATTGACTGACCGAAACGGTGATCAAATCAATATTATGATACTTGCTATTATTTTCTATGTAGTTATATAAACCCCAAGAGTATTTACCCTTTTATCTGCATGTAAGCACACAATAAAAAGTCGGGATCGCAAGAAAGTAACATACCTACATACATATATTAATCACAATTTATTTATTTTTCTGATGAAATACAACATTAAAAAAAAAAAAAAATACAAAGAGAACATTTTTTACATTCCACATTTGTTATGGATCGAAGAATAATTAACATAACTTCTTCTCTCAGCGTAAACGAAATAAAGTAATTTTTCAAATTTGTAATCAGAACAAAAATAGAAACAAATGAAAATCAGAATCTCGTCGTAAACGATTAAACATATCTTTTTATGCTATTGTCATCGCAACTGTTGGTATAAAATACTTAGGAACGATATAACTATCGATACTGTTGTACGTTTGGTGTATTTCATACATCACTTTGTGTTGGCGTATGTCCCATGTGGTCGGTGGTTTTGATTTTTTTAAGTGGTGGGCCCACGTTTTCTTCGTCATTAATACCACTGATTTCACTCATCCCGTGTAAATAATGTGTCACTTGAATCACAATTTTCCTTGAGAAACATCTGCCCGTACGCGAGAGCACGTGAACGAAATAACCACTGAAGGCACTGAGCTGGACGAGGCAATACTTCTCTCTGTCAGTTTCACGCGATACCCATAGCGCTATCGCATTCATACTCAAGCGACTTTCGTATTGGCTCAGAATCGGAAGGGGAGGCAAAAAACAAAAACACCGATCCGAGTATTCTAACACACATCGGTGCAAGCGGACACGGGACAGTGTCAAATATTATTGAGAACGCTTTACTTCCACCTTGCGTATTTAGTTACACATAGGGCGGTGTTACAGTTACACCTCCGCGAATGCAACAGAACTCACACCAATCGTTACGACCGAATTGTGTTAAAATCTTGTGTAAAAATATTATTTACACAAAATGGTGGTTAAAGACCCAACGATCTTCTCAACCACATAGGCCGGTGTAATTTGAATACTGAACTGGTGCTAATTTCAACACCGCCATTGTTTACCACTTACACCGAGGTGGTTTACACCGCAGATTTTTTACAGTGTACCATTCACAGTACATTCGATGAATAGCAGAGAGGGTTTTTTTATTTTTACTTATTTTTTGTGTAAACTACAGCCAACGATGACGCAAGTAGAAGGGTAAAGCTTTTCATGAAGAGAAAATCTGATTGTCGCGGGTTCGTTCTGTTACACGTACAGGGCTGCTAATGCGTTAATGCCGTGCGGTGCTCCACGAGTGTAACGAGTGAATAGAAACTGCATGGCGAGTATACGAGGCTATTTAGAATATCCCTCTCTCGCTCTCTCTACCCAATGGTTTGACCCGAGTCATACAGTTGTTTTATTCAGTATGTGCACTCTTGAGTTCTCGTTACTGGGAGTTGGTGGACGATGCTAGATGGGCCGCAACGACGAACGCAATTGAACCAAGTAACCCGGCGTCGGTTAACGCAATAATCGGGCGACACGAGGCAGTCGGGGTTCGCCGGAGACGCCTCCGCGGTCGCAAGGAGGCATCCACTGTGCGCTACTGTCTATGTGTATTGGGTTAATAAGTCATTCTTCAAGTCGGCGAATGCGACTGAAGTAGGGGAAAGAGAGTACATATGGCTGATGTTTTTACACACGTTCTATGCAGTTGAGTAGAGTCGAAGACCTATCCCAATAAAAGCTCCGCTAACCCTGGCGATCTCAGACCAGACCTAATCACCCTGGGTCACGCTACTGTTCACCTTACGGCATTTATGCGCGAGGCTACACAGAAGGGTAGACGCGGTACCGTGTTCATTATTCTTTCTTCTTTCTACTATCGGATATATGTATATGTTGCTGACCACCGGGGACTCGAAATAATTTTTTTGTTAGATTGATTAATTCGCCGTTAACAGACAATTGGTAGCAACAAACAATCCCGAGTCATCGACATTCATCGAATACTTTGTAACAAAAATTCATCTGACTTATTAACGAAAAGAAACTCACACCTGATAAAGTTAACCCTTCGAAGAATTCGGTGGCCAATCCGTCCCCCGAATCGGCAACGTCCGACCATTCTCCAAAATATAAAATATGGTTTGACCTTGTCCGCTCGAGGATCTCCGCGCGATTAATTAATTGCCAATAATACATAACTCGCAATACCGTGAGGAAACCGGCGTGTTAATACTGTGCCAGCGAGACAGACTGTGAATGAACGATCCTGTTATGTACTGCGCTCCACCGGTATACACAGTCGATGGGTAGTCGCCACGTTAAATCGTTTCGCACACGCGATAGGGGTGTGTGTAGCTCGCATTTCGATATCACGCTCGAACGATGCGATTTCGATAGTGTCGCCGTTCTTGTTCGGGACAACACGCGTATACATACCATTCCATCGCGTCACCGATGTGAGATAGTTGTCCCGGGTATGCGCAGCAGGATAGCAAGAGCCCACCCCCTGCCCCTGACACTCGCATAGATAGATATTCGTCGAGGTGTGTATATAGAGAACACGAGGCCGCAGGCTGACGCGACCCCGGCGAGCCAGCCGCGCCGAAACTTGGTGTGTTTTCGTGTATATACAAGACACGTACAATCGTTCGAGGGCGATGAGGAGACTACCTATAGTGTCTGGCCTGGCTAGACTGCACCCCCGTCGGCCGAGACCGCTCCGCGCGCGGCGCAACGGGGGTAGACGAGACGGGAGTGCGCGAGCTAACGGGGTAGAGAAATAGAGCGAGCGAGACGGAAGATACGAGTGAGTGAGCATCGTCGGGGACGATGAGACGTCGAGAGGGGGTTGACGGGAGGAGCGCGCGCGCGCGATCGCGCGATCGCACTCGCTCTCTCGCCCTCTCGCTCACCCGCGAGGTAGGGGGTGCCGGCTAGACACCGCTCAGACGGTCCAGGGGGCCGAGCGGGGCGATTTCTGCAGTGGCGTAGAGATCCGACCCACAATGTCATCCGTCGGAGCATTAATTCCATTTATTTACTACTTATTACTACTTAAAAAACAAACAAACGAACTTTTTTCGGGTAAATATATTAAGGAGGTAAAGTTATTTTTATTAACCCCACCTCCCCTGATGCCCTCCGTTTGGATCAGTTTAACGTAATAAGTACGGATCTTCATGTCCGTACGAATGAATTTCTGGCTTTTTTATCAATTGAATTACACGTCGTGGTGCGAATTTATTGAAAAATCTTTCACCCCCTCCGTTTTGTTACCGAACGAGAATGATGTAGAGCTTGTAGACCGGGGAGCTCTCTGTAGACGAGGAGCAATATTCAGATGGCAGGTATAATTTTTTTTTACCCATCATTCGAAAAATATTGAGAAACGATATTTATTAAATGACGTATATTAAATGAGACAATAAATTCGGCCTGGATAATTTATTAACAAACCGCGTAAAGATTATTCTTTTTGGTGACGATTGTTTAACGACTTTTATCATTGCAATTGATTATTTATTTTATTACTCGTGTCTCCGACGGTAAGATAAGTCGATGTCGATAAATAAATGCTGTTTTTACAAATGCGATTCTCGTGCCTGTGTGAGGGTTCGATCCCCGTAATTCTACGCTCATGCACCGGACGGCCAGGAAAGCGGCGGTGGCGGCTGGCTGTTTTTTTATTTTTTATTTTTTTTTATCGAGTGACTGTGGAGTCGAGAGTTGAGTAGAGTCGAGTCGAGTCGAGTCGAGTCGAACGGAGAGGAGTCGAACCGCGCGTGGTCTAGACGAGAAGGCGTTCGCATCCTTCCCGCTTTGATTCCTTAGAAGTAAGGCGAGCTCTCGTAGCCAAGACAAGAAGCCACCGACCGTCGTCTTCCGTGTAGTATCTTGAAACTGTGGCTTTCCATGCCAAGTCAGGAAGTCATGTCACCGCAATTCTTGGACAGATGTATTGACTTATAGTCGCCCTGTCGACTCTCCGAGTTATGCCGCAAGGAAAGCGTCCACCGCAACAGCGACAAATAAAAATTTTCCCACACTTCTGAAAATTCACTGCGCACCATTAATTTGGAACTAAAGTCATTAGTCAATCTTTATTTTTAAAAAAAATATCATTGAATACATTATCTTTATTAATTTGTTGCTTCCCATAATTATCGAATTATTGAATCTCCTTAATTCTATGTACAATAAGAATATGTATCGTATAAAACCTCGAGACATTGCCGGTGTTTCGTATTGCCCCGTCTGTGTCTCGTTTGTGACCTTCGAAAATATTCTTAGTCACGTTGCCGACCCACGGAGGTAGATATCGTACGTAGGTATATAATGTCCATTAAACACGAAGTCTGGTAAATTATTAACGGACACAATCCACTGCCACCGACGGGACGTTCCGTCAGTTTGATTCGTTTCGCACGAACGATTCCAAATACACATCAGTCCGGCACGGACGAGTACGGGCTTGCTTCTATTATCTCTTCCTCGTCTGTGGATCACACAATTGTTTCCCCATTATCGGAACCGAGCCGAGAAGCCAGACAAACAACTCGAATATACGTATTTCCCCAAGCTTTTCGAGAATGTTCGAGACAATCTTAGCAATTGACGAGACTATTCAAACAGACAGTGAACAAGAATCGTTATCTAATGCACGTGAAGGCTGAAAAACAAATGCAAAATAGAGGCAATCATTATACGTATTAATATTTTTCTTAAAGACAACGTTTGTTGTCTAAAAAATATGGCGCCGTAATTTATGAATAAACGAGCGATCGACCCACTTAAATTCTTCAAATACATTGTTATATATTTGAAAGGCGGATGCGAGAAATTTGAGTAATCGCTAGCGTGTGTTGCCAGCGATTTTTGGTCTTTGGTGAATGCGATACAAAAAGCGCGTTGCAACCTCACGCTAGTTCTCTGTCTTTATCCCTCCGAGCCGCTCCCGGAAGTGGAGTCGGCTGTTGGGTGCTTGCCAAACGGATGATGGTAACAGACGGAGGCTTCGAACGATGGACAGGTGGCCGATCCGCGGACTCTGCACAAGTGGACAGGAAGGAGGACATCGTGCCGTAGTGTCTGGAGTGCTCTGGAATCGGGGCGATGACGCCCGGCCGTTCATGGTCTCGCGCGGTCGCCTGCATGAAGGGCTCCAGGAGCCGGGGCGGATCATGAGCCAACGCGGCACACGGTTCTGGCTGCACCAAGGGAACCCTCCGAAGCCCTCATGGGCCGTCGAGTCGGGGCCCCGGCAAATCGCTCTCAAGGACCGTCGTTTCGTGTCCGTCTGGTGTGTTCAATGCGTGCAGCACCCGCGCGATCGGTTGCAATACGATTCCCCCAACCCCTTCTCGTCCAGACGAAAAACGAGCCATGACTCTCTGACCCATCGAGTCTGCCTCGGTCCGGACGTCGTTTGGCCTGTCTGTTAGCTCGTGCATCCTGCGAGTCTGACGCAATAGTAATGGTAGGATGGCATAGCCCCCGGACGGTTATTCTCCGAATAATATCCACCGAAAAGACGAACCCCCGAAACGGGGTTTTTTCAGGAATTCCCCCGAAAAAAACCCCGGAAAGAAAACCTCCGAAAAACCCCCGAAAAATCCCCCAAAAGTAAAAACCCCCAAACCTAAAAAAAAACCCCAAAAAACCCACCGAAAACCCCCTCAAAATCCCCCGGAAAAACCCCACGAAAAAACCCCATAACGGAGCCCCCGAAAGAGCCCCCGAAAGGAGCCCCCAAAAAGCCCCCCCGAAAGAAGCCCCCGAAAAGAGCCCCAAAAAACCCCCCCGAAAAAAGTCCCTGAAAAACCCCCGAAAAGAGCCCCCGAAGAGCCCCCGAAAAACCCCACGAAAAAAGCCCCGGAAAAAACCCCCGAAAAAAGCCCCTAAAAGGAGCCCCCGAAAAGAACCCCTAAAGGAGCCCCCAAAAGAACCCACAAAGGAGCCCCCGAAGAGCCCCTGAAAAGAGCCCCCGAAAGGAGCCCCCGAAAGGAGCCCCCGAAAGGAGCCCCCGAAGAGCCCCAAAACGAGCCCCCAAAAGGTGCCCCCGAAAGGAGCCCCCGAAAGGAGCCCCCGAAAGGAGCCCCCAAACGAGCGCCCCAAAAAGAGCCCGTGAAGAGCCCCCAAAACGAGCCCCCCACCCCAAAAAGAGCTCCAAAGGAGCCCCCGAAGAGCCCCCGAAGAGCCCCCAAAGGAGACCCCGAAAGGAGCTCCCAAAACGAGCCCCCAAAACTTGTACTTTAGCCTCACTGTACTTTAGCCCCAGAAAGCAAAATTAACGTCATATTCGTGATCAAGGGGCCGCAAAATTTGAATAAAGTAACGTTTCGGGGATTAACTTTTCTGGGGATATGCGTTTCGGGAGTTACTCTTTTCGGGGAATAATCATCGCGGAATAACCGTTCGGGGGCTATGCCACCCTACCACAGCAATAATGCATTCTCGCAAAATGATAATTTCAAGCACGGACTAAAAATGCAAGGATCTATCAATTTTGAATTTTTAATGGCTAGAGCAGGGCAAAATGAAAACCCATCAATTATTTTTACAAACTTTTTGTGGGACTTAAAAAAAGTTTCGTCTGAAAATTTGGGTTCCACGACGGGAACTTTTCGTCAAACATCAAAAGCTTTTATTTTTCTTTTTTGTGTGTACGTGGCCAATGGCACCTATCTAAATGTAGCACGTTATTGCATACAGAATCGGAAGATGGAACCACCGATCGATAACTCAGTCTCGGTGTACTCTCTCTTCTACTCTCGCTTCGAATCGTCGTCGTATTGTGTGTACATACTATATAGTCAAGGTATTCTCCTCGACGTCTCTTTCTATACATCTCTCTACAATTCCACTATCCCTTTAGACTGCATTCTCTGTCTCTCTCACCCTCTCGTTCCCTCAAACTCTCGGTTTAAAGTTGTCCTCGACCTCCTCCTCCTCCTCCTCTTCCTCTTCCTGCACTCTTCCTTCGTGTAGTCTAGCCGAGGTGCCGGGCGATGCTACACCGCACCTCGACCGGTGCTCCAACTTGTCGAGCTCCGGGTATAATGGTTGCCGCCGCGATGCCCGAGCCCTTTGTATTTCTTCAATATCCATCGGCGGTCCTCGTATCTCCTCCCTCTCCATTCCTTCTTCGTTTTTATCATCATTTATTTTCGTTCTTCTCTCGTTGTATTTTTAATTTACCGTATATCCACTCGTTCGCGGAGAGATGCGGCTTGACGTTTCTCAAAGATTCGTCATCGCGCGCATCCCCGAGCGATCTGTCGAATCCCGATTGCGTTACCGCTTATTGTCCCGGACTTTCTGAAAAGCAGTGATTCGTCGTTTCGGGACCGAACAACTTTCCCGACGACAACGATGGGCATACTACCCCATTTTTTCGTCGATCCAAGCAGCTCAGTGACGAGACAAGAGAGATATTACAAAAATACGAACGCCGGAAGATATAGAGAATCGCAAAAGACGGAACAGGATAATTGAAACGAGTCGCGAGAGGGAGCTATCGACGTCATGACAATCCCCACTACCGACGGGCAAAATCCTCTTGGACGTCGAGAGGGTGAGAGGATGTCGAGAGCGCGCCCGCGTAACGTTTCAATGTCACGGCCGCCTCAGACTGAATCGCTCGCTCTCTCCGTCTCTTTCTACCTTATTTTACAGTCAGGTGGCTACCTATATATACTCCTTCCTCCGTCGACTCCGACAGCAGTCCGCACCGCCGTCATCGTCGCCGACGACCATTCGTCCGTTTTCAGGACGAAACCCCTCAAAAATGTCTCTGTCCTTTTTGGCGTTCCCATGCTCGCCCGATCTTTGTCTTCGGGGACCAGACACCGACTGCATACCTTACCGGTACCTCACCCACGCTCGGCTATTTCGATTCGCCGGTCCTCTGCTCGACTCTTCCCCGCGGTTTCTCTCTTCTCGACGGTGTCTTCCGTCGAGTCTACCCGAAACTCGAATGCACCCGAAGCGTCGAGAGGATCATCGATCGCGCGGTGGAGATGCTCCACACGAACACAGGAAGAAGGAACGGAGACGCGGACGGGTATACCGGAATACCCGGAACGTCGAGCAGGCTCGGTGATGGTCGATAAAGCTTAAAAAAATGTATTTACAAAATGTTGCATCATAATTTAAACCTTTGACGATGATTTCGGAGACCGATTTATTTTTCACTGAAATGTATCATTCATTATATGTCGATGCATTTTACATTCATATGAACCCTTCTTTAAATGTTTTTACCTCTTTTTAACGATTTTTACAGATCATTAAAGTCATTAAAATATACTTTTTTAATTCATCGCGGGTGAAAAATATTTCGCCGAGCAGTAGAGACACATCGTAATATGCAAATGACAAGTTCTTAAAATGCATATGACGACTAAACGCACGTCACCACATCGGCGGGTCAACCCCAAAATAATTAATTGGAGCATCGCGCGTTTGCATTTTTCTTTCGTTCTTTTTCGATACTCTAAAGCAGAATAACTAAGTTATTCCAAGAAAACAATCACTCATATAATGACTATAACATAATTCTTAAATTCCTATAAACCGTTCATTATTATCGGTTACTCCTTTGTTGAGCAGAAATCGTATCCGCGGAATCGGTACCCAACTCCGTCCATCCGTTTTTCTAATCCCCGTATAGGCGGAATACTGTAAAAATAAAAGATACTGAAATATGCGAATGTATATACGGCGAGACGAAAGAATGAGGGAACGAAGGACGAGTGAAGGAAAAAAACCGGGAAAACTGGCTGTGAGAGTAAAACGGAGGAGTATAACCAGTTGGGCTTTCGGAACCTGCGTCTCGTTCCACTTGGCGGGGGGAGGGAGGAAGGGCAAGAGAAATAGAGAACGAGAAACCGCGTCGCGGCGAGCCGGACGGCATTTTAATAGGTGAGCGAGCGAGCCGTGGGCTTTCCGTGCATGCGGAACTCGCTCCCTTTATTTTTCGTTCACTGTAAGGGGGTTAAAAAGTGGTGGGGGTAGGGGATATAGGGAGTTAAAAAGTTGCAAAACAAAATAAAATCGGCGAGACACGTATTCCAGGGGCTCGCTGGGGCTGCCGTGGCGTGCTCACGCGGGTCATACATATTCACGCGTCGCATTCGTACGGACGAAATTAAGCGCCAGTGGAATTAAAGCGCCCTGGGCGAATCGACCCTCTCCAACACCGTCCCGCATTTCCGTGTGTTTCACTGTATCCCCGTGTCCGTTGACGCAGGTGTACGTGCGTGGGTTATCTTCCGTCTGTGGGGTTATATGAGGCGTAGATATAGCGGCTCGGACGATTAACCAACAAGTTCGCTCGGAGACCCAAGAGAGATCCTGCCTCGTCGGCGAAGTCGCCGAAATTTTCGTACTTTTCATACGTTAAATTACAAACTGTTGTAATTAAAAACGTATCCCTTCACGGCATTGACCCCGCCGAGTTTTTTCCCGGCATTTGCAGTCATAAACCGAAGGTCATTTATTTTGGATTCCGTCGCGAGTACTCGACGACATGCCCGAATGGTTTCCTTTTTTATTCGCATAAAGCTTATACGATTGTTCGAATACCGATCTACTGAACTGTCCAATTGGCGGGATAGCTGATGACATTTTATTTCGATTATAAATAACTTGGTTGCTCTTCGACGTGGTTGAGAACGTCCCGCCAACGACGACAGTCCGCAGACTTCCGGTCGAGGAAGCGGTCGAAAGAACCTTGGCTATTTAGTCACACCTGTGCGCGAGGGAATTAAATATATATAAAAAGTACATAATCGTCCTACATCATATTAGAAGCTCCTGTTTTTTTATTTTTTAAAAGGCCTGAGTCGACGAATTAAAAAAAAAAAGAAGTGGAAAGAAATAGCATTATCGCACGGTCTTGTACTCCGGATACTCGACCCGACAGCCTCGTTTCATCGACCGGAAGTCGTCCAGTCTCTGGAATCTAGTCCGGCGTCGATGATGGTTGTTTTGACCGTGGCTCGAGAGCGTACCGATCGGACAGGGGCGACGAGGGGGACAGAGGGAAGAGATACTTCACCGCAGCCGCAAACGACTCGATGAGATCGGCAGACGCTCTGACCCGGTTCCTGTCCTCTCACGCATCTCGCCACTACCGGCCACGCGAAATATACACGTGCGTCAATCTCACACGCAAACGCGTTTCATCATCAATATCGATATCCCCCATCACACATGAGCTCACGGATCTGTTGCGTGGTTTCGTCGCGTGGAAAGTTCCAACCGACCCGAGACGATCGGATTCTCAAGAATCGTTCTGGGTCTTTCCAGCCGACGTCTGTAACGGCAGATGGTGGTGATGTCATTCACCATATCCCCGAGGGGACGGTGACCTTCTTCCTTGTCATTAATCGGAATGTGTTTATGGATTGGAATTTCTCACATTCGATTATGAGAGAATCGGCATACAACGCCGAACAAATCGTCCAACTCGCAAAATTCCAGACAATATTTATTTGACAATGTAATTTTTTTTCTTTTTCATCGACGAATCGGCGATCGAACTGTAACGCACGGTTCTGCCACCCCTCGCTGTGCTAATCGATTTAAACGTCGAGATGGAGAGTCCCGAAAATTTCGTTCGAGGCAACGAGATTTCCTCGTCGTTTGTACTGCACGTTCGAGAGATTCGGGAGAGATGGTTTCCAACTGCTCTCGCTAATACTGCTTTTACATCGTCAGAGCTATTGGATTGCCGGCAACGGGCACCCTCCAATTTCATAAGGCTGGACAGAAATCTAGTCTCGCGTGGCCGCAGGGACACGAAAATCTGATTACCGGTCCCTGGCGCCCGAACCACCGTCCCTTTTCGGTTCGCTCGCGTGGGAGTGACCGAGAAAGAGTTTCGGTTTCGATGTGGGGGCTTGCGAATTTTCATCTATATTCGAACCAGAAATTTCCTCTATAGACGAACCAGCTGGTACACGAGTAGCATCAGCGAGATTAGTGATTCGTCACTTCGTGTCTATATTGTGTAGTCATTGAAAAAAAATGTGCGAGCGTTGTGTATGCATAAAAATTTAAACAAGTATCTCGGACAAAAAGAATAAGGAATCATAATTTTTACATGTTTTTGCTACAAAGTAAAATAAATAGAAATTGCATGTTAGTTTCCCACAAAATAACTGTACTTTTTTCAAAATCTGTGGACTATGTTAAGAAGGAAAAAAGTAATAGTCGATTAATAAACCGATTTCGATTGATGTGCAAATTTCACCCGTTCGAGTGCGCTGCAACATCGCTGCCATCGTCCGACAGTAGATAAGCCACTCGATAGGTCAGACAATAACGATGCAGCGCGCAATATTGCAGTTTGCGGTAGCTACCGTAGCGTTGTAGAACGGGTAACGCGAGACGCCTCGCATTGTTTCACTTGCTACCCGAGATACTGTTGTCGGTGTAAACGGAAGCGATTATACGCGCGACCTCGATTCCATCCCGGATCCCGATCGATCCCGATCGATGAGGGCATATGTCGCGGTGGAGTAGATACGCCCGACTCCTCGTTGCAGCTGCGCGTGCAACGGCGCAACGATCCACCCGTGTGATGCATACGTGCACTCGTGATGCACGTGCGAGAAGCGCGGAACGAGTTAAGCGCAGAACAATTCAATGCACCGCGGACCTTCGACGGCTGATTATGTTATTTGTGACGCATATTATATACACTAAATTATACTCATTGTCGACGCATAATAATAATAACGGTAGACGAACAATGGCAATGGACTGTGCTTCGTGCTGTAGAAAATAGAACCTCTGATTATCGTATTTATCATTCCAACAGAATAGCATTTACACGCGGCTGAGAATGTCGAGAACAGCGCGGAGAGATACACTCGATATCGGAAGGAATGAGCGGTACTAATAATATCATTTTTAATATATAATCGAGTGACGTTTCGACCAAGGCGATGTGCACCGCGATCAATTTTCACTGCAGCATATGAGCGTGTAGATTTTCACTGCGAGTAACACGACAACAAAAAAACTGCTGACCGTGACTATCGTATGGTCAACGATTTTTTTATTCTTTTTTAAGGTATATCACTGCCGTGCAGGGTGTATAGCACGGATCGAATTTATTTTTCGTTGTGATACAGCGTACAGCCAAAAAATATATATGTCTCGATATTGTAAATTACTTGGAGGAGAAGCACGAGGGGAGGGGGTTTCGACACATTCGCGAGAGATTCGAACGATATTTTCACACCCCGTCGGCTGTACGCGTCGGGTGTTCGAGGGTGGAGAGAGAGAGAATTGGGGGCCGGTCGAGCAGTCGCCGATAAATACGGACTTTGCGCGAAAGCCGCACCGTCGCGCACCACCACCTCTGACAGCGCTGCAGCACACACACACAGACACACACAGAGAAGCTATAACCATCCGTACTGAAACCTCCGCGTGCAGGCTGCTGTTTCTGTCGCCGATCCCGCCGCTTGCGGTATCTCGAACGGCTTAATGGCACTGTTAACTGCCGTATTATTTAACGGAGATTTATGCATTACAGTCCGCCGATTAAAACACTACGGGCTTCCCGGTTGCCCCGGCGTTAGAAAAGGCAAGGGGAGAGGGGAGCGGAAAGGGGTTGCAAAAATCGTGGTGAAAACGAGAGCTCGCGAGATACAGCAGCGCGTTTATAAACGATGCTGCGATGAAAGAGGTATGAGAAAAATGTGAAACGGCCACAAGTGATCCCTCGTAATAACGCGATTGTGATAATAAACAGAACGCCGAGTGATTGCACGTTTGTCCGCTGTGTCGGTCTGTGGGGAAAAAATAAAAATAAAAGTTTTATTGTGACGTTTGGCGTAAACGACAGCGAAGACAGGGGTTACTTGACACGCGTGGAGACCCAGGTGGGTCCGAAAGTGACTTTGTTTTTACCGGAAGTGACTTAATACGGGAAAAGGAGATTTTTTTTTATTGTGAGCAATGGACGTATCTCTCGGCAGTGTACCCCGGAATTTGAATCCATCGATGTGGGTTTGTGGGGGGGAGGGGTGGTTGTTCGCGGGACGCGCATCAGAGAGTTTCCCGTCGAGTGAACGTCCGCGTCTGGCCCAGTAATATGTCTAGCCCGGGGGAGTATCGCGTAGATAGTTGGGGCTTGCGACGGTGACGCTGGAACGGCTGGGAGGTGGTAATTGCGGGGGTGGATTCGAGGGCGGAGAGCCGGTGGAAGGTGCCGGTGGCGAATGGTACACGCGCCGGCTAGCCGGTTGGCTCGCACAGCCAAGGACCGCGTCTACTCCGGGTCTGCCTCTCGCACAAACTCCGCATTATCTATAAGTCTAGACACCGCCGTACGTCGGCGACGGCGAGGGAGAATGGGCAAACGCTGTGAAGGCGAAAGGGGCGATCGTTGGGAACGGGCGGACCGGGCGGAGAGACGACAGGGTGTGGGGGCTGCTCGCACTTGTAATTTACAGGGTACCCCACCGCGACTGGATCCTCCGCGACGACCGCAACCATCCCCACACAACCATGGACCGACGACTCTTCGTCCTCCCTCCGGTTCTCTTATTCTCGACACTCTCAAACCATCCGCAATCTCTTCTACTGCATACAGCTTCTTGTGCGATGTAGCATATAGGTGTACTTGTCCTTGGATTTTTCGTCTTACGGTTAAACGCATAAGAGAACTAAACGTTTTGTACATTGGTTTGTAAACTCAGGTTAACAATATTATATTATATAAAAACAATATTAATTTCCATAAAGTTGCTTCCAAGTCGATGAGTGGGAGCTCTCGGACTGAGAGGTCAAAGGGACCTCGTCCACCTAGAATCTTTCAAAGCTGTACCGAAACGCAATATTCCCAATGGAATCGGTCATTAATCCTAAGGGTTGTCGGTCGGTTGGATGGTTGTTAGACGTTAACGGCGAAGGGTTGAAGATGGGTTTAGGGGTTCGAGGTCGAGTACGGAGATTGCCGAGGGGACCTGACGGAGTGAGACCTCTCTAACTTAACGGAAGCTACGCTATAACGTCCCGCCGGCTGGTCTCGAGCGCAGATTAGTCGTAATCTCGGTGCATTGCACTCGCACCAACTCCTCATCCGCCAAGCTCTGACCCCCCTCTCCGAGTCCTTTGCTGCTTGTCTCGCAACCACCACCCGCCCACCCACACAGCAACGTTAATGCTTATACCCCGGCGCCATCAGCGAGATTCCCGCCGGCAAGCTTTCACGTCAAACCTTCTACGTATTAGAAGAGAAATAGTACGATGAGTGTGTGTACGCATGATGGGGCTCCACACCGCCGCTCTCGCTTTGATTATTTCCTGATGGCTGAACCAAGACGTCGACTCCTATCCGTATGCGATAGTGCGATTTCGCAAACACCCGAGATTAAACGGCCCTCACGAGGTTTACGAGGTTTCGTGTCTTGAGATTAAAACTTTTCTCTCGAGACTCTCACCGCCCTATGAACACGTACGAATGGTCGCGAGGCACATCGTTCACGAGACATCTCATGCTCCGAAAATTCGTTAACTCGAGACTTTCTATGCGAAGGTTTGGCAAAAGTATGATAAATTGTTATTTTAGTATCACGAATAGTATTTTGCACAATTGAAGCCTTAAGTTTGTGTGTCGTGATCTTTATCGTCCCATCGGTGTCCGTTTGAAGATCCGATTAGATCCCGTCGAGCGTTGTTATGGCTTTCTTCGTAGTATCGGCGACGGGAAGGAGTATACTATCTGTATCGAACAAACAAACGTTTGTACCCCGAGTTCTGGTTTCGCAGTCAATGCGCATGTAGGTTGAGGTTTATCATTGTTGAGTTGGACGTTGAACCTACAGCCGGACGTTCTTCGAACAGATGAGCGAAGCAGTGAAAAAAAATAATAAACGGGATAAGAAAGAAAATGCCGATGAGATCAAGAAACCGGAGAGAAGTGTTCAAGCTAAACACGTCGACTTTGATAAAGGGTTCGTTGTCACCGATAACATTCGGTAAGTCCAAAAAATGTTTGCGCAAGCACATTAATTCTTCGATCTCTCTATTGATATGTCGTCGCTGGAAAATTGATTAAAGAATATTTTTTATATACGGAGAAAGGAGATTAACATTTGCGAGAAAAAGCTCGAGAAGACTTGGAACGAGAAGTACCACTATCTTACCGGTGAGTACTTTAGGAAGGTATTGGCGGAGGAATGCGCGAATGCCGAAATTCCTGCGGATACGTTCGAGCGAAAGTCACCGAAAGATTCCATCGAAAAATCACCGATTCCTCTCAAGTCGTCACCGATGCCGATCCCGACTACGAGCTCCGCCATAGTCGGTTGGCGATCCTCCCGACGCGAATACGATCTGCAATTTGTCGGGCCTCTCTACGTATCAAGAAAACACACGATGGAGCCGCCATTGATGCCCGGGGAGTTTCGAGTTACTCAACAAAAATTCATCTTTCTCGGATGAAGCGTTAACGGACGAACACCCATTCGTAATTTCGTATTTCTGTTTATTTTTATTTTCGATTTCAATGGGTCTTACATGCCGAACCACTTTTGTTTGAGTGTCGGCGGTAATTTTTCCGTGAGCGAGATCGGATTCACTTCAACGGCGACCATCTCTTCCTCGTTTAACCACTCCAAATGTACCAGGTGCTGGAAAAATAAAAGTATGATAGTGAAAGTGCGTCTACAATTCGACAAGCACTCAAATTTTCTCACCTTGTATTTCTTGACGACTTGAAAAGCGTGCTGACTGTTGGAACTTGAGCCGGAGTTACTGTCTTCACCGACATCTCCGTTTTCGCGTCTCGGAATTTTTACCTTCTTTTCCGGTAACTCCTTATTCTTGTTTATAACGTAGACGGTCGTGTCGTCATGTACGATTATGACGTTCTCGTTGTTCGGATCGAAAGTCACATTGGTTATTGGGAACGGTCGCGTCATCCACTGAAGAGGCAGACGGTTCTGCAGATTGTTCGAAAATTTTGTGTACTGCTTCCTCGGAATGTTGTATTCAACGATCTGTAAATTCATAAAACATTTCGTTACTTTTTCATTATTGTTGCATTCAAAAAATTATCCGAAAGTCTCTAATCAATTATCTTATATTTCACGCGTAACAGCCAATGCAATTTTTTCCAATTTCTTGTTAGAAAGGAGTGTCTAATACCCGAAGGGATCGTAAACCTCTATTCCGTAAGTCGTCGACCCGTTGCGGCTTCAATATTTTTTAACGACCGTGGAAAACCGATAAATAGAGAAAATTTAATCCTAGCCAAGTTACCGCAACACTCAGTACCGTCTCGCAAACCATAATACTACGTTGTATATCATTTTTTTATTTCTATTTTTTACTTCCCGGAGCCATAAAACTGTAATCTTCCAGGTGAGAGATTCAAGCGGGGGTTAACGAGATACGAGAATTCTATAAAGTGGAGCGTAATTGTGGATGCGCGAAATAGATATTGCTATTCTTTACTGCGGCCATGTCATCTCGCCGATGAATCTTTTTACGGCGTGTATACCGTTACTTCGAATAAATTATATCCAAGGTGTCGTCATTTTTTTTCGTCTTATTTGATTATAGCTGCAAATAGGTAATCGTCTGGCTTATAATTTCTATCCTGTAAATTATCTTGTGAATTAAAGAAATAGTTAATGTAATCTATTACTGTTTTCACAAACATTTCCGTCAAATTGAGAAGCCAACATTTTTAGTATAAAAAAAACATTGTTTATGCTAATTTTACCGAAAAAGTTCGGATTGGCCTTGTAGAATTTATTCGTGCGTAGAGACGGCAAGTATCTCACCTTATGATCCGAGTATACAATGACGAGGTTCGAAGTGTCCTTCTGCACGGCCATAGCCGTGGGCGGGCAGCTGTATCTAGGCAATGGAAAAACGTTCGGACTATCCGTGGTGAGCGCCTCATCCACAGAGTACACGACAACGAGGCCTCGTCGATCGGAGCATACGAAATACTTGTTATCCGGCGAGAAGCACATAAGTCCAACATTCTCAATATTCTGTCTAGAAGTTTGATAGGAACCCTCGAGTTTCAGCCTCTTCTTCTCGATCCGAAACAGCGTGACGGTGGTGCCATTGCCATCGTTGCTTATCGTCACGAAACGTTTTCCATTCGGACTAAAAAGCATCTTTTGCACCCGCTGCAACATGATGTCCGTGTCGTTTCTCATCAGCTGAGCGTCACCATCGACGACGTCGAAATTAAACACCCTCACATGAGTGTCAGTCGAATAAACGATTATCTTAGAGTCTTTGCTTATCGCGTACGATACTATACTCTCGTCGCCCTTCGTTCGAAGTTCCAGCAACTTGATCGGATTTTCCTCCAGAGAATGCAGCATACCCGGGCCTATCGAGTCTTTGGAAGCTTTGCCGGACGAACCGAGCCTCCACAGCTCCAAAAAGTTTGTGTATCTCAGCAGGATGCATCGAGATTTTCGACAAACGGTGACGCAAGGTGGTTGCAGTAGCGGCGGATATTTGATGAGAAGTTTAGGCGGATAGCTCGACTGTGCCAAGTAACCGTCGACCCCCGCGGAAAACAATTTACCGTCAGCCTCGACGAGAGCACGGACGTCGTGGGCGTGCAATC
Source organism: Ichneumon xanthorius (assembly GCA_917499995.1). Lineage (NCBI taxonomy): Eukaryota > Metazoa > Arthropoda > Insecta > Hymenoptera > Ichneumonidae > Ichneumon > Ichneumon xanthorius. The sequence goes on along the minus strand of OU824203.1, from coordinate 791,494 downwards.
TTCTCTCGATGCCCTTCACCCACTGCGGACGCCCGCACGATTTTAGTGTTACTTTGGAGAAACTTCGAACAACTGGATCGACACCAGCGCAGTAAACAATGTTTTCCTCTTGGGACATCGCTATCGCGAGTATATCGGCCGTGTGACTCTCGTGAGATTCTATCAATGTTCCCAAATTAGGATCCCAGAAGGACAGAACTCCTCGAGAGTCACCGGAAACTACAAGATTATCATCCGTCACCGCGAGGCACCATACAATTGTTTCTTTCTTTGTATATTTTCTCGCTGTTGTCATCTTGTGAATGGCATGTCCCGATATCGAATTCCACACTCTCACCGTGTCCGTGGACCCAGTGAAGATAATGCTTCCCGTGTTATCCCATTTTATGCACAAAATTCGACCTTTTTGCTTGTCGAATATTCTCTCGTACACAAGAGAGTCAGGATTTACTGTGAATGTGTTTATGTAGCCATCCTCGGTACCCACGGCTATACGGGTTTTTGTGTCGTTCACGTCTATGCACCAGGCTGCGCCGCCTGTTACCGCAACTTCGTAGCTCGGGCTTAGGGTCGATAAATCATACTCCGTGACCATACCGCGCAGGCCTGTTGAAAAGAGTCTTTGATCTATCCATAGAATAGATTCTACTGAATCCTCGGGATGACCGACTATGGTGGATTCCAGGAATGGGGCGTTTGCTACGTTCCATACCTCAATGGAATTGTCGCTCCTGAAAGAATTCCATTAATCTCTTTGATCGGTGTTGTACAATTAATTATGTTTGCAGTATGGGCAATTGTATCATAATATTAAAATAATTTCAAACGTCAAGATTATTTGACGTCTATCATTTCTAAGGAATGTTCATATTGATGATATTGACAGAGGTCTAAAAAATAACAACAATTAATTTCAGCAAATTCAAACATAAAAGATTCGGAGCGATTGTATTTCTCAAAAACTAACCTCGATAAAGCCAATTTCTTAGTTCTCCGTTCATGACACAAGCAAGTAACGGATTTGGGCTCCAGATTATAAAATCTAACGTTGTGTATTTTACAAGTAGACATTATTTTCACGGTAGTCTTAAAATCATTGATACGAAAAAAAAAAAATCAACTGTCTATGGCGAATTACGTCTCTCGTGTGCACTCTAAAGAAACATAACCACACAATTTATCACACGCGGTGTTTCTCTCTTCTCAGGGGCCCGTTGAGAAACTTTGGCTATCATAGAACGAGAGAGAGCGCCGTGCTGGTGTGAATGTCAAGAGGAAAGTTAGTTACCCGGGTATGATTTCTGAACGCGGCCTAGGTATATAGGCCGCGATATAGGCATGTCTCTGCATTCGGAAGCATTTGGGCGATTATTATTTACGCCAAATTCGTTTCCGCTAACACTCATTTCCACCAAAAAGTTACTAGGTTGGAGTAACACCATTGGCGCTTTCCATCCAGCCATCATGACAATGGTTACGTTAAAATGACGGATTGATTTGATTGGTCCCTTCAGTTAGATGATGCTAGTTAGATACTAGCATCATCTGACAGAGTGGACTAATCAAATGAATCCGGCATTATAACGGAATCATTTCCATGGCGGGATGGAAATCGTTCATACTATAGATGACACTGTAGGGCTGCATTAATTAAACAGAATGTGACTTTTATCGATTTGTGTAAACAATCGTGCAAACGAATATAAGCCGCAACACTTCTTTTTTTTTTGTTATAAAAGAGCCCTGATTCTTGTACTTGGCCTAGCGGCATAAAACCACCAGAAAGAAGCCTCATCAGAATTTATGCTATTTTTTTAAATTTATTTTTGATTAATTCGGGTCGGTTACGTTTCTTCCACCGGAACCTGAATTATGCAGTAAACAAAAAACAAAACAAAAATTAGATCAATTTCTAAAAGGTTGTCAGCCTTGGTTTCCCAGCACTGCAAACTTCACTGGCGTTCGTCCGTGTGGTGTTTTCTGTTTGCGCGAAAACGTGCAACGGAGGGGTCAACAGGCGTAAATGTGAAGACTCGCGGGAGAGGCGCTTCTTTTTCTACATTAAAAACATCAGAAATATAATATAACTATTATACGCATAATATCCGACGTGGAGAAATGAATATTCGTAATTGTTAAACGCTAACGTTAATCGTGCTATTCTCACGTATAACAGAAGATAGACGAGCACGGTGTACAACGGGGATATGGCGGATATAGCGAGTTCCGCAGTGTTTACAAACGGTGTAGTGTCCTGCGGCACATCGGATCTTCTTCGTCAAGCATTCCAGGAAGTTGTCGACGACGATGATCGGGACAACGAGTTCGTGGCGTTTTTGCACGGCGACGGTGACGATTCTCAGACGATACATCTAACACATGCACAAGCGTCGGCGTTGAGGTTAACCTTCGAGGTTGACTCGACGGACGAGCCATCCGACAACATAACCTATCGCCAGGATCAAAATGGTATTCTCGACGATATCACAGCATCCGGTCTCGAACCCGACGAATCGTCGCCGCGTGATGACGACCCGATGGAAACGATTAATTTTCCATCCGAATCGGCCAAATCTATCGTCAATGAAGTCGACTGTCCGCAGCTTCAGGACTGGACTAGCGGCGAAGGACACGCGGAAGAAGCCCTCGGCGAAGAAAGAATGGCAATGGAGAGTCTGGAAATGTCCAACAGCGAAGAACAAGCAAACAGGGGCCTTCTCGATAGATTTTCCAATGATGCAGAAACAAGAAAAATCTATGCTCCAACTTCCGTTCAGGTTAACGACGCTGAAAGAATAACTCTCCGAGAGAACAATCTCTGTTTTGAGGAATCTACCAGGCAAACTTCATCGCAGAGCAACGTTCGTGACTCGCAAGCTCGGATACTGCAGCGGTTGCCCGTTATTCTGCCATCTTCGCAGTTCGTCATCAAACCCACTCAGACACTACTGAAATCCACCAAGAATTTTAGGATACTTCCCAACACCAATAAAATTGCTAATGCCAATGTCAGCGCATTGTCCAACACAGCCGGTCAAAATTCCATACTGTTGCCCAAAGGCGCTTTACTGAACTCTCTGAATACTCTCTCGCCACAGTTGATAAAAGCTACGCCAATCGCTACACAGTTGCTCAACAGCGGTGCACTGTCAGCACAGTTGCTGAACACGTCGCAAATTTTGGCTGCGGCGACGACGTGCGATTTTCAAAATCAAAATGGCAACGTGAGCGTTAACGGTAGCATCAGAGGCGCACAGAGTATCGTCAATACTCCGATACGTCTATCACCGATGGTAAAGACAGCTTCAGGAATTATTCAGCGAAGCAACAGTCAGCAATTTATAATGCCGACATTGAAAGCCTCACAGGATGGCGGAGGGGTGGTGAAGTCGCCACAGGTATCCAACGGTACATCCGTAAAAACTCCGGTCACCAGTCAATATTTGAAATCCGTACAAATACCCGCGCAAATGTTGAGAAACGCTGGATCGGCGTTCGTGAAAAATACGACGATTGCCGGTAGTACGACGAAGATCGGGGGAAGCACTAATTCACCGATAATTTTTCGTACCACATCGGTGCTGAAAGCTCAGGATGTTAAGATATCCACAACGGCGTCGACGAGCGTCTCGTCGGTTCTGCGAACTTCCACTCAGAATTCGTCGACTCCGATATCGATCCTGAAGCCGCAAACGAAGACGACGTTCAATTGTGCCAGCGACAGGCACGTTGTTAATTCGCCGAACGTTTTGCCGAGCGTAAAGACTAATGTTGCAAACCCGCGATTTGTTCAGAAGACAGCGATAAGCCAACCGCAAAACGATGCGAACGAGCGTTCGAAGGTGGTGCAGAACGGTGTGAAAAACAAGACGCACGAAGCTACGTTGGCGACGGCTAGGGTCGTGAAGAGAGCCAAAGTCGCGGGTCTTCATAACCCGGTTGCTCTGACGGCCGAACAAACGGACACGAGTAAACCTCTGGGATCAAGCGAAAACCCCATACAAATTGTTCAACAGGGACACACTTTTCATAGTATGCAGAGATTGACTCAGTCACAATTAAAGCAAATCGCTCATGTATTGCAACAGAGGAGCCAAGAGGCCGCAATGCCGAATGAAAAGATTGTTTATAGGTGCGTATAGGAGATTTTTATTTATTTATTTGTTTCATTACTTCGTAAAGTTGAAAACGAGCGAACAGAGGTCTAACCATTTTTCTCATTGCAGAGTCGTATTTCCCGAAGAACTCGACCTTCGGATGAGAAATCCGAGCAACCTACTGAAAGCACGAGGTGGAAAACGTGGCAGGCCTAAGAAGACCGCTGTAAGACCGCCGGCACCTGCGACAAAGACACTGACGCCAGCGGACGAGGAACTAGAAGAGATGAAGGTTTTTATTCAATTCGATGTCGCACACGTTTATTAGTAACAATATCATTACCGATACGCACATTCTAAGACAGTAAACTTTAATAATTCGATATCGTTTTCTCTTCAGGATGATCGTAAGAAGGTTGTAGCGCGAACAAGATCGGGCCGACTATCCCGACCGCCGCGTCACATGGTGCGCGATTACAAGCACCTTCACCATATGGATTTCACGCAACCAGATCTTGACGATTCGGATGGCGGTTACAGTGACTACAACACGAACGCCGAGAAGCTCGAGAACGATGATTCCACGAAGGAATTGCTGAGCGGGTTGGAAGTTCCGAAAAGAAAGATATCCGATCACTTTCGATGTCCAACATGCAACAAGATTTATCTCGGTAGAACGCGAATGGCGAGGCACTTCGAGATGCATCCCGATCACGGTAGTCCTGAGCAGCTTCCTCCACCGACACCGGATCCCGAGCTCAAGCGAGCTATACCTCAGGATCCATTGAAGAGAAAAGGTAAGAAACGCGGCCCATGGGCCTACGTGACACCGGAAGCAAAATCGGAAAGACGACAAGTTAAACTCAAAGAGGCAATATCCGTTTGTGAAAATTCCGAGATAATAAATATCGCTGCGAAACCAGTGTTAAACGCTCAGTCTCTGTTCGATCTCTTGGTTCTCAAGTCGGACAACAACGTCCGAACTTTTCTCAGCGAGTTGCAAGGTTTGATGAAAAAAATTCGCGAACAAGTCGGCTCGATGCTGTCGCCCACGGTCGACGGCAATAACGATAACGACGATGTTGTGAATCTCAACGAGGAATCGCTGTGCGGCGCACTCGGCTTGGATCCTGGCCTTTACAAGATCAACAACGAAGCTTTCCGCAAAACCAAAGAAAGTTTCACCTCCGAGGTGATGAATACGTCGATCGACGAGGAGCCACCGCTCAAGCTTCAAAAAACTCACATAGTCGAAGAGTGCAAAGAGCTACTGGAGGAAAGAATGTCGAGCGGTTTCTCGGAGAGTTCCGACATGAGCGTTTCGGATTTTTTGCACGAGCGTAAAAATGACGTTATGGTTAGTCCTAACTGTCCCGAAGTACTGACGGCTCTGACCCTGATGCCGAGAAATCCGAGCCCCATGTGTCCCACCGAGGTTACGAAATCCAACGGCATGTCCCTACTAATCTCAAATCCCGAGATTCAAATTCAAATATCAGAAAATCCAGGCTTTCAGAAGATTGACATAAATGCGTCCAAGTCGCAGCCCTCTTATCGCAAAATCGAGGCACTGAAAGACGGTTTTACAAAATTGTCAGATAGCCTGGAATTGACAAACTGTTCGACGATATTCACGAAATTGGACGCGAATTACGATGAACCGAAGACACTGCAACAAGCGTTCATAAAGCTCGAACCTATGGAGCAAGGATTCAAATTGGAGAACAGTACTGTCAGTTCTTTTCAAAAAGAAAATTCACAGACGAACAGCTACGACGGCATGGAAACCGGATCCCAGAGTTTCGTTAAGGGTGTTCATAAGTTGATATCGAAGATTATACCATTGGGAGAGTTGGGTGGAATGTCGATAAAAACTGAGCCATCCACGATGGATTCAAGTGGCGTAAAAATTCTTCGAGGGAACTGCAAAATTTCGGACTCGTTGCCGATGCTTCAAGATCAAGTACCGATAATGAGCGGCTCTTGTGATGCGAGTATTTTCGGCAGTACAGACAATCTCGACATGTCGAAGATACCGAGTTACGATCACATACCGCACTTGGATATTTTAACGAGCAGCGGCGTTATGGACAAACACCTTATGATGGACGAGAAATTGGTCGAACAGTTGCATCTCGTCGACCAGTCGAATCTCGTCGACGAGTTGGTATCGGAGAGGCTTAAGAATATAATGCCCGACAATATTCTGGAGAACAATTTGATAGCGAACAACACGAATTTGGACACCGATTTGGATTTCGAAGCGTTGAGCGAAGAATTCAATAGAAATACGAGAAGTTGATTCACCCAAGATTTTCATTGTGTTTCTATTGAAACGGCAGTTGCATACGCCATCTTTAATTCAATATTTCGTAACGTATGGATAATAGTAAACATTTATTTTAATTATCGTTGACAAGGCATTTTCAAAGGGTCGATCCGTTTAATTATACTTTAATCGTGACTACACGATTCCAAATTTATTTATCTTCAGTCCCTCCTCTTCATCCGGCAAGCGTAGACTTCTTTTACTTTTGTAAAATAATTTCCCCTCTATTCGTAGGAGACCACGAAAAAACTGTTCCATCGTGCAAACAGGGGCGAGAGAGTCATTGCGGAAAGTCAATATGAGATAGACAAAGCAAGCGATATATAAATTTACTTACAGAAGATTCGTTCGAGTGACAGGATTTTTTTTCGAAAATAGATATAACGCTTCTCGACAGCTAATAATAAAATATTTGATAAGTGTAATAATGAGCGGACATCTCGAGTTCGTGAACAAAAAAATGACTCCAAAAACAAGAACTTTGTTCAAGTTGTCGAAAAATTACAACAAAAAATGTACGCTAGTCTACAAGTGCTGGAAGCTTCCAACGTAACTCTTGGGATCTCTTACGTATTAATTAGTTTGAATTTATCTTTTCTTTCTCTGTGAAATTACTTAAGCTAAAAAAGATGGGCCGGGAGCTAGTGAAGGTTGTTTCGGGCCGGCAATTAAGTTATTTCTGTAAATATAACGTTGTACAGTGAATATTAATAATCTGTTTAAGATAAGTATACTATATGCGTCTATGGCATAGCACTATTTATCGTCGATATTCGTATAATCGGAGAGTTACATTCGACGAACTACGATTGCGTCAAACTTGCCCGGATTTAATGCAATTCGAAAGAAGTTCGATTAGCGGGTGATGGATATATATACATATATATATTATTTTTTTTTATACAACGGTAGAAATGTTTCCATCCACAGAATCACGGCATTTATGACGTCTGGACACGATGATTCCAATGGCAAACAGTTAGTTAGCTATTGTAGAACTTCATCGGTCTTCAGGGATGTTGAAAAATTCGAATTTCGTACCAATCGCTTCTATTTTTATGAAACAATTTCATGGGATGAGCACTCTTTAAATGGGCGCAAAATTATACAGGTTGAACTTTATTTTGCTCTCATGTATCTGTGATTTTTCCTCAAACTTTATTTTCCGCCAGATTCAGTGTCAGGAATTAAACAGATTAGCTGGTAGTTGAAAAGTCTTGTCATCACTAAAATTTGGTACGAAATATAAGTTATCAAAATCCTTGCCAGTCTTGTACTATATGGTGTATAAATACTTGACACGGAGCAGCGCTTCCAATGAACAGTGAAACCAAATGCTCAAACTTTGTTTAATCGAACAGTGCACTGGTTGCTCCTGTCAGTGTCTCCTAAATATATTCTTACGTAAACCTGAATGTGCGCGATATGAAAGAGGCATAAATAAAATGAAAAAGGAAAGTACTTGCAAAATTATTCCCCAAGATATCGAATATTATTATTATTATTATTTTTATTCTTTATTAGAGTCATTATCTATGGCCAGTTTCTAGCAGCATTGATTCCAAGGTTGTAGCTACACTTTCGGGTATCTGCGTTTGATGAACCCAAGTTGCCAGATGCAACATTTTCCAAGACTCACGATGATCGTGGGCAACGTTCTCCATAACGGTGCGCTTAATTTCGGCTTCTTTTTCGTATGCCTCGCAAATTTGTTCGGCAATGTGAGCTGTGAAAATTATTATTATTACGTATTTTGTATTTTAGCTGATTTATTAAAAACAATTTAAATATTTTTATTTCAATTATACATACCGAACCGGTCCGTAGGCCAAGTTTGGAACAATTTATTCGTGCCTTTGTGCAACGATTTCACCGCATTCATTTGCACAGCAGCTTGTTTTAAATTGCAAACAATATCGTCCTTATAGATAAATAAATACGAAATTTATTATATTTAGTCATTCATCGAGTGAAAAAACAGTGATAGTAATCGTCAAATTGATACCAATTTATCACAATCTTTTTCGAGATCTTCGCAAAGATACTCGAGACCTTCTGGATACCTCGCGTCGATTTTTAATTGCGTTATTGCTTTCAAAAGTGATAGACCATGCAAATGGACGTTGTTCCACTGTTGAATACTCGCGTGTATCGTTGCAGCCAAATCCCGCACTATACGTGGGTTCCCGGTTAGATTTATCTGCTGCGAAATTTTCGTGCCCGGAGATTCTGTAAATTGTTCTATTATCGTAGAAATTGCTTCGTACTATTCACGAGAAGCTTTATTGCATTAAATGAGAAATATTTTACTAGCAAGCGGCGAGAAGTGCGCCATTTTATCAAAATCGGGTATTCGGTCATGTATGGAATTTAAGAATCCGTAACCGTTAGTTTTTCCAAAGATCTGAACTTTGCCAATTCAATAAACATTGCTCGACGATTTTCCTTCAAATGTGCTGTACAATTTCCAACATAACCTCAAAATTCTTCTTAACCTAAGCATCTTGCGTGAATCCCCTCTCTCGATCACCTGTGATCCGCCATTGGGAAAGGGTACGATGCGGGAAAATTAATTTAAAATTTGTACCAACATTAAAATGAACCTTTGTTTAGATTTATCGTGAATTCTTCGTATTCCCATACGAGCTTAAGATTCAACGTTCGAAGTTGAGGTCATTAGAGTGTTCCATTTTCATTTTCAGGCCGCTACAATTGTTTACTTTTATTTCTCAACCGTCAGCACAGATCCATCGTAATAATAATGAAAACAAAATACAAAGAATGACGTATGTTTCTTAATCCTGAAGTTTTCCATATCTCCTGTGCGACGGGTGAAGCTAGAACAGAGAGACTCAAGGCGGTGCCCGGACGTTACGAATCGAGGCGAGCGAGCCCGAGGCAGGAGTCACCTGTGTGAAAAATCGTACACGATATATATCCTATCTCGTTGCTTTTGTTTGGAGAACGGTAGGAGAACAAGGTCACGCAGGTAAAATGGCAGTATCGTATAGGCAGTGGCGTACCGAGTACAGCGAGTCTGAACGTCGTACCCCGCTCTCTCGTAACGCACGATAAGCCTCCTCATTCGCGTACGTGAAACGTAACGTTGAAAACTATTAGAGAAAGAAAAAAATATAATCGTGACGGTGTTGTCGTACCGTAGGGCCGGCAGCTCGGTTAACACGATCGGGCGAACGAATCGGAAGTGGGAAGGTGCGTCTCGGTCGGGCGGCTCTCAGGATCCTGGAATTTGGTCCGGTCGAGGCGTCCAGCGACGATCTACCGATCCGAGCGGTCAATCGTTACCGTGCTGTAGGCACAGCGGACGTTACAATAATCGGGCGATCACTTGCTCTCGCCGGTTCTCGTCAAAGACGCTCTAAAGGTGTGGATGTCAATTTTGCCGTTGAAAAATAAACACAATAAGAATTCATGTACCAAGTTGGAGTTTTTCCACGCGTCGAGACTCCGAGCTCGCGGTCTTCTTTTTCTGTGCAAGGTGAAAAGAGAAATACCGTATTTCGAGAGTGACATAACGATATACACCGAGCTCGCGGCATGATAATCGGCGCTCGGACCTCTACCGTCGCTTGGCATCAGATAAACGTCACAAAATATAACTCGTATCTCACACGAGCGGTATCGCGGAGAGCGCTGATAAGGGCACGGTAACCAGTCGAGTTTTCACGGTAGAGCGAGGCGGTGACAAACATGAAAATGGAGGTAAGTACATCTGCATTATACGTTACCGAGGAACGTCTCTCGTCTGTATCTTCAGGCGTGTAATATTGGTGGTAAAAAAAACAGTCGGGTCCAAGTGCATTCGAGGATCGAGGCGCGTTACTTCGGTTACAATTATATCACACCGAGAAACAGCAGGGTACAATTATATCGCGTTTGTAGCAGCCAATAAGTACAGCGGACGGAAAGTGCCGTAATAATAACGGGTCCGGGCGTAATTAATCGACAAATTCCCTATAGTAACTGTGCGTTTTTGTCGATAAATCTACGATTTTGCACAGGCGCTTCGATCGTCTGTCGGGCAAACAATTTTTCTTTTTAACGTCACGATTTTTTTTTTTTTTAATTTTCATCAAACGTCCCCGCGCGTTACGTTTGATTACGTGACGTGTAGAGACAATAATAAAAACAAACAAATTTAAGCTTTATAATTAGTGAAAGCGTCTTAAACGGACTTCCTGAAAATTGTGATTCATTGTGGGACGAGAAATAACCGATTGATTCAAAGATTTCTCGTCGATATACGATAGCGATGATTTCTCGTGTGCCGTGTTGTTGAACTATCGGCCGGTTGACCCGGTATACGGCGGAAATTGCGCGAGCCTTCGGCGTCTGCAAGGTATAGAACGATATATGTATATATAGCTATTTATGTATCGTGCTTGCACGGTATAATTCATTCACGGTACATTATGAAGCGAAAAAGAACGAAATGATGCTGGAGCGATGACCTTAAAAAGAAGCAGTCCAACAGCTATTTAAATCGGTCGAGATCTATATTTTTATTCGCCACGGTGCGTGGCCCGACCGACCGTTCGATAACTTCGGTTTTAATGCACAAGCAGTGCTGGGGGTCTTAATTCGTACCGGTTTAAGAAAACATGTTTGAAAAAAAAACTCTGTGCTAATGTTGTCTTTCGTAAATGGCGTTCGGACTGATTTCAGGAATACTTTTAAAATGAAAGTAAAGATTAATAGTTTACAATTTTAAACGTGTTTTTGCAACTACGAAAAAGTACTAGATTAACGGAAGACTAAAGTGAATTGTCCAATTGCCAAACTTTATCGAGTTCTACTAGATATGAAAAGTTGAAAAGTTTGCTTTCTATTCAAATTCCTATACCGTGTAGACGATGATCTTGAATAAAATCGACGTCAAATTTCGAAAACCCGTCTTGAAACCGCACCGCACCGTCTCAATAGCGTTTCAAATTATAGCCGATATCATAAACATCGTTATTAAACATTACGACCGCGATTTAATCAAGATCAAATTGGTTGTTAATCGACCCGACGAGAACTTTCACCGCTTTATTCGAAAAGCTCGAGGAACGCGCGGCGAGAGAGTTCCCTTATGGTCAACGAGAATTTCTCTGGAACTCTCGCTACACGATCGCGATGGTCGGTGCTCCGCGCCGCGCGACAGATGCGCGTTATGCAGAGTTCGGCGAGGAGAACCGGCGAGTCCACCTAGCAGGAGAGTAGGAAGATCGGTCTGGCCCATTTTTTTTTTTTTTTTTAGAAAGGAAACAGGCGCGCGGTTTACAGTTAACCTGTTCGTCGTTGCTCACCAACATTCTTGTCCGTCACAGCAGACTCTGCTCTTGCTCCACGCGCACACGTCGAGAAAACCTTCGATCTCCGCGGTTAAACTTTTATATTGTACCCCAATAAACTCGTACGATTATTCCGCTAAAGTGTATTCAGAGATTATCACGATTCACCAGGCTGATCACAGGTTGGAGCAGTTGAAGAAGGCTACCGACAGGATACAGAAGGAGATCGAGGAAGTCACAGAGCGGGAACACGAGCTCAGAAACGTGGGAAGCATCAAAACTACTTCGGACGAGAACGTCGATTCGAAGGTAATTTTTTTGTTTTTTTTTTATTTTTAATATGTAACATGATAATTATTATATTTATGATATTGTACCTCCAACCAAATTATATTTATGATATTGTACCTCCAACCCCTTGAAATTCAGTAGTGAATTATTTATCGGTTCGATAAAGTATGCCAAGTTTCAAACAACCGAATGAAACGGGAAATTTTTTGAAGCGTCTTAAAAACAATGTCCCATATTACGATAACTATTAGTTCAGTAACCTCGTCGAAATCGCTTCCAGTTCGAAAATGACATTTTTTCGACCGGAAGTGACGTATTTCTGATATGACGTCACTTCCGATCGAAGAATGAAATTTCCAAAACGGTTTTTAGTTAAAAATATTAAATGATTAAAGTGTTATTAAGTAAGGGCGATTCTATAACGATACGTAAAGTCTTTATCCATAGCAACAGCAGTGAATAATATAATTATGAACGCGCAGGTTCGACGAATGCCGCAAGCCCTGGCGTCGGGAAAGCTCAAGAGAACGACCTCAACACCGCAGATCCTCGAGCCGGCGAGTCTGACGCCCTCGACACCGAGTCTCCCGCCGAAGATGACGAACGGTGTAATATCAGCTCGTACCACACCCACCCCGCTGCGTTTTGCGACAACCCCGAGTCAGAAGGGTCTTATGCATAGATTCCTTGCGACACGCGGAAAGATCTTCAGATCTCAGAAGTCAACCGTCGAGGGTGATCTGCTGACACCACCGGCGACACCCACGATAGCTCTTAATCCTCTGAGTCTCAAGGCTTTCGGAAAGACTCTGGATATGAAGATCGAGCACGACGACGAGCCGAAGAAACCTCCGACCCGAAAGGGTTACGTTCCCGTCGAGGAAAAAATTCAGAAGGAACTCAACGAAATGAAAGAACGTGAAAATGAATTGAGGTGAGTGAGTCGTCGAAAAAAATGACGAGCCAATTATTACGATTAAAGTCGGGGATATATTGGAAAATATTTGTCGAGATAATTAACTAAAAAGTATATACGTGTGATTTTAAGATTAATGAGATCGAGAATGTTGGCCAAGTCGCAGCCCAATCTGCTCGACATTGGGAACGACAACGATTCGGATATCTACGACGGTGCGAATTCGCTGAGAAGCGGCACGTCGTCGAATACACTGAACGAAGACGAGTCGGAACGGGATAACAAGGGAAAGCACAAGGTAACAGCTGTTCATTCAGTAAAATGTTCCATCTATTAGTACTTGTTATATCTCTCTACAGACAGTGTCGTTTTTTCGATGAACTTTTCTTTTTTGCAAAATATTATTACGCGAAAAATTGCTTCAACGTTAACGGAATTAATCTTTTCAGCCCAATCCAAGAAGGAGAAGTACTCTGATAGCTCAGTGGGAAAATATCATAGCCGCGAAGAAGGAGACCCTTGAAAATGGGAATGAGAACGACAATAGTTTTTAATCGGATCAAGCCGATGTGGAAATCTGTGTGGTATTTTTTTTTTTACGATGCCACTGGCCAGCGCAAGAGAGTAGAGAAAAAAGCTTTACGTGATTTCTGTATTCCCTCCAGGTGCAACTAAACGATAAATGTCGTCGAGTCTGCGTGACGAACTCGCACCTTATCGCCTAGCAATATCGAAGATCCATTCAAAATACGTTTGGTGTTCACAGTATATATTATACATATATATATATGTTGCGAATGTTGCGAATGTTCAGTATTAAATTGGTGTAGCTAAATGGGTAGCCTGGAAAATTCGACGCTTCGTGGACGAAGTCGATTTCTTATAGTGATTATTTGCAGTAAGTTTTTTTTTACTGTGGCAGAATGTGTATACACAATACGGGATCCCCCACTTGCATGGATCCCGTGATCATCCGCGCCAGCGAGCTTGTACTTACTACATTTAGAATTCGTTGAATGTACACACGGTGTGTACTGTTTTTCCGTTGATAGGATAAGGAATAGCGGTACAAGAACAGTGTGTCTAATATTACATAAGAAATTATTAATCAAAAGTCGTGTTCTATCTTTTTTTTTTATGTAATGTGTAAAACTAAAGAAACTGGTGCCGAAATTTGTAGCCACGTAACATTAGATTTTGAGCAATGTGACGATTGCAATTCGTTCCCTGTGTAACAAGTTCTGCAAAGAAACTTCCTAATGTCTGATTTTCAGGATTCTCGTGAAGAGAAAGAAGAGTCGGGCAATCGCAGGCAGGGATTTCTGGTGTGATGTTGTTGTATGGAGGATTGTACTATTTATACGTGATAGCCAATAAATTATTTCTTATATTTAACAACGAATCATGAAAAACCGAGCGCCGTACAGAAAATGCTTCCTGTCGTTACTTTGAAACGACGCTTGCATACATTGTTTATTACAATCAGTTTAGTAATTCGTAAGAAGTAGCTATCTGCATTACCGACGGTCGAGCTCCGGCAATTTGTTTCCGTAAGCCGTAAGTACGTGTATTCTTTGTTGCCTTGCAACAAGATTATTTGCAATTTTGTTTCGAAGTTTATATTTTAGACGTGCTCATTGATATCTAACCAGTGCATACGAAATGTTGGACGTTAAAAGGATTAACAAACTTGTCTGAGAAAAGTGTCAGCATTTATTTATTTCAATATATTTTCCTCAGTTTGACAGTATGTAAATGTAGTAAAATAATCGTGGCTGGAGTAAATTTGTTATTATCACTGATGTAGCGAGGTGCCAGACCTCGAGTACCCTAGATACACGACGGTTTCAGTAAACAATACAGCGATTGGGCTGTTGAGAAACGCTAAATTCAATTATTGCCCTTATAATCTGTGCATTTTTTAAACATGCCATTCACTATATTATGTCACCAATACCTGTATCATTTACTGTTTATCTGCATGTATTTATTATTATCCAGTAACCCCAGTAATCGTCGGCATTCCCGTTCTCAGGAGCTGCAGCTGCATCGTGTGCAATCTTATTTGTTTCATTATTTAACTTGTATTATTTACACATACTCCATGGATTTAAAAAAATAGAAGCGCGTGGAGTACACGTTTTCTGGGCGGAAATTTCGTCACGCATTTTCTTCGCCTTACAGAATCATTAGACATTTAGAAATTAATAAGAAATATCGTTTATCGAAGAAAATTGAGTTATCTTTGATTCTCTCGAGTTGTCGTTATAACTCGGGTTTCTCATATGCCAGTAGGATTATTCTATAGTCTGTTTTCGCTGATTATGTACTATCCTAAGTTCATTCTCTCTGCAGAGGACATCGATACAGTGTGGAGTACCGGAGAATCACATTTTTAAACAACGCAGAGTCTTGGCTGATACTCGAGAAATGTACTCAAAGGAATTTTGTCTCGGAGCATTATTCACGCGAGCGTCATTTTCGCGACCGTCGCGCCCATCCTCGGGCAATTCGACTTCTTGTTTTTCAAGTTCGATGACAAAATCACGATTTCCCATCAAAGTTATGAGACACATTTTTGCCTCTTTTACTCGTGCTCGCACCAGCATCTCCAGAGTAAAAAGATGCTCGTCGTGTGCCTCCGGCAAGTAACGATGCATAAAGTCTGCTAATCTGAAACAGGAAGAAATCGAATACTTCAACTTTTTTTTCAACTCATTCCGTCCTATTTATTTATTTTGCGAATTCGTAACGCGATCTGTATAGCGAAGAGCTCGAGTTATCCAGACTAGTTCAGTTTAAAGCACTTCGAGACTGACTCATCACATAGACCGACTCGTTGCTTCGAGAATTTGTACAAGCTCTGACAACACTCGATAATGACCGATTCATTGTCAGACTAAAGCGCAAAGGTCTCTCTCGGTTTCGTGATAAATGTGTTTCTACGGATGCGATCAATTCATCCGATTCATCAAATCAAACTGTTTTCTAGGGTGTTCAAACGAATTTTATTAACTTTTGTAACAGTTCGAAAATGGTAGATTTAACTATTTATCCGCGTCGGCGTAGTAATGAGCGCAAAGTTCTTGAACTAAATCCATGATCGGTCACTGGACAATTGAAGTAAATCGGCATGGAAAATCGAGTGGATTTCCGTGACTCGGGATGCGAAATATTCTTGCAAAGCCGAACGAGGGCAATCGTCAAAGTTTACCATTTAATTTACTACCGTATTAATCTCGGGGCGCGTAGCAAGGAGTGATAATTTATATTTTTTGAAAGTCGCTTCTCCGCGTTATTCTCACCTCAAAAGATACTCAACGTTGTGACCGCTGGGACCAGCGCACTCGGAAATTTGTTTCGCTATAGATCGCAGCGGTGCCTCGCCGAGCCAATGTTCGTTTTTCTCCGTCGCGATGTAGATTATAACGGGAAAACTCGACTTTCCGTCGCGCGATTGAAAGGTCGATATCGTCGTCAGATAGCCACCTAAAGCGCACTCTCGTTTTTCCAAATAAGGCAACGCCGCGCTGTCCTTGACTTCGAAAGCTCGTCCATAAACCGTTTCCTAAAAAATATCAACAAAGAAAACAAATCTCTCATACTCTCGATCAAAAACAAAGGAAAGCTCCATCAGGTGCAACAGAATTTTTTCTCAATGACTCACCTCTTTCGCCTCGACGAGCGTCGCGACTCGGCCAGGCTGCAATGGAAAAAAACAAACAATTTTGAATATAAAATATATAGCAAGAAGCTTCGCGCTGTATTGTCGCATTGCGCATGATACATCCAAATGAAATCACGATACGCAACGAAATATTCTACTCGTGCCATGTATTGCGAAGTTTCTTTTTTAGCCAGCTGGCTGCAGATTGGAGCGACATACATTTTTCGCATATTTGGAGGAGATAAACAAAAGGGCGAAGTCGGATTAATTGCGCCTTTTTATCAGTGGTATTGGTATTATCACCATTATTAATTTTTCAAAGAGTCTGGAGAAGGTTTGGAAAATTTACTTTTCGACCGAAAATACGTTACTTCCGGTTCAGAAATCTAACTTGTCAACGACAAGTAATGCGATTCGGTATAGTTGGATAGTTGATCTCAAAAACGTATCACTATGCCACATTATTTTGATAACGTATTGCTATGGTTAGATCGAAGTCACTCGCCCATTAAGTTCTTCACTCGGTCATCTCATCATCGCCGATCAGTCGTGACACGAGGAAAAGTATAAAATAGTAAAAAAGTAAAATCTCGAAAGTCGAGATCAGCAACTTTTGGCATCGATCTATGATAGTGTTTGACTGAAACAAATGATAATTATTCAAATTGCCTGTTTTCTTATTTACGACTGATTATTCCTGTTGACTTTATCTGCTGTGTTCCCATCTATACATCATTATGTTTGTTTCATAATGACGTAGAAATACTCTATGCAAACCGGGCACCCACTCGCTTGCTTCCACGCTTCTACAGTATACACAAGTCGGTGTCAATTTCTACAAGTTCGATTTTTCCCGACAGTCACACCGCGAAAAGGGAGATGAGGGGAAGGGAGAAACCGGCTGGTCTCCTTCGATTGGTCTAGAATTAAATCACTTACGTCGAACTAACTTAGTAGTCATTAATAATAAAAAGACCTACTATCACGTAGTATTTTTTTTATAACGCATACCTAAATATCTGTTAACCATTAAAGTAAATCCCGATTTATGAATGAATACGATAAATCGATCATGTGTCTTATCATTATACAACCATGAACGGGCCTTTAATCTGACTGCGCAACGAGATATTGGAGCGATAACGATCTTTTACAGTCGTACCAAATTATCTCGCTCGGCAAATCAAAACGTCGATTGTCCATTCATGAAAAACACTCGATTGGAGTGTTTTTCAAGCGAGCAGACATAACTCTCTCAATAGATATATATTAATGAAGCTTGGAGAGACCATGCGATCGTGGAATAAATTAGCGCGAAATAATCCAACGTCCACGTGGCAGTTCGAGGCACGTGCGATAGGAAAAAGACAAAGTGACATACGTTCTTTAGTTTGTAACGCGTGATTCTCATCGATTCGTTGGCACAGTCTAACAGGCTCGTGCGAATTAGTGAAAAAGACATAGTACGCGACGGTGCCGCGTCGAACACAAGGCTAATGCAAATGTGCATAGTTCCGACATAACGAAAGAACACGTGATGATGGTAGGGTGGCATTTGATATCCGGTAGAGGACGATAATCAACAGGGGGGAAAAACAACAAATGTTCGATTGCCTGGACATGGCAATTTATCAGCGAGTTAATAAATTTTTATCCAACCAGTTAATAAGTGTCTGAAAGTGTTTTATCGGTTAATAATTGGTCGCGTAGGATCAATAAGACATAGGTAAAGATTCATTATCGCTGGACGCGTCCAAGCAAAACGGATTGTCTCTGAGAAAAATAAAATGACAAAAATACTATATACGATGTCGCGACATTGAAATATGGGAAACTACATTGGCGCGACGCACTCTCGAGTTTCCTCGATTATAATACGCGCGGGTTAAATTCACGTCGGAAAGGTTTATTTTCAATGAAAACCCCGCGAAGTGTGTCGTAGTAAATACCACAGGCGAAATAATGCGCCGAATTTAATCGTTTCCCGGTAAAACCGTATTGTTGCAGTCCCACGATTAAACTCCATTTTGGCCCCGATCCAGAACCCGATGAACGTTGAAGCGTACGCGAGTTCACGATACGCCCGCGTGAACGGACGGAATTGGAATATTAATAGATCGTTTACGAGAGGCGAGAGCGTGTGGTTCTCGTTGCACTCTATGGGCATCCCAGAGGAAATTCAATTTCCTATGGCATTCTGCAGCTCGGCTTCTGTCACTTCCCTCGCACTCAATCGCGTAGCGTTAACGTACTCGACTGCGGCCTCGGCCGTCAATCGAAATCCGACGATTCTATTATGGGATACTTACGAACGAGCAACAATGGCGTGCAAACCCATCTCTTTAAAAATTAAAAGTATACCAGGTTGTATTTTATAGGGAAGATGAAAAATTCCAACTCCCGGTCCAAGTTTTTTTTTTTTTTTATGCAAGATAAAGAAAGATATCTTACTCGATCAGTTGTTCCGCGATGCGTGGCATTCCCTTGCCAGAATCTTCTACCGAAGCCTTTGATGAAACCGGTCATACTCTTCTTAAATTCAAATCCGGGATTCCAGCACAGAGATCCATAACCGAATACCCATAGTCCCGATTCGCTCGCCATTCTCGCAGCCGTGTTGATCGTTGAAAAATAAAATCTCGTCGGCCCGAGCAATTTTATGGTGGCCAGGATTAACTATAACAATTTTCTAAGATCTTTAATATCTCGTCGGATCCATTAATCGAGTCGTCCGACAGATGAATGATGAACTTCCGGTCGGGGCAATAAATCCATATCGTTCCCAGAGAATAATTATTTTCTTCGACGCTTCTCGATCGTAGGGAAAGTCCTCAGACCGTCGAGTCCAAATAACTTGTCGACGAATTCATCGTAAATTATAGTAGTAGTATCACCGATAATTCATTGTAATGTGTATAAAAAAAAAAAAAATACACTACATAAACTTTCTCCGTTAATGTTCCCGCCACCGAAATGTTTCCGTGACCGCCGGATGAAATAGAGCGATCGAATAATAATTACGAAAACTGTCCTGTGGTGCTACTCTACTTCGCGAACGATCGGAGATCTCTGAGTCTCGATCTGTTGACAGGTGCCAGTCCGGTACCGGCTCTCCCCACCGGTCAACGACTACGTCTTTCTCCTCCGTTACTATTATCACTGTTTCTTCCTCTCTTCGCTCTGTCTCTTCCGTTTCACGTCCCGCTTCCGCTTCTTCGTGACGACGAGAAAATTCCCAAAGAGTGACTGCTTCCATTTACCCGAGAGCAAGAAACGATTTCTTTTCCAATAGTTAAAAAAACAAGAACAATAAAAACTTTATATTCTTCGAAACTAACTTATTTTGTTGATACTTTTCGAGCCGGCAGCTGCGACTCTACCGAGACCGCGCGTACGACTGGTTCTTCACCCACGCGTTACGCGAGCTTTAAAGCTCCTGCGTTCCGCGCCCGCGTCTTACGCGCGCATTCGTCGCCCTCGTCGGTGGATGGACGTCGAACCCGCTGGGAGGGTGTTCGCCTTTTGTCCTTTTCTACTTTGCAGGTTTACAGTCTTACGATTTGTGCGCAGTATATATGTGTATATACGTCGGTGTATGTACTATCGAGAAAATTTCAGTATGGAACATAAAGCTTATCGCCTCCACGCAGTCTCTACGGCGTGATCGTAAAATCTGCGCGATGACCAATTGACAATTTGCCAAGCTCGGCTAAACAATTATTACGCTCGCCTTGTTTCTTTCCACACACACACACACACTGTATTATCCGGGCGGACCGAGCCGACCTCCGAAGCGAAATTTCGCAGAGCGTGACGACAGGTTTTATTACCGTAAATAATTCGTCTTGATTCTTCGATCGCAGTGCACCGACTACCGCAATGCGGAAATAAATTTATTTTGTATGATTGTTCGATGCCCCGTACGGATATTCACACTATCGACAGTTTTTCTTTTTTTTTAAAGTAAGAAACGTGAAATTTTATAGTTGGTTCGAGGGTAAGGCACTTTTTTCCTGGGTCGATCGAAGGCCCGAGAGCTCTCGCAACCCCTCCGGCAGTTGGGGCGTGATGTATGACGCAATCGAAGAGAATACTTGGTAGGTTTCGAAGGATTGGTATGAAAATCGAAAAAAATCACGAAGTTTATTTACACGTTACGGTACAGATGTTGGTACACATGGCTGCAATCCGCGTGCGTGAAAACTTCTCACGAATGGTTACTTCCGATTTCTCAAAAGAAGTCTCCGAAAGATCGACTATCAACTATCAATTGATTAAAAATTCACAGTGGCAAATGATGATTTCTTTCTTTTCGAGTCTTGTCGTCACTGAGAATAGAAAACTGTAGTGTGGCAAGGTGTTTTTACGTTCGCGCTTCGTTGACACAGCTCCGCACAATTAACACAATAGAAGAATTTTTCGTCGACACTTGTTTAGTAGTTCCGATTTTTACGCTGTGAAACTGTGACTTTGAGAGTTCTCGTCGATCTTTTCGAGAGCGAAAGAAAGAGAGATAGAGAGATAATCTTGAATGGTCGAGCCGGCAAGCGAAATCGGACAAACTGTGCGGTGACTAGGTGGAGCGCTCTTGACGAGTGTGCCAGAGCGTGAAGACGGGACGCAGAAAACTGGCACGAAAGAGGATAGTTGGTGGGGGCAAGCGTGGAGCAGAGTAGCGACCGGCTGATGAAACAGGGACTGCGGATTGACGTATGTATTCACGTTTGCTGCATTGGTGATGTTGCGTACACATACACCAACGGCTCCGGCTCGTGGCCAAAGAGGAGGACGAGTCCCGCGAGCCGAGACAATACTAAGCGGTTTTACATATAACGGTAGGAGTTGGATAATTTTTATGTCTGTCATAAAACCGAGCGATATTTCGTTGTTACACGTTACATATAGCGTACCGCCCGATTTACTATGCTTTATGCGATCGAGAACACTGACCTGTAGATGGAATCTTCATTAGCGAGACAATGCGTACGCTTCGACAATGTATGCGATGCGCGGATAAAAGTTGTGGAAAAAAACCATTTTCGATTACTGCTAAAATATACGTGGTAAAACATCCCCAGGGTCTAAAGAATTCTTGTGGTTATTTTTTTACGAACGCGCTGTCGAAGGTCGTTGTGAGATACAAGACACGGTTGACTTTCGGGCTTCCAAAGCGTTGTTGCGTAAACCATTGCACGAGACGCCACGTGATATCCACTCGCGTGGGCTTATTTGTTTTTGAGCTTAGGAAATCGAATAACAAATGACGTTACGAGTCTTCAAAGGCCTACCAGGCCTTTAGAGTCCGGAACATTTTACTTTGTAATTCCAGTAGTTAAAAGTTGAATTTTATTTATAAAACATATACACACATAGCCTTACGAACAAATAGAAAAGAAATGCGAGGCCATAAAATAGTAAAAATACGAAAGCTTCAATGACCTGTCTACAATTATTTTCTCCAAGGTACTTAATCGCACGTTGAACTTTCCTTAATCGTAACTCGTCTTCATTCTCTAGCGAAATAATTTAAGTTATTTCGAGTCGAAGAAACTAGAATGTCACAAGTTCCTTCTCGAAAATCGTTACCGGTGTTTAATTTTGTACGCGAACAATTTTTTAATATAACGCGCAACGCTTAAAAGCTGCGAAGCGGAGCAGTTGTTGATTGAACAGGCTTAACGACGCGACCAGCGAATAGTATACTGAAAGTTGGTCGATCTACTATGGCGAACATGAAAGGTCTGTCGATCCGGAAAGCCTGGAAGGTCGTGCCCATTAAGGGAACGACGGTGAGACCTGAAAGTAATTAGCAAGATTAAATCGGTTATTAAGTTATTAAATTGCCCAGACCTATAAATAAAAAGTAGCGAGATGTAAAATTTTACCTGTGACTGCAGCCGCAACGGTTCCGGCCTCATTCACTTCGATCTTCGCGTTGTGAAGAACGTTACTGACGCGTACTGTAGATCCCGGCAAAATACCCGAAAGATTTGCGCTCAGATCGAACAGATCTTTAATTCCCATCTGCACAAGAAACAAATATAGAAGTAAGAATAGTCGATCATATGAAAAAAAAAAATGTAGGAACGAAAGTAGAGAACTTACGGTCTCGAGAGCAGGTCGAAGGTCCCGCTTGCTCTCAATGCTGAACCTTGGCATTGCCAAGAGCAGTTCCGTTTCTCGAAGAGTTCCAAGGATCACCGAGATGGGTGTATAAGACAAGTCCCTCGAGAGAGTGTGAAGACTCTGAATGCCCTCGTTACGTGGCAAAAAAATTAGCATTGACAATCTTCCGTCCTGAAAAAAAAATTGAAATTTTCTTATCGGTTCTTCATAAAAAAAACGATTAAATAGGAACAAAAGAATTATTTCAACTACACTCAAAGAATTCTGCTGCACTTACCGCATAAGGAATTTCAACGACTTCGGCGTCTAATGCGGGTATCGAAGCGTATTTATACTTGAAGAGATTCTCCATCATCGGAACGTCTTCGCAACCGAAATTCGGAACTCGGAAACAGCGAGTCCGAGTTGCATTCTCGTCGAAGGCATTGAGCCAATTGCCCTTGAAGTAGAGGGCCGAGGTCAGTAGCAGATGAGTGTCACGGCTCAGAGAACCTTGTACACAAAATTATTATATTCCTTAAGGTGAGTTGAAACATGTAAAATGTGATATATGAGTGCAAGAGAGATAGTTGCATTTTTAGAATCAATTACATGTAAAAATGGTTGACATTTTGGTGTAAAAGCGAAGTATCATCGGACGCGGTATTGAATTCTACATCAGCCAGTACTTTGTTTTTTCGCAAAAAGTCTACCATCTCCGAATGCCATTAATTACAGTCTTTGTTACCGACTGAGTCGGTTTGATCTCGCCTCAAGAGTTCCTCTCGACCGCCTGGCCTCTGCTTAGTTGGTAACAAAACTGTAATGAACGCCATTTCCAGAACTATCTACGGTGTCTGAATGACGTTCGTACACGTCGTCTTAACTTAACAAAATAAATTATCAGATTTTTTGAAAGATGAAGATTCTCCTCACCGGGTTCGATAATGGCTCGAATATTATTCCTCGTAGCTTGGCGCACCCACTCGTTGATCGCTGCTGCCGAGCGCATGGAATCGGTAAAGTCCACGGATCTAATATCACCGTCGTAATAGTTCTGAAGGGCGTTACTATAATCAACGGAAACTTTAATTCCTCTTCCGACCCACAGGCGCGTCGCCAGTGATATTTCCGTTCCTGATCTGGCACCCTGAAATGAGAATATGACAAAATATAGAAAATTGTGAATCATGGTTTATTGATGAAAGATTAAGATAATTTTTTTATTACGTGGAATGGCTTCAAGGATTCTCTCGCTGTGTGTCTAATCTCTTGTACGCTTAAAGGAAGCCTCAAAGTCGACAGGAGTTCCTGGAGAGTTCTGCCACCGGTTCCTTCGAGCAGCGCCATCAGAGCCGTTTTGACGCTCAATGGTGCGACAATCGCATTGCCATTTCCTTCGGCATTGACCGCCTGCAGGTAATATATATATATATATATATATATATATATTAATAACGTTGCTAATGCTTATAAGAATAAATATCAAATTATAATATTTTCATTACCTGTACCAACTCGACATTGAAAAAGTTGTTGCGCTCAACATTGGTGACTCCTCCCGGGGCCGCTGTAAAATTCGTTCAATCAATATTATATTAGTCTGTGCTTTCCCAATGGAACATTCTCTCGCGACGTCATAGCCGAATACTATTGTGAAATTTGTAGAGAATATTCTTAGATTATTCGCAGCGCGTAGTTGTATTTTTAAGTGCCAAGGATGTGGGAGCGGGTTTTTTTAATTCTCTTTAATGATCCGTGTCTCGGGAATTCCCAGCGCGAATCAACGATCTTTCGACACGAAACCGACACCACGACTCACGCCGATACTATCCACCACCATATCGCGATTCTAACAAACCAATCAATTGATCATATTCTTCAGAATACTCAAGGTCAGTTAATCTGAATACTACAACTCTTTTAATGCAGTAAAGAAACTTAAAAAAAAAAATTGTTTACGTAGTTCGCAATGAAAGTTTGATGAACAGGAATTAATTAAATGAACACCGTTATGATTATGAACCATCGCTCGAACAAGTGGGAAGCGTCGACGAGAATCTTCTTTTTCGTGGGCGCGAATGCCTGTTTTTTCAAGGACAGGCGTGAGCCGGACCTTGAAAGATTGATGGAGCGCACCAGGAATGTGTTAATCACCGTCTATCAATTATATTCCATCATACCAGAGAATGCTTCACCGATGATCAATAACGCGAATAACAATAGACGCATCTTTCCTCGCGAATAAATTACTAAAAGTTTGTGTATCGTGATTCCCCGAATACGTTCAGCCAACGGAGACACTGTGTATTTGGCGGAAAAAAAATTGTTTTCCCCGTAGCTTCGAAACGTCCGTTGACGAGAGCCGGAGACTTATAGATATAGCAGGTGCGCGCTCGTTCACCGCTCGAAGCAAATTGAAACAGGATCCGTCGCTGACCAGTATGACAGCTGGATCATCGAGTCATGCTCCCCACTTTTTTTCACCGTTTCAAATATATTCATTGTGAAATTTGACACTGTAACGTTATGTAGATATATTCTTTTGGCACAGCCGGGCCAAAAACGGGTTTCTGTATAATAAATCTGTTTTTTCGTTTTAATTTGCTCGAGTCGCTAACTTCTCTCGCAATTCTGTGCGAAGCACATATTTCGCAGCGCTAATATATACACGTAACTCGAAAGTTCACAAGAAAGTGTCTGTATTCGATTCTCGGCTCGGGGCTGCTCACACCCAAAGATTTTTTTTTTTACCCTAACGTTACGTCACCATCTGAACAGGTGAAATATGTGTCAGCGCGCTAATGTGAGTGTATCATAGGCAAACAAATGAGGTTGACAGTAGAGGAGTCATGGTTCGATTCACAGTGACAACAAGCGGCTTTAGAAGATTACTCGAGTAGGTAAAACATACTAACAATGTTTTCGTTCTGATTCATAATCGGACTGGCGGTACTTATTAGTCATCAAAATAAAAAATCGTGTCAATGTAAAGAAAAAAGCTTGGAGCTCGTTTTATTCATTGATAATACTAAAGAGGATTCAGGGTTCGTGCGTAGTTGATTGTTCAGAGAGCCATTTGTCATGCAAAATTAATACGACGAAAAAATTTTACCTGTTGGTATCGGTTCAGTTGTTTCATCGCTGAATCGGTTCGGAAATGTTGGCGTCATAGCGGTATCCGTGTTACCGGATTTCTCCAGAGGATTCGACATTTTACCCATGTGGAGTATCGTTCCGGTTATCTCGTCCTCGATGAAGAAGAGGAAGGGATGATCGGCTCTGAACTCTTGTTCGCTCATTTTATTGCCGATCTGTATCTCTACGTAGGAAATTTTTTTTAAATTATCGTCCGTTAACAATAGCCAATTAATATAATAATTATATATTCTATGTAATTATTTATTATTTATATATGTTATTATTATAAATATGAATTTTGCCGTGAAATAATTACGACATACCAGTAGCTGCGAAAGCTGTCGTCCCTCTCTCGTTCACTTCGATTCCGGCTTTTTGCACCACGTCCGATACAACTAATCTTTTTGAAGTGCGCTTTGCTCTAGCGATGCCAGTGAGGGTCGCCGTATTATCAAAAATATCTCGGATTCCCAACTAGATACAAAAAAAAACGTATCAACTTCATTATTTTATCATTTCAATTAATACAAAAACGAAAAAACATGAAGCTCTACAATTATTAACTTTTTATAGCTCATTTCTTATACGAGGAAGTTGTACTTTAGTTGTATCATCGACTTTTTTTTGTTGGCCAGATATTTATAAAAATATTAAACTCACCTCGCGCAGCGTAGATTCAAGATGGCTCGTGAAGTCGAACTTGAACTTTGGTATCTTGACGTCAACGGGCAGATCTTGCATGAGCCATATGTGACGAGTGAGAACAAACGGATTTATATTTTTGACGAGTTCATCGATTCCACCAACGGTCCTCGGCAATATAAAGTACATAGCGAATTTGTGGCCCTGAAGAATTATAACAAACAATCGAATTCTTTGTATCATCTCCGGCATCGATAGAAGATCCTCATTACGATTATTCAAACGAACTTACAACGTAGGGTATACGCAGAATCTTGGCGTCGAGTTCGAGAGACTCGGAAAAATAAAAATTCCCAACCGTATTCATGAAAGGTACATCGATAGTCTTGCCGGGTTTTTCATAGAACCTTCCTGTTCTCGTGTCGTTCGGGTTAAATCTATTCTTGTGCCATGAACCCTTGAAGTACATGGCGTTCATCACCAGCATCACGGATTCCTTGATACTCGCTTCTATAAAGAATGAAAAATAGAAGAATAAAATATTATTCAATTCAGCGATAATCAGTATAATTGCCATAATCGTTAAATTTAATTGATTAATAATTACAAGCGTAGACCCACCGTCTTCGATCAGTTTTTCTATATGATTGTGCGTAACATTGCTGACCCAATTGTTTATGTCAGTGGCCGCAGCGTGAAAATTTTGAAAATTAGTGGGCACTATGTCGGCACCGTAGAACGTTTTAATCGTCGCGGCGTAACTCTGCGTCGTTTCAATTCCAGAATCCATGTACACCCGCGTGCCAATGTCGAGCTTGTACTCGTTGAAAACGGGCTGAAGAAAACAGTTGAATGTATTAAAAAATGTTTAACAAAAATTGCGGAGTAGATAACACAACAGTTTTCATACCTTTAGAGATCGTAGGATAACTTCAAATTTATCTCGAGTCGCCCAACGGCCGACTGGCAAGTGCATAACACCGGCCAATTCGTGAGCCGTTTGGTCCTGAGCTCCTTCGTACAGAAGGACTAGGGCCAATTTTACCGATATCGGAGATATCAAGAGATTTCCTTTATATTTATTGGCCATTAGCTGAAGCGAAGAAGGTATCGTTAAAATATGTTATCGAAGCTTCATTGTTGATATCATTATTATTAGATCGACATAGTCGTGGTTACTTTGCATAGATTCCAATCGAAGACACTGAATCGTTCTCCCTGATATGGCACGAAGACATCAGGCATTTCGGGCGTAATATCCGCCGACGTAGATGAATTTTTCGCTACGTCTCTCTTCACCGGTCCCCCATGGGTTACAGAGGTCAACAGTCCAAGTGCCGCAATTACAAGAGGCCATGCTAAAATTGAGAAAGTAATAATAATTATTTTTATAGCAGGTTTTTACGACTCGGCCACTTCGCGTCCTCGCCATGAACGATGGAGTTTAGATTCCCGGAGATCTGCCGAAAACACGCCACTTTCAGTTTGAAAATCTAATTTTTCAAACTGGAAGCGACATCCATCACTTCCGGTCGAAAAATGAGATTTTAAAACCAGAATTACAAAAAAATCGAAAGTTGAGAACTTCGTGTTTCTATACAGTTAGTTTATACAGGACAGTTACTGTGGGAGCCACACGTCGGTGGTCAGTAACCCCGGCGACAAAGCTTCGCCGGCCTTGGCCTTCGGCGGGTAAAAAAATACGAAACGCTATCCGTAGGCAACGCAAAAAGTGGTCAAGCCACAACAGTGAATATTATTTCGCTGTATTCATAGTCAAACACACTATGATGACACTTGTTTTAAATGCATGTTTTACAATAAAAAATCAGCAGATAGAGATAGAGATTCGTCGTAGATATTTACTTGAAAAAATCGTTCTTTTTTTTAAGTACTGGTTCCGAGTCACGGAAGGTCATGGGTCAGTGTGTAAAGATACGCGGGCATCGTCAAGATTTTACTCGATTTAATGAAATAGAAGTGTACTATAAATAAGATTATACGAAATCATGCCTCTTCGTAGAGCCAGCTAATAAAAAATTGCCAGTAGAGTGAACTTAAAAAAAAAATCAACGTACTTTTAGCAAAGAGAGAAGCTTACCTGAAGATTGTGATTTCTTCATGATTGAAGAATTTTCGTCAACTTGGGTGACGTCCAAATTTAGAAGAATCACCGATTACAATTATGGCCGTGAAAGAAGAAGGTTTACGATTCGACGGTAGAAGTCGAAAAGTATGTTCGTTTTTTTTTTAAAGATTTATTTTTTCTACTTAATGACGGAGCTGCGTGATGTGTATCGCTCACCGATGCGAGCAACAGTGTTCGACGACTACGCCGGCCGTGCGCTTCTATATTGGAAGACCTGCGAGCTGCTTCCGTATAGTTGGGTGTACGCGTGGAGACGCAGGATGGAGGAGAAGGAGGAGAAGACGATACGAGACACGGAGAAGGAGAAGAGCTGAGATCAGTATTTCCTACAAACGACGTGGAAAACCCCCGACTGTGTAGACAAAAAGGCCAATCGAACAAATACATCGATAAGTTTGACTGCCGTTACACTCGGGAAACACCATTTAAAAACAGAATAATACAGATGACATCTTGCGTTAGCACGTTTTTGCATATAAATTATTTATTTTACAAGAATAATTGTTTATGTCGCATGATAAGAAGCGGGAAGATAACTTATCGCTTTACCGAATTTTGTTACGCATCGAACAGAAACAGAAAGACCGATGTCAATCTATTATACGAAATGTTCGAGCGATGAGTGGGACGCGGTACAATAAATAATTGAATGATGAACAATATATGACAGATTAAATATGAAAATAATAATAACTCGACATGAAAGGTAAAACTTCTTGAAGCATCGAATTAGCGTCTCCTGCGCTTCGTGTCTTTCTTCTCGTTCTTTTCGCTTTTCTCCCGTTCTTGAATCTCCCGTTGCTGACGCTGAAGCTCGGCGTACTTGTCGATTGCTTTCTGCACGAGAAGGGTCGCGGTGCTCATGCTTTCCGGGGTAATGTAGGTGCGAGCCAACTCCGAAACTTGCTCTCTGACCTGAAGAAAAAAGTACAGACAGTACAGTTAAACATTTGATATTTATCACGACTGAGGCAAAAATTGATATTTAACACTGTTGAACATGAAGCTCATGAGCTACACTTGTAGCACCCGATATATTAATCTTTTGTCTCGAATCTTTATGCAACAGCACGCACAAATTTCTTCGCTACAATACAAATGATAAAAATAGCCTTTTATTGATAATTTTTTAACCTGATTCTTGTTGAGTCCCAGTCCAAGGAAGGTGATGGTACAGAACGGCGTAAATGTACATATAGCCGTGGTAAAAGCTCCACCGATAACAAGAAGAATCAACAAATTCCAGATATACGTAGTAGCTCGTGCGCCGTAAGTCAGCGCGAAGTTGGAGAGCGGCACAAGAGTAGACAACATTCCCGATGACCACGTGGAAGTTTGGCGGGGTGGCGCCGATGGGATCAGGTATCCCTCGTATCCACTCTGCACAGCGTAGCCAGAGTCTCTCGGGTATTCCGGATACGTCGGATAAAAATACTGTGACGATGGCAACGGAGATTTCTGCTGACTCGGACCAGGATAAACCGGACCGTCGTTGTTGTTCTCCGTACTCGTCAGTGGTCCTGCCGGCTGTACCTGGCGTGATTGATGATGGGACGATATTTCGTTCCGGGGTGCAACCGCACCTCCCAAGGCTGAGCCCACCATCACTGAGACTATCAGAGCACGATACATCCTTGTTGTCTTCTCAGATTAGTTCGTCCTGAAATCAAATTGAACAAATTTTTTAAATATTTTACCGCGACTCGATTGCACTTATTTAATTTGGAGATGCATATATCTTTCAATTAAACTGTTGAGTTACGAGTTAGTAAATTCGTTACCTGACGAAATGGAAATATTTTTCGGGGTCGAAACTCTCGTTGTTACGACAGAAAAGTGAGAACTGATACATCGAATTCGAATTCTCGTTCCTTTTATACATGCTTCCTGGAGTGGTGGGGTTGTCCAATGACGAATCAACCCCCAACGGTTCGTTGTTGATAATTGCGTTGCTCTCGAAGAATTTTAAAGCCATAGGCAACTAGGAAACCATTTTCTGGGCAATAAATACCTCAGCCCTTTACCTGCTCCAAAAATGCAATAGAGCTCGATAATTATACTCGACGAATGGAAAAGACTAAGTCATTAGTCTATCTCGCATCGATTTGTGCATTGGTCTCACCGTTACTTGAAAGCTATAGTACGAAGATTTTAAGATGGCGACACGGGGTCTGTGTCATTGGCTATTGGAAATTGACCAAGTCTTTAGTCAATTTTAACATTAACGTAATATAAATGACCCAACATTGCCGAACCCAGTTGCTGTCTCTAATTCTATTTTGTGCTCCAATAAACGATACCAATAACTCAAAAAAATAACTTTATTAAAATCTCAATGTTGATAAATTAATAATTAACTTGCGAGATCAAGACGACTTTAGACGAAAATATAAAAAACTACATTAATTCAATATTCAAGCCTTAAACGAACATACCGTAATTAACGCAGTAAAGAAATGAATTGTGTTTACTGCGTTTAATTTATCTATTTGATTAGTTAGAATGTAAGTCATAATCGCAAGATCAGAAACTGGGCCGTTCTACATATTGCATTTAGTCGTACAAAAATAGTATATTTTTACACTACAAATATTCCAAATATATCTAGTTTTCGCCATATAAAAGATTTCAACGAATATGATAAATATTGAATCGCACTCAACATATTTCTTTTTTCTCTATTTCGAAATATTTTGGGGTTCCAGCCTCCTAAGAACAGCACCACGAAATTTGCAGAATCAGGTATTACATGGCACTCGTTGTTTGAACTACAAAATACATCCCGCATCGATTCTATTGCCTAACAAAGAAGTTGGCCGATATCGATGTCACTGATTATGCTGAGAATATAATACAATTTTGAAATAGTCCCCAAAATCTATGAAACAAAAATATTAATTCCTATTCACATTTTTTTCTTAGAATGAATGACTCGTCTTGAATTTGTCGACGAAGTATCTCGGTTTCGTCCTCGCTGCTGCTTACTTCGGAGGCCGGAACGAGAAGCTTGCGTTTTCTCTTCGCTCCTACATCCGTGGAGTAGCCGCGTTTGCGCTTCTTGTTTTTCAGATTTAACTCGATCTCTTCCAACATCGTTATCTCGTCTGCCGTCTCGGAGTCCTTGAAAACATCGTCATCGTCGTCGTCCTCTGGCACGCAGAACGAATCCTGAATGAAATAACAATGTACATAAAAAACCCTGTTTTTTATTTTCGTTGTAATTACGGAGAAAAATATTACTTTCTACGCTCAAGCGACTTACGTAAAGATAATTGTTAGGCTCGTCGGGCAACGCTTGAGAGTAAATCTGATGATTTGGATTCGGACTTTTCGGTTTTCTAATGAGAAATTTACCGGGACCAAGTGGGCTTCGCACGGTCTGCAGATAGTGCGCTCGCATATCTATCGGATCGTCGACATGCTGTGTATAACTGACGAAACCATCGAGGTCTTCATCCACCCCGGAGCTTCCTGATGTTTGACATTCGTCCGATGAAACTTCTGCCTCGTCGTCGACGAATTCGCTTCTCACGCGTAATCTTCGACGATCTTTTCGATGCTGCTTTTTCTTTCTCGTGTCCAAGTCCAGGGAGGTAGCTTTTTTACGGCCAACGCCAACGTCTCTGCCGTTCTTTGGATCCCGATGTTGTTGTTTTTGTTGCAGCTGTTGTTGTTGCATGTATTTGGCAGGTGCAGCAAAATCGCTAAGGCCCTCGAGGCTTACTTTATTAACATCGTTTATTCTCAGAGATAATGGGCCACTAACGACTCTTCGAGGATTGTACATTTCCAAGGATTCGGGCCTCGTTGCCGTATCAACGTGATCTGAAGGCTTGGCGAAGTAATCGCTTGCAGCTCCCTTCGACACCGCAGTCTCGACCCTCGATACAGCAAAATCGTTCTCTAAGTCGGAATCTTCTTTCACCGGTGATGGTTTCTTTGGAGTTTGCTTCTTCGGTAGATTATTGTGAATATTCTTCGATATTTTTTTGCCGAGTGCGAGACGAAGCTTCGGTCTGTCAGCCGATATCCAGCCGGTGGTATTCTCACCTTGACCAAATCTAACACTCGGCAGAGAGTTTTTTGCAATATTGCTCGGCGAATTGTCGCTAGTTTTTGGAAAATCACGGCTATTGCCAACTTCTTGACATTTTTTTGAACTCTTCAGTGGTGTCGAAAATACTTCGAAGTCGCTACTCCAATCGCAATCCTCGATTATTGTTTCAGGCACGGATGATTTGGCGTACGGGAGAGGTGAATCATTTTCTGCCCCGTTGTTACAATCGTTGTTATCGAAATTGGTTTCCCTCGCGGATGGTAAAGTTGTATTTTTCACTGTTTTATGGCTCCAAACTATGCGATCGAAGCTTTTTTCTGATACGGAAGACTTTGTACTTGATGGAGTCTGATTGTTGGCATTTTTTCTACTCCGATCGTTGTTCACGGTATTTTTTTTAAAGCCGGACGGCAAAGCAGTTGAACTATAGTCTGTGCATGTATCGTTTTCCCAATCAAGATCGTCGATATTTACTTCAGCGACGAAGGAGTTAACAGTTGGCGGATGCCGATCGTTTCCAAATTCACAGTTCCAATCGCTGCGACGTTTTTTTTTAGCATCGGATGACGCAGTGGACGGTGAATTTTTCACATTTGCAATTTCAATGCCGTCGCTGTCCCAATCAAAATCGTTGACATTGAATTCACGTACGCTCTGCTTTGCGGACAAGGGCGTACAATTTTGCACGACTCTTTTCGGAGTCTCGTTGACAAAGAGAATTTCACACTCGTTTGGTTCAATATCCGTAGCCTTGACACTCGCATCGAACGAGTCTTCTTTATTACTTGTATTTACATTCGTGCAGAGGCTTCTCTCGATACTGTTTATTTGCTCTTCGAAATCGGAATCTACCAAAAGATCGTCGGTCCCAAATAAATCCTCGTCGGATTCTCCATTCGCCTCAACGTGCTCGTTAAATTTACGCGATGGTTCTTCCCTGCCGTTTTCCGCAATACTAGTCTCGTTCAGACGCGAATTAGAAGTACCTCGCGATCTATCGGGCAACGCTGCGGACCGCTGACCTTCATTGAGATTGTTTACATGACTCTCGTTCAAGGTACTCGCTCTCGAGTGTATACGCTCGATTTCTTCAAGAGTCTGCGATATAGTTAACATACTAGAAGGGGATTCTTCGGTTATGCTTTGTATCTCACTCGTGGAAGCTTCTTGAGAATTTCCGACGATCTTACCGTGTCGGTGAATGAGTCTATTTACCAAAGGTTGAGATTTTTCTTTCGAATCTCGGTCCTTCAATGTGGAATGTTTTTGTGCGTCATGCGTAAAAACTTCTTGTTCATCTGTAACAATACCGAAGAGTCGCCGGTCGCGATCTTTTGCAAAGAATTGAGATTTTTCTTTTGGTTCGGGACAGTTAAGAGTAGAACTTTTTGGCATACTCATAGACGCTTCTCGAGCTTCTGATACGATCTTGAAGGATCGACTATCCGCCTCGTCTGGTAAAAATTGAGGTTTTTCCTTTGGCTCGAGGTCAATCAGTACAGAACTCATCGGCGTGCCGCTCGTAGGCGCTTCCTGAACATTCGAAATGACTTTGAAATGTCTACGATCTGGTTCATCTAGTGACAATTGGCATATTTCTTTTGGTGCGCAGTCTTTAAGCAAATCCATCGATTCATCGTCGAGCATCATTTCGAACGGCTCTCGCGAGCTGGGTCCTTGCAAAGAGTTTTGAAACAAATCCCTAGATTCAATATCGCTCAACATTTTTATAGGATGTACAATATTCAATCGTTGCTCAACTGGTATCTCAGTTTTTTTCTGAGGGCTGTAGTAAGTCTCGACACTATCGTTCGACGACGAATTCATAATATCTTCAAACTTGCTGGACTGCTGTTGCTCGCTCGCCGCAGCCTTTTTGGATTCAAATGTTTCCAAGCTCATCGTCGATTCGTCCGACCACTCGTCGAGCAAATCTTCGAATTTCGTATCATTCTCATTCACGGCCCAATCAACTTTTTCCGATGCAGGAAAAACGTCGTGTTTCACTACTTCCTGAGGATCAAACATCGTGACGTCGGTACCGTTCGTAGAGTCGTCGAGGAGGTCTTCGAACTTCGAATCTTTCACGGGAGATTGACTTTTCTGCGGCAGAGTGTAGACGGCTCGATAATCGTAATTTGGTAAGTAACCGTCCTCGCAAATCATCAATTCGTCCTTATCGTTTCTACAAGTTGGGGCGACGTACTCTATGATATTCGTTAAACAGTCCAAGATTTGTAAATCTGGTATTTCGAAGTCGTGAAACACGTCGATTCTTTCATTATTCTCCTGGTACGAAGGAAGATAAGGTTTCATTGTGGCCTTATCGATGTTGGTCTGCTCGTTCTCCGATCGTTTCATCGTGCAAAGTGTCAAAAATTCGATCGCAGCGTTGTCCGAACTCAAAAGTTTGACGTTGCTCAATTTTATCGTGTTGTTATTTTTCAAGGGTTGCTGACTGCTCGGAGTAGTCCAGGCATGAGGCTCCTTCGCCGTTAAATCCACGACATCGTCATTAATGTCCAACTCCGCTTCGTGCCTCTTTCTTTTTAAGAATTTCATCAGTGATGATTGACCAGGCTGATTATTTGAAGTCGAGGGATCCGCTACATAAAAAAAATGCAATAAACTCGGCATAATGAATAAGACAATTAAGTAAGTGAAGAATCTGATTAAATTTACAAGTCTTTGAATTCTTCGTTTTCTTCGCAGTCTCTGCACGCTTTCGGGGTTTTTTGGGCTCTTTTGTCTTTCCTTTACCCTTCATTGCCACACTCTTCTGTAGCACGGTCATATGCATCTTGTAGCACTCGGGTTTGAATTCCTTTGGAACCATCCGCGGACTTGTCTCGTGAAGAGCGTTTATAATACCACTCGATTGCAAGACTTTGTTGTTCAAGGAATCCCGTCGAGACATCGCTGATTTTAAAGTCTACGGCAGATCATATTAAATAAAAGTCAAAAAGTTGATTTTCGTATGTGCGAAGAATAAAGGTAATTGGTAAAGCTAAGGACGAAGGATCATTCGGTAAGACAAACGTGAAAGTTATTCTTACCTGATGCTCTTTACCATCGGTCACCAGTACTATTATGTGACCGTCGCGTTTACGACCAGTTCTCCCCATTCGCTGTACGAGCCGAATCGGCGAGACTTGAGATATATCGAAGCATACTATCAAATCCACTTCTCCAACGTCTAAACCCTCCTCACCTGTGGATCAACTCAGTGTTTAACAGTTTTAGGAACATTTCCGACGCTTCAGATTATTCAATGTTTACGATCTACGAACCTACGGATGTAGAAATGAGGACGTTGACTTTGTTGCTCCGAAAGTCCTCCAACGCAAGTTTTTGCAATCGCTGCTTTTGTCCGGCTTGTCCGATGAATTTTTGCGGTCTTAGCAGAGGCCTCGATTGTAACAAAAGTACGTAAACCTCGTTGACGATATCTCTGTACTGTATGCGGATAAAGATTCTTCAGATGTATTATCGGGAAAACATACGAACAGTTCATTAATTATGCAGTCGTACTGACCTCGACGAAGACAATCGCCCTCGTGTCCTCCTTTTTCTCCTCATAAATTTCAAAGTGCCTCAGGAGAATATCCTTTAGCTTCTGGAATTTGTTGTGACCGAAGCGAATATCTTCTGGAATCTATAGAACCTGGTTAGTAACGGAAGAAAAATATTTCCGAGATGTTACTGGCAAAGATTTATCACTTGTACCTCCGGTAAGCTTCCATCGGGCAAAGGTCGAACGTCGGGAAACGGACCGAGATAGTAATGTATTTCTTCCAGTACCTGCATCAGCTCCGGCTCGTCCTTCAACCAAAATTTATCCTTGTGATCTGTAAAAGGATGTACATAATTATTAACCATAAGTCCATTCATTGGTACAATGAAAAAAAGTATTGCTATATACTTGCTTTGATAAAAATTGTAGAATGCTCGTAAACCGTGACGGACCATGAGGTCGTACGCGTGATACATCGTCATGAGAATCGTCAACGTTTTCATTATTTGACCGTGATTATGTCCTTTGTGGCCCGTCTGTCCGTAGTCTTTTTGTATCATATATATCTGTGAACGAAAAGATTGTTACACACTCTTCGATTTCTTACCGTAGCATAGAAATGAAAGAAAAACTAAAAATTAATTAACTTACCCTTCCTTTTGAGATGTTTCCAGTATTTCCTCGTAGAACATTACTATCGACGAGAACGCGAACGTGAGGATCCATAATCGTGATGTATCTATCCTTGAATCTTTCCAGGTCATCGCCCAATCCTACCAGAACGATATCAAGTTTCCGCTCGTTTATGTACGGTGTTATGTCTGGCGACGTATCGTCCCTTAACTCCAAATGCGTGATGTGCAAATTTCTGACAACCTGAGGAAAACTGTCACTTAGTATAATGTACTTTTGACATTATAGAATTTTTATCAGAAGTGATAACGTACTTCCTGCACAGCATCTAATTTTGCTCCAGGTGTCGCGGAAAGGCCGAGAACTCGAAAATATTTATTTTTGTCTGTCAACAATCGAATAGCCTGCAAATATAGAAACGAGTGTGGAATTTGTTGGTAAATTGTCTCCAGGTATAGAAAAATTGTCAATGAAAGTTTATCTACCTCGCAATATGCATGCCTGCCCAGAGCCTTGTGGGCCTCATCCACAACTACGCACTTCACCAGTTCGCCGGGCAGTATGTTCTTCTCCAGATCATTCTGGAAGACCTGAGGAGTCGCAAATATTACTCTGTGCTCCGCCCAGGCACTCTGACGTTTCTTCTGATCCATTGCACCTGTAAAATTTTATTATTTTCAAATTTCCAAAGGGTCAGCTTAAAATTATAATAACTCGAGGTTTTTACCGGTAAGTGCAATAGTTTCGTCAGTCGATATTCCCATTATGTCCTGACAAGCTTGAATTTGCTGAGCAACCAGAGGTTTCGTTGGAGCAAGAAAAACAATTTTTCCCTGTGGATACCATCGCCAAAAGTTGTACATCACAACTGCGGCGATAAAAGTTTTTCCAAGCCCTGGAGGCAAATTGAACAATATAATGATAAACAACGGTAAATAAAAATGAGCTGTATTTTCTGTCAACGTTACCTGTCGGCAAGCAGACCAGAGTGTTGTGATAGAGCGCAGATTCCACAATGTTGAACTGGTACTCCCGTACAGGATAATTCTCTGGATAGATCCATCTATTACCGGACGAAAGATCAAAGCCTTTGGTGCTTGGTTCGCTAGAGAACATGGGCCTCTGTGACAGGAGCTCCATAGCGACTGATGCTTTTCGCGTTTCTCAAAAAAAAACCTAAAATTTATCGATCTTTAACAAAATTCATAAAGCTAACAACTTGAACGATCATAAATAAAGTTTTATCAACACCGACAACAAAACTTGGACGACTTTTGAAGAAACTTTCCATCGGTAATAAATAATATCGTTCTTTTGGTAGAATAACACTTCCTCATGTTTATCACTATTCATAACCTCTTTTTTACCACGTAAAGTACAATTTGTACGTGTGCTTCATCTTTCTTCGTCATATTCCGATGATTAGAAAAAAAATATTAGATATATGGGACTTCGCCGTTTTACGAGCGTTTGAAGTGTCCCGCAGACGGTGTGTGTGAAAATAGCGGTAAGATAAGCGACGACTTGTGATTGATAAGAAACGATGTTTCTTAGTTCATCCGTTTCGGTCGCTGGCTACATTTACGACGTATCACACATGTTCTTTTCCCCACTTTTCTGTTTTCCTTAGTTACTTAATAAGATTTTGCTACTGGCTGCATTCGAGATACATTTCAGAGAAACATAAACAAAATTGTGTGTAACGTCACTTCCGGTTTCAAAGTCTAATTTTTCAAACGATGGAGGCGTATTTTCCTTCTTACCCAACGAGGAGGAATAATAACAGTGCTGGTGGTGAGAGTTTCGTCTTTTAATGCGGTAATACAAATTAGTCTTACAAATATTACCTCACTGAGAAATAAATAAGCAAAGTATAGAGTTAACTAAAAATGCCTTGGCCGTTTCGTATTGCGATCAATTAAGTATACTAATAATTAACAATAGACAATTAACGGTGGGGATAAATGCGGCGTTAAAACAATCTTGGGTATCGCATATCCTGACTCGCTCTGTTCATCGATCTGTCTAGAAAATTATTGTATCTTTGCAGTTCTCTACGAAATTCGAAAGATTGGCCCATGTTTCGAACCGCCTTCGTCCTGAACTCATAGTTTTGCCCCTTGTTTATCACGGGGAAGGTGCCTGAATACACTCATCAGGGTCGTGAGGTTTTCCGTTATGGTCCGCTGTGATATGCCGCTCAGGGATTCAAATTCAGCTTCACCGATTCCTGACGAATCACTGCTATTAACTCCTGATTTATTAAAAATATAAATCGCAGTCCGGCGATCTGTTAAAAGATCAATGACAGAAATCAATCTCGAGCATTGTACAAGTTTCAAAATAATGGAGAAAAAGAAAACTGAGCGTACCTCTATAACACTGTTGTTATTCAATTTAATTTTGTTGCCAGCGAGTATGGGTCTGCTGTCGACGAAAATCGGTCGTTTCCCTTCGGAGGATAGAAAGAAATCGCCGTTGTTTCGCAATCTTATTATTCCTTGACGACGGGATACCTTCCAGGCGGGACCTTCGAGAGTCAGGTCGACGTCGACGTGATGATCTTTCGACGACCGTCCGACAGTGATCTACAAATTATTTGCAAAGCGAATAAACTTTTTTTTCACTGTTTTTTTCTCGTTTCTGAAGCGGATAATGTAAGAAAAGAACGTTTGCACACCTCTCTCGATCTCATGAGATAACGCACTAGCCTTCCTCTGAGTATCGCTAAAGTTTGATTATCAAACTCCGGTGGATTCACTCTAGTTACGCTATCGACGAGTACCTGCCACCTGCCCAATTCGTTCTCGATAACTCGTATCTCTTTTTTATTCTTACGATCTGCCATCGCAAGCTCCGCGTCTACGGACTCGTCCTTCTGCTCACCGAGTTCCGCGTCGTTCATCAAATCTTCTGCGTCGGAAAAATTCATCGCTCCATCACCTTTCGGAGTAGGAAATGTTTGATCCGGTAACAAGTGATACTGTTTCATAAGTTGCCAGTGAGCCAGAAGAGCCTTGGCTGTTCTCGCTGGGTAGAAGGTCTGAGCGTTTGTTTCCAGAAGCTTTTGGAAGTTTTCCAGAGTCGGTTGCGACGCCTGCAAGACAAAGAACATCCGTTTTGAAAAAGAATCGCGATATTATAGTCACCTCGCGTCTCCGTTCGTACACGTGGGCAATTTTGTTTTTCCTCTTTCAAGGGAATCCGTGTGTACTCATCGGTAACGCACCGATTTTACCGTGCCAAGTAAATCCTCTTCAGCCTTGCTGTACAACGTTCTCGCCTGCACGCTCGCTATCAATTCTGGATGCAAATTTCGCATCGCTTGAACGGCGACGCGCGATACAGCGCTGTCGTAGAGCAGCGCATACCATCTTTGCTGGATCTCTTGTAGAGTGAATCTGCATGAAAACTTTGTTCCTCTATG
The DNA here is from genome assembly GCA_917499995.1 of Ichneumon xanthorius. Classification (NCBI taxonomy): domain Eukaryota; kingdom Metazoa; phylum Arthropoda; class Insecta; order Hymenoptera; family Ichneumonidae; genus Ichneumon; species Ichneumon xanthorius. The sequence goes on along the minus strand of OU824203.1, from coordinate 751,229 downwards.
TACCTGGAGAGAAACGTTGATTTAGCAATAATGACAATAATAAGTCATTGATAGTAATGATGATAAATATAAAGCTTTTACCATTCTCAAATCATTGGTTTGCTGTACTCCTGTTATCAGTGCCAAATCGTCTGTGGGTTTCCATCTTCCCAGATCTTTGGTAGCGTTTATCGAATGCGCATGATTCTTGTTCTTTTTGTTTTTCCTCCCAGTCCCATTGGAGCCTCCAGGTCTGCTGTGTCTTCTGTTGCAACGTTCAGGCTGAGTTATCGTTGCTGGAATCGGTACCGGACTAGGCAAGCTTTGAGTGGGTATCACGTCGGGCGGTCCGGTGGACACTGAAACTATCCGAGAGCGAGAACCTGATTTTCCGCTAGTGGTCGGAGGTTGAAGATTGAATGTTGTTTCGACGAGCTCGTCGTCAAACTTTCTCCGTTTTATCGTTCTGGAAGAACTGCACAGCGGAAAATATAATGTTAGAGTGACTTTCTAGGTTCGCATTAAAAGCAATACTTGCCTACGGCGTTTCGTGCCCAAGGCGTCCAGCGACGAAGACTCCATAGGAATGCCCAGAAAACCAACGCTGCTGTGCGAAAGACTTCCGGGATTCATGCTCGACGACGACGAAATATCCATTGTTATAGAGCAAAAATTTTGCAGGTTAGCTCCGCTCTGAAATTCGAGTGTAAACAAGCTTTGACAGCAACACGCGCGATATACGAACAGACGAGCATCCAATCTCCTACGCTCTGTAGCCAATATACAAAACTCACCGATATTAAAATTCAACTTTTTCTTTGTTGACTTAAAAAAAAGCTGACTATCGTCATATTCATTCGTGCATTTTCATATGTCGCCCACGTGATTGTTACGCGAAGAATTGATTACTCGCGAGCCCGGAATTCACCACAGTCTGCGGAGTTCGTAAATCATATTCGATTGAGTTGCTGAAATTATACGACAATCGAATAATCGAATTAGACGTAATTTTTTTTTTCGTTTGTTTTGGATCCAATTGTCCTTCGACGACAAGTCAACAAAGAAATTTTTATCGCGGACCGAGCAAATTTACGAGAGAGGTGATCTCAATTGTCAAAATGAAATACGAAAGTGGAGGGGGTATAAAAAAAAAATCTTACTCGGTTATTGTATGTGTATTATTTGTTGAATCACGCAACAAGCTTGAATAACCATCGTTTAAGATATCAACGATTGATGTTTGATAAGCTTCCTAATTGTTTAATACGATAAAAAATTATCGACATCGTTGTCTCAGTGCAACTATTTCGATATTCCTATTCTAGAAGGCGCTGCAGTCGCCCGGACTTCCGTGGTCCATCAGAGCGCCGGCTCGACGTTTCGAATTTAAAACCCATCGCAATCTTTAAATTTCCGACGTATCTAATAATAATAAGTTGCAATAAGTTCGTCGAGGATTTCTAGTGGCGATTCATCAAGAAACGGTGTCTAAATGTCGCATAAATATTGTGAGATCGTGTTAAAACGAAGCCTTGCAAACGAGATGAAATCTAAGGAGCGTTTCGAGTCCGATCCGAGAGATTCCGATAAGCGCCGAGACCGGCCGACTCGGTATCCACAGGCACAAAATGGCGGCTTTGGTAAAGTACTCGCCGCCCGTGTTGAAGGTTTCCGCGTTGTTTTGACGCCCGTGAACGAGATAATACACCGGTACAGTCAGTAAATCGTGTGAACAAACGAAACGCGAGAAAATCCGGGAATCTTATCGCCAGTCTCAAGTGACGTTGCGTGCCCGTCGAAGAACATCTTGTTTTTTTTTATTTTTTTTTCTTTTCCCTCCGTATTATTATTTCAGTGCGCGACACAAGTTTTGGACGGCCCGATGCGGGTCGCGAGCGATACCTCGAGCTCAAATGATGACTTCGATGCTGCCCAGCTTTAACCCGCCTATAGTTAAGCGGCTGCTGGGCTGGAAGAAGGCCGAGGGTGAGGACAAATGGAGCGAGAAAGCTGTTAAGAGCCTCGTAAAGAAGCTCAAGAAATCGGCTGGCCTCGAGGAACTTGAGAAGGCCATCACGACACAGAGCTGCAACACCAAGTGCATTACCATACCAAGGTACGCGTGTGTATATTTTTCGCATCTATATATTATTCGTAACATTATCTCGCTACTGTCTTCCACATAATGTACATAACATCGAAAAAAAAGTTTTTCGACAGAGCTAAAAATTAAATAGCTGAATCCTTCGATTTTTTTTTCTCTATAAATAATGTTCACAGTTAATGCCGCACGAATTACGTTACGTCGTCGCACGACGTACCAACTAGAATTCTCAAAAGAAAAGATTCTCATAGTTTCGCCCTCGGAAGTTTCCGAGAGTTAACACGCGTACTGTCATTAGCTATTCGTGAGAGTCCAACTTTGTTGCGTGCATCGGTTCCTCACCGTTTCGCCGGTCTTTCTTCGCGCTCGGCCTCTTACGCAGTAAACGAATTTTTCTGAGATCTAAGCGCAAAATTTACGTTCGCTCGGCGAACGTCATGACCGTGTGTTATATAGAGTATCAGGCTGGCCTCTGTGTTCCTTCGTGTTCGTCTAAACAACGAGGTCCCCCCTCGACGTTGGTACAATTACGTCTTTGTCGGAACAATATACATGCGCAGATGGTGGTGTGCGCAAGCTGAGCGCACTTGCCAAACTTCGATTAGAGTAGATCCGGCACGGGTAGCTCACTCGCTCTTTCTCTCACTCTCTCTCCCACTCTCTCTCCCTCTCCCTCTCTCTCTCTCTCTCTCTCTCTCTCTCTCTCTCTCTCTCTCTCTCTCTCTCTCTCTCTCTCTCTCCCTCTGTGTGTGTGTGTGTGTCTGTGGGAATCACGACGTCGTATGCACACATCGTACTATGTGCGGTTCGAGTACGAAACATCAGAGTCAAACAGAATAACCGTATAGAGAAGCTCGTACAGAAGTACCTGCGCTCTCTTCTCTCCTTATACTATGTACAGTGCAAGTAACGTCAATTGCACCTACTAATGCCACTCAGAGGCTGCATTCACCTCAGGCTACGATCTCAAATAGAGCCGATTAATTCGCCACGAATTGTTCCTAGAGAGGCCCTGTTCGTACCATTTTGCGAATAGTGCAAATCACACTCTAATCGCACTCTTAAAATATCAATTAAGATACTTCCATTTACAGACCACATGAAATATTGGAAAAATTAAGATTAAGTTTTAATTCTGAGTAAGACAATGTGGGCTTCAAGAATATTAATCTTAAATATTTGGCGAGGTAAACTCACCATTGGGCATCTGTAATGAACATACATTTCGTCGGATGCTCTTACAGTCTAAGTCTAAAGTTTAACGTGTGAACAATAACAATGCATAACAATTGATAAAATAAAAAATAAAAAAAACTTACGAATAGTCTGATGATTCTAAATATATTTTTGGTCTCATACATAATATATCGCCAATTCGGCCGATATCTAGTTTGAGACTGCTTGTTACACAACTATAGCCATTGTCCTACAAAATAGTGCACAATGAGAAAACTTATGCTCGTTCATCAAGTTTGGTTGCTTCAGTGACGGATTGATACTGTTAATCTCAACATTGGCAGAGAGTTTATTCGGCCCGTAATTGAAACTACACGGCGAAGGGGGGGGGGGGGGGGATTAATGCACGGTGACGAAACGTGTGCGAAGACGGGTCTGGTCGTAAATCAAACTCGACTGCTATATAATTATTAATTATGTGACTGTGGCCTCGATTCTAACGGGTACAATTATATACACGTACTATGATAATACACAGTTGGTGTATCAGTGCTGAACGACTGTCGCGTGCAATATCGAAACGCGCGCGTCGTTATCGATGTCCTTACATACAAAGTTGCACGTTACTTCGATGAATATAAAATCCGATAATAGCGGGTCTATGTAACGATCACTAATAATTTACAACAGCAAGTTATATTACTGACTCTCTGTATATGTACACAATGTAACGTTGAGGATATCGAAGGACAAAGCTTGTCCGAGCAATGTCGATGTCTGAGGCTATGCGCGTATTTATTTTCGTTACAATCTTTACCCAGCTTGCGTTATATAATTGAAAATCCTCTCATTTATCATCGAAGCATGTTATGCGGGGCGACAATTTTGCGCGCTCCGTAGACGATCGAGCCACTCGCTCGTTTTATCTCTCGCGTAACGCGCCACCTACGTGATAGTCTTTATCGATCTGGGCCGGAATTCCTTGTGCATACTAAATCCAATTACAATTGTAATTTTTAATACCAGTAATATTTCCTACCGCGCCCCAATGGACCATCGTCAGAACTGTATTTTCATCGCTCTTTCAGCATCGCATTTCCACGTTATCAACGGCGTAATTTTTAACAAACACTTTTGCCGTTGGACCACAGCACGTTTTCTTCGATCACAGTACAGCCTGTCGATTTAAATGAAAAAAAAAATGCGCGTTGCTTTAAAAGTTACAGAGCAATGAAAATCACGTCTGACGGATCATGTGCGATGACCCAGGGTCAACGGGCGAAGGGGCATAGTCTTCATATTTGTTTGGATCTTCGGAAGAATTAGAGCAACTGGAGTAGCATTAATATTTTTCACGCGTGTCATGATTGGAATGGAATATTGAAGTTACTGGACGTGTGTAGAATTTATGTAAATATCGCGCGATGGAAAAATTTTCTTGCGTCTCGCCCTCCGAATTATCGGCTGTTTCCTAATTTTCTTTCAAATATTGAGAATGTATTACGCAGAAAAATGAAAACGCTGGCACAGGAATGATTGAGGATTTTTCACGAGTAAAATGAAACATAGTACAGTACATGCCTCCATTATACCGAGAAATTGGCGTTCCTGTATTGCGTAAAATTCCTCTCATCGATGACGCACGTTGTGGATTTAAATAGTATCTCCCATTCACAATAACGAGGCGCGCCTACGCGAAATCTGAAATAAAGAGGAGTAAAAAGTGTGAAAGAAAAAAAAACCTGGCGACAAAAGGATCGATTTAATTTGTTGGAAGATTCACAGTATCGCAGGGCTATCTGCGATATTGTGAATTATGGGATAATATTCTTTCATCACCATTATCCCATAACTATATATACGATGGCTTATCGCCCGTTTATCACAACGAGAGCCTACTCCGGATATGCCCGCAGTGGTGGAACGCGATACGGCGAAACGCGAACCCTCTTTTATTTTCTCACTGTGCGTCGAGAGAGATGAGGTGAGCAATAAAAAAAAAGGTAAGAGAAATGTTTGAAACAAAAATAAGGAGTCATGTACACCTCGAAAAACGACTTTAATTTCCTCGTGTTTTTACAATTCACACGAACAATGACGGTTCCGTAATGAGCGTGACGTGGTAATTAAAATTTCGTAATTTGCCTGTTAATTCTCGTTGTCGAAGTACAAAGCTATCTTTATAGTGGAATACTGTATTTATAAAAATTGATCAATATCTCGTGAAAAGAAAAAAAAAGTACAGAAAGTACTCTCAGTCTGAATATAATGTAATGTACAAAATTTAATGAAATTTTAACTCTATTATATTTTCAGGGGAAAAAATGCTGCTCCAATATGATTAGTCTGGTAGCTGAAACGCTGTTACCGTAACAAATATCTTCTTACATTATCACAAAGCGAGAAACTCCCCGGGTGACAGGCCGTGCAAAGTTTATGCGGCGGAATAGGAGAGAAAATTTGGTTGCGATTTCCACGTATCAGAGCGTGGTCGCAACGCTCTAGTCTGACCTACCTCAATGTCCAGACAGTCTCACTCCGATGCATTCTGGTTACTCGGCCGGTATCTTCGTCCGTGTGTGGGTGTGCAGACGTATCCGATGCTTTCATCCAGTTACCCACAACAGCTCAATTCCATTTATCATTATACCCCATTGACCGAACCGGAGTGAAACAAAGAGCGAGCTATACAGTCTACGAATACAGAAGTGCCGCGACTGTCCGTGCGCATACCTACCCACACACCGAACCCGAGTTTGATAGAGTTTGCAGCAAAACCTATTTTGATACTGCCAACACAGGAGCAAAGCCTCGTACAGAAACGAAGAGTAGTGGTGTATCAATTCAGCACTCATATGCACGTTGCGGCTGGCCGCGATGTTCACAACCTGCGGGTGCATCGAAATGTTATATGTCAACGGTTGGGAGGAGAGATGGCAAACGCGCGCGACCTACCCCAATGTCAGGGCGGTGGGGATCTTCCCCTCTTTCGAAACACACACCCGTCCCATACCGTGCGCACGGTTGCACGATACGATGGAGCGGGCCTCCATCCATCGGCAAGGGTTACAGAGATCTAGTCACGTTCGCAAGATCTCACGCAGCCATGCACGCAGACTTCTAGGAATGTGTGGATACGGAAAATATCGCGATATTACAGTCCCGGGGTATGAACGATCCGTACCAGAGATTACAGAAATATACGAGCATCCACGGCATAATTATACGGTAGCGATCATACGGATTATTCTCCCTTGAAACGATTTCCGTTTACTTTTCATTTTTTTTATCTTGTGGAAGTATTTCTCAACGCTCGAGTGTCTCGAGTTATCGACTGATGGGAGCTTTCTTTTTAATCGAATGAATTATCACTTTTCTTCGCATTCAACATTGGAACATGATACTTTGTAAAAGTTCCAACTAATTGTCTTGAATTTGTAGTCGCTGTGAAAAAAAAGCATAGCATTGATATTATTCGCACTTTGTAGTTAAGCGTGACCCGTATTGCCCCAATTTATCTAAAACTTGCGCAGAATAGTGTTTAGAGTATAGGCTCGTGGGTATACATGCATCGCGATTATATCAACGGGGATGAGCAGCCTAGTGCTCGACGGAGAGGAGCTTCACGCGGGTCGACATGCCGCAACAAACATGGGCTCGCGGATACCTCTACGTGCTAGCATGTATAATACGAGTCCGGGGAGAGAGAGAGAGAGAAAATGCGCGATAGAGAATGAGAGGGAATCCCACCAGACGAGAATCGATTGCCGCACACGCCGCGCACCTCGTCCTCCTCGTTGTGTGTTCTCCACCTCCTTCTCTTCCTCGGCATCGACGTCGTGGTGGTCGACGTAGCACATAGTACACTATTACCTCGAGCAATTAATTGATAGTGTATCCTCGTCCTCGTGTGTCGAAGGTGGTGTTCGTTCATACACCGGCGTCTTCGTTAACTTCGGTGCAAACTAATTTTTCTCAGTCTCATTTCTTCCCTCCTCGAGTTCTTCCTCTTTCTTATTCCTCTTGATAATTTTTTGGCTCCACTTTGCACACAATCGGCACAATTACGCCAAATCGCGCTCGAGCAATGTTTAAAGCCATTTGAAGGACAAATCAATCGGGGCGTTCGGTATCTACTATAGCCATAGTACAACTTTTTCTTTGTATATATATATATAGATATATATTTTGTGTGTAGTCGCCGTGGCTCCGATGACTCGGAAATCACTCGAGCGACTTGGTAGCTCGAGAGTCTACAGGCGGCACTCGACGCTGCGTTTGCCACCGCTTAACAACCAGCTTTGTTAACGCACAGATAAGGTTTTTCCTTGAAAATGCCATAATTTTTTGCTCCGTATTTGTAGAAGGTACAAAAACGGTTCAATTTTTTTTTATTGTGGTTCAAAATGCAGTGGGATTGTATGTGTGTATATGTGCCTATGTGATTGAAAAAAGAACAGCAATTGGATTATTTGCAACGAAGCCCCGATGCTATAACCATTTTCGACGATGCCGTAAATAGTACGTACTGTTTATTTACTTTGAAATTCTTTGTAAGCTTTTGTCTTTTTTTATTTTCTTTTGCAAAAGTAGAGTTTATGTAACGTTTGGGCGCTGCAAAGTGATTTAGACTGCTCGATAAGCATCTGTGCAGCGCTGTATATAGCGCTGCCTAGCAAGAGAGGATCCGGAGTTTCACTGTGCGATAACGCCGTCATGTAACACAAGGAAATCTTGTATACAATTTGGAAAGTTGTTTGTCCTAATTTTCAAGAATCCAGGAGGTTCCCCCAGGGGTACGCCAGGCCTCGATTATTCTTCCGGTGACCACTTCCGGTCGCAAGATGAGATTTTGAGACCGGAAGTAACGTATTTTCGGAAAACGTCCGGTTTATAAATTTTATAGGCCGTAGCGGGGTTGCGAAGCGCCCGAGCCACGACAACCTGCTAGTATAGTATATATATGTATAGTATATACATATATACATATATATATATATATATATATATATATATAATTTCCCTCGTCGAAGCTACTTAAATCGCATGGCAAAAGCTTGAAAATTCGATTGCACTTTGAACTCGTCAATGGAATTTAAAAACAAGTCTGGGTAGAAATCGAACCATCATCTCGCAACAACAATTCAATAATTGTTTAATCGCTACATTTCTATCGCCGGCCTTTGGAACTTGGTGTCCTTGCGCGGCACGTGTTGTATATTCTTATTCCCCGACATGATACAAATCCGTGAGGCGTGATATAATAATACTAATAATAATAATCAGGAAATTCAACCTCACTTTATAGAACGATATCTTATCGCGTTATCAGTACGAATGACGTTTTTCACTTCTAGTTTCTCGTTCGATCTCTATGTTATCGGCGAAGAAAAGAAATGTTCTCATCGGTTCTGATTTGTTTTCAATTAATTCTCTCGATTTTACGTCTATGAGCCACTCGACAAAGATCGATCGATGTCAGATGGTAAATAGAAAATGCGAAGTATATTTATAGAGATGAGATTTTTTTCTCAAAAAAAAAATCTAAACAGCAAACGGCAGACTCGTGATACGCATCGTCTCTCACCGTTAGAAATTTCGACGCGTTTGGAAATAGCATCGCCGTGCACGAATAAAGCGCACGTTACCGGGTCGAGTCGAAGATACGTCGTCGTCCTCCGCCGCTGCCGCCGCTCGCACCTCCCGACACGACCACGAATTATCTTCAACGATAACTGACCTACCTTTCTCAGACAGTTTTAAAACCGGTTTTCACCTTTCCCCGCGATCCGCAGGCTCGTCCTCTCGAATAGACTTTGACTGACGACTCTAGTTCACTGGCCGTCGTATCACCCCGAGCCCAACGTTTAATTCACGTGCTCGTCCGGTGCTACTTGGCTGTTCGATGTACGTAACTCTGTTACAATATTCTCAATGAAACATATCGTGTGCGTCGCTTTACGACCTATAATTATTGTGCTTGAACCGCAGTTTTATTTTCCAATCTACGTTACAGTACGACTTAGGAATTTCACGGTCAACGCATATGCTCGGTGAAAATGAATTTACCCGTTCGAAAGTATATAACACACTCGACGGTGTCGATAAATAATGCGTGTAATAAAGTGAGTGGAAATTTTAAGAGAATATGCGGATATCGCTCATTGGACTGAGTGCCCGATGTCGTAGAGACGATTAAATACAATAAATTATTTATTATCCTGGAATCCGCTTCTCTCCCAGCTCTCGTTGCCGACGCCAGAGTCATATCTCGCGTTACCGCTTATTCGCTGTCCCGATCCCCGAGCTGATCTCGTGTTCCTCGGACTCGGGAATTTCACGGCAAACGCGTTCCGCACTCTCGAGACACCGCGTCAGCGAGTCTTCGCATCCGCAGGAAAGCTCGAATTCTGTACCGGCAGCTCAACGTCCAACGCATCTCAAATAATTATTCGTCGCGGTAATTACAATCATTTTCGTTCACGGAGTTGAATTTTGTTTACTCGTTCACGGATAATTGTAGAGGATAATTGTGTACCAGAATCAACGAGTCTTGGGTATCGTGTTGGCGGAGGCCAAAGAGCTTGGAAAAAGAGAGCCTCTGGCCTCTTTCAACGCGAGCCTATCTACTTATCAGGCTGCTGCCTATACTTAGTAAAAGCCGACAAGTTACGAAAATAAAAAAAATTAAAACACGCACGAAGAACCGATAAGGGTATACTTGTCATACCTCGGTTCGTCTGTATCGATGTATCTTCACAAATTTGCACAAAGTCGAGAAATCATCGATAGTTCCAGAGTCTCATTTATAGATTGTAAATTTTTTGTGATTTGTAGATTTATAGATTGTAATGCTTTGTGATTTATAGATTGTAAATTTTTTTTTATTTTTTATTTTTTAAATCTGTTCCACTTGTACGGGGTCCTTCCGATTTTACAGCTCCCCTTTCCCTCCCCCCCCCCCCCCCCGGATCGCGTCCGCAGCCGACTTACCCCCTTACTGTGTCGCATTCGCACAAGGGCACAGGAAAACTGCGGAAAACCTGGCCATACACAGACGGCTCTTTGCAGACCAATTGCCAGAGATTGGTGTTCCTACAGGGTAATCACCAATCTCCGAGAAAAATTGCCTCCACGATTCGATGCGCCAGCCAGCGCGCGGCTAGGCGGTCACCCATCCAAGTACTGACCGCGAGCGGTACTGCTTGACTTTCGGGACCGTCAGAGCCACACACCAACCGCGCACCTATCGCTGTCGGTTTTATAGATTGTATTTTTCGATCTATTAGTTTCGTCCGCCGATAGTAATAGAAACGTATATTTAAAATACTATAGATCCGTTACTGTGTGGTCGAGAGGATGGTAAAATAACGGATAGAGAGTTCGATAGTCGATCGTGTGTTATAGTTGCGTTTTCAATTCCCATTCCCTTTATCGGTCTTGAGCCACCGTCAGGAACGAGTTATTGCTCGGGTGGATTTGCAGCTTTGAGCTTCCTCCCGGTATGGAGTAGAAGCGACGACGGAAGGAAGGTCGGGTGAGGAGGGGGGGGGGGGGGGGAGGCCGGAGGATAACCCGCGAGGCACAGGTGTTTCGAGACACGAAAGGAATGAATATTACATTGAATCATCGAACTGGAACCGCGCGTTGGAGTCCGGCAGTGAACGAAGGAGAATGCTCGCGGTCCTTATATAACCGGGAAATATAATGTCCTCCGAGGAAAACCGATGATTACCGGATGAACGGTAGAATTCTGTCGAGATTTTGTGATACTCTGTCACATTCAATACGCGCAAAAATCTACTGCGCAGTCTCGACAAATACGACCGGGTGGTGACGAGATAAAAGTCAATCCGTAGAAATACTCGAAACTCCGTCAAAGACACATCCTCGTTGGTATTGTTCGAGGAGGAGCGTGTAAATAGTCGTGTAAATGACCTGTCCGCAAGGATACAAAGATGATCCACGGAAGGGTTTGGACATCTGTTTTTGACGTGAATTGCAATTGGGGAAGAGAACGGCGTGACGAACGGCCTGATGATCGATTCGTATATTCGTGACAGCAAAATAATCAAAATTCTTGTTACTAAATTAGTTTATACGAAAATATATTAATAGAGGGAGGGGTTCATCGATTAAGGACAAAACAAATCTTTTTTTTTTCTTAAGACTCACGTTACTCGCATCTCCAGTGTTATGAATCCCGTACAAGGAAAGTCGTATGCGTTATCGAACTGTATACTATCCACTGTTAAACCGTTGCGTAAACCTGCAGTTGCAGTGTCATGCGAGGGTAATTGAGTATGGTATACATACAACTATAAGCGTGAAAAGAGGCTCGTGCTGTTGCATTCTGCCACGATGTATGCAGCTACTGGATGGCAGCCCGTAAGGCCCAAGGCTTTTTCCGAGCTGGGCACAGTACGCGTTATGATAGTTATATACGTAAACGTTACATATATAACTATCGAGGAAACTCGACGGTGAGCAGCGTCCGAGATGGCAACTCTCCGTCACTCGTAGCTCGGTGTGTACTTCACTAATACCAAGTGCAAATACACGAATACCGATACTCAGTATTATATGGAACCGCGATCTTCTTGGTTGAACGATCGAGGAAATTGGAGCCAAGAATACGGTGCTTTGGCCGATACTTCGTGCCTTGGGATATCATAGTTTTCCGGGCTAGTTCGGCGCTCTATTGGTTTCTCAGGGGCATATATAATACACTCTCTACAGTGTTGCTAAGCTTCGCGAGCAACGATGCTCGAATACGAAGGGGATTCCACGCGCGTCGAGCCACGGACACTCGCACGGAAACCGATCATCAGCTCGGATTATCAATCTATTGTATGGAATCGTTGCAATTTTATTGTCCGTGGCGAATTCAACGTAGATAGTTGATGCGATCCGAGCTCAGTGGCTAATGAACACTGTAACTGTATAATGCGTATTTGTCGGCATCATTTTTCGAACACTTCGTTTGATGGCTCAAATTTACATCGAACACGTCATTACACTTCTCGCCGCATAGATTCGCGGAAAATACTTATTCAACAGTATTTTTTCTCATTTCCCTCAATTACACAGTAAAATATACATTTCTTCGAACTTCGCGTCTATAACAGCGTTGCACTTGTCGAATTCGATATTCCATCTAGCAGGAAACGCTTCGGACCCGAGGCAAAGGCAAAAATAGCTCCCAACGAGACCGCGCTTGTTTGCAGCGCTCTTGTATTTTTACAGAACGTCATTTACAACTCATCTGCCTTTTTCTCTGAGCCGCTCGTATGCACTTCAACTTCCTCCACCCATCCGTTACAATTTTCAACTTGAATATTTTAACGAGCCTGCAGTTTTTCTTCTTCTTACGATAAAAAATAAAAATGAAACTAACTGTGCTCCGTATCGAAGCCAAAATCGATTTACGCGAGTTATTCTCAACGACGCAATCAGATGTATTGCAATCTTACATCGTAATGAACTCTGAAGAGCACTTCTCGCTCATCGACTGCGCTATTCGTATTCTGAAAAGATCATTATCGCAGTCAACGCCGTCGTCCTGCACCTGGTGTAACGAGCCATTATCCCGAGAGGGCTCCTCTCCTCTATATCTATTCTATACGGAGGAGCGCGTGAAGTAGGTTGTACGTGATTGCAATTCGTTCGCGCGGCGCCACTTCGGCGGAAGACTCCGAGCCGACGAAAAAGAAGTCTATATCTCTCGCTGGCTCTCGCATCGGCGTGTCTCGTCTAAAGTGTAAAAAAAAAAAATAAAATTGCCGCTCGAAAGCTCAACCTCTAAGCTCGTCAATGTGTGCGATAATCAGCGTGTGCGAGACGCGCGGAAAGATCCTGGAGAGCACGAGGAAGCGATGCTTCCTTCGTGTCCACAGATAGGGCTGCCAGTAAAGCCCGGCCCTTTGCCGGGGAAGGACCGCGTGCTGCCGTTTCGCCGATCATCTCGTTGCTCGCGGAACGAACTCAGCTTCACTCTCGTTATTCCGTCCCCGACAGGGAAGCGATTAAAGTGGAAGGTTCACAAAAAACATATCATTTACGGAAATCGAAGCAATGGGAATAAAAATAGTTCTGCCGATTGTCATCCACTTGTTGAGTTTATATTCTTATCATTTATATCCGCGAGTTAAACGAGTCTCTTGGCCTTGGGAGACGACCGCTTTGTAGGAATCGATGAAACTAAAAATACACGGAGAAAAAAAATCAGCTGGCACAACCGAACGCTCGGCTAAATATGATCCAGGCGATGAATTTGGTAGGGGCAAAAGCTTCCTCGGTTGCGTAAACAAGTTGGTTGATTACCGGGTAATTAACTCGTTGGCCCAACGAAATACATCGCCCGGATCGTATGTAATTTCGCAGTTGATTTGGCAAACTGAGTATTCTTCTCTGTTTAATTTATTACGAAATTATTATCTATTCATTCGATCTATTAATCAACGTTCATATTCCCGGATTCAACGAGTATCGGCTTACACTATTATTATCAAATCATTAAAATGTATCCGTATAATTGTTATAGGGCTTTTTTTTTTGGGGCTTCGCGATAATGAAATCGGTGGGTGGAATCTAGCCGAGTTCGAGGAGATGGAACGCTCGTAAGGCTCCTCGAAGTATCCGTGACTCATCGGCGTGATAGCTCGTAAATTATGTCACGACGAGTAGAGTAATCGGAGATCCAATGTGTTATGGCTGGGCGCGAGCGAGCTGAGCTCCGGCGTAGTTGTTGAGGAGAATCTTGCAGTGAAGAAAATTAAACGGGCTCTCTATACGATAGTTTCTGTAGCAACCAAAGCGCATACAACCGTTTTTCGAGAGCCCACCCCGTAAACTATACTCCTGATGAGATCACGATCTTTGGGTTCTCGGGCTTTGTTTATAGGAAACACTGAAATCACCTCGCTGCCGCGCCACTACTGGCACGCCTTTGCCTAAGCTTCCTTTGGCTCGTTGTTCGACGCTTTTGTTTAGGCTTAAACGCGAAGAAAGGAACCATTGTTGGCTCGCACGTAGAGACGATCGATGAAAGGCTTAATGCTCAAAACCGATCGAATTAATTCTTAAATAATCAATTATGCTGTCGATAAAAAAAAATATCTGCTTTTACAAGTTTTTCATTATGCACATCCAATGGGATTAGACCAACTGGCAGAGCAAGTTTCACGTCCGAAGAGGTAACTCGATGTGACGTTTTTAGCGACTCTTCATACTCGAGCGCACGTGGCATTTATCCCCCCTCCCCCTTCTCAAAAGTCTCAAAGGTTCTTCGACAGCATATAGTCCCGGCGATTCATTGAAGTTCGTGCGGAGTCTTTCAAGTCGTGAAGTCTTTGACACCCAGCAATGACTGCTTCACTTCGAACGTCAACGTTAGCCACGATATAAAGATCAGAACATTGACGATTGTAAATTAATCTGGTATCTCATATACAATGGATCTATATTATTGTCAGATGAGACTTTCACTCGGAGGAACCAGAATCGTCGAAAATATATTTTATGTCACTCGGTGGGAAAATGGCGGTTTTTCCGCACGCTTCGCGTGCGAAAACCCCCATTTTCACACCTTGTGAAATAAAATTTTGTTCGATACTCGTGCGAAAAACGTTTTCTGAACTCGTGTGATTGCAACACTCGCCTTCGGCTCGTGCTGCAAACTCACACGCGTCAGAAAAAGTTTTTTCGCACTCGTATCGAAATGTACTATTTTCCGATGTGGTGTTCTATTGTGTCCAGCGGTCCTTGAAGTCCTCGGAGTCCTGGAGTTGTCCTTGAATTTTGCATGACTTTGAGAAAGTCCTGGAATGTCCTTGAATTTCACGTAATTTCCTTGAATTTTTTATTTCCGCGCAAATTTCAGTTTGTTTAAAAATGTATAACATGAATCTGCTGGGCTTTTTTGTGCGCAAGTGCAGCGGGACATTTGTATCTTCGATTTTATGCACTGAAAACAGTTTGCTCTAATGTGAAATCGCATTTTTGGGATTAAAATCTAAAATATTGCGTTTGGAGCAAAGTGAACGTCATATTAGTGATCAAGGGGCCGCAACATTTTAACAAAGTAACGTTTTGGGGTTTAAATTTTCAGGAGATATGCGTTTTGGGGGTTAATTTTTCGGGGTATAATCATCGGGGTATAACCGTTCGGGGGCTATGCCACCCAACCTTCACTTCTACCTCGAGGCTCGAAAGTTCGTCACATTTTTTACACCCTGCCCGTCCTCGCGAAACGCTTCTCATAGACCTTGATATACGCTTTTTCGAATTTATCAATCTTATCGAGCCGCGCTCGTCGCAGATTTCATCGAGCCACTTCGTCTCCACAACGTTCGACGCGTTATTAATCTTCATGAGCATTAGCGAGTGAAAGCGCTCGGGAACCCAATTCGTTTCTCTATAGGCGAGAGGAGCGAGAAACGTGTTCGCAACATTTCGCGCAATATAACATCATACTGAGATCGACCCATAATTCTAATCAACGTTAATGCAACTGTAACATGCTACTCAACGATCTTTCTTTCTCGTTAAACGGAAGTAGGATTATGAACCCCTTAATTGCCCAATGTGCCATGTTCTGTTGAAGAATAAAGAAAAAAAATCAACGGAAGAGAGATTTTTCCCTTGATGGAAAAAAATTCATTTATAACGATACCGCGAAGCTCCCATTCGAAAGAAGTTATAGGTGTAAACTTGTCAAGTACTTCGATCTATATATAAACGGTTAGAAAAGGCGAAACACGTAATATTTTTCCATCTAGGCAGATTCAATATTTTTAAATCCATGAACGCAGCTTTCGATACCCGTACGTCAGAGGTTGACGTTCGAAGCTTAACCCAATTACGTGTTCGATGCCTGCGTCACGTTGGTCACAAGGGAAAAATAAAATATTGGTATTTTTTTTTCTACGTTTCGTTTCTCATCGGCGCTTTCGAATTTCGATATATCATCGTCGGCAGAAACATTTTTCCTGCCCAACACGTCGCTTCGCGTTTTCCACATCCATTTCGATGAAGGCTGCCAGCGAAAATATAATCAATGGTGCGAATGTCAAATGAATACTGTAACTCTCAAAACGTTGCAGTGACGGAAAAATTATCTTGAACAGCCGGAAAGAAATAACATATGATTTTTACAATTGTTCTGAAAATAATGTGCTTGCTGGTGTTTTGTACCCAAATATTGGTAGGCTTAATTAATCGTTTCGTGGGGCGAAAGGGATTTGAGGAGAAGGGGGGAGTTTTAGCAATACGTTCTTTTGCCTCAATTTTAAATATCGTTGTCAACGTATCTTCTTTAATATGCTACGGGTTAAAAGAACGGAAATTTTACTTAATCAATATAACGTATCAGAGCGTTCTACACTGACCGTCAAAGGGTTAAATTAATAAGCGATAATCTTTATTATTCTATAATTACAGTAATTTTTTTTCTATATGTATGTCGACAGGCCTAGCCCCGGAGGCGTCGGTGATAACGGGGTCCAGGGTGTCAGAGGTAAAGGCCTGCCGCACGTGATCTATTGTCGTCTGTGGCGCTGGCCGGATCTGCAGTCTCATCACGAGCTCAGAGCGGTCGAACACTGCGAGTACGCTTTCACCCAGAAGCGTGACGAGGTCTGCGTCAACCCTTATCATTATCAGCGAATACAAACGCCAGGTGCAGTGGAACAGCAATTTTTACCATGCTTCATTACCTAGATTCAACAAGCAGTTTTCTATAATGATGAAAAGAAAAAACAACTCCACAGTTCATTCTTCTCTATGAAAAAGATCACTTGAAGCTGCTGATGCGAGAGAGCCTATGATAATATTTCGTTATTTTTTTCTGTACAGTTTTACCGGCTATACTGGTACCGAGGCATAATCTTTCCGGTGACGAGTCGGTATTATACAATACTTCCCTCGAAGAGCTTAGCGTAAGCGTGCCAGAGAATACGAGCTTCCACGCAACGTTGAATCATAAACACAATAATCAACAGGGGATTGCCCAATCTCCGCAGCAGCAACAACCAAATAATCCCTACCAAGGAATGCAGGTTCGGTAAAATTTTGAAAAATATATATACATATCAACATAAGATCTTTTTCATTTTTCCTTTTTTCTTTCTTTTTTTTTTTTTACAGAGTATGCAAGCAACGAGTCCGGCGAGTGTCGGAAGCCTCGGTAGCGTACAGGGTTCGCCGCATCCTGCACCGGGATCCATGGACCCGCCAGCCGACACGCCACCTCCAGGCTATATAAGCGAAGACGGCGATAACATGGATCACAATGACAACATGTCACTGTCGCGTCTATCACCTAGTCCCGTAGACGCTCAACCGGTTATGTACTGCGAGCCAGCATTTTGGTTAGTATCCTTGCGTTAAGTTTTAAGCTGGAACAGATATCTTAATAAGATTAACTATCCGGTCAGTGAACAAAATCATATAATATTGAGCTTTAAATCTCAAAAATCTCTGGAAATCTAAATTTTCGGTTTCGATAGTTACGTAGATGCTAGTTATAAATAGTGTTGACTTATTTATTCGAGTAGTTTTTTTTATACAGAAAAATGTTATTTTGTTTCGCCAGGTGTTCCATAAGTTATTACGAACTAAATACGAGGGTGGGCGAGACTTTCCACGCCTCACAGCCAAGCATAACAGTCGATGGTTTCACGGATCCAAGTAACTCCGAGCGTTTCTGTCTCGGTCTTCTGTCTAACGTTAATCGCAACACCGTCGTCGAACAGACAAGACGGCATATCGGCAAAGGCGTTAGATTGTACTACATCGGTGGCGAGGTATTCGCGGAATGTCTCTCAGACTCTAGCATCTTCGTGCAGAGTCCAAATTGCAATCAGCGTTACGGTTGGCATCCCGCTACCGTCTGTAAGATACCACCGGGTAAGTTCGCTTTCCGACAAGTGCGTGTCGATAAACACGAAAATCCTTAAGAATTATCGAGTTAATTGATACAAAAATAATATAAATTAACACACTTGTTGTATCTTGTCTGCAGGTTGCAATTTGAAAATCTTCAATAATCAAGAATTCGCCGCGTTACTGTCGCAGTCGGTGTCGCAGGGTTTTGAGGCGGTATATCAATTAACGCGAATGTGCACTATCAGGATGAGTTTCGTTAAGGGTTGGGGAGCAGAGTATCGTCGTCAAACTGTAACGTCAACGCCATGCTGGATTGAACTGCATTTAAACGGGCCGTTGCAGTGGCTCGATCGGGTTCTCACACAGATGGGATCCCCGCGTTTACCCTGTTCCTCGATGTCTTAAATCGACCTCGGTACCGGACGCGGAATGGGCGTCCTTGATACATGAATGATAGAAGAGAATTAAAGAGAAAACAATAATGGGCGAGAGGTACGTAGAAGAGGATGACGAATGATTATGTTTGAGGGAAGAAAAAGAGGAAGAACGATAACGATCTGTGAGTGTAAGTTCGAACTTCTTCATTTGAGATATGCAAAATTCATGGTGTAAATCGCGAAGAAACGGAGGCGATGAAGAGGAACAAAAGAAGAGAGAGGGTAAGGGAAAAGTGAGGAAGTCGTGGCTGTGTCGGTTTCGTCGTTTCTGTTTTGTGTTTCCTAACCGTCGATGCCCTCGGAGATCGCGGCAAGCCGTGGATCGCTCACAGGGTCAAGAGAAAGAGTGAAAAAGAGTGAGCCTTCATAATCGTTGAAACTCAGCGACTGAATTGCCACACATTGGAAGCATCGTGTATATTGAACGGGAGGAGCTACAATAATTCCCGAGAGATAGGAAGAGAAAAGAGGGGGGAAAAAGTAATAATCCAGTATAGTAGGTAAACTTCGGCGATGCACTTTGACCGGTTAACGAAAAATTTATAAACCCAAACATCCTCGCAGTCTCGCGTGGAGCGCCATGATTACAAATTTGCGCCGGGGATGATGCGTGAAACGTGCATTCAAGACGACACAATTTTCAATTTAAATAAAATACGAATATCCGTTTTTTTTTGTTCCCGTGTCGTGGAACACGAAGGCAACCGGAGACACGAGATGCCGGGAGAAAGTCGCGATGTTCGAACGAAAGATTTGCAAGGAATATTGAAAATATATAAAGATTGTACATGCATAGGGCATGTATGTTTTAGGTATGTATAATGCTGAGATTGAGAAGCTCAGCCTTTTACATATTTTTATCGCCGTTGAAGAGGGAAACATAAACGTATCGTAATATACGCCCGAAGATCTAATCGACTACATAGAAATATTTATGTATCTACCAGCTTGCGAAGAAAACAAATCATCTCGCGTATTCTACAATACACATTTATGGATGTATGCGTGTATATAACATATATCGAGCGTTTGTGCGATGGAGAGAATGAAACAACACACAAACATAAAAAGACGCGAGAATTATATGCAAGTGGAATACGTACGAAGGATCGTCAATCGTTTTGTCATCAGTTTCGAAGTACAAGCAACATCCTAGGCCCATTATAATAGCACTTCATCACACGAATTCGTCTTTTTCTTGTTCGAATGTAAAAAAAAAAGAAACAAACAAACAAATCTCGTTACACTGCGCATGTAAATATTTTTTGAACGCACCAAAATTGAGATCAATGACAAAAAAGATCGATAGGGAGTCGCATCGTTTTATATTCTATGCGTCGTTTGAACAAACATCAAGAAAGTTCACATCTTTTGTGATAACCGGTGTCCTATCTTGAGACGTATAAATGAGATTTAAAAAAATACTAAAAAAACAAAGCCAATAAGTTTCATAAATAAACGATGCTCGACAGTGATCAAGCGACGACCGAGTACATCGCAGATATCGCATCGAAAGGGCAGAACTTGAGTTGCCGACGAATAAGTGAGAGAGAAAGAGAGAGAAAAGTAATGCGAAGGAAGTCATAGTGAGTCGAGCTTCGATGTGAGAGTTGTCGAATTTTAGAACGTGTAACGGAAGAGGGAATGGAAGGAGAAAAACAAAAAGTCTGCTTCCTACAAGGAGACGATGAAAATATCGCTACGTATTATGGTGTCTTATCTTAACTAATCGCTATTCTTACTGAGGGTAGAAACATTACTTCTTACTAAGGGTAAAGATGCTATACGCACGCAATTTGCGAGAAAAAACAGAATATCTTATATACTAATATCAACGTAAGAAAAAAGCAACTATATATATATATACACAAATATTATATATGTTGTCGGGACTGTAAGGCGTTGCGAGAAACGCGTTATATTTCTTAATGATCTAGTACGTCGGAGAATGAGTGAGTCGAGATAGGATGTTGCGAAGATACCGAAAAGAGAGAAAGAAATCCAGTCGTTGCTAGCGATCTTTACGAACGAATTTTTTTGTACTTGTAATTTTGTATTGACTCACAAATGATGGAAATTTCTGAACTCAAGTACGGTTTGAAGGTTCGCAAGCGCGTCACTATGGACTGAGGAGCGAGTCCTGAAGAGTCTTATTATCGCTTCGATTTCTTTGTCATAAAGGATGACAATGGAATATTGTTTTTTTCTACGTACTATGCAGATTTTATGAGGGTATCTTGTAATCGGAATTAACACGAGAAATCTTTGAATGAAATTTAAAGGTTCCGAAGAAGTGACAAAAAAAAATTTAAACGAAATGAAAAACGGAAGGGAGGATGTTTAAACGATATCAAACATTTTGATAAGCGTCCAACTACAATACGTGATAGGAAAGCCGGTTGTTTTGGAATGAGGAATGGAACATTTTTCGTCTTAATAGTATATCCACGCCGTGCGCAAAAAAAGCTTTACCGATTGAAGCTCAGTCACGAAGAGATTCACATTGGCTACTATCGTGTTTTAGAGATTTCTATTTTTATTAAAAACTCTTTTATTATATTTCAAAATTTTTGGTCGTCGCTCGAAGTCGACTGACAAAGGAGAGAAAAAATGTGAAAATAAAATAAAAATTGTATTAAATTTAATGACCGATTATCATGCTTGGTTGATATAATAATATTGTTCGGCGTGATTCGATATATGATTTTATGTAATTAGACTTTTGAAGTAGTTGTTCGGATAGCTTGTACACGTAGTGTACGCTCTTCGGATTTTTTCAGTTTCTCGTCTCAAGAGATTTATACTTCATTTCGTATATATTTGCGTGTTTTTTTATCGGAAAAATTGACGAGAGGTATGAACCAATCACACGATGAGAGTGTTCTTAGTTTAATGGCGGTAAAAAAAAAAACGCACCGTTACGGATATACTTTCAGCTTACGATTATCCCCCGACTAAACGAATTAAATATAAATAAACGAAAAAGCAACAAAAGAAAAAAGTAAGAAAATAAAAATAATAAACACGAACGAGAAGTGACGAAGTTGAGACACGAAGAAGTGTAATATTTTGCTACTGAACTAGTGTTTTTAAGTCCATAGGTTTTTATCGATGAAACGAGGGAAAAAACTAAAAAAAAAAAAAAAAAAAAAACTATTACGAGCGATCCTATTACATATACATTATGAATTTCTTATGATATTACGTTTGTATAACTTGTATATTGCTATTTTCAACTGATATATTTCTACAATCTCGTTTTATTTGATCGTCATATGGCTCGACATCAAAGCCCATAAAACGTGCGAATCGTAAAAACTACGAAGCTTTATCCTTAGTTACGTGTTCGAGGAGATACTGTTGGGTGTACGAGAGGGTCTATCGATCATTGATCGGACAAAGAGATTGTTCAGCGGCATACCAGAACGAAACACATGTGTGCGAATAAATTTGGATTATGAGAAATATTATGTCCCATATGAGATCAAAACATTCCATATATCTAATGTTTCACGCGCTTCCAATCTCTATTATATAGATTTAAACAATAACGAATTCAAAGCATTACAAAAAGAAAGCATTACAAAGAAGTTTAATCCAAACGCGAGCCATCGGTACTTTCTCGTACATCCGACCCGTGTCTTTTCACAATTATGTTTCTATTAGTTTATCTAATTGTGTGAGCGGGATAGCAATACGAGAGAGAAAGGGAGCAAGAGAGCAAGTGAAAACTCGGTAAAGTGTCATAAAGACGTCGAAATAACGAAATGCGATTAATGAACTAACGCGCTGGCCACGTAAATTTTTAATCCAGAGGACAGGAAGCTTAACAATACTTGTTGGTCGAGGCTTTCTTTTGCTTCTTCAGAACGCAAATAAAAATTTAAAAAAAGAAAAGAATATACGGATATACGTGAATTTGCGATGTTATTCGCTTGTTTGCTATAGCGAAGAGAATAAGTTAATCGTCTAGAAGATACGGAAAAGATTAAGGATAATACCCCCTCTGTAAAGTCAGTCCAGGATTGCCGGGCAGCTACGGAAACCCTCGTGTCCTCAAGATTGTGATGTATCGTTTTTGTTTTTCCTCACATTATATACTATCGCAGATTCCTCGCGCGCACATAAAAAAGACGAGTGCGATCGTTACATACGAAAATAAATAATATTTAAAAAATGTGACCGATGGAATTGTACTGTCAAGCGATTGACGGATGAGACTCTACTCACCTCCGTACCGACTGCCATTAGTGTAAAAAAATGAAAACGTATGTTGCTCGACGAGGGTATAAAAATCGACCCAGCCACGATGATATCAAAAGCGAGCTCACCAGTTGCTCGAAACGAAGAATGCCATGCTGTGATAGCCACGTACTGCTTCGCCGAAGATAACATTTTTTATTAGGACACACACATAAATACTCTTCGACGCTTTCGTGCATTAGAAAAAAGAAATTCGTCGTATGTATGACTTTTTTTGTTGTTGCATGGATGGTTTTCGTGGCAAACCTACCACTTGCCAAAGCTCCGTTGAACTAGAGGGCAATTATATTCAAGGCATGAAATAGTACGAGACATTTTCTAGACGTTTCGTTTGTTCCGTTAAAAAAAAATCAATCGCCCAGTCATCATTTAATTACTTCTCTTCTTCGTGCATTCGACATTCGTTCGACACCACACCCACTCAGATGATCTTGTGGGAAACGGTAACTCGTGTACGGGCGACAATGTCGAATATACAACTATATACGCGGCAGTCAAACCCGTTCTTTTTCATCGCAAAAAAGACAAAAAAAAAAAAAACTTGTCAAACAGCTCTTTGTGCGAGGAGTGCAGGAGGTAGACTAGGCCAGGCGTGAGAAAGATAGTCTGAGAGAGCGTGAAAGAAAGCCGAGAAACAGTACGATAAAGAATCATGCGTGTGAGACTGTATCATAGTTATAAATAAATGTATATGTTAAGTCAATTGATTGGGTTTGCCTGTATCCAATACTCAAAATTTACCTTCGAAACTCAATTGCAGGAACCATCAACTTACAGTCAACGAGGACCAGAAATATATGAAATTCTAACGATCTCACAGTGAAAAAAAAACATTTACATTAAATTAATGGGTATTACAAGTAGGTAAGAAAAATACTTATTGACGGTGTATGCTCGATTTTATTAATATTATCACTTGCATTGAGTCTGCAATATACCCGGACGATATAATGATCTCGAGTGCACTTTCTGCCAGATATTTACAAATTTATCAAACACAAAACAAATCTCATCGTTTTCTCTCCAGTGTTCCTGCCCTTCGAGTCGTACGCGCTTTTTCAGCTACCGGCGAGATCTGTCTCCCATCATGAACCTCGAAATTCATTGATTAGTCGAACAGAAAAACAAGTTTTTTTGTGGCATTGTACTAGATTAAACATTATTATTCATATGCACGTAGATATAGGTATATATCAGTCTAATGGATTCCCGCTAAGTGAATTCTTTCGACGTACTGTACCATGTGCTAAATTCGATATAGCTAAAGTTTGACGTGTCGCTTGTTTTGCGCATTTCTCACGGACAGTCGATACAGTCGAAGTGCAAGTTTTACACGTAAAAATCTATAATTGTCATTAAATCGGTAATATAGAAGAGAGGACGCGTCGCGGTTGAAGTTTTTACGAGTCGAAATGACGATATTTGTAGGTAAATATATTTCGCGTGACAAATCGGTGGTTATAACGAAGAAATATTAGTTGTCGTCTTCTACACAAATTCGCAATTTGCTTTGTGCGGTGTGAGTTCTATGTTTTTTTTTCTTTTCAATAGTGTTGGCATATGTCGCACCAACCGGAACTCGTATTCACCTCGATGATTAGCAACGCAGGAAGTCGTCGTCGTCGTCGTCGTGCCTGCGACCGGTTTTTCTCGTCGCGAATGTACGTACGACGAGGGCGCAACGCATTGCCTCGACCGATCGGGGATCCCGTATTGCTTCATCTAGTGCAATCTCCGAAGCCGGTTTTGTGGCATCTGAGAGGATAACATTTGCTTCAGCGAGAACATGCTCACGGATAGACCAACGGTTGCCAGCACTATTGCTGAACCTGCGGTGTTACGGTCCACACTGTTTCTGCGGCAGAGTTGAGCTGCACCGCTACTCTGCAAATTCGTAAAAATAACAAACTATAACTTCAATTATAATTCCAAGGATTTATGCAAAATTTCGTCTCAAATTAAAAAGAATCCTCTAATAGTCCCAGTGACAGAAAACAATGTCACTTTTACCAAAAAATATGATAGACAGAAATGAACATTTTCAGCTGTAAACGGTTAAGTATTATATTTTTAATAGTGATATTATGAATGAATATTTACCTGACTTAATGAGAGTCTGAGAGCATAGCAGGCGGTGCGGGTTGGATACATCTTACCACCGATGCTTTAATGCACGGCTCCGCACACTGAAACATAGACAAAAAAGTAATATACTCGTACTAATTGCTCGTGATATATCGCCCGTCTGACTATAACAGAAGTGCAAACGCAATTAGACCGTAAAATAGACGATTAAATCTCTATCATCATGGAAAAGTTGCTTTCGCGTTGAGAAAAAGTATTTTTAGAAGAAAAAAAATAATTCTTTTAGAGACACACTGGAAAGCGTAGTGTTATTAGACCGGTGGATGACCCGACGGAAAATTAGTCCCTGTCCATTCTGAGAATTATCACAACGATACCCCGAAATCGGTGTGGCAAAAAAAGAAAATTTTATTAGAATTCAAAGCACAAGCGATTGAATGTGAAATCTTTCGTGTGATAAGCCCAGTAAAAGAATCTCTCATGTAATCGTCGAGTCCTTTGTACTGGCGTCGGGACAAGACGCCACGCTAAATCTGTTCATCCTGGCAGTTTGCCATCTCGTGTGACCGCCTGTGTCGTGAGACGAGTTGAATTCAGACGAAAGGCCAGTGCCACTAGATCTCACAGTCACGAGTTCCGCATATTACTCATAGAAGGGAACAAATAACGGCGATACTGCAGCATGCTCGGTCGTAAATTTATGTTTAATTTTAGCGCGACGAGAGATTGCATTCATATCCTATCTACATTATATATATCTAGCGGATGCTCCGCTGCATTAGCTGTAGGTGACTGATTAACTTTATCAAGTGCCGGGAGCGTTTGTCTATGGTGTTACGTAACCCGCGTTCTTATCTCCTGGCAGTCGAGATGTTGGACGATTATTTAATCCTAGGCGTGAACGATTTGAATAATTAAGTTGATTTAACGCTTTCATCGATTTTTTTTAAAGTCGTTACTCAGTTCAGTGCCTCTTTGGTTTTTCGTACCCTGAATAAATTTCGCTTCGTATAAATAACAAATATAATATAATAATAATAACAATAATAAATATAAATATCGAGAAGAAAAATGGACAAAGTTCCTAGAATAAGCATGGAGTACCAGTACGAGTGGGTCGACCGGAAAATACGTCGCAAATTTGTCCTCAAACAAAAATAAACACGCAAGGGTCATTGGAGTTTACGCAGCGCGTTCGTGAGCGAGTTGCAGTGTTTATCTATTTCCTCTGGGTCGTACATTTTTCTGAAGTGCGCGATACCTTTTTTTCGCGAAACGATGACGGGGCGGGAGTAGGCGGGCGCCGCGATGGAAAGTACATATAATATATTTCGCACTGCGGGCAATCGACTGTAAGTACGGTGTGTGGCAAGAACATCGAGAAAAATAAAAATTCGAATGCTGAATATTTTTTTCAAGTGATTCGCTTTTGTACTCCTCTTTTGAAAACTTCAATAAACAAATTATCGGGATGCGAGGATAAATTAACGAAATACATAGGGTGAAACAACAAACTGGTTAAGGCTGACACTCATACCTCAATCGGACGACTGCGACGCGTCTGCAACTGAACTCTAACTGCGAAATAGAATCTACGCGTATTTCGATCCTGCACAGTTATATGCGTAGTCCATCAGAATAATTTTACGTCGACATGATAGTGCCACGGGTTTGCAATTGCGAAAGTACCCATTGGCGCCGTCTAGATTCCCGGCAGATAACACGTTCACAACCTTTCAAATTAAGTAATACAATCCACGGGCATTTTCATGTGCGTAGTTAACACGAATTATTTTGCGACGCTCTGAAGATTACGAAATCAAAATGAAAAAACAAAAAGACACATCAAGTGTCAGACGCCGCGTCTTGGTTAATCAAAATGTATCCAAAGCTCTCAACGATGTGTCTAAAATATTTAAACAAGTGAGTATTATATTTGCGCTATTTATCGAAGAAAGTTTAGCCTGTAAATTACTGTAGTGTCGGCGATTGAACTTCGTATAATTGCAGCTCGTGCACCAAACTTGCGATACCGAGTGTTCGATAAAGACTGAATAAAATTGTGGTTTGGGGTAAACACCATTTACAGAGGCTGAACGTCATTGCAATTACTCAAGATTCTTCGCAGCATCGATAATTCACGCCTGCAGCGCGATGATAAGATTTGCGTCAATCATCTCGTGAAAACTGTTGTAAGATCGTGGTAAATGTCTCAGGAAAGTGCGTCACGAAGGGGACCACGTGGATTTTCTATGCGCATTGCGAACTTATCTAAACGATGATAAAACGTAAGTGCGCTTCGACACAGATACATAATAAAGCCACAAGATGAAGGATATAAAATTCCATGTAAGATACATTGTCTCTGTCATCAATCCATCATGAAGACCGAGCAAACTAATTTACAACTCTCAAGGAGGGTATCAAAATCAAAATATTTTCTTAAAATTTCTGCCACGCCGAAGTCTAAAGCGGAAAAACGTTGCTGGAGAAACCTAACCTACAACACGCATTAACCTAGAACTCGATGAATGCGCCTTGTTATTTCAGTCTCCATTGACAAGGCGGTCCAAGAGAGTAGCGTTGACTTATCACCTTGAAACGAAGCGGCTATATAGAAATATACTTCAGGTCAGCAATTTTTTAACACACCCCGAGAGATTCACACCAAATTGTCGAGATCACCAGCCGAAACGCCGACCTCAATCTCGTCCCAATTCAATTATCTAGCGTTATAACACATAAAATTCGGAGACGGCAGCGAAAAAAAACTCAATTTCACACATGAAAGTCTTAAAGAATGTTTGGAAGGACAATCAATTATTTTTGTACCGGCGACTTCGGGATTAATCGGGAATAAATGGTTCGCGAGCATTTCCTATATCGAGCGTCACATGCGAGCGTTTTACGTAATAATAATAATCATAATACCCCACGAATATCTTTTCCGAAGATCGACAGTATTAACGCGCGAATTATTTAAACTTTTTAAAAATCATTCGCGAGAGTGTTGCACTGACCTTCTTGCATGAAACTTGCCGAACGAAGAGATCGCGATTAGATGGAACCTCCCTGTGACCAGCTGATTTTTTTTATCTCACTCCCACTCGTTCACATTCGATCATTCGCTTCGTCGGCCACTGCCGCGCAGCGATCGTTTTCTTTGCCGCTCGCGTCGCTTCTCGATTCTTTAGCAGCCCGTATGATAGTTACTGCGCATGCGCAAAGATGGTTTATCGAATTGATTTATTGATAGGGCGAGACAAGTGGCACACATTTGTAGATCAGAATTATCAGAGCGTGGGAATGGACTATTATTCGAATAATAAATAAGCACAAAGTTCGTTCAATCAGCAACGTATTGTAAATGATTACTGACCGTAGATAAAGAAGCTTTCTGTAAAAGGGAAGGTCAATGGAGCCTGATAGGTGGCGATACTCACCCGGATCGATGGAAGAGTTTTACACCGAAGAGATTACGGTATGAATCACTTGAGAATGTCTTCTGATAGATGGCCGTGTACTATTGAAGTCTCAATTGAATTACTATGCAGCCAATGTATTGATGACCGCATATGCAAATTATTTTATACATATTTAACATATGCGGAATGACTAATATGCCGCATGCTCACACAGAGTCGAGACGCGGATCTCATTTCAAATAAATATAGTATTAATTGAGGGCAAAAGAATTGATTAAATAATCATAGGTCGGCTCTTTTGGAATTATATCTAACATTAGAAAGAGTCACGTTCGAAGTTATCAAAAAAATCTCGTACGAAACTCGTACCTCATGCTAAGGGGGATCCGCAAATATTTTTCTACTCCAAACGAACGAAGTATGCGTAACCCATTGAAATATAGTTCTAAGAATAATTACTCGTGACGCACCGTTGACTTATCGCGTCGGAGTCATTTCCGCGGGATGCCGCAGTATCCTTTCGGCTCGCGAGCCGTTCTATTCTTCTCACTTGTCTCGCGAGCACTCTCAAGTAGTAATCATGTTTTCAAAATTTATAATTTTTTTACTGTTGCAAGTTATTGTTCACGTCCTCGGTGAGCCTAAAGATCAAGAGAGTTTGTGCGCGGCTCAACAGACATGCACGAGTTGTCTTCAAACGCCGACATGTGTTTGGTGCTCAGCGGTGGTAAAAAAAAATCGTTTATACGCTTTAAAGTACACATTTTTTCATACCTATAACTTTCGTGGTTTTTTGTGATATTATTTAGAACACCGAAGAAACCGGTGGATCTCTGGTGCGTTGTGTGACGCGAAATAAATACGAAAGGGAAGGAGACCTGTGGTGTCCAAGCTCTCAGGTCTTCAATGATTCTTCTAAGGAGACAATCCTTGAAGGCTCGCCGTTCTCAACCGATGTGAAAGAGAAAATTCAAGTTCACCCTCAAAAAATACATCTTCGTCTCAGACGAGGTAAAAAAAAACTGGAATAAGTAATTATTTATTTATTTATTTGGTTTGCGGGGGCCAGCCCCTTTTACATGGATGTATACATGTTTTTAATATAATATAGATCTCAAAGAATAACAGTTTGTGGAATAATGATCAGTGAAATTTGAGGACATTAATCGTAACGAGAGATAATATTGTGCATGGCGACTTTAAACTCTTCGTTTGGAATTTTATTATCATTATCAAGTAATTATTATTATTAAATAATGGTTCGCTATAAAGAGAGCCATGATTGATTTCCGGTCTCACTCGCGATGATTTCCAGGCGAAAAGCACCACGTGACCTTCAAGTATAGTCAGGCTAAGGCTTATCCCGTCGATCTTTATTATCTCATGGACTTGTCCGCCTCGATGGAAGATTACAGGGATCGTCTGTCCGATCTCGGTGGTCAACTCGCAGATGCAATGAGCAACCTGACTTCGAATTTTCGTTTAGGATTCGGGAGTTTCGTGGATAAGGTACTTTTACCGATGACGAACACGCAGCCTGAAAGGTGAGAATTTCCAAATTTACGCAGTCTTTTTTTAAATATCTGAAGCAATCTCGAATCAAATTTTATTTTTGACAAATATCCTACTTCACGGATCGATCGCAATTACTTTCAGATTAAAAAAGCCCTGCGAACTGAAAAACAACAAGGATTGTGCGCCTCCATACGGTTACAAGAATCAAATGCCTTTGACGGAAAACGTTACGGTGTTCAATGTACTATTTCGTCCAGGTCATTAAATCGTTTGAGGATATTGGGTTTATGAGTTTATATTTAACAATCGATTACAGAGTCGAGTAAAAGAGGCTCCGATCTCGGGTAATATCGATGCACCGGAAGGAGGTCTCGACGCGATGATGCAGGTGATGGTGTGCACGAACGAGATTGGCTGGAGAGAGAAGGCCCGTCATCTTCTCGTATTCTCGACGGACGCGAGTTTTCACATAGCTGGAGATGGCAAAGTAAAACGCCTATCCGTAACGATATGAAGCAATTAATGCGATTCCCACTCAGGATTATTTATGATAATTAAATCGATATTTAATGAGTAACTGGTTTGAATTTATTGACTCGATTACTTTAGCTCGCTGGTGTCATCGAGCCTAACGACGGTCTCTGCCATTTGGATCGAGAGGGCTTCTATTCGTATTCCAGCCTTCAGGATTATCCTTCGATATCGCAAGTAAAAAAAAAAATGTTAAATACCTAAGCAAACTGTTCAGTGAGTGAAAAATATCTTCGGTGTACAATTTCTTTTTCTTTTTCTGTTCAGATAAATCGAAAAGCTCGCGAACATAACGTCAATATCATATTCGCCGTGCCAAGTCACAAGAACGAGACTTATCAATTACTCAGCCGCAGTATCCGCGGATCTTCGGTCGGAATGTTGGAGGATGATTCAGAAAACGTCGTTGCTCTAGTCAGTGGAGAGTACGAGGTAATCGGAATTTAGATTAAAATTCAATTAAAATCGTACGTGATGTTTTTTGAAATAGCTGTTTCACCAAGTGGAAAACATGGGTACATTGGGGATCAAAGTGTTAACAAATACAATAATCGTAAGAAAACACTTTCATTGTAGAAATTAGTGGACTCCGTGGAGCTGACGGATGATGCACCAAAGTTTATGGACGTGCGATACTTCTCAAAGTGTTTGGACAAAAACGGGGACATGAAAGAGAGACGAGACTGCGGAGGGCTTCGACTTGGCAATATCGTCGAATTTGACATCGTTCTAAAGGTATGTTCAATTTTCAAAAATAAATAATAATAATAATAATAATATCTCCACATTAATGTGTGATACTCATTAGGCGGTGGAATGCCCGAAAGATCCAAAAGACTGGAAACAAACTTTGCACATAAAACCCCGAGGAGTAAACGAGAGTCTCACGATAGAATTGGAACTAATCTGTGACTGCCCTTGCGATAAACCAGGACATCCGGTATGCGCAAAAATCATATCTCCTTTCCATACACGCGCGCAAAAAATATTTTTTATAAGGAATGAGGTTATTAGTACTTGAAGGGGTTAATTGTTTTAGGGCAACATAATGAACGCACCTCAGTGCAAAAATAGTGGTAGTCTCGAGTGTGGTGTGTGTACGTGCAACGATGGATTTTACGGAAAGCATTGTGAGTGCAAAGGGAATGAGGCCGGTAGCGGAACGATGGAGGATTGTAAACCGGCGAACGAGACAATCGTATGCAGTGGGCATGGTGTCTGTAAGTGCGGTGTATGCGACTGTGCTCACAGGCCAAATCCTCAGGAAGTATTCTTCGGGAAGTACTGCCAGTGTGACAATTTCTCTTGCAAGCGAAGCGGCGGTTTAGTGAGTAAAAACATCACTGTTATTCGCTATTATTGTTATTATACAACTGCAGCAGACGATGTTTTTACGGAGATAAAATACCGAGAGAGTGTCTACTGTGTAGTTGTTAGTCAAAGTTATTTACAGGCGCGCGTTCTATTACCTGGTGCCAAGAGGCTTCGGGTACTTGTATATCCATTCGTTTATTTGTTCTCGGGGCTTGGCGTTGAGATGCATCTGCTCTTTTCTCTCATGCCTATCCCTTAGCCCACGGGCAGTACTGTACCTCTAGGTACCCTCAAGTGTTCACCTTCCGACTGACTCTTATTACTTCATATTCTCTTATTTTTCTTCATTTTCCTCGTCTTCTTGTTTTCTCTTCATCTCGAGGTATCTCTTTCACCGGCACACCACGCTCTTTTAGGTCTGCGGTGGACGTGGTAAGTGCGAATGCGGCACGTGCAATTGCCTACCTGGATGGGGCGGCGAAACATGCGACTGCAAGGAAACTAACAGCACATGCACACCACCAGGCGATAACACCGAGATTTGCAGCGGTCGCGGCGACTGCATCTGTGGGAGCTGCCATTGCAAGGAGAAGGATAGAATTCGCTACTCCGGACAATATTGCGAGGAGTGTCCCGTACGATCATTTTTACTATCTATTTAGGCAAAGGTCGTCTTTGCTGGCTTTTGTTTTTAACTGCTTCTTTTATGAGGAAGCAAACAATATACGAAAAAAAACCATCGTTAGTATTAGAGTATGAACTTTACTCTTCAAAATAAGAGCTACTTGATTTTTGTATTTGGGGATATATGAAGCTTTGAAGAAAACTTCTCTTGTATCGAAACTAAAATATCGTTCTAATGTGATATTGTATTATGGAATTCGTAGACATGCCCTGGACAACGTTGCGAGGAATTGAAGGACTGCGTTGAATGCGTCGCTTACAACGCTGGACCGCTCGTCGAGAGTGGATGCGCTCTCTGCTATCATAAAATTAATATCGTTCGTAGACATTTATTCGCTATTTTACTTGATTTATTAGTTTGGTAAATGGAAAGTGTAGCATTGCAAGATTTTCTTTTGATGTGTAGGTGGATAAGGTCGAGGAAGATCCGGAAAACGACGCGATAACGGGAGCTCGAATTTGTCGAGCTCCCGGCGATGCCGGCTGCACTTTCGTTTTCAAGTACCAATTGCCCAGAGATGGTATCAGTGGTGATATCAAAATATTCGAGATAGACGCGCAGAAGGAACGCGACTGTCCGACTCCAGTCAATGTTTTGGGTAAATTAACAACATAGTTACAGAAAAAATAATAAATTATGTACCGAAGAATACATTGTATGTTGATATTTTTAATTCAATTACAGGAGTGGCCATCGGAGTTATAATAAGTACAGTAATTCTCGGCTTCCTGATTCTATTAATCTGGAAAATTTTACTGATGGCTCACGATAGGAGGGAGTACGCTAAGTTCGAAAAAGACCGCGCTATGGCCAAGTGGGATCGGGTAAGAATTGCAGTTTCTTTAATTAAATTTAAAAAAATTATTAAAAACGCTACCATCACCATTTGAATGTTTAATTTCCTTCAGGGTGACAATCCACTGTACAAACAGGCTACATCGACATTCAAGAATCCAACATTCTCCGAGACTAAGAACAACTGATTGCGATAAGGATTTAACTCGCATAAGATTTTTACACTAATTAGTGCGCACATCGCTGTCACGAATCGTTGAGTGCACATGGGATCAATTTGACCCGACGCGCCTAAAATATATAATTCATGCATTCCTTACTTTCCAAATATTATAGTGTATAAAGAACTAGATATAAAAAAAACTGTCCAAAGAATATTCAACCTAGGATAAACATTCCAAAAATATAAATGAATTCTCGAACGAATGGTTGCGCAGTGATTGAAAGCAATGTCCAATGGGGGCAAAGTGGCAAGCGATCCGAAGATCCG
Source organism: Ichneumon xanthorius (assembly GCA_917499995.1). Taxonomy (NCBI): domain Eukaryota; kingdom Metazoa; phylum Arthropoda; class Insecta; order Hymenoptera; family Ichneumonidae; genus Ichneumon; species Ichneumon xanthorius. Next base: position 717,544 of record OU824203.1, on the reverse strand, counting down.
GCAACTAGCGACGTGGAAGAGGCACGAACTAAAGCGTCGGTAGCGCCATGTTGCTTAATTGCCGCATAATGAGTCGGCCAATCGGCGCCTGGGATCTCTCGAGCCACCCTTTTCTCGAACAAAAAACAAATAGACCCCTCTTCGCTTGCCCCTCTCTCGGTGGCCTCCTATGCCGAGTCCCTCGTCGAACCGCCGCGCACTCGACGGAGGAGGACGGTTTATGTCCACCTTATATATTCCGGCACGTTTACTGAACAGCTCGGCAGCCAACCGGCGCCGGCGATGCGTGGAATTCTTGTTTGAGTTCTCGATTAGTGTATGGCTATCGCATACGCCTATCTACTATAATCTTACTACGGTAAATATCCGCACGTTATTCCACATAAAAATACCACTTGAATGTGTGGCTGGTAACATATCTTAATTAGTTTATCTTTCGATTGCGTTCGATCTAAGGAATTTTTATTATCTACAGTTCCAATAATAATAATAATAATATCTTAGTTGTAAATTTAGCCCGTTTACGTAGCATCAATAACCGATAAAGTGAGCAAAATTGATAGAGTAACAAAAGTAGAATGAATTTCGAACGTTGGCGAGAGTCACTCTTAAATCAAGCAAAATTTGATCCCCATAGTCTCACGGGTGGACGCATTCTCTCGCGATCGACCGGTTCCTTGCCCGTTTGCTCGCTCGCTCGCCCGCTCGTTTAACCACCTTTCTCTCGGATCTCGCTCTTTCTTTCGAGGGCCAAGAAGCGATTGTTTCGAGGGAAGGCACTGCACAACGGTGCCCGCAGCAGATTTACTTTATCGTTCTCCACTCTCGGAAGAGGCAGCTCGCAAGACGCTCGTAAATTCGTCACCACTTGGTGGCTCTCTCCTTCGCTTTTTGGCTCCCATGTACCCGAGAGAGCTTCGGGCGACCCACTATTTCTCATTGGTTTCGCAAACTGCACACCTCGAGGGTGCAGTTTTTGCGTTCGTGCTGCGAATAAAAGCGTGTAAATTGTAGCGCGTTAGGCAACAACCAACTCGGCAATACACATTTGATACGAAAAGAAATCTGACGATTCAAAGGAAATAATAAATCTGGCAATTCTGTACTCAATCTATTCCTTGCCTATTCGTGGAATTATTCAATGAATTAAAAAATTTTGATATCTCGAGAGTCTGAGAGTTAAAAAAGATGTAGGGAATTTTCATAATTTGGAAAATTTTATACCCGATTCGATGGTCCATCTGTTTGAGAATATAATTGCGAGCGAGTCGCCGCGTTAAATTCCCATTAAAATTCCAAAAAGAGTCGTAACCCCCCAAGGATCTTTACGCCCCGGCGTCTCTCGGATACGATAAAGGAGAAGCGAGCGAATCATCGAGAGAGCCCGGAGGGTTGCGAAGCAAAAGAATACGATAGAGAGAAAGGAAGAAGAAGAGATTCGAGAAGATGGTAACCCGGCGCGGAGCCGGCGCTCCGTACTAAATCATCACCGCACGTCCGTTTCTTTACATTGCTCAGATTTTATTGATTATTTTACGGCCAGGAACATTGTAAATCTCTTCATCTCGGGTCGTGGGCCTCGGGTCTCTCGACGATCCGCGAACTCTTTCTATCCTATTCTACTCGCTTTCACCCATGTATAACAATCTTGCTGTCGTATCGCCCCCCCCCCCCTACCACCACCCCTTCCCTCAACCTGCTTCATAGAGCCAATTATAAACGAAGTCCTGAAACATTGTTACTCCGTGTTCGGTATCAATATCAGCTTCGGTCTTTGACTATAGGAGGGAACGGGGCAAAACGGACCCGTGTTCTTCGAGGTATTACTTTTTTTTATGCCTCTGGTTCTGTTTTGCCCCGCTGTACCTATTTGCCGATACCAAGCGCCGCGGAGACTTGAGGATCGATTGTAATTATGAGTAATGTTTATTAACACGCGAAACTCAAATCGCGGTCGACAAAACTGGATTCGGTTAACTGGTTGGCACGAACTCGTAACTTTCGATCGCATTAGCGACTATATATCTGTATTATGACCGATAACGATATGTTACACGATAACCAGATATTCCCGATCGTTAATAGAAATGTACAGCAGAGCCTCGCATAAGTCAACCATTTTTTTGCGTTGACATTTTTGCGTATCGAGGTTTAAAAAATAGTTGTCTGTGAAGTTAATAATTCGATTGCTGATGGACTATTTTAACGATTTTTTTTCCAGTACGCACGTGACGTCATACTCGATACCACAGATCCATAGGTTACATGCCGATTTTGCCGTGCGGGGCTGCTCTCCGCGGCTCGTTAGCGCGCGTTCGTAAATCAAACCGCAGGGGTGCCAACCGCTAATATACCCGGGGCCCCTTCGGCGCGTCGGTCGAAGCGTTCACGCGGCCGCTCTCCGCGCTTTTCTACATGCGGCACGTAACCCCGCGTGAGCAGCCGCCGCTGCGCGCTGCGCACGGTAAACGCTCGGAATATCTCATCCGATAATGAGTTCGTTAAATGGATTAATATTGTATACCGCCGTGAGCTCTTCGAGCCTCCTCGACCCTCGCCAAGCAACGAGATCTCTCGAAGCTCGTGCAGCCGATACCAAAATGGCGTCGATGGGTCTGTTCTTCGAAAGATCATCGACGAACGCTCCGCACGCTGAGTCGAGAAACTTTATTTTTTTCCTTTTCTTCGGAACTCCTTCGCGACTCTCGGGACATGAGAAATGAGCCTGACCTTGAACATTTCTGCATCTTCACCGAGGGGTGGGATTCTTACGCCGACGCTAATGCTATGGTACCGTGAATAAAAAAAAAATAAAAAAATGAATCTGTCGAGAAACACATTGAGGGCCGGCCTTAGCAACGAAATGTGGCGCTGTCCCGCTAGGGGCTACCATACAGCATCGGATAATTAATGGAGCCGGTAATGAGCTGATTATTATTAATAATATTTAGCCGAGGTTAAGCCGGGTCGAACCCGTGGCGAGGAGACCACGGCTGGTTCTCCGTTCGTTAATTGAATCTGCCAATCATTGTAATGAGCGCGAGCGCCGGATCCGCTGTCGGCTGCTCTCGCGGTGTTGATGCTTCTGGCATCACTCGTAACTATAGTCACGGTGAACCTCCCTGAGTCTCTTAGAACTGTACGCACATGTATCGTTCATAGGCAATTTGTATGTCAAGGATAGTCGTGTGCCAAATGACCTTCAAATCACAACATTTTTACTCCTTCAATATTTCGTAAAATAATTAATGAACAATAAAATGATGAAGACGATCCTTGTTGGAGCCGGCATTCATAAACCCCTATTAACTATTGGACGAGAAATTAGGTAAAGCGATAAGATAGAGAGGAACAAGCTATAGCGACAAGTTAAACGAGAGCGTAAAATTCCAATCGAGTCTCGCTGGCGCCACCGGGTAACGAGAGACAAGAAAATTCTCTTCGACTAATCGTAGAGGGAGAATTTCTTCGTATCGCGATTGAAGCGTGGACTGACTCGGCACGGTGCATTATCGGCGTGGTCAGGATTCCAGGAGAACGCGGACGTTTTCTGGTACCGTAAGACAGGCCACGAACGGTCGACATGCGGCGCAAGATCGATGCGTTTACTTATTGCACCGCGGTCCCGAGTGGTATAAGTAGCTATGATAAGACGACGGGGGACAAATGTTCACTCTCTCGGAGCCGATAAGGAACTACGGAGACTGAGACACGGTCTCTCGCGCGCGCCTACTCTCCCGTTGGCCTGCGTTGTCTTTCCTAATACTCTCTACCCGTTCGCATTCTTTGCGAGCCTCACTCTGACTCATGACTATTACCACAAGGTCTCACAGTGAAGTTGACTCGATTAAATTCTAAAACGTAAGTGCTCAGATTTAATATGATTTGTTATGAACTACATAGAACGATTGATTTCCTTCTCTGCGACACGTGTTCGTCGAATCGCTTGTAAAACTTTGAAGTTTTATCAGTGCAGACGAGTAATATCGATGCCAAATTCGATGCTGTCGACTTTTCGGCGAGGCGAACGAGACGTCGATGAATCTCGATGGGGAGAGTTGTAGAGGGCCTTGCGAAGTACGTATATATACTTGGCGAGGTCGAGGGCCTCTCGCGTGTATACGCTATTACGATCGCACACACGAGTCCCTCACTCTACTTTTACCCTTTCCCTCTATTGCTCTCGGGAGACCTACTCGTTCACTTTCCCCATCTTTTTCTCTCTCGACTTACGCTCTCATCCTCCTCGCCGCCCTCATGCCCTCATGCCTCGTGAAAACTCGTTTCTTTCGACGCCCGATGCAATCTCGCGTGCAGGAATTAATAGATTAGCGAAGGGCACGTCTCCTCTTAATTCCATCCCATTACGCGGCCGCGTTTTCGCTCGGGGTTTCTCGTGTGTATATATGTATACCACGGGGCTCTTCACGGGCTACTCTCGACGCGGCGCGAGGCGGACCCGGCCGATTACGCGAGATAGCCGAAATCACCGTGGACCACGGAATTAGAGTGAATTGCACCTATACACATCCAGCCCCTATATACTATATACTATATGCATAACTCAACTTACTGTACCGTTATACATAGCTATAGTATATTAGAGAAGTAGACTTCTTCTTTAATTCCATTCGGGGTTTATTTTAACAGCTTTTTCGTAATATTACATAAAAATTTCATCTCGACGCCTGCCCAATTTTTTTTGTTCCAAAAATTCGTTTGACTTAACATAAAGAAAATTTTGTAGTCACACGTGAGCTACAGCCTCGACACGTTGAATCTACGAGCTACGGTACTCGGGTGAACTTCGTCGGCGGGACAGCCAATTTGTACTCCCCGTGGTGCCGTACAACCGAATGAAGGAAGGATGGAGGTAAATAGAGAAAGAGGAACGAATATTAGTGAGCGCCGGACGATTCCTCGTCGCGCTCATGAGTGAAGTTCGATCGCGAGTCTCCGGTGGAAGAGGTGAGAGGCTGGGCTGTACAAAAGTTGAATGAAAAACGGTCGAGATCGCCACGGGGGTAGAGGCGGGAGTACCGAATGGGCCAATAACTTTGCGAGCTTATGTTTGTATGGACAAAAAGACAGGGGTACTCTGCGTTACTGCTACAGGGTACGGGCGTTATATGCGATGCCTTGGCCCCGCTTCTATACCTCTTAGCCGACATAAGAATACTCTTCTCTTTCTCCTTTTCCCCGAGCGGGATCATGGTGCGACTGATGCACGACTGTCGTTCCCATTCAAATGCGACAGGCAGCACGCCCCTGCAAGCAGTCGCATAATACGGAAAGACTCATACATATACGAGTTTGAAGCGACTTTGCCCCGTCGAGAATCCGTATGCGGTCCACGCGCGAACCGAGCCTCGTAGCACACAAATTCGATCTCGTCATATCTGAGAAATATGTACAAACACGAATTAATGGTGTTCGATACTTAAGACGCGTTCGAGTCGACTTCGGACATTTAATAATTTTCTATACAGGCGTATCGCTGTGAAATCACTCTGGGAATTAAAATTAATGGAAGTCGCGACGACGGAGAAATATAAACGCCGGATAAAATTTGCATTCTCGAAGTGGAGTAGATTGGAGTAGATTCCTGCATGATAAAAAAAAATCTGACATGTTTTCCAGGGTTCGAAATTCCATTTCATTTGATTTATTCTCGAACGGTACCAAACGACAAAATCGACCACGATCTGTGCATCGGTATCCAATGGAATTTTTTTTGGCGTTTCTGTGATCGAAGCAACGACCGGACAACCTTATCGAGAGTTTTGGCTGCTGCGTGTCTCTGCTGGGGACTACTAAGCACGAGTCTTGGAGGAAGAGTGAGACCGGTAGTGTGCGCGCACACGCGGGGTCGCGAGCTCCCGCGGGCTCCCGTCGTGCACACCGGGCTTCGACACCCACACGCCGTGTCGCCTCAGGTAACACATAAATTAAAAACGTCTCGGAGAACTACTCACGGGGGCTACGATATTATTGTCGAACGTGGTCGTCTCGTGATTCCTGACACTTCGAAGACAGTTCACGAGACTCGCTACGATGACCTCGCGAAAAGAAAAAAAAAAAAAAACGCACAAACGACACGAAACATAACATTATACAAACATGAATGGCAGAAAGTCATATAGGTTCGTATCTTAAGAAGCGAAGGGGAGTCGTTCAGCATATACAATGTTGTTAACGACGACGGCTTTTTTCCATTCTACGAACGAGAGGATGTGAAAAATGTTTCTTGGAAAAAATAAACCAACAGAAATGACAAGGAAGCCATCAGGTTTTCTTGGATCTTCGCTGCAAAGCTCATACTCGATTTACCTCGCGGCGACGATTAGCTCCACATGCGTAAATGGTGTGGCTTGCGTGAAAACGAGAAATTCAATGATAGTTTAAAGACGTTCCAAGGGAACTAGAGAAATTGGAAAAGGTGAAAACGATCCCGGGGCACGCATGTATGCACGGAGAACGAGAAACAAAAATGATTTGGTTCGTGGCCTACGTCGCATTCTTTAGCAAGATGTAGTAGGGGAGACCGGGGCGAGATGGGCCCCCTAAGCAAATAATGCGGCTACAACGCTGCTGAAAGCATAATTTATTGTTTGTCATCCAACAATGATATTTTCACAGTTTACACACAGTAAACACACAGTTTTCACAGTTAATGATAGTTTCACAGTATAGCGCGTGCGAAAAAAAAATTATCTGAGGCGAGCTGGGCTATCCTTAAATTGTTCACTTTTTTTTAACCCCTGCCTTTTTTACACTATCTAATGTGTAAAATAATATCGAAAATGTCCTTCGGTTTTTTACAAGTCGACACATGTATACATAAGGTTGGCGGGTTTCGCTTGACCATTTGATACAATTATTCTCGGCATCTGCACCTTCTAAATAGGCATTTATTATCTTCCCTATATTAGTTTACCGTTTATTAGGCACGTATGGTCAAATGCTTACTTTAACTATCTCGATTTCCGGTTATTAATGAGCCGACGATGGCGAAACGTTTCCGTAGGCTATCTCATAAAAACTTATTAAATTAGGGTCTCGATATTTTACGTTTCATCACAAAGAAACTCCGATGGGGTTTTGCCCCGATTGCAGTATACATGTAGAGGGGAACACTGGGGAATGCGAGGAGTATTCGAGGCACAAATGTTCGAGTGTGTATATTTAATCGAGATACACAAATCGAGACGTGGTGATCGCGGAAGTTCCAACTTGAGCGATCAAGCGGAATTGCTTACATGGGGTGGTCCTCACACCGTTCACCACCTGCCATCGCCGTTCAGAACGGCGCCCCCCCCCTTTTTTTCTCTTCAACCTCGTTTTGAGCCACTCCTCGGGTACTCGATCCATAGTATAACGTGGGCTGGGTGAGTGTACGATAAAAAAAATTCTTTCGCATCGGAGCGATTAAGAGCCATGAACATCCGCCGCAATAATTGTGGAGCTCGATTTTAATCATATGGACGTTGCAATAAGTTCGATAAATATAAAAATCCATCGGTGCACAAATTTCGTGCTCGGCTCAAGTCAAAACTATAAAAATCGATCTCTTCATATCTCTGTCTGTATAACCTATATATTAACTATGGAAACTTATGGGCGATGGAATTTCGTCTCGTGAGTTTATCAGCCTGATACACTGATCGAGACGTACAGAATAGTACACCTCTGATTTGAAATATTACATTATGCTACTAGGGAGGAAAGTGCGTGATTTTCACCGGGTGTGAGGTCTGCTGCCTGACCGAAGCGAGGTTCTTGTTTGTCTTGTACACAGTACACTTCGGGAAGATACTGAATACTGATATTCCGCTACGGGGGGTATGTGTTTTTAAGGTAGCTTCGATTATTTATTATCGTTAGCGGCGTTAGAGCACGCGTCAGGCGTGAAAATATTTATGAGTATCCGCCAACCGTGAAACGTTGATGGGACGATTCCTTCCGCCGTATTCTCTTTTGTTGCTGAATTCGCGGGCGACAGTCGTTACGCCGGTAGAGATGAGGGAGACTGACGATCCGCACTCTCCTCGCGCGCGCGCGCGTGTGGACATTATGCGTTATGCATTATTACCGGGGTATGCATCGGACCTTCCGACGCAGAGGTGGATGAGCTAACGACGGTAGTTACCGCCGCGTGTATAACCTACTAAAATAAACGATGAACGGAACCAAGAGCAAAGAAGAATAAGTATCGGAGTGTCGGAGCGTATACTTTGAGAAATTCGAGAGCCTCGGCTGACCGGAGGCGGTATAACTCGATCGTACGTCCGTATGTGCGAAGATTTGCAGTTACGATCCAACCGAGGCGTTACGAGCAAAGAGATACGACAATAACGCCGGAGTTAAGGTGAGAGCACAGCATTATATACCACTCTGACTGCATCCTACGTGCGGCTGCCTACTGGCATTGAATGAACCGAGAGACGAACGTCGAACAAGGAGCTTCAGGAAGCGAACGTTCGAATTGTGTAACTATACTTTGAGTAGTTTGAAACTCGAGGCTCGAGATGCAAATTTACGCCTCACGACTCTGTAAACTCGATTACAAACATCTACAAAAAGTTTTGTGAATACGTAATCTTAAGCTGTGTGTATTAATTACTTAAGATAATAAAAAAAATGTCGAAAGCAATAAAACAATAAAAATTGAATAATCTGTATATATCCGGGTATGGTCCTCTATCTGTGCCTAATACATTTTTCCTCTCATTGATTGGCCTGTCGCCAATAAAAATACAACATCCGCCCCCTGACACTTTTCTCGTGTGTGTGTGTATATATAGTTTGATATTATGCCGCCACGCATTATCATGTTTTTCATAAAGTGTCATGAGGCTCGACCGGGCAAATAAAAATTCGGCTATGAAACTGGAGAAATTTGCATTCAAGTCACAATGCGTCGTAGATTATTCGAACGCTTCGGCTGTCTCGAATCTTAACGCAATTAACTTGCGGCATAGCTGCGGGATTCTTGAAGATATTAACAGTGTGTTATGTAGGCTGGTATGTTGTCGGTCGAAAAAATAAAACGAAGAATCAACCCGGAGCGTCATCATCTCAAGGAACATCAAGAGAGGTCCATGCAGAGGAGAAGAGGCGTGTGCGAGGAGGCTGTGCGGAGATATTAGCCCTCTTAAATATCAAAGTTGGAGCAAAAAAGAGATTAAAAAAAGAAGAACAGAAGAAAGTTAAAACACATAGACAAACGACAAGTATAAATGTGAGAAATATATGACGAGGAAACGATCCTCCGCGCGGTTGAGAAAAATTAATATATACATATAAGCGAAGGAAGGACGAGGCTGTTGCTGACCGATCGTTAAAGAGGCTTAAATGATGGGAATATTATTCGAGAGGAAGGTCCGTCTACGTGGTAATAGTTATAGCACGGGAATGACCATAACGTGTGTATAGCTAAACGACGTCGATCAGCTGTAAGGTACATCATGCACAGGATCGGCAGCCCCGAGATCGCTGTGACGTGCCGCGAAGGCGTGGAAACTACAAATCAGCCGCTAAAATCGTATGCTAACGCATATATATTAATCATTGGAGAGAAGAGGCCGAGGAGTTCGAATTCTGGATCATCAGGAGGTTTCAAATGCTGCAGAGATATGTGGGTGAGAGGAAGTTAAGGAGGCTCCACCTTAGTAAAATGGGTGCTAGCGATTTAAAAAATTAGCGGTCATTTGACTAGTGTGGACGCTGGAAGCTACTTAAGCTCATTCAAGCCCGAAGCTTTTTCAGCAAAGCTGGGTGGAGATTTGTGCCACTTTTTATTCAAGTACTTGCCGAGCGGTAGTAGTGTTCGAGAGGATCTCGCGTCTCGGTCCCGCCCTCCCGAGCTCGAAAGAAATAGCTAGGCTCTGCGCGGTCAGCCTCTGGTCACGATAGATACAAGAATCCTAATTTAATTAAGACAGACCGGTTATTAACCAGGGGAAGTCTCTCCGCCTCTCTTCCACCTACTCCCCATTTTCAGTGAGCAATAATTTCACCTGAAATCCAAAAGCAATTAATATTCTCCCTTTCTATGGAAAAGAAATGTTAAATGTAATGAATTCATAAATTTTGTCTCATTCGAGCGATTTATCATCATATTATCTTATATACATATTTTAGGAAACTGTAGGTTTGTGAACGTGCACTGACCTTTTATGCACACGAACCGATAGTGCATAGTCCTTTTGTGACACGGAAACATATCACTCCCGGTTTGAAAATCCCATTTTTCGACCGGAATTGACGTCATATCTGCAAAAATAAGATTTTCAAACACAAAGTGACGCATTTCCGACTAATCTCCGGAAAATTAAATTTCTGATTTCTAAATTCCATAGTCTATAGCGAGGACGCAGAGCTCTCGTGCCACAGCAACCTGCTAGTTCTCAATATTTTCGATCGGTTTGATAGAGTACAAATCGGTGGTTTATTGAGATGTCAATTATACATGATGAGAGTTATGGATAGCGCGATCGATGAGTAAACAAGAAATCGATTTTGCGCAGGCCTCTATCGATCTTTTTCGGTTCGGAGGCGGTGTCAGTCGTGGAAAGAGAACGGGATGAATAGAATAAAATAAAATTTCGAGGCCCCCCGTGACGTTTCTCGAATAGGTTTTTAAGGGAGTGAACCACGCCAGCAGGTCCTACCGTTAATATCCAAGTTTACGAGGCGAGTATCTCTCGTTGTGTCGAGTAGGATGGACCTGTAGACCTGGTCCCCTAATCGTCGTCGTCGTCGTCATCGTCGTCTTTTGGCTTACGTCATAAGAAAGAAAGAAAATAAAGAAAAAAAAGGGGCTGGGGAAGCTGAGAAAGCCCCTAGACCACGGAGCAGTAATTCGATAATATAGGGTTATAGTGGCGCCAAAGCTCCAGGCTCCCCTTTAAATTCATAACATTGTTTATTCCTATTAGAACGCGAGGTGAGCGTAGCCGCTCTCTACATATATATTTCATTTCGAGAGAACGGGTTAAGAGTTGCCTCGGTTCTCATGTTCCGGAGAGCTGCGAAGGCAAAATAAAACAAGAGCGAAGAAACAACGCATGCCTCGGGCAGTTACTGAATTGAGTCGCGGCTTTTGCCTTTTTCTAAAATCAATTTACAATTATAGTAATGAGAAAGATAAAAAAAAAAATAATTATCGAAATCTATTGCAGGAAAGAAGAAAAAATCAAATAAAACAACCTTCGTTTCATAAAATTTTTACTTAATTCTCATATTAATGGGTCGAAATGATTATTCACATTTTAATGTACGGCAGGTAGCGCGAGCATCGTGCATCGGGCATAAATATCGTGGTTATATCTGTAGAAATTATATTTTGACGTGTAATTTTCGCCCGGAACGGTAGAACGGCGGTAGAATTAGAGGGAAGGAAACGAGAAGTTAAAACGACGGGAAAACCAATCGATGGAAGAGAATCGTAAAATTGTTAATTAAAGAATTAAGGTGCAAATATTATATGGGAGAATTTTATAAACATACTGTGCGTGACGATGCAGAATCCGCTTCTCGGTTCTGCGTATCAGAATATACTGGACTCGAGCATGCACGTGAATATTGCGCTATAGGATTGGCACGTCCACGTTTATCCTTACTGCTCCGATCGGCTGTCAGCGAGACCCTTGAAATATCGTCCCGGCAAACTAGCCGTTCGATAATTAGTTTACTCCTCATTACAGCGTAGCTGCGCATTATTAGGCATCGGACCGGGCAGCCGCCTTCAGGTGGAAAGGGCATCGCGCAGAAGCGCGTGGAAGCGGGACATAAAACATAAGGGAAGGGTTCACGTAAGAAAAAGATCAAAATAAAAAAATTAAAAAATAAGGGAAGCACTAATTAACGGAACGTTTAACGGTTGGGCGGTCGGATGACCACGCCCGAGCACGATACCAGTCGGTTACCGAGAGAGATAGTTTTTATGAACAACCGAACACCAGTGAATTACGTATGCTGATTGGCCTCGCTCGACTTTGTAATATTTGGTAATTTTTATCGATATTACACTATGCATTAAAGGTGTGAGTGTCGATGCAAAGGTAAAAAAAATAGTTTCGCAAGTTTGCAAGTGTCAGATCCCTTCCTCAGAAGAAATATTGCTTTCAATCGTTTATCGTCGGTTTACACTCAATTAATCCAAAGTCTCATATAGGCCTGTTTCTAATTATTGCGTGAACGATGAAAAAACGCAAAAAACAAAAAGAAGAAAAAATCTTTTTCTCCGATCTTTAATCGAGTACGGCTGACGATGTCGTTACTGATTGTTCGTCGTCACGTCGAAGATAAAAGGACCGAGAGAGATGGTATTTCAAGTTGGGCGAGCGAGACGGAGAGGGAGCGAAATAATGAAGAAGAAAGAGGAAGAAAGAAAGAAAGAGGCGAGCTCCGCGTAACTCTCTTCTCCGCGCGCACGCGGCTATCTCGACCCTTTGATCTCGATCCTGCCAAGTGGATCGAGAGGATCGAGAGAGGATCTCTTTCTCTCTCGCTCTCTCTGTCTCTCTTTCGTTGGAGGAGGCGCACGATGCGCGGGAGCCATCTCTGTTAATCATCGCGTAATTACCGTTCCAATTATCAGATACTGAGATACGGTCTGTTCGCCCCGCGAGACTCCCTCTGCAGCAAGTATTATCCCTAGTACTCCACTCTCATACGGTATGCTCTACACGAAGCGAGAGCTTGAAAATCAGTTAGCCTGGCGTGTTCAGCGAACGTGGTGGTGAGGATCCAAGAAAACTAGTCTCATCATCATCTAATCATTAGAGAATGGCTTAAACTCGCATACGAACTGTTACCAGCACCACCCACAACTTTTTGGAGTCATTGATACTCGAAAACTGTCTTCCATTTCTATTAACTTCTGGCACCATTTTTCGTAACAAATATTAGGATAGGCGTAAAACCAGTGTCTCCATGACACCCACGTCTGAGCTTCCATTTTTTCCCCCCAATTTCACCGATTGTTGTTATCGCTCGTTGGCACATACCATAGATGAAATATAATGGATCTCGAGTGTAGAGGACAATACTTGTTCGTCCGGGAGCGTGCGGAGGGCGGTACCCGGCATTCCTTGGTAAATTAACTTAGCGGGCTGGAGAGTGAGAGGGAGTGCATATAGCCCGTTTCGGACCGTCGGCGAAACTGGCTACAGCAGTCGCGTTGCAGCCGCCGTCGGCGCGTCCTCCGCCAAATATTCATTTAAAAAGGTAAATGCAATTTTGCCGTTTTACGTGATTGAGATAATGCCCTCCGATTAACTGCTGCTGCTGCTGCTGCTGCTGTTGGGCCCGGCTCCTGCTTCTTCGTCTTCTTCTTCTTCATCTTCTTCTTCTTCTTTGTCCTCCTCCTCTTCTTCTTTCTTTTCTCTGCATCTCCACACCCTTTATCCTTGCCCTTTGCCGCTTCTTATTTTCCTTACCTCGCTCTTCCTTTATCGCGCTATTTCTTCCTATCCCTCTTTCCACAGTCCGCTCATTCTCGTCTGGCTTGTTCCTCTCTCGTTCGAGCTCGTTTCGCAATTTTTTTGTTCCTTCTTACTCTTTATTTTTTTCGTCTATCTTCCTCGTTTCCTTCATCGTTCGCCCCCCCTGCCCCCCCCCCCCCTCCTCTGTTCGCTCGGAATATCTCGTCTCACCCTCACGGTAGCCAACGCGTCATTACCGAAATTCAAGCCCGTCCCACGAGAGAGAATCGCGCTTCTCCCCTCGCACAAATGTAAGGGGTCCGCGCGCGCGTCTCTCGTCGGCTCATCGCCGCCGCGATTCTGCCACCCCGCCCCGGCAGCCCAATGCAATTTTCTATACGTGCCCGAAACTTCTCATCCTTGTCCGCACAAACATGAAAAATCCACGTGCTGTACCGCTCTCCAAAGGGTCTGCGTGCCGGCTCAGTTAAATCGAATCTACACCTGCGGATATTCCGTGCAACATTTTTGCTTCCCAAATGTGCCCCGTCCCGGTTACCGGTGTCGTCGAAGATCGACCAAAAAAATGCAATAACAAACTAAACATCGAGGCATTTAAAAAATCATCAATTCATTTTAACTATCAACTTTCGGCGTGGTGCGCGTTATTTGATTTTGTCTTTTTTTTCAAGGTCATTAATCATCATTAACAAAGCTAATTCGGACTCTTTGGAGGGTTCGACCATATAGGAATAATAATTACACCGAGGGGCCCGCGTAAGCAAGGCGATTTCGGAGTATTCGAACTTCTCCTTCTTCTTCATGCATATTGTATATATTATTATTATAATATCGTCGGTCTACCCCGAAGCATATTATCTCTCACGGCGTGGCTTCATTCGTGCCTAAATCAAATTTACTAATTACCACCATTTATCGAGTGAAAATTTTGTCTCGCGCGCGCGCACCGTGAGTCCCTCAAGCTTTATGCAACACTTGACGCTCGCGTATGCGTCTTTTCCTCCTGCGTGAATACGCTTATCGGTCTTTTACTTTCAGTTACGCATACTTTTTGAATATTTTTTTATTTTTCTTAATTTTTATTATTCCCCTTCGCCTCAACGTCCGTTCGCGTTATTGATGATACTCGTTAAAGAGCTCTCGCTTGGTAGTACGGATCATTTCTTTATCCTTCTCCATTCGCCTTCTTTCCTCTACCGTCCTCACTCCCTGCATCCTCTGCGTCGATACTTTTTACTCCTCGCTACAGACTTCTCTTTTTCTCTCGCGTTTAACCAGTGTCTGCTGTATCTTCTTCTCTTTCTTCCCTCGTTTTACATACTACACTGTTACAACCTCAACAGCTCTGACAAGCCGAAGAACTAAGGTCCTCGATGATGAGTGTTACGCACTCGGGTATCGTTTATTCTTCCGTATGCGTACATCGTTTCATTAGTCACCGACAATCAGGAACGATATTCAGCCTTAAACAATGAACCTTAATTTCAAGAAGCCGAAGCGTTTACAATGATCGAATTAACCTTCGGGAGATACATCGGAGCTTTCGAAAATTATTTCATTGACACGGTTCTTTAATGAGCAATTTCTATATTTAAACAAAAGTATCGCCGTCGAAAGGTCTCCACGAAGTATGAGAAGCAATATCTCAACTCCTCGTTCATATTCCATTGGTATTAAAAAAGTAAATAAAAAAAAAAAAAAATACAATAAAAATAATTTTCTAATGTATATTCTCTCGACAAGGGAATATACCTCAAAGTGACGCTGGGGTGTTAACACGATCTCGAGAGTTTCTCACCTCGAGAGATGATCGCATCTCGGTGGGCTTATGGGTGTCATTAACGCTCGCACCGCGAGAGAGAGTCGTGCTGGACGTCGAAGGGAAGGGGAGGGTCGTTGGAGATCAGCACGTGGTCATGTACCTTGCACCGAGTGTCCGACCGCGATGCACCTACACCTACTATACCCGTATGCCACACTATCATCCTTTAAGTGCAAAATTGCGAAAGACGAGATAAAATATACGAAAGATTCGTAGTATAGGATAGTCCTGTATACTCTGTGTATATTTGCGACTCGTCGGAAAACTGACGACACCGCAATTCCAACTTTTATTTTTATTTTTTATTATAATACTTATATATAGGTGTTTCACCTTTGTATACATGTATGGGATACACGTTGATTCAACGTACACAACGATGGACTCGGGCATGGAAGAAACAACGTCGGCGTCGGCGTCGGCGTCGGCGTCGGAAGGCAAACGCGCAAATTACCAACTACGATTGCGGCAGAGGGAAAGAGAAAGAGAGGGAATACTTCGTGATACTAATGACGGACAGTCGGACGGACGGATGGGACGAAGCAAACACTCTCGTGGCGAATCGCAAACAAGGTCGTGATGGCGAACTGCCGGTCCGCGAATATTATATGGTGGGAGGTATATGAGAGCGGGAGATAGCGGGGCGGGGGAGGGGGCGGGGGGACCTAATCTTTCCCACAGAAGGGTGTAAACCGCAGGCTCTCCGCACAAGCGATGTAATGAGCACACGGACACCTGTGTACTCGGGTATATACTTGTACATCGCACGCTGTAGCTGTAACCTTTCTTTCTCACTTCGGTCAATCGATTTTTTTATGCACGCGGACACCGTTCGCGCGATTTTACAAAAAGATGCCTTCTTTTATGTCCAATGCTTATTTTTTTGTTGTGGAGTTAAACTTCGGATAACGTGATCATTTCCTTAAAAGAATCTTTCTATATCTATTTATTATTAAATCTAAGACGACTTTGCCCATTGAGTAATAATAATAATAATATCAATAAAATTTATGTGGATGTTGATATGAATGTTTTATCCGAAATGAGAGAAAAAGATGTGCGTTTTACGCAAGACCCAAGTCCGAGGTATTTCGCAATCATCATTTACATAACGAATATCACACTGCAGAGTGTCTACTGTCACGTAAATTTTCATAGAGAGTGTCTGTTTATTCTTCGAGTGGATTTTCCCACACGGGGTGTAAACCGCAGAGGCTTGTATTGCAACCACATCACAAGCCGCGTTGGCGCGCGGCGGCGTCTTGAGCATTTTGTACCTGCATGAACACACAGTGTATCTACTGCCATCGTGTCAGAATAAACTCTATAGTAGTATTCCGTCGTTTTTTCCTTAACTGCGTGACCCGTCAAAATTAACTGAAATCCATTAAACCGCTCAATCCGACGATTGAAAGATAAGAAGCTCGTTTACAATAATATGTAAGTACATTGGCACGCAAGCTCGTTTATACGATGGGATCATTTTTATTCTAACATAAAAAATACATTCCAATGCAAATTTTCTCAAATTGTATCTGTATCTCTCGATCGCACCGCTCGTTTACAATGAAATTCATCTACATTAAAAATCTCGTTCATGGAAAGACAAGAGTAATAATTTGGATCCTAACCAGTCCTTCCGGTTCGGTGTTTTAGGGTCGATCCATATCTCTTCACTCGATAATCTCTTAATCGGACCTTGTCAGTATTTCCTTTTATAACGCTCCGCAAATCGTATAATAATAATTCGTGTCTTTAGTTAAACGAAAGAGGGGTGTCCAGTTACAATAAAATGTAACTATATTGGCACGCAGGTCCGCTTATTCAAATGTATGATATATCGGATCTTAACAATACCTTTCATTGCGTACAGAGATCGTGGATATCCCTTCGCTGGGAAGTTTCACAATCGGGTATATCAGCAACGACTCGCGATGTCTTTTTAACCCTCTCAACGGAACTCAGAGCCTTTAGCCTTAATAATGCACTTCGTGTCTCTGATACAAAAAAAAAGAGTGTCCGGTTTTAGCGCCGACGGCTCGTTTATCCGATGATCGATACGTAATCTCTTATCGTGGATCTTGTCATCGTGCGGCCACAGCAGCATCGTACCGAAGGGAATGCTGGGCTACCGGGGGACTCTATCATCCTCTCTCTATCTTTATCTTCGCTGTCGTCGAGCATCGTCTCCGTCTTCGAGGAGATCGTGAGATAACGCGCGTATAAGATGAGATTGTTGCACGCGCGCAACTCGACAAATTATCCCTCCCCGTTTACCAGGCGTCGATGTCTCACACTTTGTTTTCCTCTCGCTCTTGAGGATGACATATCAAATTTTAAAGCTGACGCGCCTCTCTCGATATTTAACTTAGCGCCGGCAATAATAATTTGGATCATCCAACCGAATTTATCTAAATCAAATAATTAAAATTCTATATTTCTTTTCTCGCGTAACCCAACAACAAAAAATCTGAGATAAAGCATCATAACGTGTGAAGAAGAAAGAACTTGTTGTTCGAGTGTGGAGAATGAACGACGAAGGTGGAACCCGCGAATATAATACGAAATATATATATATAAAAGAAGTAGTGGTAGAATAAGGTAGAAGGAGTGCGGCGGCAACGGCAGCCACGGCGGTGTAAATGCAATCAAGAAGGCCTCAATTAGACCGTCACGGCGTGCATCCCTCATCACCGAGTGGCTGGCCCTGCCCTCCTGACGATTGTTTCGCCTGCATCTACCACTCTCGCACCAAGGCATCCTTATACCTCATTGTGTATTGCTTGTAAACATAACTATACCACTTTCACTCATACATTTCGTGCATACATGTGAGGATATTTTGCGCCGTAGTAGTGTATGAAAAGCTCCTGTGTAAACTCGTCACTGGTCACTTAAGGAATATCCTCGTACGCAAGTATATGTATTCATGCACGTGATGTATAATGAACTTGAATCTTGGACATCATCAGCTTATTCTTTGCACCTGATTGTAATCACGGGAGTAAAATTGCGATGATTGTTATATATCTTTAACTTGTTATTTATTAATTTTTTTTTCTTACTTACGAGATGAAAGAAAAAGTATCGATGTAACGACGACAAAATCGAATTAATTTCTTTTCCGAGGAACAAAACGTGACTGTTACTTCGAGCGAAGGTCATAAAGTTAATTAGTTAGGAAAACTATTCGGTAACGTAATTAAGAACTCATGCTGAGAAGATAAAGGTCCATAAGCAATATAAAAGGACAACGAGGAAACTTGTAATTCAGAGACAGGTAATTTGCATGATCCCGCAAGATGATGGGAAAGAGAGAGAAGGATATCTGAAGTCGTGCCTACACAACTTCGAAGGCCGCCGATCCTCGACGTTAACCGAATTAGGTGCACCCGACGGGCTAACCCACAATTACGGATTGTTAACAGAATGACGCAGCTTTGCTGGGGAATTCGATGCATTACTATTTTTTAGCGTCTTTACCTAATTTACGTAATAGATTTCAGTATAAATTTATGTAGTTAATTTTAGTAGCAATTGTTGTAGACACTTTATCTATCCGGCTGAGTGTCTTCTGAAATACCATCAAAGTCCACAAGTTCAATTACGGCAGATCTAAAGCGCTACTTATTTTTTTATTTTTTCATAAATGGTTGTATTAATTGTGCTGTAAAAATGGGTGTAATCAATGAACGATTATCGCAATTTGGAAATACGTCAGTTCTGATTTGAAAATCTGTTTAATCGACCGGAAGTCATGTCGTCTGGGGGAAACGTTACTTCCGGTTTGGAAATCTCATTTTTCGGCCGGAAATGACGTCATACCGGAAGTATGTAATTTCCGGGTTGAAAATGTTATTTTTCAAGCACAAATGACGTACTACCGGTATAACGTCATAAAAGAGGTGGGTTAAATGATACATCCTTCGACTACACCAAACTTTGGGGGTAGAGGCTTCGAAGGCTTCGGAGGGATCGTCAATGTTACATTTATTTCGCATTTTCGTAGTACAACGGCTTTTAGGAGCGTTGGCTAGAGATATGCGTGTCGAGTGGTGTAAAACGTCACGGTAATGAAGGGTTTACTAACTAACTGCGAGAGTTAGAGGGACTGCAGGGAAGACGCTGGACTGTCTCTCCGGATCGCTTGCGCTCCCGCCGTCGGCTGTGCGCACAGCGTCAATTTGTTTACACCGTAGTAATTTGCTAATGGCGGGATTGCGGGCTCTCGCGCGATGAATCTGGAAACCGGGAGGTGCCGTGCGTGGTCTGCATGCCGAAAGATCCAGGAGCATCGAAACTTCGGCAAAATTGGTTGTTTCATTCGATTTTTGCTTTGACGCTCAGACCAAGAAACGCGATCGGCCTCTCATGAAGAAAAGGGGGACCATCTGAATTGCACAATTATTGTCGCATATAGCTGAAGCGAATTATCGAAGTTTATCCTAATTACGGTTATGCACGACTGCGTACAATCAAACCTCAATTTGGACACGCAATCAGAACTGTTACCTAAGCTAGTCGCGGTATTATCAAATTCAATATTAACTTTTCATGTACGGTTTTTTTTTGCCGAGAACCGCGTCACCTCATTTTAGTTAAAACGGGTACAAGATTGTTCGTAATTATTTTTTTTGTTGTACCTAAGAGACTACGATTTGTCGAAGTTTCTTAAAATTTTGTTACAATTTCTTTGTCATGTTTTTTTTGCTTTTCGATAAACTCGGCTTCCTTGTCGCCATGGTTTATTTTTTCCACCCGATCAAAAGACAATTTGCATGAAAGATTAATAAATCCATGCGTCGCGGAAGCTTGGCGACACGTCTGAAAACCGTAGCAATTTTTGTCTGAAGCAAAGCCCGGCGTAATATAAGACTCGATCAGGTTCGATCACACACCGGCATCATCATCGAGTCGAGCGGATATTCGCCCGAGTAGCCTCGTCCCGGAGCGCGAGATTTATCGTTAGTCGATCTAGGCTCGATTAACACTCTCAGAGCGTGTCCGTTCGCCCCGGCTAATTAGCTTTACGAGCATTAATGGTCCGGGGGCCCCATTAAACTATAAAATATTTAAATAGCCACGGATCGTCGGCGAGCCCCGAGCGAGAGCGCCGGACTCTCGGTTCGAACGGGAGGCGTTCCCGGACCGGAGAGTTACTCTCTCTCGTTTCGCTGCATCTCTTGCCTCCTCCGCTCACAGCGGGGGCTTCGAGAAAAGAGCGCGTCGAGCGCTTCGCGGCAAACAACTCGGAAACGAAAGAAGCTATCGTGACCCTCGTCTAGGATTAAACGTTATCCATATACTTGCTTTATCCTCCTCATACTCTTCTTCTTGTTCTTCTTCATCGTCCTCTTATCTTTCCGCTCAAGACTCTCGCTCACTTTATTAATCACCGTTACGGTACCCCGCGAGGTTGATTTCACTCTTGCGAAATGTTTCAAACATCATGGCTAATTGAATTTCCATATTTACATGTATTAAAAGGCGCTCATACCGATCTTCCGCACGAACCACCAATTATCCTGTAAATAATATCAATATTACCGAGACTTAAGAGAACAATGATTTATTATGTTTTCATTGACAATATACGCTTTATTTATCGCAAAAGAAAGAGGATCTAAGTTCGTGCACATGTATGTAGGTGTGTTTTATTTTTCGTTGTATTCGAGAAATAGAGAGATAGGGATGAGAGTTTCATATCAGTATACACTGCACATTGGTGTTTTTCACTTAATGAATAAATCGTCGTTAGAAATCGTCAAGTTCGTTGCTTTCAAAATACATATATTTTTTCGATTGTGTTTTTATCTAAAAGAAGTTTTGTTCGGGTTGAGTGACGATTTCATTACTGTTGTTTTTCATCACTCGTGATTACGCAATGATAAGGTAAAATTTATGTAATCTATAGTCTCCAGATTGGTGATAAGAGAAATTATAAATTTCCTTCTCCTTGCGCTCCAGATAATAAATCTTTTGGTGATGTGGGTTTTGCTTGTGTAGGTTTTTTCGTTTTTTTTTTCGTTTCGTATTATTGTTTAGATAATAGTAAGTATAAATAGTTATCTAGGGTTTTACGTTCGTAAGGTAATATCTACGATAAAGATTAGGTAAATATATTTTATTTAATATAGACATCTCTGTCGGTCCTGCACGGGACTTGTAACTTTTCATTTTCCCTATGGAATGTTTTTTTTTCTTTTTTTAAATATATATATATAATATAATATAGAATTCTCGAAGACTAAAACACGGACGGATACAATTTTTGTATTTGCAATTTTCCCGTTGGTTTCGAAAGGCACACAAGAGTTTCACATGTATTCTGTACGAGATAGCTAAGAGGGTTAAAAAAAAACATAAAAAACACTCCGAAGTTTAACTTTTCAACTGATGTATATATCACCGGTACTGCGAGTGGCTTTTTGTTTCCTTTCAGTTTTCGAATCTTCGCTAGTCGATTTTATATAGGTATCACATCGATATCTAACGTACCAACGTTTTTTACGTTTTTTGTTTCTTTTTTTTCGAGCATCGCGCTAAATCCGCATGGATCGAGTAAAAAAAATCACTTCCGGTTTCTCGTCATAAATTCGCTCGAACGAATCACGTTCTCCTGGGCCAAAAATAACACTAATAGAGCGGATAAAAATGATCTTCACGAATCGAAACTTTTATCCATCATATTGCATTTTTTGATTGCCGAGTGAGAGCTCTGCCATTTAAGAATCGATCGGTATTTCCACGAGAGAGTAGAATCGATATTTTGTGTCCCTCCCTAGGCGTGTTTGGTGTCCTTCGCTTAAAAAGCGCAAACGACTCGAGAATTCGGAGCAGAAACGTCCGCGTTTCTCATGGAAGAATAGTCGCGACGGTTTCTCCACCGTGTCCTCGAGTCGCAAGCGACGGAACACGGGACGCGCTCTAGCGAATTCCAAAAATGCCGATCCATCTTCAATCTCTCCTCATCTCTTCGTGAAGTTCTTGAAATAGAGAATGAAAAAACCTTGAAGAGAGAAGGCGATTCTTACTGCCGATTCTTCCAGCGAACTTTTCGGCTCAACGCTTTCGGAATTCCAGCGAAGTTTCATAAACGCGTGGAAACCGGGGTTCCGTGTTTTTTTTCCTTTCATCATCAACTTTTTGTTCGAAATCTTCGAGATATTTTTTAAGCGCGATTTTTTTCACGTCCGTATCACGAATAAGATATTTAAAAAATCAACTCCCCAAAACGGATGAAGATGTTTCGTTTTCTTTTTCTTCTTTCGTTTATCTAAGTTTTACAGTACATCAGGAGAGACTGCGGAGCGTAAAAAAAGTTCCTTCAGCTGATGAGATCACCGTTCTTGCGCAGCATTTCGAGATGCAGTTCGTATTCCCTAGCTTTGAGTCTGAGAGACGCTATACTGTTCGTTCTCCTGTCAATATCGGGCAGAGCAGTGACGACACTTCCGGTCGGCGAGCCTTGCGGCGAACTCGTGCAGGTAGTCGGTGCGGGAGGAGGTGGTGGAAGACTCACAACCGGAGGTGGTTGAACCGTCGACGGTGGAGGCGGCGAGTTGCGAACGATTTTTGGCCTCTGGGCGGCTGATATATTGGCCAGGAGGGTCTGAAACGACGCTGCCGATGTGTACGGCAGTGGCATTCCCGGTGGAAGCAACGGCGGTGGCCCTCTGTGGTAAGGATGAGCCGGATAACCACCCGGAAGTACGTGACCGTGACTCAGAGGTGGATAACGAAAAGCCTCGAAGGGTTTTCTCAACGCGAAGGAGCCCAGATGAGCGAAGGGGTTTGGCAAGGTCGGCGCTACCACTGCCGAGGGCGGAGGTCCTCCGCTTCCGAGATACGGATTATAGGGATGTCCTTGAGGACCAACTTTCTCCTGCTTGCGCCATTTCGCTCTTCTGTTCTGGAACCATACCTGCAACAGAACACCAAAACCGTTTTGTTATCATATTCTTCAAAAAAAATAACACCTTATGAAATAATAATAACAATTTAATCCCTTAGAAGCAGATAATTTAATGGTCGAAGAGTAGTCGTTAGAAATTATGTGCGTCATCGCGAGGAGTTTCAGTATTTATAGATTCGAGCCGGCGATAGAGTCGTCTCGCACGATAACTCGACTCGAACGTGCGGAGAAGGAGAAAGTGTAGGATAGAAGAAAAAAAAACAATGCCGCCTGAAAAGTTGCTGACGTTCTTGACCTATCGAGAAGCTCGACAGATTCTATCGTGAAGTCGAAGAGTTCCAGGGACTTTTAATTGCGGGATTCGCCTTTATTTATTCTATATATATTTTTTAACTTCAACGGAATAATTATTCTTTTCATGCATCAAAGATCTGCGCGAAAACTATCGAGCCTTTAGTGGGAAGTATAGTTTATAGTGCACGAGGAGAAGACGAAGCAGAGTTTCGCAAAAGTCGATTTCTTCGATGTCGATCGGAGACGAAGTGTATAAGTTCGAGGGTCTTGAAGAGGCCTTTCGAGGAAGGCTATCCTTCGAATTCCGGGTCACGGGGAGCGAACGAGTAATGCTCCTCCCTGGAAGTCGTTGGTGGGTCTCCCGGCCACGGGAGAAAAGAGTTGAGCGACGCGAGAGATCTCGAGAGCTTGGATTCTGGCTAAAGTGACGCATTCCCCTGTTTCCCTCGATGTTCCTTTTTTTTCTTTCATTTCGGAAAGCGGTGAAGAGGGACCGCGCGCGGGTCGTGTCATTACGTATCTTTCGCTTTTGCTGTACGTTCGAAGGCCGGGAGGGCCTTTAAAAATTGCTTCTGGTGTACGTATACACGAAACGTTCTTTGGAGCTGCGTGCTGCTTCTGTCTTGGCTCTCGGTACTTCGCTCTCTTGTGTACACTCTCTCTACCTTCTCGTGCGCTATGGGGGTACCGAGCAAATAATAATATAGAATATCGAACCTCGTAAAACCCGTCAAGGTTCAACGAGGAAGGAAAAAAAAACGAAAAAAAATAAGAATAATAAAAAATTAATGTGCACTGTACATTTTGCGCTGTCGTTTCCAAAAGTCTCGGTAATCAGGGAAAGGAGATACGAATAATGGAAGGCGAGAAGGACCGAGGCAAGAGTTGCGAGAAAACATGAGCTGCGATAATTTTCTCAACGAGTTCCGAGGATCGATTGAGTTTTGAGGAATTTCTTCCCCCTAATGTCTCAGCCATAGATTTCATTATCGTTGTTTATAGCCCTCGAGTATCAAATAACTGGGTTTGATGCGATTCAGCAGTAACGGCGAGGCGAGTTCATTTATTATTTATGTGTAGGTATATCGATGCTGGACCGAGAGAAGATATTCATAACGGTCGCGGTCTCTCGAGCACCGAGTTACGACGAAAGCCACGACGCCTTAACATTACACCTTCGAAGTTTGTTCGATCGAGAAACAATGGAAAGGCGTTGTATTGGAAGCAGCGGCATTCCGCACTCTCCAAGATTCCCCGAGGGTCGAATGGTAGGACATCATGTACGCAAAGATGATTTTAGTCAAAATTCATTTCCCTTAAAAAGTAACTAGGTTGTAGAAACACTATGTATATGTTTATGTCTTAGGGGAAAACGTCACTTCCGCTTTTGAAATATCCGGAAGTTACGTATTTCCGGTATGACGTCATTTCCGCTAGAAAAATGAGATTTTCAAACCGCAAGTATGAATTATTTTTCTCCAACCTAGCGACATTTTTGCGGTAATGAGTTTTGGTTGGAATCAGTTTGGCATAAATGCCATACCCTCGAATCGAATGAGCAGGCTCTAATAGCTTCGACGGAAGCTTCCGCCGCTCTTTCTGCAATCGTCTTCCATTCCTATGCCTTCCAGAAGTACTTCGAGACTCTAACTCGAATGATATTTCCATCTTCCGATTCATCTCTAAGAAATACTCCACGGTCCGGGGAAGCAATCTCGAAGCGACGATTCTTGGGTAGAAGGACAAGAAACGCCGAGTGGGACGACTCGTGCCGGTCGGTGAGTCGGACACCCCGGTACCGACAAGCTCGAAATAAAAGTAACCAACGGAAATGAAATAAAAGAAGCAAACAAGGGAAACGTGATCTATCGTCGTTTTAATATAAAGAAATGGAGATGGATGGTCGAGCGAAAAGGGGGAGGGAGAGACAGAGCTTTGGGCAAAAGGACAACGAGACGAAGAGAAAGGACGAGGACACAAGTAGCTACGATTGAGGCCAAGGGGGATGAAATAGTAGGAAGAACAAAAGAAAGGAAGAAAGAGTGAAACGAGCATGCTGAGCGAGAGTAAGAAACGAAAGGGAGATATATATAGGAATGGGGCTGGCTGAGACTCGACGCGTGCGGGCTCTCGTGACGAGTCGCAATGAAGGACCCCACCGAGTTTATTCGTCAACAACAATTCAACTTATCCAATCATCCGGACGATCGTGTAAGCCAGAAATGGCGAGACGCACCTGCGGTATTTCCGGCGAACGCGACGACGATGAAGAGGCTATATCGCGAAGGAGACCGATGCTTGCCGGGAAAGTACCGTTACAGGGTAAATGTGCACAGCTGCTGCAGACATGTATACACATCCGTGCGCGAAGAAATTACACACGGAGTACAGCGATGCGGAAGAAACCTGATTGTTTTCCACGCAAGTTCTTCCAGGTGGACTGAGAGGTAGGCAGAGTGGACGAATACCGACCAGGCTGATTTTTGACAGCGATGTCAAGATGAGCATCGACTTGTATTATTAGGTCCGTCGAAACAAAACCATTCATCCTGATTTCGTCGTTTCAGTTGCTCTGGAAAAGTTTTATGCGTGGTTTTTCGGGACGAGTTGGTAAGGAAAGCCGAATTAACAATTGGATACGAATCAAAGAAGAGCCGAAGGTGAGCCAAGATCCGCGGCGCCGGTGCTCCTCAAAGTTCGAACTACACACACGGCGATGTATAAACAGCAGGACGCACGTTGTAGCTTCGTCATTGAGAAAAGGAGTCGCCGATGACTCGGCAGTTTTTCAAGCCGAGTCAATTTTTCGATCGAAGTCCGTATGCCAAGATCTCGAGATCGTTGTATTCAGTGAACGAGTACGTTATCTTGAATAAAAAAAATAACAACAAGGTTTTTAAATCATAAATATTTGTGTTTTATCGTGAATGGAAAACGATAGTAACGTAAATAGAAAACAATAGATTTTGAAATAGCAACTTATAGGTTGAAAGACGAAAAGGTTTCAGTGAGGAAGCATGTGGTTCAAGGGGAGGGGAAGGAGGGGGGCGAGACACGATGAGGCGGGTGCCGAGACCCCCCACGGAGAACAGGATTGCCCCCAGCGGGGAGCTAAACATCCCCGGGGCTAAAACAAAACGTACCGACGACGCGAGCCATGCCGTTTTACCCAGAGGGAGAGAGAAAGCCCGCAGGCTCTTCAAGGGATTTGATCGCGCGAGCTAACGTTACCACGTTAATTGCGGCACATTAATTACAACGGCCGGCAGCGTTCCGAGCGGATTAACCATTCGATTTGTAGGATGGATCCTCGAGAGGTTGAAAAGGCCACTCGGCGTGCGGCATCGAAATCACTTTGTTGCTTTTTTTACTTTTTTTTTTTTTTGCTTTTAATGTTTTTCATCCATCATCCCATTCCATTCCACTTCATTCACCTCCGTATCCGAGAATCGACGTTTAACGACCAACCACACGCGGCGTCATTAATCGATTATCAATGCGTCTATGTATCCAGAAACCAAGAATGGACGTTGAATCATTGATGTGTATATCTCGCTATGATTCCATTTCTATTTTCCATTATTTCTTGCATCCCCTCGATTCGGTCGAAGGCTCGTTCGTAAAGTACGTGAAAATCATCTAGAGCTTAGCGATCTAATTTGCGGCTCGCTCTTTTTGATCTTTTCGAGCAGTCTCAATGTGTGTTCCGGGAAGGCGAGCACACGACACATCGCGTGCTGCCGTACACCTTGTATCTACGTCTCTCGCGAGGTGGAACGAGATCGTGAAGTATTAGTTGGACATAGTTTGCCTAGCCTGTTCCATTTAATTTATCCTTAGTTTGAAACGGGATTGGGAATCTCGAGTCTTACCATTGCCACACATCATTGTCGGTTTTTGTTTCTTATATCCGTTCCGAACAACAATCTTTGGTATTTCGAACGATTCTACGCAACTTTAGGAGGAGTCTCTTGCGGCAAGTATTTTTATTTACACCGCAAAGAAAAGTAAAGAGCTTCGTGTTCGCTGTTATTAACTTTCTCTCAACTGCGTTCAGCTACCGGATATCGTTGGATCAATTCATAGAAACGATCGCGGTTAAATTGATCGTGGTTAACTCTGCTCCCTGGCTTCTCCGTTCAGTCAATTAGGCAGCAGCAAATTATTGGCGATTTTTGGGTTTTTTTGTTTTTTTTTTATTCTTGGAATATCAAAAATTTTCCGTCGATTATACCGCGGCACGTCGATTTAGCGCGATTTATTCCCCCGAGAGCAGGTTCGAGGGATATTCAAAGCGGATCAATTACCTCGAAGTTTTGCATCAAGACTCGTAACACCTGTACGAAAACGGGTTGAGAGACTGTAACAGTCCTTCGGCGTGGATACTAAACTCGGTATTCTTGTTTCATGCCGATTGAGGCAAGAGCAATAAGTCAGAAAGCCGGCGTGAGAGAAAATGGGAGATTATCGTTGCGGAAAGGTGGCGAGCGTGAACGCGAACGGTGTCGAGTCCTCCCTCTCCGTCTATCTCTGTATAGCGGGCGCAGTGGAGCATCGGCAGGTGCGAGTTCCTGTTGTAAAGGTAACATAGATAAAATGTCGGATAAGAGAAATACGCTTTATTCCCCGAATGAAATGACTTCAACGGGACCGGGTGAGGCAGAACGGAGCGGACAAGGTATGCAAAAGAAACGGGAGAAGGTGGACGAAGGGCCCGGTAATAGCTCCACGGTCTGCATAAAGAAAATACCCCGAGCGGGGAAAAACTTCCAACGTATCGAGAATGCTGTTTTCGACGTCAAGCCCAAACTAACGTAATAATTTGAACCAACTGTTTGACCCTCTCCCGATCCAAAAGAAATTACATTCTGGTCTTTCGACCAGATCGATAAAAAATCTGAAAATAATCATATAAGCACCTCGAAGTGTACTTTCTACGACTTTGCGTGATGAAAACTTCGTATTTGTCTCATTTCTTCGCGTTGGTCGGATCGTTTGACGACGAACGCGAGTAAAGGAAATGACGCAAGAAGTGTACCGACGAGCGGCACGGCGGCAAAAACCGCACGGAGAGAACCGAGACCTCTCTGCTTATAAGATCGGTTCCCTGTTGCGATTGAACGGGAGAGTCCCGAGTCTCGTTTTCCCCTCCGAGCTCCAAAGATGAGGTTCCGCCGAGGGACACGGTATCCCTCAGTTTGCTGCGGACTTATCCATCGTCTCTCCTCTCCGTCCCTCTTTCTCGAGAGTCAAGGAGATCCTGCTCTAACAGCGTCGCGCCAAAGTTTATGGTGAACCAAACGCAAGATTCCACGTAAGTCCAATTAGATTCGTTCGGTAAGTGAACGAACTCGTACCTGCCGCACGAGATGTTGCGCCTAGTCTATCGCCGGTGTCTGTGTGTGTGTATTCTAGCAGCCAAGAAGACACGATTGGATGAGGATTTGAGAAAGAAAAAAAAAGAAAGCGAAACATATTGCGAAGAAAGACATACGGCGAGGAAGGGAGAGCGAGTAAAAGCAAAAAAAGTTTAGACTCATTCGTTTCTTCTCGTGTCTTTCACTTATGGCGATCCACGAAGCTTCCCCGCAAGGCGCTCCGATCATCGGGACAGAGACGAAAAAAAAGTACAGAAACGGCGTTAGTTCGGTTTGGTAAGTGGATTCGTATGGTACGGATCAAGCGCAGTTGCGCACGACACAGCGAAAGGGAAAGAGCTCGGATCTCGGTAAGTTCTGTTACCGGACTCGCTCCGGGAGAATTGAGTGACCGGAGTGGAAAAGAGAACTCGCGGGCAGGTTCGATTAATTGCCCCGGGACGATGTCTCGCATCGCTGAAGTGCCAGTTAATTGATACGATACCTTGAACCGTTCTGGATATCCCCTTATAGACTCGCCCGGTTCGTTAAACATTCTTCGTTCGTCAAATAAATGAAAAACAAATTTAAAGAGATTAAAAAAAAAAAAAAAAAACGACGACTCAAAGTAGTCGATCGTTGGTACTCTGGATTGAGGAGTATAATTTGTACTTGGTACGATTTAATTGATTTATTCCGGCTGACAAGTTTCTTTCGGCTCGGCAAAGCTTTCCGGACGATAATAATGTTCGTGACGAAATATATTATTGTGCTTCTCCGGGGACTCGTATAAAGTGGCGTACGTGTCGATCCCGACACTTTGCGACAATTCAATTTTCACGTATTACACATCCCGAGAGAGTGAGAGCCGTGACTATCTAGCGGCTATCTAGCGGACGAAACGCACAATTCACTGACCGGTGGTCATCGCGGCTTCTCTTTGCCTTCTCTCCTTCTCTCTCCCTCTCTGTCTCTTTCTCTTTTTACGTCCGATGGAACATCGTGGTCAATGGGTGTAGAGAAACGTCCCGCGAGCGCCCTGCCGTGTTGCTTCTGCCTGTTGCTTGCCTCGCAGGTTCTCCCGGCAAACTTCCTCGAAATGATTAACGCCGGGCCACGATGCGTGTCATTCTCTCCTGTTCCAGTGGTTCTCATGCATCGTTTTGTTCAATTGTTAACCCTTCATTCGTATCGAGTTGAAAAATAGTAAAATTTGCATTGCAATTTAGAATAAAAAGTAATCATGGATAGAAAAAAAGTGGGGGTGATTACGATCCACTGTCATTTATCGATAAAATTGAACCAAGATCCGCCGTAAATAATAATAAAAAAATGATTACAAATTTATCGGTGTAGGTAATGATGAGTTTATGGGCACTTTTGGAGTCAATACCTCACCATATAATTTGGAAGGATTTCGATTGTACCTACATCGAAGTCTCACATAATTTTTTCAATTGGTTATATCCACGGTGAGCCGAGTGTGAGGCGGTAATTTCGTTTTTCGAAAGCCGACCGTGTACCCTCGAATCTCGTCGGCACGCGATAAGAAGTTAGTTGAAAATTAGTACAACGAAAACGGTGCGTTGTATAATATACTTATGGAGGTTATTATTTATATTCACACCCCAGGCGATATATAGAAGCGTCGGATTCAATGGCGAAAGAATGTGGAAAGTATAAGGGAAGGATAATGAGAATGAAAGGAAGAATGAAAGAAAGTACATTTGCAATTGGTCGTGTAAGAACACACAGAGACACTCGTACGGGCGAGAAAGCGAGCAACGCTCGCGGTTCGGAGCAAAGTCGGATGCCCCGCTCGGTGACGAGGGGGTTGCCGAGAGACAGAGAGTAAAAGGAACCCGCGCGCGTGAGGCGGAAGAGACCGAGCATTATATACCGAGAATAAATTAAACTAATTGAGCAAATTAGCCAGCTGTTCACGCAACAAACCCTCACTCGAAATCAACTTTACCGAGTCCACGATGTTGGTACTCGTCGCGGATGTGTGGATGTATATAGTATATCAATTTTGTAATTGCTCCTGGTACCCTTTTTCGCGCATTTACACGCGCGTGAGACACTTTCATCGATACGGTTGAAATGAAGGAGGAACAAAAAATTACAACCTTCAAGCTGCGAAGATTTAGGTCATCCTCATGCCATCTTTCGTTTTTCACATTATTCATATCATACGTGACGGATGTCATTATTGCTTTACTCAGGCTTGTCTCGGCCCGGTTCATCGTATGCATTTTCAGGCAAAAAATAAAATAAAGATCTCTGCGTACGAAAATTGCTGCGACCAAAATGTTTTTTTTTACCTTAACCGCCTGCCTCGCGTTATCAGCTTGATAATTATTTATTAGCATAACAGTGTTTGTTAGAAGCGATAAGGTTACGGATGGCGTGCCATGCCCATTGCTTTCGCGTGTACAATCATTGGCGCGAGCTTCCACACACAAATAACAATTTTCTCTCTTCCCCGTCTCTTCCCTGTCTTGACGCCCGCGAGGAGCCGAGACGGGCAAGGAATTTTCTCGATGTTGGCGTGTCGATTATCCGAACGAAATGTCAGAGGATGTGAGATAATCGTTATTACGTGAGCACCTACAGCGGTGCGGAGATCCTGTAGCAGTCGTCGTCACGTGTGCGCCCTTTGACGCCAACTAATTTCGCGGACGCTTAATTTTACTTTTGCCGTTATTATTTCGCAGTTTGGTAACAAAAGCTTCGTGGGAATCGCTGCTTAGCCGAGTTTCGCAATTATACACATACTTTATCGCGCTCTCTGCGCGCCATGGAGAGTCGCTCAAATTAGCCGATTATTACTCGCCGAAGGAAAAGGTCGCCCACAATGCACGCAGCAAGGATAATTGATCAATTATATCCGAGAACTCGATTCGTAGCTCTCGATGTTCGAAAGAAACAGATAAAAAAAAACGAGATGTTGCGGTGTAACCGTGTGGCTGAATAATAAATCAATTTGCACCACGTCATTCGATGAATGCAGCTAAATCATTTCCACATCCGCAACTTTACATTTATCGCAAGGTACAAATTATCTGAGTGACGAGTAATAAGTTGACTCTGTACGATTGAAATAGGATAATTTGTGCAGAGGCGAGCGAGGCAAAACGGATCTGCGTTCTCCATTTTACACGAACCTTTTTGTTATGTCCCGTGAAACATTAATAAAACTCGTCCGTTTTGTCTCGCTCTTCTCTAAGCCTCGACTGTCCCCATATAAATGTTTGCAACTTAATCGACTCACCTGGATCCGGGCTTCCGTTAGTCCGATCTTCATCGCGAGTTCCTCTCTGGAAAAAGAAAAGAACAAAAATTAGTCACCGTGCCATTAGTAGAACAAAGGTTTTGGGGTATAGCCTGTGCGCAAGGATCTTCAAGGTCGCGGCATGCGTTAATGGATTACATCCTGTCTCTCCGGGTTACAGCGATCCTCGGCTCTCTAGCTTCGCGCTCTATCATTAAATTCACCACAGCAATATAGTATAAGCGAGTGAGACATCCTTTCCGAAATTTTCAACTTCGTCCTTGAATCGCTGTCCAATTTCTTTAGTATCACTAAATCATTGAGCGTCCCAAGATATCAAACAGGCAATAGGGGAAAAAAGAAAATATATATATATATACGATTACAATGAGTAATCCTCTCTTCCGAGAATTGTTTTATACTTCACGCAATAATTCATCGTACGAATCTCACATTCTGATTGTTATCGACACGCCAGCGCATTCGCGTAATTAGGTATAGGTATAAAAAAATACGCGCAGCTAACGTAGGATTCTATGTGTGTGTATATGTGTATGCGTGGACTAATCTGCAGCGTTATTAATTACAACCGGTTCAAACCGACTGTCGACGGGAATATAATAACGATAATAACAATGGCGATGAATTATAATGAAGCGAAGATGGGTGTTTACAAAGATTCCTACGTGTTGTCTCTCTCTTGTCTTTGTAATAATGAAAGTTCCTTGAGGAACAATCTTCGTCAAGGATTGCGCGCTGTATCGATGCGTATTAGATATGTGCAGAATTCTACCGTTTCGTAAGGGGGCCCATCCGGAGAGGTAAGAAGCGCCCGGGCGATTCGGACTACCGGAGGACCAACGCCGCGGGGCAACCTCATTTCGAAGGCAAATTACCCCAGATGTTCCCCGAAATCGGGATACGAATCTCGGTGATTACGAGCACAGAAGCCGCGCGTTTAGAGAGCAAAACAGCGGGAAGAAAGAAGATGCCTGTCCGTTACGCGCTACAGAGGCTAGCAGTAACAGCACCACCGTAACGTCTATGGGAGATGCACGAAAAAGGGGGCGTGAGAAATTACAGAGATCGAGTTCCCCGTTTCCCCAGAACCCCTTCGAATCGACCGAGAGAAGGTTGAAAAAAAAAGAAAGAAAAACCATTGAGTAATATGAAATCTGCGTCGCGAGATCGAGTTTCACGGCAGTTCAAACTTGGACATCAACTTTGTATTAATTACGAAGATACTTGCACGAAGATCGATAAGCGATCTTGTGGAAACAATTTTGCTGATACTTAACCTTTTCTTTTTTAAAAATGCGAAAACACGTAGAAGATTGATGTACTAAGTACCGAAAACCGTCGGCATGCTGGGATAAATGACAGGGGGATTCCCCGTTGCGCGCGCCGCTTCGGAATCGAAAATGAATGAATTACCGGATGAACGAGGTTCATGGAGACCCGGAGCCCGGTCATTCAGTTTATGAATTTAATTTCTGCACAGAGGTTTGCAATTCATGCCGATGGAAACGATTCGAATAATTGAGAGAAAAGGAAATGCTTGCATTAATTCGCTCCGCGAATCGCGATACACGAGGATTCATCGTCTCGAGTCTTAATAATTCTCAGGGATGAGCTTTCTCGTTCGTTTATTGATGTTCCTTCAACATCCGATCTCGGCGTGGTAATGCATCTTAATGTGTACTCGCAACGCGAATTCACAGTTGCACCTTGCCGAAGGATTATCTTTTTGCTCTTTGAGCAAAAGCACTCTTCTTCTTTTTCTTCTTTTTCTTTCGCGTCTTTTCACTTCCTCGACTGTTCTTCATGATTGCTCGCCGCCTTTCACTCGATACCTCACAACTGCGGACTTGAATGGGACTCAATGAAGTTCCCGATAATTCTACGTTTTCTGCCCCTCGCGTAGCTCGTCTTCGACCGGTCATTCATATATTATAATATACACTACATTATTTTCTTTACATGCATTAGAGTCGATACATTAAATTACATTTCCCTTTAAAATTGGACTTATTTATTGTTTCGTTT
Source organism: Ichneumon xanthorius (assembly GCA_917499995.1). Taxonomy (NCBI): domain Eukaryota; kingdom Metazoa; phylum Arthropoda; class Insecta; order Hymenoptera; family Ichneumonidae; genus Ichneumon; species Ichneumon xanthorius. Next base: position 683,385 of record OU824203.1, on the reverse strand, counting down.
TTTTCAGCATGATTTACAGTACTATAGCAACATCCTTCGATTTTCACAATCATTAACTTCCCATAAAATGTTTCAATTGCGGTCTAGGATCTTATATATAAATAATAATTATACTTCTCGCTCTGATACTTTCGTCCTCGTATCCCACAATTGTTAATAACATATCGCAATAGCATCTATCCTCTCAACACCCGCAGATTCCAATGCGGCAACTTCGTTCCCAATCCTCTCTCGTCCGGGCTTCGAGCTCTATTCGAGATTCTTTAAGCTATGTGCTTCGACATTCGCGCTGACTCATAGCCGTGTCTCGCAATATATAATTCAAACTCGAGACCCGCGCATTACAATTCTCGACTCCAATTCGCGAGTTAGTCTCGATTATATATTTCACATACGTAATAATCTGCGGAAAAAAGCGCGTTCGTTATTTGAACTATGCATGTTTATTGCGAAGAGAGAATGGGGCAAAACGGATTAAGAAAGTCTCATCTCAAATGCAGGACGGGCGTCCGTTTTGCCTCGCTCTTCCCAATCCCTACAGTGCCATTAAGACTTCTGCGTATGGTCATAAGCTGATTGTCCCTACGAGAGGATTCACCGCGCGCAGCACGCGCTATTTTTGCGGTTACGCTCCGGATTTAATAAGATCACGAATTTTCGCGGTTGAACGCCCGAGAGACCGGGAGTTCCAGTTCGTATAAATATAATTATCCCGCGCAGTTTGTTCGCAGCCGACGGTTAGCCTGAACATTTTTCCACCGGACGCAAAACGCTTCTCTCACGTAATAGTTTTTCTCTTTCTATTGCCCGCGTGTCCTTCGAGGCAGGGAAGCTTGGCTCTGGGATAGAGCTGTCTTACACTTGTTACAGCCTTCTGTCGCAACGAGAGAGAGACTGCAATTTCTGCACGCGTCTGTATCAACTTTTCAATCCAACCAAAAGATCATTCCGGATAATTCGTAATTCCAACATTGCTCCACAACGTTACAAGCAGAGTTCAAGCTGTACGAGATATATTTAATCGCCGCTATTTTTTCATTCATATTGTTCTAACAGGGGGGTATTAAAAAAAATCAAATGCCGTTTGAAAAATGGTTCCTTGTAAAACAAAGAACAGTAAAGATATGTACGCCAATCATAAAGCATAACACGAAAAGGATTCGCGGAAAAAAATATCGACCCCGCTTCTGGGCATATATATTTGTTCTGTTAGAACTGTGTATTTGTGTGTGGCGTGAGAATGAGGTCATTCGAGATTTCGCAATTAGCGGTCAGAAATCCCAAAGAGAGAGAGAGAGAGAGAGAGAGAGAGAGAGAGAGAGGGACTTAGTCGTGGCCGTGTCTCGATAATTTGCGCCAACCGTGGAAACGGCAGGTGTAATCGAAATATAACCGGGAGATTTAGAAATGGAGTTAGCGTGTTCGCCATTCGATCGATGTGGAACGGAAGTTGCAAATCGATGGTTCCGAGTCTCCATCGGCAGCATCTTAATTGCCATTTATCTTCGGAATATCGTGTAAGGCCTACAAAGTTCAAAACTAGGACGAAAAGAGTAACTCGACGGTTGAAAAGACTTGCTTAAACTTTTGTCCGCACTTTGACCTAACAAAATTTTGTAACACGCATCCGATTGAGAATCTTAGAAAATATTCGAGCGGACTTTCACAAATCGCAAAAAGTAAATAATAAAAATTACATGGGGCCTTGGCAAGGCATTTCTTGGAAGAGGAAGGGTTAGATGGGGAAAAGGGATCGCTAGCTGCGCTCGGATAGCTGCGAAGCGTACCGAGCCGAGCGCTGCAAAGCCGGTACATGTGAGCCAGAGGTTAGGCGCGCGGGTAATTCGAGTAATTACCGGACAATTACATTATCTAATTAACCCGGGAGGTCGTACGGGGAGTCGAGGCGAGTTTACTCGCCAGTCAGTCACTCGGTGTAGAGTCGCATAGTACAGTCGCCGAGAGTTGTGCCTGGCGCGGCCGTGATTGTCCCTCGTGGCGCAATCCTAATTATCATTGTTCGACGCTCTGCTCTTACTACGCGAAACTAGTCACTCTTATTCGTGGAAATTCACAAAACAACGGGAAGTGTAATGAGCCTTTACGAGCGCAGCGGATTCAATTGTCCCGACGGGCTCGGCAGCCACCTACCATTTTACACTTGCTTCATTCATTTGCTCGATGTTACGTTGTATTTGTTTAACTGTAATGTTTTTTTTTATTTGTTGGTTCTTACGATTCATTTGCTTAATGCTTTGTTCATTCGTTAGCAAATGTGCCCACTGATAATTCAGGAGACTGTCGGTTCGGGTTTGAAAATCGTGATTTGGTACCGAAAGTAAAGTATTTCCGATATGACGAGAAAACTGAGATTTTCAATCCGCAAGTGACTTTACAGAGAATATTTTTTATTGATCTAATCGGCGGAAAAGCGTGTACCTCGAAGTGTCGAAACAACGCTATTCCAAGTTATCATTCCATATGGAATCGAGCTACCGTTTGATACCCGATCGTACAGTGGCAGCGGACGTACGTGTTTGCGAAGAGGAACGGTTAAAGGTGTGGCACACATATATCCATATAGGTATAATACGAAATGGAAGAGTGGTAGTTGGTCGGACAGTAGCCGAGCGAGTAATGCGTGCGTAATGCGCGCTTAATACGCGTACCGCGTGGAGAGCCAATTACGGATTGGCCACGCTACCGCGCCAATCGGACGAGGGAGATGCACCGCACAGCCAAAGAGAGCTGCATTGCACAGTGTATGCACCGGTGGTGCATCATCGGTAGCAGCATCATCGCTCGTTCATCCTCGCCGTCGACGAGGCTTGGAGAATCGCTTTTTCGATCGTAAATTGAGGCATCACGAGAGAGAGGAGGAGAGACAAGATCGTCTATTAATATACGATTTCTATAGCGAATCGTATAACTCAGAACAGTTCCTGCGAGAATAATTTAAGGGGGTTGATCAAAGACAAAAATTACTCCGTGATAAAATATTTAATAACAATGATTGTTTCCGCCATCTTGAAGGGAATCTCGGCAGATGAGGAGCGACGATGATCCTCGCCACCGCCCACGGAAGAGCACCGGCATCTCTCATTAATCGAGAGACCCCACAGCGCACCGACGCACAGTCATTCTACCGAGTTAACGCTCCCGTAACCTTCCCACCCTGGTTTCATATACACGGCTTAACGAGTTGACGCGAAACGCGGGAGATACGCGCGGGTACGGACTCTTCTCTCGTCGCGCCTTAATTGACCGAAAACCGCGAGAGATTGACTTCACCCATCCTTTATTCGACGCTCGAGAGTGAGAGAGTGGAAAAAATGAGGAAATAACTCGGTACACGGTTGCAAAAAAAAAGTCTAAAGAAGAAGACCATATCCTACATCATCAACTGTATATAGAGAAGCGAGAGAAAAACACCCGGAATTTGGCGTCTGTTCCCACGTAACGTAACATAACAGTTGATTCGAAAAGGGATTTAAAAAAATTGAAGTGGTGTTAGATGTAAGAGGAATCCACGTAAGCTTAAAAATGTTATTTACTTCGACGTACTTGACATTATAAGTCAAAATTCATTTCGACATCGATGCGCAATCCTTTAAAATCAGTCTGACCGGGATTCGCCCACTCCTCCCTACAGTCCGAGACATGGGACAAGGCGAAACGGGAAGCGGAGAGGAGATGAGATAGCTAATACGCGCTCGATGTTGGAACCGTTCGCCGGTAGCTCTCTTTCTCTCCGAAGCTCTTCACTCTTCCCTATCTAAATTAGATCTGGAGCGAACACGTGTGTAGTAAACGAGCGTGCTCCTTGGTGTAGATGTGTGCAGCCAGTGTTTAGCGTCATATCGACAGGACCTCGAAGAGCCTATAATGGTACAGCGTATACCGGTTGAGAATAATATAGTGAACGAGTTCTGTGAATCGATCGAACGGATAAATGAAAGATTTGTGATCCACTTTAAAGAAAAACAAAAGAAAAAAAGAAGAATCTAAATTCTACCGGAAGATTATTATATTATTAATTTACATAAAAATGTTATTATACAATCTATCGATGATCGCATATATGATTGATTACACGAGAGCCAGTTCATAGAAAAATAAATAAATGAAGCAGCCAAACGCGTTCTTAGACCGTTGATTCTAACCCAGGATGTGGAAAGTCGTATGGATTACTTTATCCTAATGAAAACTGGCTTTTTCGATATGAGATATTCATCTATCGGTTATAATTAATATTTTCGCAAACTGTGGTAGCTAATCTTTCTAATAGACTTCGTGGTTGGGTATCGAATGGAAATGGACACGGTCTATGAAACTATCACGGTTTTTAACCCGATGAATATGCAAAACTTTTGCACTGCGACACCCGGATAGCTATAGCATAAAAGTATTTCACCGACCGCTTCAACGAGACAGTTGCTAGGTAATAAAACTAGGAAATCATACCATCCAATTAGCGCATTATTTAAAGAGTCGCTTAACCGATACCTCTCGTTCTGCATCAATCGGCTATTAAACACGGATTTTTGTGTGAACAAATGTAGCACGCGCGCTCACGAGAGCGAACACATGAGAGTAGAAAAAAAAGGTGCTATAAATTTTAGACTGTCGGGGTCTGAAAAACGTTATCGAATCTCGTTTCCTGTACGGTCTACGGGCAAGAGACACTTCGCTGTGAAACTTAACAGTCAAGACGACAGTGGGAACTTTTAATGTGTACTTGGAATCGGAGGGACTATGCGTTATTAAAACAGCCACAAAGACCTCTTCCAGTCATCTTGTTTGGAATGTTGTTCGTTCGTTTTTTTTTCAGATAGTTCGGAACGATGCCGAGAAAAGAACGACGAGAAGTTAAAACTTATCTCAAAAAATGAAAATAGTACAAACCCAAATAATTTGCAACTGAGGAACCTTCAATCATCAATTGCGTGGTAGCCACGTGAGACATGCTATCTTTTAATTTCAATATCGTTAGCTCCGTACGAACCTGGCGAATCTCCTCAGCGCAACACCTTCCGTACGTAATAAGACATTTAACGACGGAATGCCACATTGGTTGTACCGGAATGTTGGAGAGAGTCAACTCGTCGTCATCGTCGTCCACACGAAGCCACTCGCGTTCCTCGACGATAACGACTAATTGCCAAATGAAATTACCCGATAGCCCGACGGCGCTCGCTATTAGCGGTATAGCGGGGTAAGTAAGTACGATATAGCTCGCCGATTACCCTTCCGAGGAACTCGAAGAAGCTGCTAAGAAAACGACGTATAGCCGAGAGTCGAGTAGGAGGACCGATTATCGTTAATATATGAAAGTTAATACGCTGATTACAAGGATGAAAGGGAGTTTATGGTACGGTCGTGTCTATCCGAGCTTCGCGAGAGAAAGAGAGAAGGAGAAACCGAACGAAGTTCAGCGACTATGTGTGCTCGATCGCTGCACCCTAATCGTGCACTCCTTCGACCGATGCACTCAATTCAAAGCTGTTCCTTTCGATGCACCGGGTCGCGTCGCTATCTCGTGCAGTCACTCACACTTCTCGGGCAACGATTTTTCGCTATGTTGAAGATAATACATGTTATATGGAATCCTCCGTATACTTGTGTTGCTGTATCCCCCTTAAGCTTTCTCTCTCTCTCTCTCGCTTCCCCGTTAATTGCGCGAATGCGAATGCGAAGGCACACACGACGATATATACGCAAGAGTGTGGATAATACACACTTGTACGAACTGCGGTATGGAAGCGAGGCCACGGGACCGGACCTATTACGAGCGATTACACCGCTATTAGTTACCTACCGGGTGTTCCGAGATCCCGGCGGAAGGGAGTGAAGAACAAGATTTAAAAAAAAGGAGAAGAAGAAGAACCGAGGGGAAAAAGAGGAAGAAGTACGCCTCCCATCGTAGAGGCAGGAGAGAGAGAGAGAGAGAAAGAGATAAGAGAAAGACGGGCTCGATAGATTGCTCTCTGCCCTCGTCTCATTGGTAGGGAATAACTATGTACGGTGTTGGAGATGCACGAGAGCGATTACGAAAAGTTTTATGTCTTTTTGGACCTTCGTAATAATTTTTAAAAATAGAAACGAATTTTAGGAACGTTTTGAAAATGGGAATGGTAAAAAAAAATGTTGTCACTTGAAAGCGCTGAACTGCTGGTATGGATTTAAAATCGAGAGAAAGAAATAAGCGGGTTTGAAAGGAGAGGTTCGATCTGATGGGCCGTTATAACAAGGTAGCCGCATTACGTTTTATCAGTGTCCTTCGAATGCCAAAGAGCCTTTTTTTGAGCTGGACCGTCGTCTGGGCCCTATCTAGTCTAGACTCTCAAAGGCACAAAGAAGCCGAGACGAGAGTGAGTGGCTCACGTGTGAGACACAGTCATTCCTGATTATGGCTGCTCGTAAAAGTGAACGAATTTTCTCTCCAACTACTTTGTTCTTATCGCGAAGGTGAGCTTCTTTAGAAGATAATACTCAGTTCGGACAGCAGGAAAAGAAATGCTGTTAAACTTCAGAGTTCGGTGGTTCGCTGTGACTAAAAAAAATTCCATTCGATCGACCAGTCCAAATTTTCGGTGAAATTTTGAAAATTGCAGCTTGCAGCAAAATTATTTTTACATATTTTTTGTTCGTTAAAAATTGCATTATGGACTGCGGCGTATTGGACTGTCTTTATAAAAAAGGGGTTTCCCTTAAAAAAAAATAGATAAATAATAAAAATGGCTTACCTGGTGAAAACATCAGGGTAGTGAGTCCTTGAGAATGCTTTCTCGAGTTCTTCGAGCTGAAAACTCGTGAAGGTCGTTCTGTATCTTCGTTGCTTCCTCTTGGGGGCAAAGTCGTCGACCTCAGCTTCGCTTTCGGGACTCGTGGGTGCCGCCCTCGGATGGGCACCCTCGTCTTCGGGCCTTACCTCCTCCGTCGAGATGCCCATCTGGCTCGGGTGATTCGTCTGCTGACTCGATTGCTGCTGCTGCTGGTGAAGATGATGATGAGCCTGATGGTTCACCGGGGTAACGCTCGAACTGCTCGTGCTGCTCGCAGGGCTCGTCTGCGAGACGGCCTCGCTGCTGCCTCGCCCGGAATTATCTGAAACCGAAGTAAGGAGAATATTCACGATTAATCACCGAGACCTTGGATTGTATCACGACGTATATTAATGTTCTTTATTAGCATGGAACTTATGTTTGTGAAAGAAAAAGTATAACAGAAACAAAATCATGGACGTTTGTTACGGAGGTATCATTATCGATGGTTTATGTAACTTGAATGATTAAAAATAATCGGATGGTGATTTATCCATTTCGTTACTGGTATGTGTATCGCAGACCTTTGATTGTTCGCGCAAACTATAATTGATGACGGAGCTCGAGCTTCTTCGGATTCGCTTCCAAGTCGAGCGACGCCAGTTCTTTAACTGATCGCGTGAGATTCATCGTTGTGACTCCTTCAGCCGAGGATGTTGCTATTCTTTATACTGCCATACACACATGCGTTGTTTAGCCGCAGCTTTATTTTCGTTACACACCGCGACCATCGCGCATTTAACCCGACCGCCGAATATAATCAGTAATTGGATTCCGCGAACGCGCCGGAAAACCTCTATGCGGCCTCGTGTCCGGTCTACGTGCGGCTTCTTGACTTTATTGTATTTTATACATATCGCAAACGCATTTCGACGGGGAATCCGCGGTCCGGTATTCGGGATTTCCTTGCCGCTTGGAGCTTCCTGCTGTAAAAGTGTGTCGTCACAAAATTCACAGCTCTCGAATAAAAATAAAACTATATTCCTCGCACAGAAAGTTAAAGATGTTTTTATTTCCTTTAGTATTCTACGCAATTTTATTTGCGTACCGTTAATCGATGATCGAAGGGCCATCGGTATCGTTTAATTTTCCAAATTCGACGCTCACGAACCGCAATATAAATCGGTATGGCAATATCCATGACGCGATCGTAATTTGTATTTCGAGTGGATTTGCTCACGCCGCCGAGGTACGAGACTCGTATCCAAATGGTATATAATATCTCTCTCGAAGTTGAGGTAACTCGCGAGAAAATGTATGCGAGTCTACCTACTCATTCCTTTCACCGACCTTGCTGAGCTCGCTCGTTAATGATTCTCGCGCGTTCGAATCAGCCAGATCCGACACCTCGGCGCGTTTGATGCCGCTGCTTTCAATGTGCCCGAGCTGCATTGAATACCCCTTGAATACCGTTCGATTTGCCACGAGAGCTCGTAAAATACTCACAACTTCTCTCGTACTCGATATCATCTTCGATGGCGAGTCGATAATGCAAGAACAACCATTTTTTTATTACTAAACACAGGTCAGCCGTGCTAATAATAAAAATATATCTTCCAGTTAGAAGGATTTTTACGAGATGATGAATTATTGACAATTCAATGAATATAGAATGAAGAGAAAATATGATTCGACAACTTAAGGAAATATTATTTTGCATCCCATACATTTATCATAATACCCAACAAGGTACAGCATATCGCACGAAATAAAACAGCAATTAATAATTAATGCGTCGGCAATGGCAAAGACTACAATGAAGCATTTGTAACGAGTGATTCATAAGATTATCACGAAGAATGCTACAAAACATCTCAATACTGCTCTCGTAAGTATGCACAAGTACTGCGTGTAATTAAATTATTTCCTTAATGAAGATGTCCGAAAGAAGCGAGATTGTTGGTATGAGATTGTGTGCTACCGAGAATTCTTCATCAACGTGTAAGAAGCGTATAAAATTGTCGATGCCGCTGGTACCAGTTTCAGGGGTAAAAGTTAGTCGATCACTAACGAGTGCGGATCGTTCGGAGGAGGGGAGGACGGTGGGGGGAGGGGGGGGGGGGGGGGTCGATCGGTTCTCGGACGCGGCAACGTTTTTAATCGACTCGATTTATCGGAAATGAGCTTATAATGCAGCAGGTAGCCAGGGCGTAATGCGAACGATAATGCAGGATAACATCGGCATAACAATTTTTCTTTATTTTCACGATCGTGGGCCTACACACCGAGCTATAGTGGAACGGCACTATAGTACGGGTAGCTATGAGAGCGGAGTGCGTAAAAGATCGAAGAAACTGGAAGATTTCGCGTTGGTAGCTCTCGAGGCTGTAATGGGATTAATGGTACCCATTGCCGAGCTCTGCCTCTCCTGTATAAGTTTTACGAACTACACGAGAGGAACCGAAGCCCTCTCGGACCGCGAAAGCGCGTCTCGTTCGTTATTAACTGAAAATTACCGAAACCAAAATCTAATTCGCGTAAACACCGTAATTTCGCGGGCGGGTTGTACGAGGGATACAAGAGGAGGCAGGAAGAGTGCATCTGCGCATCTTTCTCAGGTTTCTTTCACCTTTTCTTATTCTCTTCGGGGGCTGGTCGATCGATCGCTTTGCTTGTTCTCGGAAACAGGCGTAATCGTTTTGTGTAATGAAAATCTGCTTCGTGTTTCCCGTCGAATCATACAGTATTGGATACGCTGTGACGAAAAACAACGATCAGTTCACTCGTAGATTTATCACACTTATAAACTGTTCCTTCCGAACGAATACATTCGCGCGTCACTTTGTTTTGCAGCTTGTGAAATATAAAAAAATTGTTTGTATTATTCATGAACTCGTTACGATCGCGTTTTCTCACTACCATGTTATCTAAGACTATTAATCACGCTCGATGGGTATCTCTCGTTGAAAAAAAAGAAATTGATAAATTAAAAAATGCTTCAACGAAATTTTCCGTTTGATGTTGAGCGATCGATCGATTGATCGTCGTTCTTCCGCGGATCGTACTAATTCATTCGACGTGGTTCAGCTGTATGTAACGCGGCACCACGGCGGGACGCCAGCGAGCTCGATAAGAGACCAGGAGGTACACGCTGGCACAAGCTTTCGATCACGATTTATGAACATGCAAATTAGTCCAGCGTAATAAACTAATTAGCCGACTCATTGCGGTCGCTCTCATACATGCATATTATGCACTCACACGTGGCCACAATGTAACCAGAGAAGTTCTTCCGAGACGTTTAATTATTTTTTTCGTTCCAGTTCTACGTAAATGTCGCTCGTGCCTTTACCAGTCATTAAGGATTCAAACTCGATATTCAACGTTAAAAGAAAAATGTAGCAGTTAATTGTTACGTACTACTTTATAATTATTTTATTTATGTTTCAATGTCTTCACGTATCGAGAAGTGCTACAAAAAAAAAAAATGATGAGACTGTTGCCATAAATATTTTTGTTCGATCTTATTTCCAGTCAACACACATGGTACACATAGTCGGTGCAGCGACTGGTACCAACTCCCTTAATAATACTTGGTCACAGAGTATTTAAATCGCTCTATATACGGGTACATACAGCAGTATCGCGCGTGAGCGAACGAACAGGGCCACTTTCTCGAATCATACTTGCAAATTTTCCAAGCAACATCCACAGGTATATAGAGTCGGGTTATGGAGTTGGAACGCTAATAGACGCATCAATGCATCCTGTGACAAGAAGTGTACCGGCACGATCGGCATCGCTTAGCTACGGTCGTGTTACGATCTCAAGATCCGATATCACATACCGTCCGGCAAAAGTTTGTGCTGTACAGCCACGGATATACGCCGCATAGCCTCCGCTCGGTAGAGCAATTACGAATTATCAGCGATTCTTTAAGTTGCGCGCCGCGCGCCAGCAGCAGCATCTCTCTCCTTCCAAGTTATTCTGTACTGCTCAAGCGCGGCGAGATACAAGGCAACCGATAACGCCCGAATTATTTACCTCTTTATATTATAGAATATTCAAGACGCACACAGACACACACTATCTGTAATGCGGATAGGATACGCCTTCCGGGATACTCAAGTGTCCCGTTTACAAGCGGCTGTACACGCGTCTCTTACACGAAAGAAACTTTGCCTTTATCGCTCGATTTACAAGATACTTATTGTGTACCATAGGATATCTTGTTTCGTTCGTGAACTTCCCTTCCCTATGCGAAAGTTTTCATCTCCGATATCCGAGGCTCGTACACAACATTCGTTAAATATTCATGAAAGCCGAGATGAATTATTATTATTAAACCAGTAGCAATCTGTTATATATAGATTTATCTGATGTAGTTGTATCTGCGCTAATACAGTAATATATGAGGTGGAACACGCGGCGTTGTTCGTTCTCTTAATAGACTCGGGATTAGTATTCCTTTCATTTTTCCCCCGACGAGAAAATCATAACCACGAGACTTTTACCGGCTGGATAATTTGCCCGTTACAAATTATCCTCGAAAGTCCATGATTTAATTACGAATAAAGTGAAATGGGATAGATAGACACGTTGTTATTATATGAAATTATAATCGAGGTTGTGTTTCATTAATTTTTTTTTTTTTTTTTTTTCTCTCAGTTATCAATCGACTCTCAGCGAGAAAGTTGTGTGTACTTTTTTCATTTTGTTCTCACATTTTTCATGTAACAGCGAGGGAGACAAGATACAAAGCGAGAAAAGTGTTACCCATACGAGAAACTCACTGCCACACGGTACTAAATCGACGCACACATGTATAGCGTCTCTTGAGTGTGCAGCCAGATCGGAATCGAAGACCGGACAGTCGGTCGGCGAGTTCGTTAATTACAAATCCACTGTCAACGCGCGTAACGTTCAATTAGAAAGCTAATGGATCAGATTTCGCGCGGTGCCAGAGCTGCTACCGCTGCGGCAAGATCGCCGAGGCAATAACACAGATTGACCGAGAAAGAGAGGAATATACTAAAAAAAAAAAAAAAATAAATAAAGAAAAAACACAGCAACAACAAAGATCTTCGTATATATCGGACGAAAGAGAGAGATGAACGATGAGCTCCGGAGTGAAACGATAAATCCAATTACGTAACGGACGCGTATAATTGGTTCGTAAGGGAGTGCTCTCTTTCTCTTTCCCTCTCGGGCTCTCTCGGGCAATAGTGTAAACCGGCAGAAGCATCGACAGGAGTATAGAAGTTGCGGTAGCAGCATCAGAAGCGGATCGAGAAGTTACCAATACATCGAAAACAGCGATTTCTCGGTATAGCCAATCGCGGTGTCGCTAATGGCGAGATAAGTCGAGCCGTTTTGCGTCGACCGCTCGCGCTCGCGCTCTCTGTTCGCCGCCGCGATACCGGGAAGCAAGGAGAGAGAGATTCATCGAGGGACGAGCAAAGCGAAAGAGAGATGGGAAAGAGGTAAACGATTGAATGGTTGAGAGAACGTTGATCGATATACTCGCGGCCGATCGCAGCGATCTAAGAGTTAAAGGATCTTCTGAAAAAATTATTTAAATTACTGAAAAATTACAATTTTTCATTGGAATTTTTCCTGTAGTGGAGACCGGAGCGAGATGGGCTTCCTAAGAAAATAATGCGGCTATAACGCTGCTGAAAGCATAATTTATTGTTTGTCATTCAACAATGATATTTTTAGTTTTATAGCGCGTGCGAAAAAAAAATTGTCCGGGGCGAGACGGGCAACCCTTAAATTGTTCACTTTTTTTAATCCCTGCCTGTACTAGGGCTGTACGGATATGCCGGCCTAGCCAGCGAAGCTATTTTAGCCGGCCAAGTGCATAAAATCGAGCCCCTTTATGTCGCATTGTACTTTATGAAAAATGGCCGGTGGTTTCATGTTCAACGCGCAAAAATACGTCGGAATACGTGGCAGTTAATTTTTAAAAAAGCAAAAAAATTCGTCCAAAAATAGCAAGGCTATCCCTTTCAAATCCACTTTTTGCGTTTTTCAACATCCTCAAACGGCACGATAAAATGATTCTAACACTTCGGACAAGGCCCTATCTTGTGTATTTTCTTCCGTAGAACACGATGGGCACCCCGGATTTTTCCTAGCTCCATTGGGAGCCGAGATATCGAACTTTGAAAATCACGAAAATCGACATTTTTTCAAAAGTGGCTCAAAAAGTGGAAAATCGTTGTTCAATCAATATTTTTTGTTTCAAGGCTATATTCCACGTATTTTTTCCCGCTGATCACGAATATAACAATCATTTTACTCCCAACCCAATATTTTCCATTTTTATTCCAAAAATACGATTTTTCATGCATAAAATCGAGCCCCTTAATGTAGCATTGGACTTTAGGTCAAAAAGACTGGCGGATTCGTGTTCAGCGGGCGAAAATACTTCGGAGTACGTCGCAGGTAAAATTAGAAAAGTCCGCTAAAATGGATTAGCCGGCTAAGACGGCATACCTGGCCAAACTATAAAATCCATTAGCCAGATAAGATATTTTAGCCGGCTAGGCCGGCCTATCTGTACGCCCTAGCCTGTACTATCCATACATCTTGAGTTTCCCAACTTCTACCCGTCAGTAGTGGTCATGTTCCAATAATCCGCCGTTGCAGCCTTCTAGTCATCTTATTTAGGGTGGTCCATTACGCCCCGCGTCAGACTGATTTTTCGCTAGCCCATCTCGCCCCGGTCCCCCCTACTGAAAAAAAACAGATCTCTACGCAAAATGTCCAAATGCCATTCGGTCATGCAATTTTTTTGACTGACGCAACAGAAATCAATGAAGAAATACACGTTATTTCACCCGATTCGAAGAGAGCCAATAAATCAAAATAATCGCGATTGTATCTAATTGTCGACTAATTATGCGCCTATAACACGTCAGTTTCAATACAACGATCAATCAGCGACGAGGCTTACGGGAAAGCCCACTATTCGTACCGCCATCGGTTCTACGTTCCCAGGATGCAATCGAAGCTGGGATATGTCGTGGGTGGAATTTTTTATTACCAATATCTCATACCATTCGCTTGAATCTTGCAGCCTCCGTCTTTCCATTTTCCTCCCTCTCTCTCTCTCTCTCTCTCTCTCTCGCCGGTCGCTATCTTCTCAGCGCGCAAACCACTCTCCGATAATTATGTTGTAAGGATCGGCGTGTTAAAGGCGATAGAGGTGCGTGTAGGCCTCACGCGTTTCTTCTGTCTTCCTTCTTCGTACCGTAGCTACGGTGCATCGAGTTGCATCGAGTTGCATCGTTAGAGGCAGCCTCCGGCCGAGCGAAAGCCTCGAGATGCGAGCGAGCGAGTCGCGATTGTATATAAGAAGGGAGCGAGATGGAGAGAAGAAAGACAGATTTATTCGCTCGAGTGGGAGTGAGAAAGCTCCGTTCACGCACTGTACGTGCCAAGCCTGGGCACGTCTTCTTCGATATTTACGAGACATCCCGATAGTCGCGTTAATAACAAGGAAGCTGCACCGGCGCTATCCATGAAATCGATTGTTAAGTATCGTACATATCGCGACGGTGGAGAGAAAGAGAGGGAGCGAAAGAGAAGAGAGTTTATAATATATGGGAACGCGATTCGCAAAGTGCAATCGGTCCGTGGTATCGTGGCATTCGAAGGATTATTTACGATCCGAATACCTCAAAGCATTGTTCAAACTATATATTTTGCGAAAGGAATGAATCATTCGTAGGGAGACGAATGGTTGCGAGTGTGCCAATCGGCGAGTTTCAATTAATTTTATATAGATACAACAGTGCACGACCTCATGTAAGTCGGTAATAAAGTGCATATCAGATGACAAAAAATTAGTTTTTCGTACATCGAAATTCAAGAGCTGTTCGAGTTGGTCTTGACGTGGTAAAATGTTTTCTGTATCTATAATTTCCTTCCTACCTCCGTATGAGTCGCAATAAATTCTAGTTATCTCAAGTGCCGCACACTCCGCTTACGTCGCCGGGAGAAAGAGAGATTCCAGCCGTTGATTTATTCACACTACTGTAAGATTTATTTTCATCACTCGATGCCGGACGCAGTTGAGATCCGAGCCGACAAGAGGTGCCCGTTTGCCGTGTGCACACATACATAAAGAGCTGATGACCGAGGTGTATCTATAAAGAAACGCGCGGCTTCGATCACTCGCCTTGAATGCCTCGAGAGTCGTGCGACTATAGGCGAGAGAGCACCGGCGGAGCAAATTAATCCCGACATTGTCCAGTAGCTAACAGGTTCGGTCACGGTGTGTATGCGTAAGCGGTTTAATTACCACAGAGCCAACTCGTTCGTCTGTAAGCTCACCGCGCGCGCGATCGGTTAACGATTTCTATATCGGTAGAGCGGGGTGAGCTCGGTGTTCACGAGATCGCCTCGGTCATCCCGTAAATCCAATCATAAATCGCCCTTTGGCGATACGCGACCGCTAGGCTCTCTCTTTCATTCGTACGCATGTACACCACCTTTTCGTATTTATCAGCGTGTCTTTTGTGAGCCTAAGAGCTCCGAGCGTTACGCTCGAAGTACTTAGACACGCTCCGCACGTTACCGGACTCCACTCACGCAGTGAACGTAGCATAGAGGAGCTCTTGAAACGGCACAACGATGTGTTAGCGAGTTACAAAGAGGTACACTGTGGAATTAAAAAATGATCTCGAATACCGTCCTAACAGGACAATGTTTCATGAACTATGATTTACGATGAGTTGATTTTTTTTTAAATTCGATATCGGAACTTGGCGCGATGGATGGTTGGTTCAAACAACAAATTTCTCATTAGCAACACATATCTGATACTAATTGCTGTTATTCAGAAAAGAAAAATGAAGAATTGAATGTTTCATCGATGCGATGAAATAAATCATACATGATAATCTCTGGAGAAAGATAAATAAAGTTCCTGGTAGAAAACGCGAAGTTATGACACTACCGACGTTCGAACAGAGTCTCGGTTAATTCGAATTGCAATAATTTCCACGATAGCGAAGTAATCAACGAAGATCGTTGAATGTAACGTGCACATGTCGTGTACCACACGGATAATTGGTGATTTCCGAGAATATACGGATAGGTTTCTACATCGCCAGTCACTCGCCGACGACTACCGTACGAGAATTTTCCCCGGCTAGTTTATACACTCTGTATCGCAGCTAATCGTGATTGCGATAAATTGATGGTTGCATCTGTGAGTCAGCCCGTGAGATAGCGTGAAAGAACACCGCCGAACGTCCTGTGTTACACAGATGCATCTGGCGTTTCTTCTTTATCATCAAATGCAAACACACATAGTTATTATTAAAAAAAAAAAAACCCAACAAACAAAACAAAAAAGATACGTTTTTAAACATCCGCGCGCTGATTTCAAACATAAACGCCAATTTTTAATTTATCTCTTCTGTATCATGAGCAATTACATCAATGTTGCAGTCGCCTCGGGGCATTAAAATGATAAAAATCGACACGTGTATCGAGGAGATCGTGACTAGTGGGAAATTAATCAAGGCGAACACGTATAATGTTAGGATGACAAGAACGTGGAGGCGGGAAAAAAAGATTCTGTTTTTTTCTGCATTTATTCCATCGAATTTTTTAGACTAGACCGGGGCAAAATGAAGCTGTCCCACAAAAAAATTTGTACCAATAGTCTCTCCTAGTATGAACCTTTAAATGAAATAAGTAGATTGCGCGAAGGGCGACGAAGAACGGCGCTGATTTTTTGAGAACCTGGTACACTGGCAGTAAAGTCGTAGCCACAGCTTGCACCGAGGGTATTCGCGTCCTTGCGGTACTTCCAAGAACAACTAGCGATCGCGATGATCGCACGCGAGAGAAACAGCCAAGTTCCCCGAGCGTCGTGAGCCTCGCGCGCCGTTGGATTCCCGGCTTTTTTTCGCTCCTCACTGTATATATCGTTTCTCTCTGTTCACATCGGCAAGAGTCTCTTACGAAGGAGCGAGAGATACTGTGTATCTCGGCTGTACGTATACAATTACAATTATCCATGACAGCGGTTGTAATTATCCGCAATGTCACTTCTAATTACTAAATTGAATTGCGAGCGCAATCTTTCTTCACGATAGTCGCCACACACGCATAATGTTGTATTCTAATTTGTAATAAGGTAAATCATTTTTTTTTTTTTATTGAGGCAAGAAAATTATGGAAAATTGTTACATCGGCTCGGGGGTCAGAATTTCAATACAAAAATACACATCTCATCGAGAATCTTTAATATTGTATGTATAGACAAGAAACGTCATCGTAAATGTTTTTTCTGAAACACGAGGATTGAATATTATTTTCATCGGCAAGCGAGCAGACAGTGCGATAAATTATCGACGCTAATAACAGACCGGCTAATCAGTGATCAGTATAATTTCAACGGCTAATAACCACGCAATACGAACGTGGCCTTGTTTGTGCGTGGCTTCCTGAAAACAAAAAAAAAACATAAAAGTTTCCTTCGTCCCTTATTATACATCGATCTTTCCGAAAATATTGAGCGTTTCACTTATGGATTATAATTACGAAACTTAATGACGTGAGTCCCGCCACCCCTGTAATTAAATTTTATAACGATAACAAAAACTTTTAGAGGATGAAAAAAGGCCCGCCAAGCGAAAACTGAATCCCATCAATTCTCTCAAACGAGACTAACCCGCCGATCGCTGCGTTCTCTTTTTTTCTCCCGATAACTTTCCGACGTGAGACTGATCGGCGGCAATCAATAAAAATTCGATCGGTCTAACAGATTCGGAGAGGCACGATACGGAATAAAAATAGGTGATACGAAATTTTTTTTTTCTATCCGCAAGTTGTTCCGGTTTTAACTTTTTCCCCCACTAAATTTGACACAGTTTATGAAAAAAAAAAATTATTTGCAAAATCGACTGCATCGTTTACCTTGTCTCGTATTTCTATACCGCTGGCGCGTATACTTTGTACATTACACAATTCCTTCATCGTACGCTAGCGATATTGTGCTCGCATCGTGCGTCTTGGCCCGGTGACTTGCATCGCGCGAGCGCGACGATGAGAAAAGCGCAGTGAGTTGAAGCACCAGCAGCAGCAACGGCAGCAGCAACATCACAGCCGCTTGATTAATGGCGGGTAATTACACTTTTTGCCGGCCTTGGTAATTGTTAATAATTGATCGTAATCATTATGCCTTTTTAATCGCATTAGAGCCGGGCGTACGGTGCGTATCTTCGTCGTCCCATGAAGTATATATACATCATGCACGTATATACCACGGCGTTTCTTCGTCGTCCTGCATACCCCATGGATGCAGGCTTCGTTGCGCAACGGAAAAATTGCCGTCTCTCTGCCTGTTCGCCCGTATGTGCTTACTACGCTCGGTGACTCTCGAAGAGACTCTTTTCAAGACCGATGAGAAATGGATTGCAAAGACTCGGCTCCATTTTTCATGCAGATCTCGGAATAACGTACCGGAAATTTCCTCGCTGTCGTTTATCCGCTCCAAAGACGCCGTGGCGCGTCTCAACTCGTCTTGACTATCCTCAATTGAAAAAAAAAAAAATCTGCCTTACCGATATCAAACACTTGCCAGAGCTGCGTTGTTCTGACCTAATCCCTCGTTCGCTCTCGTAGCTCTCGAACCAGCGCCATGAAAAAAAAAATCGCTCCGCCGCGCGTTCAGAGAATGAGTGCACTTCGACCGTTTTGCATAATTGTCGAGAGAGGAAACGCGCGAGCGAGCGTAATCGAGAAATTACAATCGAGGAACGGCTTTTGCGTAAAGATAAAAAGAAAAAAAGAAAATCGATCGAAGGAGCCTGCTGCACGAAATTCTCAGGGTACAAGGAGCCAGAAGGTAGTTCGGGGGAATAAGTCTGCGGCTCCTCTTCGATGTCTGATATTAAGGCTTTACCACTCTCTGACCCCTTTTTTTTCTTCTCTCCGCACTGCTTCTCTACCGAAGACTTAATCTCGAGGGACACATGCACCTCGAGAAGCGTAGCTCATACATTATGAAAATTGCTTCGGCACGCATTAAATACCAACCCGATTATACACCCGTATGTTTCCTCAATATGTTCGACACCGCTCAATTTTGGGCGATTTGTAAGCACGACCAGACTCTTTGTCCATGTGTGTAAGGCAATAATTATTAACATGACCATGCAAAAAAGGATCGTTCATAATCACTACTTTTACTAGGACACACGATATTTTTTTATTCGACGAAATTTGTTTAAATCAGAAGTAATTTATTTAGGTATCGTCCTCTTGGGTATCGTTACTACATCCTTTACTAAACCGATATTTCAATAAATTTCTCAAATGTATTTTATATTTTCACTAGAAGGTCGTGTAGCCCGGGCGCTTGGCGCCTCCGGTACGGACTACGGAATGTACAGACCGGAAATTCAAATTTCCGGAGTTTTGCTCGAAATACGTCACGTCCGGTTTGAGAATCTCATTCTTTTTAAAATTACAAAAACTCAATCAAATTTTAAATAGAAAAATAAAATGATAATAAACGAATATAGCACCAGGAGGCCGAATGAGAGGGAGAGGCAAGCTCCCGCGCGCGCGAGGGCTACGTTACTTGCCCCATTGTTTCGAGTTTCCAACGGAATCATAATTAAGGAGATCGAGAGATAGGGAGGGCAGAGTGGCCGGTTCTGTTGTATAGTGTAATACACGTGCTCGCGGGAGCGTTCCACCATCAAGTATGGCTCTCTCGGCTTACTATTTCCCTATCCTTCCCTACTTCCATCTCTCTCGAGCCATTAGAGACCTCAGTCTTCTGTACTGTGTGTATACCCTACTATACTGATCCCACTATACGTCACGTGTATACCTGTGTATGCGAAGATATTCCATGGTGCAGGAGGCTTTGCCCGCGGGGTCTACGGGCTCGGCCAATTATTATTCAATTTCCGTAACTGTACTTATCTTAACTCGATGTCACAAAGTCCGAGCCCTCTCTGTCGCACTCTCTCAAGCGTCAAGGGAAAAATTTTCCTCTTTCGCCTCTATTCTGTTACTCGGACGTCCGCCAGCGCCCCCGGAGGCAATTCCTCGCTCGCGGGGCCACCGCTCACAATTAAAGCCCATTAGCCGACGGATCCTGGCGTGACTGCGACATTGCGCACGGCCAATTTTCGTCGTAGAACCCACGTAACCGACACCCTTGACATTCTTATGTACACCGATACTCCTATGCCCTCACAACCATCACCTGACTCTTACCCGGTGTACGTCATAATTCTTCACCGTGCAACCCTTTAATGCCGAAGATCGTGTTTGGATTATTATTTTTTAATTAACCGTGTCGCTTATTTGGCCAATTCAATTTGTCAGAATTTCAAAGCTCAAAGATAGTTTCGAGGGATGCAGAAGGGTGCGGAGTTATTATTTTAGGACGTTGGATCGATTTAGGCAGGTTCTTTTTTATGACCCGTGTGTGACTAATTACTGACCTTAATGACGGCTTAGCGTGCCCGGGCTATCGTTCTAAACAACCGCACTGTTCGCAATGGAATCGGAGCGGCACACGGTAGTTTACCCTATCGCTATTAGGTATATCGTGAGGTGCGTTGCTGGAAGAAGGTCCGAAGAGGCCACAGTATTAGCTGATAAAGATCGACTAACCGCGTTCTCCAGTAGAGGTGACGTCGCCCGAGTCTATCTTCTTCTTTTATTTTATAATCGCAGTCCGAAAAGCCGCCGAGTGCATCGAGGCGACTCTATACCCGCTCGACCCGCCAGCTCACAGTGTATGCTGACCCCCGATGCTCTTTTCAGCTCGCCGGGGCAATACAAAAGTTATTTAGTACGACACAATAACAATTAGACGAGGTAGCCGTGCTTGCGATTCTAACTCGGCTCGCCAGGATGTTCTTTGTTTTCTACGAAATCTTCCCGACGATCCTTTCGACCGTCTTTTTCTTTTCCACTTCTTCAAACTCTTTGTGCGAATCTGTTGCTTTAACCAAATGTTCGCTCTGCTCTACTCTGTCACGTGATCTCGAACAACAAGTAGCATCTTGCCGTCGGGACACCAGAATAGCAAAGCTGTTACAGTTCTTCATCTCTTCCGCGAGTCGAATTCCTCGCGGCCCCGTTTCGTGGATTCCTCGTCCGGTCGCGGTGGCTCTCGCCACACGAGGGGTCTCTGTGTCTCTTATATACCATCAGCGACTTCTTTCAACCCAGTCGCGGCTTCCTGGAAGACAGGAGGATTAACCCGTCAACGATTCCGGGCGCAAGAGTGTGCAGGAAAGAAAGAAAGAAAGGAACATTGAGCAGGGACGAGGGGGGAAAGGAGAACTGGGGACGACCAATTACTCCTTCTCACTGTGAGGACGCCGCGCGCTTCCACGGTGTCGGATTCTCGGAGTTTCATGGTGGCTCTCGCTGTCGCGGGCGGTGGCGCCCAACGCTATCGTACCCCGGTACCCTACGGTAA
Source organism: Ichneumon xanthorius (assembly GCA_917499995.1). NCBI lineage: Eukaryota > Metazoa > Arthropoda > Insecta > Hymenoptera > Ichneumonidae > Ichneumon > Ichneumon xanthorius. The sequence goes on along the minus strand of OU824203.1, from coordinate 662,145 downwards.
TGTGCTTGCCTTGTCCCCGATTAATCCGAAAGTTCCACGGAGCACGGGGAAAAAAGAGCCAAGGACACTAAAATTACAGCTGTTTCGAGCCTTTGCTCTTCTATCCGTCTCTTTCCCTATTTTTTCTCATTTTTAATAATGTAATTTGAACTACATCAAAGGCTGAAATTAGGAATTTTCCACTCACGCGAGCAGATGCATCGTCCGATGCAGTTGATTATACCGACATCCTGACACTCTCCTCCTATCTTGCCACTCCGACCAGGATTCTAGGAACTTTCAATTTAGCCTCAGAAGCAGTCCGAATGGAAGAGGTCGGAAAGAAACCGAAAAAAGAGGGGAAAGAATACCGAGAGAGTGGAGATAAAAAAGATGAGTAAATAAGAGACGCGACTTCGTTTCCGTTGCCAAAAGTCAGTGCAGATATAATTCGACGGCAAATATCTTTCGGAGAGGTCCGAAACTGCCTCGTGCATCCGGTCTTTCGTAGCCGTGCCTATCGCGTTTCGTTACCTTTCTATTTTCCTTCTCCCTCTATCGTTCTCTTTTTCATTTCGCTATCTTTCTTCGTCCTCTTGGACTTGGTTCTCTCCCACAGAGATCCTTCGAAAAGGATTGGACGCGTTATCCGCGGTGGCGAACGTCGCCGCTTACAAATAAGGGTCCCCGACGCCGACGACACCCCGAATTAGGACCCAAGGCCTCTTAGATCGTATCTGAAAGAGCGGCGGTGGGCTCTCTCGGCTTTCTCGGACGAAAGAGAAGAAGCGCGTGCCACCGACATCGCCGTCTATGCAACGACGCGGACGCAAGCTTCAAGGCTCGGAGTCATCGATTTCATGACACGGTAATCCTCTCGGTAGGGAATTCCTATTGCAACTGAAAGATCAACTGAATTCCTTCGTTGATTCTTTCAAGCCCACGCGAATAAAATTCCACAAAAATTAGCATTTATATTGCGACTCTTTAATTTCTCTTAATTTCTGTGTTGCGCTCGAAAATAGCGATTTCATCCGAATCAGGAGAGACGCGAGACGAAGCGAGGGATATCGTGGAGATCCTGTTCTCGTCCCGTTGGAACTCTAACCAGATGGCATCGATCACAGGTGGCCCAGCAGGTATATACCTCTATCCACATTCCCGTCACTTTTTCTACTCCGCTCGATGATCGAGGGACGCGAACGTTGAAGGGAACTCGACAGGACAGAAAGCTCCTGGCCGCATGAGAGAGAAAGCAGAGAAGAGTAGCACGAATTCATTGGCGAAACCCGATGAGATTCGCCGCTACCACAGAGCGATTCTCGCTGATCCACTCCTCTCCTCTCGTCGACGCGATCAAACCGCGCGTTCTCGGAAGGCGTCACGCGAACGGGGTTTGCGCTCTCCTACCGTACACTCTTTCGATGCCTGGTAGCAATCCATCGAGAGCTCGCATTCCCCTGTCTAATCCATTTAACATAAACTCGCCGTGTCGGGCGTCTTCTTTCGTTTCGTCGGGGCTCCCCCCAGTGGCGATTGGGGGTCTCTCTTTGAGCCCCGCGAGCGACGAGTCAATTCCGTGTAAATCCTCGTACGATCTACGCCAGGGCACACCCACGGTGGCCCGTCCACCGAACTTGCTTTCCTCCTCTAACTCACACGATGAAGGAGACGGAAGAAGATCTCTCTCTGTCCTCTGGTATTTATTCTCTCTCGATTCTTTCGAACGCAACGACCCGACCGATGGTTCCTTTTTTCAGGAATCTTCGATGTATATGTGTTTGTCTTCTGGGGTTGTACACATACAAAGAACCCGCATCGACGCGTCCTGTTTCCATTGAATCAGACCGCGACGCGCCCGGTGCGAGCGAGTTCCTCGCGTTCCATCGCAAAACTATGGTCAGCGGGAACGATGTTTCTCCAGAACTTTGGTGTTCAGCAGAAGAGGCTAACTCACACGAGTGAGTTTTTTCCTCATACTTTCGTATGATACATTCGATTGTGGGAACTGAAGACAGATCGGCATTTGGACGATTAAATTTTCATTCCGCCGAGGTAATAGTATAAGAACCTCATGCATTTATGACAAGTGGTAAGGGAAAGTTGGCGAATATCGGGCGAGCCGATTTTAAAGAATTGACCACCGGTGAGATGGGTCTTGACACCACTTCTCAAATTCATTTAGTGTAATTTCATCGTCTTAGCTGATCCGAGAAACCTTTTTTTATTTTAAACATAATTGACACTTCTCCGAAAGACGACTAATTATCTTGTCAACGATGCTACTCGTTACCTGTCCCTTGACGCAATTTCGCAGATATATCTTTATATATACCACATGCGCGAAGAGGGAAGGGAGAAGGTAATGATAGCTCGATCCCGCGATCAAAGTGGAAACGACTCCATAAAAGACGAAACAGGTGTTGTACCCTTAAATGGCCTGTATCTCGCTCGTTTGCCGCATTGAAGAATCGATTCGCGAACCCTCAGCGGTCTTTTGTACCCAGCCATATAGGCGATGGGAGCCTTTTCCTTCGATCGATTCCTTGTCAAGTCCCTTGGCTCTCTATTTTGTACTGCCATGTACTTCCATGTACACACAATCGGTTGAAGAAACTTCCCATCGACGATTGTGCACCCCCTACACGCGATTAGCTGCTGACGTCACTCTTTATACGCTGCAGGATATTCCTTGGATCTTGAGAAACTCTTCGACAAGTCTCTATATGCTCGAACTGTCATCTCTCCACCGGGCCTCATGAATTAAACAGCTATAGATCTTGATCTCGACAAGACGACACGTTGGAAGGGGCTTTCTTGTCGATCTCGCGTCCCCTTCGCTTAATAATTCATTCGATCTGTCCAGTACCTCCTGATGGAATCGAGCTTCGCAAGGTGTAACTTGGTACAGTGCTTTAATAGTTCACCGATTTAAAAAAAAATCAATCGTCACATGATTAATGGATTTACGATCGCTGGCATGAAATGCGTAGAATTTGGATAACCGAATTAATGTGACCGATAATTTAATAGAATGTTTTTAGACCGTCTTTATTTCTCGACGTACATGCAGCGAAGCTTCTTTTTTTCTGTGTTCGCGGCCTAGCTCGAGTTCAACTATTTCCAACTCGATTTTATATAACCCCCGAGAGACGTTCCCGTCCAGTTTTTCAAAGCCTCTCGAGAACATCGACGGAACTCCCGCAATGGTACTGCATCCTCTGTGTCCTGATGAAGACGTTCGAGCGAAAAGAAGCAAGAATCTATCTGCTCGATCTTTCATCGATGTTTACTCCGGATATTGCAAAAGTGTCTGTTGCTACTTTTTTCAATTGCCATGGAAGACCGTTGTAAAACCCTCCATTTGAGATGAGGGTATTTTTATGTCCCACAAAAAATTCTGAATTCTCTCTACTCTCGGCAGCTTCCCATAAGTTCGTAACAAATAAAACCAAGTTATTCGTCCGAAGTTCCGCCTCTATCTCTCTGTAGCGTAAAGCACCCGCACTTGCTCGTTTCCTTGGTGACTCCGGCACCACTAAAAATACACCCGCGATACGGTGGAAACTACACCTGTACATATACAAAAGTAACGCCGAAGCATGTGAAAAAAAGTCGTCTCGCGTGTCGAAACTCAATTAGCCACGAAATTTCGTTTCCACGGCAGCAGCAGTAAAGCGGTCGTCGGCGTTGCGGCGGGTTTGGCCAAAGTAGAGTCTCGCCTCGAGTCGGAGAGTGTACAGAGAAACACTCTTTTTTTTTTGTGTGTGTGTTTTCATTTCCCCTTCGCGGTTGACCCGACGGCACTTCTCTGCAGATAAACTATGTCTATTAAACGAGTATATGGTATTACCTAGTTGTATGGACATTCAGCCCAGGTGTGTACAGGATTAACCCCCTGACATGTAACAACGTCTGTCCGTGAAGTTTGAGGAAGCGTTTCGCGCTGGGTTTGAAGAATTAAAGAGAGGGAGAGAGAAGAAAAAACAAATAAATAAAAATAAAATCATGCAAACACATTCTGGTAATAGGCTGTGTGTACAGATCTTGAGATAGTACGGATAGAGAGAGTTTTGTGATGTCGGGACGAGAGAGAGAGAAGAGTTGGTTCGCTCGTTCGCGTTAATGGGTGAGCAGCGAACGAACGGCTGTCCGGAGGCAAGGTTGAGTGATGAACCCTGACCTTCCTTCGAGGGGGCCAACTCGCGCACCCGCAAGCTTATAATTAGCCTTGTAATGGCAGAGGGCCGAAGCAAGTAGGAAGAAGAATCTTGCATGCAGTAGATACACGTTTGGTAGAGGAGAGCCACAGAGGGACAGGCCACGAAGGAGATATGGGCACGCACGCGGATATGCGTAGAGAATTCACCTGTGAAGTAACTCGACACTGACTTCGAGTCTAGGCTCCGTAGAGGAAGGAACAGACTTTGATTTTCTTTGTTCTTTGTTTTTTCTTTGTTTCCCAGAAAAAGTTGAGAATTTCTTAGAAAATAGCGTGTCCATGACCTACCAGGTCATTGGCCTAGCTGTTCAATACAGTACATTGACCTGTGGACGTAAATTTGGTATTCCACCGTCGAAATCCTCGATACCTACGAAAACAGTACGAATGGAGGGAAATAGTTATTTCAAGAATTTACGTCTCTAAGCTCGAAGCGACTTCCAAGAAGCGCAAGCGATGGATTATTCGTCATGGGCGCGCTAATAGCATTGCTGGTAGGCGTTGTCAGCGAGATCGGAGGGCTCGGTTTAATTCGGCGGTGATGATACGTAGAGGGGAGGGGAGACGTGCAGGTAGAAGATACAGTGTATAACACGATCTCTCATTTAAACCGAGAGAAGGCGGGTAGAAAATTTGTTCGAGATCGAGCGAGAAATGAAAGAGGAGAGGGCAATATGGCAAAACGCTTGGCGCTGGAAGTCGCGGGGCGAAGCGCATCAGCAGCAAACAGCAGCCATGAATAAATGGCTGGACAGCTGATGCATGGGGATATAGGCAGTGAAAAGCCGAGCTCCGCGGGCTGGCAGGGGTTGTCATTAACTGGGAGCTCACTCGAGCTAACCACTACCTGCCACCATGGGGCTAATTTTACTCCCCCCCCCCTCTCTCCCTCCCCCATCATCCTCGTCGCTCTCGTCGTTTTTCTTTCTTTCGTCCTTTCTTTCTCTCTATCTCTTCCTCCCTCGCTGGGATAGCCGACACTCTCGCTCGTTAGATGATTAATAAAAGAAAACTCGTATAGCGGCCAGAGTGCACCTAACGCATGTGCGTTATAAATATAATAAATAATAACCCGCTGCCGCGAGAGGTAGGGGTCACCTCAACAATTTCCGCACAGCTCAGAAATAGCTTCTACTATCGTTTCAACATTGTAAATAATTAGCGACGATGAGTTTGCGATGTGCTGCGAATTGTACACTGTAAAAATTATCGTAGCTCGTTGATTTATTTTGCGCTCGGAGTTCGGCGATTTGGGGGTGGGGGGTGCAAGTTAGTTCAGGTTCTGTATTCGATATTATGGAGTACAGCCTGGTTAATTTATTTTCAGGGTTGGAATCTGCATGCGTGTAACTGATATGGAGGAAAAAAAACACGGCTACCCGCATGTTTCGTTCTCTATTCGGTCAGCTTTTACACACCGAAAAGCAGCAGCTGGAAAAGGAGCGTGGTTATCGAAGAAACGGTTGTACCAACGAGTCTCGTTAACTCACCTGACGTCGGAGTCGTTAAATCAGCGAGCGACTCATTTTTTTCTTATCATCCTCGAGACTTGCTGGGTGGAGGTAAGTTTATGATTTCACTACCAGCATAAGAAGATTATAGCAAGTCAAGAGATAATGTATCAAAGCCGAACAAATGCAGCTGGATTTGATTTTGTTATAGACAAAAACTGACGAGAATAGGTCAACTCCTATCTTAACGGGGATTCTTCTGATGGGAACTCCCGAGAGTGATTCACATAATAATCCATCAACAGATAGACTCCAATTCATATCGATCCACGTCGATACAGAATATTCAAGTCTCTCTTACTCGCAAATTCTCGGAATGTTACGTACCATCAACACACCTGTGAGACATCGTAATTTCTATTAAAATGCAACACTAATAATAACAGAAACGTCGACAAAAGAATACATTGTAATTAATCAATACACCGAAGCTGCGCAACGTCAGTATAATCGTTTTAAACTGCGCACGCTGGAATATCCCACGATATTACGTAACAGAATGGAGGAAGACATTTAAAATAAGAAGAAAGATCCGGCGTGTAATTGTTAATAGCCAATCAAGCAATTTTTCATTATTAAAGGATAAATTGGAAGAGTATTCTCTCTCTCCGTCTCCATTCCTCGGTACAAAACGATTCTTCTTCGGGTACCGCGAGCGCCGTGGGTGTGCGATAACCCACGGCACTTTCGCAGGGTTAATTGATACGCGGGGTAATACATATTATACCGAGGCATAGGCATATAGTATAACCACCATACATCGTATATAAATATAATATAGCGTATATGGTATACGTGTACAGGGACGCGAGCGATGCCCGAAGCGTTACTCGGATTATACGTGACGTAAACGAGCGAGCGTGGCAGAGGAATAAATTTGCACGTTATTACGCATATTCTCGCGGTGGGCCGTGCGCGTCTCTCAGACTCTCGCTGCAACATCGTTTTCGCGCATGCTAAATGTATACGTGCTGTACAACGTGTAACATAAAGAATAAAACCGATATTTATATTTCCTTCCAATAATTATTGTCGCGAGGCGACACAGAAGTACCTAAGTCGCATCTATCCTGGCGAGCCAAATGTATTTAAGCACTTTTTGCAGTGCCCGTACAGCGACGCACGACGACTATAAGTGCGATCGATGCTTCGTACAGCAATTAAGTATAATCGTTGTTAGTTATATACCACGCTCGGTATACGCTACATAGTTCCTATCGGTAATTAGCCGCAAAGTAGTATATCAGCTAAGCGGAGGCTCACAGTCATCCGGGTCATCGCTAATTGCATCTAGAGTATTTAATTGCATTTTAATTACAGCTTATAGACAATTAATAAAAAAAAGGTTGCGCGGTGATAAATACATTTTCGTGAAAAAATGTATATATATGTATATGTGTATATGACGTCGTTGTAAGTTGCAATCTAATTAAAAATGATGTATCCATGCAGCTTTTTTCCTGCACTGGAAAAAAGTACACGTGCGTTAGACATGTCTGATATTGTATATCTGACAGCTTATCTGAAGCTTAAAAACTTGGAAATTCTCCAAGAAGTTGAGAAACGCTTAACGAGTCGTTAATGAATTTTTTTTTCATACATTGTTGCTGGGGTGATGCCCCGGCGCAACTCTGTCTGGAGTAGCCTTTCGTTAATGCCTGGATAAAGTGAATAGAGCTGCGATAGGGGAAGAGACCAGGAATTAATGAACACTACATATTCTCTGGCATACTGATAATGCGGTGGAAGTGTAAAGCAAAGGATGATAGCGTACCGTACAGTGTTCATAGCAAATTACGACCTGCCCACGCGATGCGCTAGTTCTATTGCTTATTCTCCTCTACGGCATTATTATCTGCGTTTATCTAAATGTCATGGTAAATTATGAGCGAGTTGTAACATAGGGGGCATTTCGCTCAGTGCGTATTACAGCAACATTTTCTTCCTCGCCTGCGAGTTAACGCGTTCAGCATGACGTATGTGCACGGTTTTGAATGCAAATATAAGGAAAAACATTATTTTACTATAAATTTAATTTCAAAAAATAAAATAAAAAATTACCAAAAGGATTGAACGTGTATAATTTTAGATTGGATTCGACATGCAAGGAGTGGACGACAGCAAAATGTTTCGATTGCATCAGTGACCCGCAACATTGCGATACGTTTATTTTCTCACGTACAATCCTAGAGACCGAGATTTCACATTATTTTATAGATTGAAAGAAAAATTGGACTACGAAATTGCGACATCGATTTGCACGCACGTTTATTCACCGATCGAGGAATGTCGCAAAAGACTTATTCGTCGGATTCCAAGTGTGTCACGTTTATTCGCGATATTACGTGATTGCATTAGATGGCCAAGTATGTGGGATTTCTTGCCAAGAATTTTTCGATGTTAACACAATAATTTGAGCAGAAAGGATAGATAATGAAATATGAGGTCAAAGTCAAGAAATTCACTTATCACTGAGATACAGAGAAATGACTGGAGATGTTGGATGGAGAAAAAGAAAATAAAGCGAAGGATTTACTGAATGAGATAGAAGGCCTAAGTCACGGGGGAACGTGACTGGTGGGCCGTAAACTCGTAAACGGTAGTTCGTAACCGGAAGTGATGGAGTTGGGTAAGTGGCAGCTATCGATAGCCGATTGTTACTTACCTCCGCTCTTCGAGGTAACACTGAGAGAGAAAGAAAGAGAGGGCGAGAGAGTTTAGAGTGCACAACCGAGCGAACCCCCCTTGGAAACGAGAAAACACGAGAGACCGTGAAGAGAGCTCTATGCTGGTCTTCTAAGCTCTACCTCCCTTTCGTCCGAACAGACCTCCCCCGCAAATGACAGGGCGGTCGCCGACAGTGAAATTTTTACGACCTCTCCACGAGAAACTCCTTTTGTTCATTCTTTCAATCTAATTCTTCGCGGTATTCCCACAAAATATACTATTTTTTCATTTAAAAAATCTAATGTCTAAAACACTCTTCCGGTATCGACACCGTGCTTTTTTTTTTCTTTTTTGGGGCGAGCAATATGACCCGCCGATTAAATAAATTTCCTAATTTGCCGACCGGCTCTGGTTGTCGCTGAAGTGCGTCTGATTATTATTCGACGCTAATCTAATATTAATATTCAATAAAGGCGGGAGTTTTCGAGTCCTTAGCTGTAAGTCGACAGATGAAGGGGGTATGACAGGAACGAGCGAGGGCCGGCGAGAGGCTGCCGAGATTCAGCGGGTCCAGCACTCAGTGATTCTCTTTTCGTTCACGCATTATTACCATTCGTACCTGCGAATCTCTTTCTCTCTCCCTTGCTTCTCTATCTATGCTCGTGCCTTTCTCTACGGGCACGAGTCCATCGTTTCTCTCTCGCTCTTTCTTTACCGGGACGGGAGGATCGCTGATCCTCGGCGACGATGCTTTTAGCCAGCGCGCGACCGGGCGCCACAGCAAAACAAGTTATTTATTGTTGCTATCTGCTCCTCGTCCCATCCTCTCTCACTCTTTCACCCGCGCAGCGCCGAATGAGAAGCTCTCAATCCTTCTCTTATTAAAACCTGCCCTCGCTATCGCAACTTATACCGTGGTGCACGCCCGACTTCGCGGTACAGTCAGACGTACAAATTATTTTCGGTCAGGTAAAAAAAAAAAAAATTGATTTATAAACAAAACCCTAAAAGGCGGCCAAAAATAATTAACAGATTCGGCTAATAAAACGTCCAAGTTATGATAATAGTAAATTTCGTAAAAAAAGAAATTAAAAAATAAATAAACGGGAAACAGATAGAATAGCGATAGCTGCGAGGTTGATTGAAATTTGGGAAAAAATTTGGCTGCGTTGCGAATTTTCGAATGAGGCAGCTGGGTCAGTGAATGGAGTGTGTGAACGTGGTAAAAGTCAACTCCGCGCCAAGACTATACTGCAGCCATTACCCTAATGGGACGGCTGGGCTCTCTCTATCAGTTTCGCAGCGCGAGGACACAGAAAGCGACGATGCGACGATTTTTTCCACGGGTTCTGGATCGAGAAGAATATACCGCTCGTAAGGCGTCCTCGGTCGCTTTGCCGCGTGAACGTGCATTACTCATAATCTCTATCCGATCTGATGTCCGCGACGACGAAACAAAAATCGAGCCGCCAAATTCTTCGCACAATTTTGAAACATCTTTCACAATGGATCTGCACACTTATTTGCCGAATTTGCAACGGTAATTTGTTTTTTCAGAGCTAAAAACAGAGTTACGGCTGCTCGAGACCGCTCCTCCTTCCGAGAATTCAAATAATCGTTTTACTTTTGGTGTCAGGAGAACATTTGACACAAAGCGTTATATATTCGGATTTTTTTACTTTAACGACAAGTCAACAACATATTAATAACGTATCATTAAACTCTATCGGCAAACAAAGAGTTATTCAACAGGAAACGCGGAGAATTTTTTTTAACGACTCGCGTGGCGTAAATTTTTTTGTTGATTCATCGATGCAATGTTTGATCAAACTTTTTCGTAATTTTTACGTGTCTGATCGCCGTTTCAACGTGAAAATAATCATTGAGATTGGCGACCTCGCTGTTTATACAATTTTCTTACATCCGTTAAAGAGTCTACAACATGGGTACGTTAAGCCTTGAGGTGTTATCGGGATATCGATTAAATAATTTGCATAATCGCCGTTCCTATTTGCTGATTGTCCAACCGATTATACTAAATGAAGACCAATTAGAATCATTGGTTGAAGCTTTGAAAATGTTATCTTCTCGTTTTCGTCGTATTTAAAACGCCTCTATTAGCACTATTATCTTACTTTTAGTGTGTTTCCAAAGAGAGTACAAGCTTATTGTAACGCTCACACGACAATCATACGACCTTATCGTAAGACTTATCACTCACTATTTTCCATAGGGTAACAATAGAATTAGCATTATTTTCCGCTTACGTGGTGATAGTAGTAAACTACGGCGTTAAGTAAATTAAGCACATAGAAACAGCTCTCCGCGTAAAAAGTTCAAGGTTTTGCGTCACACGTACGTTACGAAATAGAGTTTACTGATCGTTCAAGCTGCCAGTTATCAAATATTTATCTTTTGGCATTCTTTGTTTTATTCGTTTTTAATTATATTTGTGCCGGTTTCAAGGTTATATGAAACACATTCTTCTCGCCCGACACGTGGTCGATCGATAATAAAAACTGTGAGTCTACTTTTTCAAGGGTCCTAAAACTTATTCTGTTTTTATAGACTAAAATCGTATGCCGCAATACAAATCATAATCCACTATAGTTGATTGATGCATAAACGATTTATAAAACCTCACATGTTTAAAAAATCCATTTATTTCGTGTCAAAGATGATAAGTTTCGATGTGTAATAAATGATTTTCGAACAGGACGGTATGTGAGACTTTGAGAGGCAGCAATCAATATTACTACCGACTAGTGGAAATCCTTTCACGCTTTTCTCCGCGCATTGCGCAACTCGAGTGAATGAGCGAGCTCTCACAAGTGACCATAGCCGGGTGGGAAAATAACAGACGCTATTGCGAGAATGAAGTTTGTGGTCGACACGTATATCACCGATTTAGGCAGCAGCTGGTCAGCGTTATAAAATTTATCAGTCGACGTAGATGCCGTACAAAAAATTCGACCGACGCATTTTTTTAATCTCCTATCGGAAAATGTCGCGCCTCATTGGTTCGTGCAGGACTCCGGTTGGCAATATTCGATGAAAATATTGAGCAATGGGTCGAATGCTTTTGCGCGGTTATATGCGGTTTTGTGAGTCGTGCTGTATTCGCCACGCTTTGACTTGTAACAACGTATAAATACGTGCCGCAACGGAACGGCATATCGTCACGATAATTATTTTCACGATACAAACAATTTCACAGATTTCTCAGTAAAACAATAATCGCCCTCGTAAAACCGAGATCTCTATTGTAAAAAGTTATTGAACTCGCGGGCTACGATGCAGAGAGTCTTTGACACTTGTTCGGTGCGGCTTTCTAATTATATCGCAAGGTGCCGCAGAAGGAAATAATTATTCCTTTATTGATGCTCCGTTTTATTTTTTTGTTATATATTTTATAGGTGTGTACTCGAACGGGTTAATAGACTCAATATTCGGAGGGACAAATTGATATTCATAAAATATTGAAATTTTTGGGTGTATTTCATATAGCTGGCAGACTCGAGTGCACCTGCAACTGCACGAGCGGTCCGTCGGACCGTAGGGAGTGATAAAACGCTTTTAAAAAAACGGATCATATGCAGCTATGTATATACTGAAATTTAGGAAAATAAAAAAGTGGCAAAAAAATAACTCAGTCACTAAAAAATCTCAGTATTAAAAGAACATTCTAACTTTATTCCTTTCGTGCCACGAGCTCTGTCCTAGTGAAACGAATATCCGGAGGATCGAAGAGCCATCCTATTCGCCCCGCTTGCCTCAAACCTTCGCTTATTATTTATATGCAAATATTCACGATCCTGAAACAAAGTATAGAAAGTCTGATAAAAAAAATAATATTAAAAAAAAAATAAGGATGGGCACGCCTAGGGGCATCGGGAGGCGCGCGCCTCGTCCGTTATCCTTCCAGTGGAATATTTAGCTTCACCATGCAGGTATAGCGGATCACCTCTCGCGGCTAACAAAGAGAATGAATTAGGCTAATAAAATCCAATTAAAATATGACGCGGGGTCTCAACGCCCTCGCGCTTCAGCATCGCGCTATCTCGCCCGACGAGTCTCGGCAAGTAGCTCGAGAATGTCCCGAAGGATAATCCCGACGAATGCTCGGGGCGTTTTTGCGATACACCAAAAAGTTGTATCGCATACGATGCTTGTACGTACTACTTTCAATGGAAGATACGTCTTGACCATACATCGTAGCCCATTAAGCCTCCCCGTTCCCGTTCTCTCTCATACGTTGCGCCAGCATCACTCTCATTAATAATTCTAATTAACGTAACCGATCATCCGGAGCAGTCGAGTACTACATCTACGAAGTATTATGCAAATTCCTTTCACCTCGGAGGAAAAGCCAAGATATTAATTCAAGATTTCTCGTACCAGAGCTTATCAATACAGCGAGCATTAAGTGTCTTTCTCGGTGAAGGCTCACGTTGTTTTCAACATTATCTCTGAGCAATTAACGTTATAAATGAGAAGTCATCGGTGTGCACTCATGGACCATTTTTTTTCCTGCTATTCATGTTTTATTATCTTTGATTTTTATGATATTATTATACATTATATAGCTTAAGGAAAAATCAAAGGAACTTTTTTGTTATGTTTTAAAAGTCAAGTATTCTTTTGGTGATTTTAATAATCTTCCACAAGCAAATAACTCACCTCTCTGCGTCGACAGGATTACACGTCTTCGCCGTGAGCGGCGCGGTTTCGTTAACGTCTATTAAAAAATCGCGCCTCACGCGTTTATCGCTAATTCAGTCTCCTCGATCTTTCACCTCGAAATTGCTGACGGTGCAAGGGCGACGTACCAGCGAAAAGTCACCGAGGTCGAAGAAATCGCGTGGTTCGAAACGAGCAGGACTCTGCCGTCGCTAAGCCGATCGCTCGAACGGAGACTCACCGGTGTTCCAGTTGATTAAATATTAATTTACTTAAGTATTTGCACGCCAACTGTCGCGTACGCTAAGAGTTCGTACATCGGTGTGTTACCAAACACACCTTGATTCGCCTCATTCGCGGATTTATAAACCGTGCACACGTCACCAATAACACAAACGTTCCAAAGAAATATATCACTTCGATATCATAATTTTTTAAAAAATGTCTTGTTTTTTTGTTGTTTATATCGTTCTGCCACTGAATACGCGTCTTCCCAATCCGAAACGCAGTTATTATCAACAGTCACTTCACTTTTCTTTTCGGTTTTCTTTTTGGCGATAAACTTTGAGCGTTGATTATATCATCGAAAGATTAAGTTCGAAGTAAAAAAAAAAAACAAAGTTAAAAAAACCGGAGCAACGTTGGATCGGGATTTTTTTATTTCGATATTATGAATATACTAGGCTCGTATGAGAGAGCAGGTAAACGTATAAAGATACGAACTTTACGGCTGCGCGTGGCTGTTAGAGCGTTCGCCGCGGCTGCGTGAACCGGTGTGCCGTGATGTTGGATGGAACCCGCGGCACTTTCCCCCCACTGTTTTGTCGGACGATCGGCGCACCTTCTCTCAGGGTAAAATTGGCTTCCCCACGACTCGGGAGAAACTGACCGAGCGAGATAGCCACCGGTGGATACGCCTACGAGTCACTGGAACAACCAATGGAAACGCGAGAAGCTTGAATCGCGGGTTGCCGCGAGTTTACCGAGGCACCGACGACGAGCTCGGCCGTACCCCACTGAGGATCACGCGGACACTCCTACCAGCCCGCGGAAACGCGGAACTCGAGTTGAAAATTTTATTTAAAAAATTATAAACCATAGTTTATAATTCTAGTTTTATGCGACAATTTGTAATCGAAATCTAAGATATTTCGAAGGTTATAATATGCTCGGCCCCCATTACAGTCTCGATGTAATCCGACGATGAGATGCAAGCGGAACGCATGAACGACATCGAAGAATCGTTAAGTCAAATCTGCCGTGTTTGTCTTCCGTGACGTAGCACATGCGCTTGTGCACACAGAGATAGTTACGATACGAGTATACACGGTAGATATTGATGGACCACCGCAAGATCATTGAACGTCGACGAGTCGAGGGTATATATCGATAATTACGCGCACCCCACGCTGGGAGCTTATCTTCGATTTAGCCGAAGTTCATCTCTCTCCCTTTCCCCCCTCAATGCCTCGGGATTGCCATGCTTGCCTCCGTTCATTGGCTCTCTCGGAGATCCGAGAGATCGCGACTCTTCTTCGTAATATGATATTTTACCTGCGCCTCTTCCTTTGCGCTCTCGCGGGTTTTCTACTACCGCACACATATCGTTAATCTGATGGTGATGATCGATTGCGCGACTACCGTGGGCCCATCGAAATTACACACACGATTATTGGTTGCAACTCACGTGGCTATGAACCAACAAATAATAATTATCTTCTTCAGGGGTGCGGAGTGATTCACTATATCTCGAACTGAAAACCCACCTACTTACTATCGTGGACTTTAGTGTGAACAGATGTTTTTTCCTCTTCACTTTTAATATCCAAACATTTTATTTACACAACCGTGACCTTGTGATAGCGTATTATAACGAAAAAAATAGGCCATCCAATAATAGAAGCCTAGCTGCTGCGAGTAAATAATAATGATCGTTATAATATGTATTCGATATCAATGTTATACGATCAATACTAGCACGTGCTCGATAAGCAAACATTAACGCTGTTGTGACACGTGTAATTCGTACAAGATTGCGAGACGAATTAAGTAAACTCGAGACTGAATAAATTGTAGACCGTTCGCGATTGTGTGTACACGATTTCTCGATTAAGATCTATATCGAGCACGGGCGTAGTTGTCAATCGATAGGAATTTTTTCGGTTAATGAGTATATCGCGCGAGTCCACAAAGCGATTTTGGTATTTGTTGAATATGGCGCACATCGATACATAGATCAATGATAATAACTGGGCTGTATTCGCCGTCTTTACCCTATGTGCAAAACTATATATAGAAACATTAAGTGCATGTTTATTAACAACACATACGATGCGTTAACTACCGTTACAGTTATTAAATATTTACACATTTATATATGCATCCACATATTGTCAACGGACCATCGACCAAAGTCCTGCGGCTCAACTATATATGTTTTATCAAATATATTTATATTTACACCATATAAACGCCCGAGATGTTCGATATGTCAGATTTATTTTGCATATATTCCCCTTTCTGCGTCGATTTGCTTCTGGCCCAGAGGGAGCTCACTCTCTCAGACTGCAGCGGCATACAGTGGAAGCAGCAATCGCCGTCGTGAAAGGAAATGATCGCGTCACGACAATGTCATTAGCTCGGGAACCACGCCTCCTACGGCGCTACTCCATTACGCCGAATCATCAACGACTATTGACTCTCTCTCACTGCCGTGTGTTTCCCTCGCATACCGCTGCTGCATCGAAGAAGGCTCGCGGCCAGAAGGGAGCCCTCCATCAACCAACTCTAAACGCGAATATGTGCTCTTGTTTCATGATCGTTTTGGATCACGCGCTCCAGAATTACGGCGGCTACCGAGATGATTGAACGTCTGAAACATTATTGCCAATATGCTTCGAAGCTATCTCGATTCGTATCTGCAATAGCCGACGAGAAACTGAAGCTCAATAAAACACGCCAGGCTCCGGAGTGTTAAGAATCCCTAAAAGCTACACAATCCCTCCTAAACGTCGTCGTGCCGAAGCTGTAGATCGTATCGATGAGAGAAAAATTCAGCTGATTGCGCAAAATTTGTTCCTACCGCAGATCGGATCTACGGGATGAGCAATTTACTCCAAATTAATGAAGTTTCAAAGGGTCGATGATGATACTGCAAGGGGTTGGGGGTAAGTGAGCGAAAATCGGCCATGTTGATCTAGAAAAGTTTTTAGCGCGAATTATAGATTTAGTCTCACGTTGGTAAGGCTCGCACCTTACCGAATGTCAGAGATATAGAGAGGTGGAGTGAGTCGGCTTTCCATTCGGTAGTTCTCTCGATGATTTAGATATATTCGATTGAGAGCCGAACAAGAATTCCGAAACTCTCCCCTCGCCTATCCCGCAGAGCACACAGCCATTGTACGCGGCGGTAGATTTAAAAAGTGTACAAAGTATATACACCGCCTCTACCTGGCTGTATACAAAACGGTGGACGATCGAATCTACCGATCCCGATTCAGCTTCGATCCCGGGGGCCTAATACTCATTAAGTCGGCCATTGTTAGGTGGCGATACCAGTTTGATTGGTTAATCTTGGCTCCCGGCTATTTACAAGATCGACAAAGGATCTTGCCGCGGCAACGAACAAAAATCTTCGAATCATCTCCGGCAACTTACGAGCCTCCTATTATTTACGCAAGAAGCAATCACCAAGTAGCTAGATACAATTACAATTAAGGAAATTTTAATTACTCGAAAATTTTGCTTTTTTTATCATAGTGTGTACGATATACAGTTACGCGGTGCTGATTTCCTGATCGTCTTGTCGTCCGGACATTTTATACCGGTTAAACGTTCTCTAGGGAAAGAAAATTTGCCTAAGCGCAAAGGTGGAAGACCCGCACGTTCCGCCTGTAAATTAGACAAGGCTCGTTTCCGGTACGGCTAAGTGCAGCGTATCCTGGATGCCACTGAGCTGTGCAGAATGGACGGCTGCAGGTAACGTTCGCAATTGCAGTTACCCATCGGTATATAAAGGGTCTCGGTATCTCGTCGCCGACAACGACGACGAGACGAACGGATGGCGAACTCGGGGAAGAAGTCGAAACTTACAACTTCCGGTCGATACGCCGTCGAGCTTCGGGCATACTCCGCCGTGATTATTCACGTGAATATTTTTTTTTTTAAATCTCATAAACGATTCGCAATCTCGTGTGTATAAAGATTTTTATCGCGCGAATAAAAGCGGTAAGACATGCGGAACAATGGTCGTTTTTATATGCATCGGATGTGCGGCAACGGGCGAGCAATTGTTGATTTTTAATCGCTAAGACCTTAAACTACCTATTCTTTAAAGACTTTCCCTCCCTCCTGCTCGAATCGCGTCCAGTCGGTAACAAAAATTGTCATCCATTTTTTTCATCGACCGAGTCTGTTTCACATCGAGAAGCTCGAAAGCCTTTCGCGTTCGTTCGCGTATCTTCGAGGTTATATCAAAGCGTGAGTATAATTTCGTTTTATACTTGGAAAACGACAAATCGTGCAAACTCGGGTATGCGTGTGAATTTAAAAAAAAGGAACGACGGCGAAAAAAAAGATTCGAGTGTGAGCTGCTATGTAATTGTAGACGCGTGAGTCCATCGAACTGTAACGAATGTGCGTGCGTGTTTGTTGCGTGTGGTGATATAACTACGCTATATGTATACATATCTGTATATACACACATGCGTATTTTGTTACCATCGAGGAAGCTGGATTGGTACTGCTGAACGAAAATAATTGTTTCGACGTTTCTTTATAGTTAATATACATTCAGTATGCTGTCATTAGTACACTCAAGTACCGCGGCTCAAAGGCATAATTTAAACGCCCTGCGACTTGCAACAAATGTATAAACCGCGATATTATTTATCCAAGTAGCACGCTTGCGATTCCTCGTGGATATGCGATGATAAACTTAAAACCAGTTTGATGGCCTCATCAACGCATTTTACACGTTGAAAAAAAAAACTTAACAAAAAAATTGCCCTCGCTAGCTAATACATATTGAAAGAAAATATAACCACGTAAGAATCGCGTGGAAGACAAAAATGCTTGCGGGTACTTATCGCATCGAGGGTCATGATGAGGGTGTTGCGCTTTTGCGCGACTACCGCATGGAAAGATGGACGAGTTTGATGGGCGGCAGTGTACAGGATATTTGCAGGGCTGAATACGGGAGAGGCGCGGTGTCCATATGGTGTACAGCACAGTGCAGGGGCCAATCTTGACTTGCGGTTTTCACTCCGAGATCCGGCTCTCTTGGGTGCGAGAGAACAACGGAGGAGAGAATAACGCGGGGCATGAGCGCGCACCGCGAGAAAGCGGTCGGACATTGTTGGTTTAGCGATATTATCGATAATTTGACAATCGACCGATGCTCGCGGGAGATCGGGATCGCCATTTATGCCGCCATTACGATCAAGCCCGTGTTTCTTCTTCGAGCACGGTGTACGGTGCATGTAAAATCTTTCGAGGTACCTCTTTAGATCGATTTTTATCCTCGCCCCTTTTTTTACTATAGTGGGGATCGAGTACGATAAATAAAAAACATATATACTATTAAAGCTTTCAGTGAAAGATACGATGTAATGATTTTTTTAATGTCTCTGATTTTTTAAAAATGATTGACAGAACTGTTTCATATCTCATGAGTCTAAAATTGAGTATGAGATGCCGGAGTTTGTACGATAAATTACGATAGAATCATCGAGGATAAATATGACACGCAAGAATGGAACATTATACAAACGAGGACCGAATATGAGAAGCAATGGTGTAGGCCACAGCTGAATCGACACACTGCCTGGTACAATGATATACACTTTGGGAACCGCAAAACCACTTTTTGCCCGGTACCACACAGCTCTCGCCAGGCTTCTTCCTCCTGACGACTCTCGCCGAGAGTCTAACGAGGCCGACGGCTGTGCTCGTTCGACCGAGTTTGCTCCAATTTGCCTTCGATACAGCGCCCTATCTCTCTCGCGCAGTTCTTTGTCGAATCTCCCGACCGCAAGACACTTCCCTCGCTACAATCTACTCGAGAGTTCTCTATGCCTTAGCTATTTCGTCAGCGTATTCGCGTCTAGCCGGGTACGGATAATGAAATAAAAACGAATCTAGTTACTCAAATTTTTTGCTCAATTTTCGTCGTCAAACTATCATTATTTCTGATATACATTTCTTGCACCCAAACAATATTTCTCGATTTTATTTCGCAAAACGATGACGGTAATTGCTTTCGGCAAATAACTAACAAATATTCTATCATTTTTTCAAATATGGTCAGTTCTTCGGATATTTATCAATCAACTTTGGTTGATTATCCGAGATAATCAACTATTATCTCTGCGTACCATCTGAGTCGATAGATTTTTACCGAGTCAATATGAAGAGAAAGATCGAAACAGTCGAAGCGATCACGATGATTGATCGTACGGTGTCGATCGATTCTCTCGCGAGTCGAAAGAAAAATGGGGGAACGAAGAATCGATCATCCCTGCTAAGAGGCCAAAAGTCAAACAAACTTGGACGCGACACCATCTCGTCAATGTCTGTACAAAAGATTCGGTCAGTTAGCGAATATTTCTTGTCCATAATTTTTTGCATTGATAATGCAACAAAAAAAATGGATAGTTAAGCATTTTGTTATTGGTACATTTAGTGCTCTTTGCCCTCTACCGTTTTGACTGTCTCTTTGATCGTTTTCTTTTCTTTCCTTTTTCATCGTATCCTCCAATTCGCAAACGCCGGCGTAAGAGCCGCCACGAATGTATACCCTTGATTGCATCGTACTGCTATATAGCAGCGAAATCTTTCGCGCTCTTTCATGCGCTACAGCAGTAGAGAGCGCCCTGTAAACCGAATTAATTTCGACGTTCAATTCCACGAATCTCTTAACGAGACTCGTGCAGCGCGCGAGGGATTCATCGAAACGCGATACCCGCCGGGTGCAACTCCTTCCCTTCCTCTCTCTCTCTCTCTCCTCAGCTACTACCTCATCGCTATCTCGCGAAGGGACTCGAAACTAATTCAAAGTTCACGGTCGAGTCGAGAGAGAACGACAGCGAGGGGAAAGGGATGAAGAACAGAGCCGAAGAGTTATTACCAGTGTCGGGGCTCAAATCATGAAGCAGTAACAAGAAGCTCTATCGAGGCTGCGATATAGTGCAATTATTAATAAATTTCAATTACGTGTTATAAGAACATTTATAAGAATTTCCTTTGGGCTTGATTAATAAAATTTCATAAAGTTCCTGATCCTAAAAGCGTTACAAATTTGACGTTACGGGTTCCTTTTTTTTTCAAGTGACCACCCACGAGCGCTCTGGGCCAATGTGTTCGATGCCGTAGGACTTTGGTGGTAATTGCAGGACACGCCGACGAAGAGACTATTCCACAGTTTTATCGGTCGCAGAGAGTGCGAGAGAGAGAGAGAGAGAGACAACTGGCTCGTCAGGAAACGAAATCGAAAGGTTCCGAGGGACGTAATTGGAAACTCGCGGCACGATTCTCTTGCTCCCTCGAAACGATCGGCGATATCCCTAGACTCCGGGCTTCGGATTTCGTTCATGTCCCACGAGAACAAAAAAAAAAAACGCTGACATTCTAAACGAGAGTTTGCGGTTTCCTCGGACTCCGCAGGACAAATTGAATGACTCGCGGACCGAGAACTCTCTCGCGTGGCTCTGGAATCGCACGATTCTCACGACTTCTCAAGTTCAAGCTGAGCTTCGCGAAGACAGTGATTAAGTAATCGCAGTTTGAGTAGTTAAAAAGAAATATTTCAATAACATGAAACGAAAAGCTACAAAAGTGCGTGTGTTGTGTGAAACAACACCTAAAGTAAGAGGACTCTTATTGGGCGAGAGCTCGCAATTAAAGACCCTACATTTCCTAATGCAGTTATTAGACTGTGGACCAAAAACCGATTTCCGTCCCCGGTGGAAATGCCGGGTTTTTACCTCGACCTCGGAACGCTGACCTATAATTTTTGACGTTCTTTAACATGCCCGTGCCTACATTTTCCCGTAGACAACATTTTGGTGGGTTTTTCTTGTGTGAATTTTGACCGCTGAATCGAAAAAGACGTTCACACGGGATGACAAACTTCGGGAACTGCCATGGATTTACTAATAATCGTTTTCCCGATGGAAGTCATCCTCAACAACTCGGGAGCATCTTATTTACTTCCGGAAGAGCATTTTTATATAGCTATTACCAAAATGTGTGTCTCAATTTTCTAGTGAAACCATTAAGAAAATTATAGGCTGGACTGGACGGAGACCGACCATTATTTGTACAGTTTCCAGCAAAGATTTTCCGCTTTCAGTTTTTTTTGAGCCGAATGTTATCGATTGGAAAACTTAACCTATTAAATATTAAGAGAATCTACTTATGGAACTTGGGGAGTTCCATAAGTCATGGGAACGAGGCTCGGAGATCCAGTTTGAGTGAATTTGATAATTAGAAGAAGAAAAAAACTGAGCGAGCGGGAAAACAATGGGAGCGGCAGGTGCCGGTTTCGTGAGCCACGTGGCGGTGGGCTCTCTTGCCCCCACTAATACACACCGGTTAGATCAGCAGCTTATATGCACAGACAACAAAACAGGCGGACACCCTGTGGCGAACGTAACCCAAAAGGTCGAATTCTCCTTCGTCTGTCGGCTCAAACTTCTTTCTCTTTCGTTTTTTCTTCATTTTAATTTTTTTTCCATCTTAGCAACCGTCTTTACTCCCACGCGATTTCGATTTATGATCGGCACGCGGGTTTTGAAGTTCCACAAACGCCGATCACGTAAAACACACGCTGTATCTAACTTATATCCATAGTTTTCGTGTATTATATATCGAGTTAGACAAATATACTACACTGTATAAAAAGTCAATCTATCGTAGAAAAGTTATACAATCAGTGAAATATTCAGTGAAGCCGATTCTAATATCGCTGATCGACGCGCAAAAACTCAACTTTTCTTTTTTGTAGAAGCTGAGGTACCGATCTCGAGGACTTTGGTCTGAACAGAAGTCGGAGAAGCATACGAGAGCAGAGAACCAGAAAGAGCGTGCATAATATGAGTTATATACTCAGGGTGAATCCCTTCATTGTTTCACCGCGGTGATGGTTAATCTGCCGTGAAATTGTAAGGAGCCTGTCTGACGCCATCGAATCCGCATCGTCATTATTGGCCCGTTCCCCATGAAACGACGAATCCGCCTCTCGATACTGCCATTACTATAGTTATATAAATTCTGGCATCTCGCTATGGCTGTTTGTTTTAGATCATTGACTTTTATATACCTTCGCCGCCGAACGAATTCTCAACGTAATCGTTTTTTTAAATCTCGGTTACGTGTCAGCATAGTTTTTTTCCACGAAACTCTAAATACGTGTATCGACAACAGCTTGTGCGGCGCGCGTTACCCTTTCGGTTAATCGTCGTAGGATCGATGATA